>JAHRHZ010000009.1:25792591-25811768 GCA_024137785.1 Ginglymostoma cirratum | reverse complement strand
AACGTCAAGTTTTCCTGCTCCTATGATGCTGCTTGACCTGCTGTGTTTGTCCTGGAATAAGGTGGATTAGTCATTTATATATTCTGCTCTCTTGTAAATTTTCCTTTTTGTCTAATTTTTATTAAAGATATGTCGAAATAATAAACACCAAGTTGATTATACATATTTCTGTATGACATAATTAATTTATGAAAGACTAGCTAGGCCCGGCATACACCAGCGTAAAGTATTTGGCACAATAATAGCACTCCAAATTTAAGATCATCTTTAATTCTTCATCTCTGTGAGAGAGGTACTTGTCATAGAGATAGATGTTGACACTTACTCGGATGTATCTTGAATCTTTTTAGTAAGTGCCAGACCAATACTAATTTCATTGCCAGAATTATGTGTGATAATTGTGAATCTATCAACACTGTTTAAATGTACTGAATGAATTATTTCCTATAGCTGAGATCTGTTCTGTTTTTATTTGTGTTTGTTTCTATCACATTCTAGACCACTTAATATTCCATAAGCAATCTTAAAAGAATTTTCAGGGAAAATAACAATGCATAAATAATATATACTATTCTTAATGGGCTTGGGGAGGCAATGGCTCACCGGCATTATTGCTGGACTGTTAATCCAGACACCCATGTAATGTTCTGGGGACCTGGGTTCGAATCCTGCCATGGTAGATGGTGGAATTGGAACTCAATAAATATCTGGCATGAAGAGTCTAATGATAACCACGAATCCATTATCATTTGTTGGGAAAAACCCATCTGGCTCACTCATGTCCTTCAGGGAAGAAAGCTGCCATCCTTACCTGGTCTGGCCTACGCATCACTCCAGACCACAGCAAAGTGTTTGACTCTTAACTGGCCTCTGGGCAACAAGGGATGGGCAATAAATGCTGCCTAGCTGGTGACATTCTCATCCAATGAATGAAAGATATTGGGAAGTAACATTCAGGCCAAACAAGAGCCAGATAATGACCATTTCCAACATGGAGAGTCTAACTACCTCCTGTGATATTTAACTGCAGCTCCCCACTACCTTCTCAAAGCAATTAGGGGTAGGCTATAGTTACAGGGCTAGGCTGTAATCCCATATCCTATGAAGGAATACATTTCTAAGAAGTCCCACATTGTCAACACCCCAAGGTTACCATTGACCAGAAACTTAACTGGACCAACCTTAAGAATGCTGTAGCTACAAAAAAAATTGGAGGTTGAGTATTTTGCAGTGAGCAACTCATCTCTTCGGTCCCTAATGTCTGTCCATCATAGAATCCCTACATTGTGGAAACAGGCCCTTTGGCCCAACAAGCCCACACCAACCCTTGGAGCATCCCTCCCAGATGCATCCCCCCATAACCCACTTAATCAACACACCCCTGAACACTATGGGCAATTTAACATGGCCAATCCACCTACCCTGCACATCTTTGGACTGTGGGAGGAAACCGGAGCACCTGGAGGAAAGCCATGCAAACACACGGAGAATGTGCAAACTCCACACAGACAGTCGCCCGAGGGTGAAATCGAGCCTGGGTCCCTGGTGCTGTGAGGCAGCAGTGCTAACCACTGAGCGACCGTACCGCCCCATCGTCAATAGCATCAGTCGGTGGTGGCAGGAAGGAATTACTTAGCCACTTGCCTGGATGGGTATAGCTCAAACAACGGTCAAGGAGCTCAACATCATCCAGGGCTAAGTAACACATTAAACAAGAGCTCCCAAACCCACAACCTGTATTGCCTGGGCGACATGAGCAGCAAATGCATGGGAGCACCACCATCTGTCAAGTCACACACCGTCCTGAACTGGAACTACATTGCCATTCCTTTACAGTTAATAGGTCAAGATCATAGAATTCCTACACTGTGGAAACAGGCCCTTCGGCCCAACAAGTCCACACCGACCCTCAGAGCATCCCACCCAGAGCCACCGCCCTATAATCCACCTAATCTACACATCCCTGAACACTATGGGCAATTTAGCATGGCCAATCCACCAAGCCTGCACATCTTTGGTCTGTGGGAGGAAACCGGAGCACCCGGAGGAAACCCATGCAGGCACAGGGAGAATGTGCACACTCCACACAGACAGTTGCCCTACGGTCGAATGGCACCTGGGTCCCTGGCGCTGTGAGGCAGCAGGGCTAACCACTGAGCCATCATGCTGCCCCTCTTGGACCACTTTCCCTAACAGCTTTGTGGGTGTACTAACATCCCAGGAACTGCATCTTCAGCATCTCCATGGCAAATAGGAATGGGCAACTTAGGTGACATATAAATCTCATTAATGAATAAAAAGAATGTGGAAATCAGCCAGAACAATGATGAAGAGACACCCAGTAAGGTGCAAATCAGCACAAGTGGCTGGACAGTTTGTGCTACTCAAGGCATTAATCTTACACATCTTATACTTCATATTTTCACAAATTTCCTTCTTTTGCATATTAGTCACCTGTTAAATTCACCTCAAAATGATAAGTCCAGTAACTAATAGCATAAAATCTTTCAAATTTGTGATAGTTGTTAATGATCACTAATCAACATCCGTGGACGAGAAAGAGCACAAAGAACATAACTAGATATTGAATGCTTGTTGGAGATGTTAAAATATTATTCCTTAAATGTAAAATAATTTTTATCTTTCACTTTACTTTGTCTTTTTTCTCTCAACCTAATTTTTCATTCCCATTATTTATTTAACTTCCTGCATCTGATTTAACACTGAATTCGACCGCTTTCATTTCACTTTCTTTCTCAGTTCTTTCAGTCTTTGATTTCTCAGTCCTTTTGTCCTGATGATGAACAGTATAGAATGATGGATAAGTGTTCCTGCTGCCCACCAGTTTCCCTGTTTACCTCGCTGAGTCATTATGAACTCACACTTTCTGCAATCTAATGGAGATTTGTTTTATGAGTTGAAGGGCGCAGTAAATATCAACTTGTATTTGATTAGTACTTTTAACACATTCCACATCTTAGGAATTGGACATGTTGTGACATGCCCTGCTTCACAAAACTCTGGACCAAAGCAAATTTGTCAACAAGATAATGCAGCACCCTTCAAGATAAAGCATTGTGCTATTTTTAATAGGTTATAATCAATCATACTTTCTACGGTGCTATGTACAGAACTGCCCACATCACTCCAGGTATGGTCTAACTTGAGCAACATATAGCTGAATCTTGACTTCCACTCCTTTGTATACTAGTCCTCTAGACATAAGGCTGGTTCTGGTAATCATAGAATCCATACAGTGTGAAAGCAGGCCACTAAGCCCATCAATTCCACACCAATCCTTCAAAGAGCGGCCCACGCATTTCCACTCCCCTATCCTATCTCCTTAACCCTGTATTTCCCATGGTTAATCCACCTAGCCTGCACATCCCTGAACACTCTGGGCAACTTAGCATTGCCAATCCACCTAACCAGCACATCTTTGGACTCTGGGAAGAAACCAGAGCACCCGGAGGAAACCCACGCAGACGTGGGGAGAACATGCAAACTCCACATGGACAGTCACCCAAGGCTAGAATTGAACTCGGGTCCCTGGTACTGCGAGGCAGCTGTGCTAACCACTGAGCCTTGGTGGCAAAAGGTCACCGACCAGAAATGTTAACTCTGTTTCCATCTCCACAGATGCTGTTGGACCTGCTTAACATATACAACATTTTCTGTTCGGATAACAGAAAAAAGCCACGTGTGAACGAAATGGGAATGGAAAGATAGACAGTGATCTGTATTAGTGCTTTCATTGGATGAGGACAATGGTGAATTTTGAAAACAACAAATGAATATTCATTCTGACCAGCTCGTTACCCATAGTTAACCTATTAATTCCGGTGTCTTGAGAATCTGATACGGCTTCTGTGAGTAAGCTTCTGGCCACAGCAAATGTACCTGATGTGTAGAGTCTTGCTTGATGTTTTGGACAAATTATTTTGCTTGTCATTGATTTTGCACCTGCAGCTGCAATTTTATTTCCCCTCACCAAAACTTCAAAAAATAAAACTTTTACCACTGAGATTAGCCCATGACTCAGGTCCAGCCCCAGGCTTGAACACAGAAATGTAGGAATATGGGAAGATCATTTGACAAATTTATGAATAATCTGCAACCTCATAGATCATAGAGTCCCTACAGTGTGGAAACAGGCCCTTTGGCCCAACAAGTCCACACCAACCCTTGGAGAATCCCACCCAGGCCCATATCCCTATAACGCACCTAATCTACACACCCCTGAACATTATGGGCAATTTAGCATGGCGAATCCACCTACCCTGCACATCTTTGGACTGTGGGAGGAAACTGGAGCATCCGCACGCAGATGTGGGGAGAACGTGCAAACTCCACACAGACAGCTGTCCGAGGGTGGAATCAAACCTGGGTCCCTGGTGCTGTGAGGCAGCAGTGCTAACCACTGAGCCACCATGCCACCCCATTGCCCTCCTATATAGCTCTGAGATGTGTACTGTCTACATCAGATGCCTCATCAGATGTTGAAGCAGTGCCACCAATGCTACCTGCGTAAAATCCTGCAAATCCACTGGGAAGCCAGACACCCCAACACCAGCATCCTCGACCAGGCCAACATCCCCAGCATCCAGGCACTGACCATCCTTGATTGGCTGCGATGGGTCGGGGACATCATTTGCATGACCGACACGAGACTCCCCAAGTGGGTGACTCCCAGAAATGACAGATGAGCCCCAGGTGGACACACAAAGTGCTTCAATGATGCCCTCCAGGCCTCGCTGGTGAAGTGCAACATTCCCACAGACACCTTGGAATCACTGCACCAAGACCGTCCAAAATGGAGGAGGACTATCTGGGAAGGTGTCAAGCGTTTTGAGACTTGCCCTTGAGAAGAAGCAGAACCCAGGCGAAAACAGTCAAAGGAGTGCACTACCACACCAACTCTCCACCCCTCTCTTCCCACGACCTCCTTCTACCCCGAATGTAGCGCAGCCTGCAGTAGCTGTATCGGTCTGTATAACCACGTACAGGCTCACCCTGGGAGTGGAAGAGAGTCATCCCCGTCTGTGAGGGACCGTCAGTAATGACGATTGCATAACATGTTTGATTTGCAAAACTCTATCGATCTCAGCTTTTAAAATTAATCTAGCATCAATTTCTATTTGCGGGACAGAGCTTCAAACATTTACCATCATTTCTTGGTGTTGCCTGGCCTCACTCTTGGAAGGTGTCCGTGGCCTTCATTCTTAGGATCTGGTCCAGTCCTAGATACACCAAGCAATGAAAGCAAATTCTATCTGTGCATTCCCCTTAAGCGCTTGAAAACTTCAATCAATTCACCCTTATTTTTTATTAACATGGAATTCAACCTTTGTGTAATCTGTTCTCGCAATTATCTTTGGAGTGCAGATATCATTCTGGTAAACAGGCTGCTCTCCCTCAGAGGCTGATACAACCTGCCAAATAGTTGTGCCCAAAATTGCTCAAATGACTGTGCTCCATGTGTGGTAATCCAACAAGGGCTTAAACTGAAACATGACGCTTTATTCCAGTTCTCTGCAAATAAGAAAAAAACTGCATTCTGGTAACCTTTTCGATTATTCTTTTCTTCTGTAGGTGCTTTCACATGTTGAGAGCATAAAATCTAGGCTGACCCACTCACGCAGTACTGAGGGAGCACTGCACTGTCAAATGTGCCATATTTCAGATGTAAAGTTAAACTGAGGCCCCACCTACCCCCTCAGCTAGGGTCAGGGAGGTGCCTTCTGACGTTGATGAACCAAAGAATTGATTGACTTCAATAAATTAGGTTGAACTGTTAAAGAGAAAACAGTGGGAAGCATCAATAATTCATACAATGCAAAACCAGAGTGTGGTGTTGAAAAGCAACAGCTCCATTCGTGTAGTTAAACAGTATAATCAAATGTTAAGGCAATGGCTATCTGTCAAAAAGGAAAGGTTTACAGAGATGCAATAGGAGTGGAATCCAGTGCATTGGGAGAGCTACAAAACCCACAGCAGGTCAACAGAGAAATTATTAAAGAAATGCAGATTGACGTTGAGAGCAATTTCAAAACCAACAGCTGAAGGAAGTTATAAATATATTTGAATGATTTATTGCCACATGTATCTGGAGAGACACAGTGAAAAGTGCTCTGTTGCCACAATCCAGCATCATTTTGAGGTATGAAAGAATAAAGAGAAAGTACTTAAATAGAGTTCATCTTTATCGGCCAGCGTCCCAAACACGGCTCCAGAACGCATGCAAGATCTCTGCAAGGTCCCTACTCCAGAGCAACCAGCAGGAGTCCCCACTCCGCCATTGCTGCAGCCGACGCCTCACTGCCAATTCCAGAAACCCCCACATTGGGCCTAAGGACCCAGGAGTCCCCACTCCAGTCACTACCAACACCGCTCTGGCCTCCCCACCAAGTCAGGAAGATGAAGAAAAGTTGAAGAAATAGGAAATAAAGACAAAAAAAAGGAGTAACAAGAAGGAAAAGAATGTGGCTGGCCTGGAAAACACAGAGCTACAGTGCCATAGTTACCACTTTGAATAGCAGGGCCTGCTCTCCCCTCGCCGCTGTAGGGCTCACTCTCCCCTCCACGCTGCAGGACCCACTCTCTCCTCCACACCACAGGGCCCGCTCTCCCCTCCACGCTGAGGGCCCGCACTCCCCTCCACACTGCAGGGCCCACTCTCTCCTCCACACCGCAGGGCCTGCTCTCCCCTCGCCGCTGCAGGGCTCACTCTCCCCTCTACACTGCAGGGCCCACTCCCCTCCACACTGCAGGGCTCACTCTCCCCTCCATGCTGCGGGGCCCACTCTCCACTCCATGCTGCAGGGCAGGATCAATCTCCCCTTGCATTTCCCATGGCTAATCCACCTAGCCTGTACATCCTTGGATGCTATGGGCACTTTAGCATGGCCAATCCATCTAGCCTGCACAACAATAGTTTATCCAGTTCAGTTTCTGTTCAATGCTAACCCCAGGGATGTTGATATTGTGCAATTTAGTGATTGAAACAACATCGATTGCAAAAGGGAGATGGTTAGATTGTCTCTTACTGCAGATGGTCATTGCCTGGTACTTGTCTCACAGATATTACTTGCCCCTTATCTGTGTGTTATCCCAGCCTTGCTGCACATGGACATGGACTGTTTCACTGTATTATGAATCGTAGAGCTGAAAATTGTGCAGTCAACAGGAAAATCCCCACTTCCGACCTTATGATGGAGGAAATGCCATTGATGAAGCAGTTAAAGATGACTGGGCCTGAGGAATTCCTGCAGAGATGTCCTTGCACTGAGATGATTAGCCACTAATAAGTACCACCTTCTTTCTTTGTTC
Organism: Ginglymostoma cirratum; assembly: GCA_024137785.1. Classification (NCBI taxonomy): domain Eukaryota; kingdom Metazoa; phylum Chordata; class Chondrichthyes; order Orectolobiformes; family Ginglymostomatidae; genus Ginglymostoma; species Ginglymostoma cirratum. The sequence goes on along the minus strand of JAHRHZ010000009.1, from coordinate 25,804,439 downwards.
TAGTCAGGGGAGAGGTAGTGGCCCTAATGGCATCATTGCTAGAGAATTAATCCAGAAACTCAGCTAATGTTCTGGGGACCCAGGTATAAATCCTGCCACCAGAGATGGTGAAATTTGAATTTAATAGAAGATTTCTAGAATTAAAAATCTACTGATGACCATGAAACCATTGTAGATTGTTGGAAAACCCCATCCGGCTCACAAATTTCCTTCATGGAAGGAAATCTGCCAATTTCACCTGGTCTGGCCTACATGTGACTCCAGGGCCACAGCAATGTGGTTGACTCTCAACTGCTCTCTGAAACGGTCTAACAAGCCACACAGTTGTACCAATTGCTACAAAGTCTCGACAAAGAAATGAAACTGGATAGACCACATAGCACCAACCTTCGTACTGGAAAAGACAACAGCAGAAACAGCCCTATTGACCCTGCAAAGTCCTCCATATTAACACCTGTGGGGCTAGTGCCAAAATTGGGACAGCTGTTTTACAAACTATTCAAGCAACAGCCTGACACAGTCATTCTCCCAAAATCATACCTTATAGACAGTGTCCCAGACACCATCGTCACCATCCCTGGATATGTCCTGTTGCACCAGCAGAACAGAAAGAGCAGAGGTGGTAGCCAATGGGCACACAGTTGGGGAGTCTTTTCTGGACCTCATGAAATCTCATGGCTTCAGGTTTAATATGGGCAAGGAAACCTCCTGCTTGTTACCACATACCGTCCTCCCTCAGCTGATAAATTGCTATTCCTCAATGTTGAACAACACTTAGAGGAAGCACTGAGAGTGGCAAAGTTGCAAAATGTACTCTGGGTGGGGGATTTCAATGTCCACCACCAAGGGTGGCTCAGCAGCGGTACGACTGATCGAGCTGGTCGGGTCCTAAAGGACATACTGCTCGACTGGGTCTGCGGCAGGTGGTGAGGGAACCAACAAGAGGGAAAAATATACTTGACCTCATCCTCACCAATCTTCCAGCTGCAGTTGCATCTGTCCATGACAGTATTGGTAAGAACGACGATCGCACAGTCCTGGTAGACACAAGATCCCGCCTTCACATTGAGAATACCTTCAATCGTGCTGTGTGGCACTATCACCGTGCTAAATGGGACACACTTCAAACAGATCTACCAACTGAAGACTGAGCATCTTTGAGGCGCTGTAGGCCATCAACAGCAGCAGGACTGTACTCCTGTTCAGTGACACCCAGTTTGTATTCTGCCAGGGCCACTCAACTCCTGATCTCATTACAGCCTTGGTTCAGACATGGATAAAAGAGCTAAGTTCCAGAGGTGAAGGGAGAGTGACAGCCTTTGATATCAAGGCTGCATTCGACCAAGTGTAGCATCAAGGAGCCCTCACAAAACTTGAATCAATGGATATCAGCAGAAACATTTTCTGCTGGTTGGAGTCATATGTGACACACAGGAAGATGGTTGTGGTTGTTTGAGGTCAGTCATCTCAGCTCCGGGGCATCTCTGCAGCAGTTCCTCAGGGTAGTATCCTGGGCCCAACCATCTTCAGCTGCTTCATCAATGACCTTTCCTTCCAACCTTAAATCCTCAGTAGGGATGTTCATCGATAATTGCACAATGTTCAGCACCATTCGTGGCTCCTCAGATACTGAAGCAGTCCATGCTCAAATGCAACAGGATCTGAACCATATCCAGGTTTGGGCTGACAAGTGACAAATCACATTCATGGCTCACAAATGCCAGGCTATACCATCACCAATAAGAGACAATCTAACCACCGTCCCTTGACATTCAATGGTGTTACCATCACTGAATCCCCCACTATCAACATCCTGGGGGTTACTATTGACTAGAAACTCAACTAGACTAACCACGTAAATGGCGGTGACAACAGCAGGTCAAAGGGTCAGAATACTGCAATGAGTTACTCACCTCATGACTCCCCGAAGATTGTCCACACCTACAAGGCACAAGTCAGGAGTGTGATGGAATACTCCCCATTTCCCTGGATGGGTGGAGCCCAGCAACCTTCAAGAAACTTGACACCATCCAGGACAAAGCAGCCCCCTTACTTGGCACCACATTCAAAAGCATTTACCCTCACCACCACTGCCGCTCAGTAGCAGCAATGTGTACTCTCTATAAAATGTACTGCAGAAAATCACCAAAGTTCCTTAGACAGCACCTTCCAGACCCATGACCACTACTGTCAAGAAGAACAAATGCAGTAGATATATGGGAACACCACCAACTGAAAGTCCACCTCCAAGTCAGTCTCCATCCTGACTTGGAAATATACTGAATCCTTTCATTCTCACTGGATCAAAATCCTGGAATTCCCTCTGTAATGGCATTGTAGGTCTACCTATAGCACGTGGAATGCACCAGTTCAAGAAGGCAGCTCACCACCACCTTCTCAAGGGCTGCTGTGCACCAGTAATGAATGCTGGTCAGTCAGCAACATCCATGTATCACGACTGAATAAAAACTAAAGGAATGAAACCAACAGAGAGTTTTCCTCCTGACTCTCATTGACTCTTCTTTGTGAAGGTACTTTCGAGGAAGGAGCTGGACAATTTCCTTTCCCCACCAGAGCCACCTCGAGGGTAACACATAGAGAAAGAGAGTTGTAGGAAGCTTCAGGAGGAGCTTTCTAACCACCAGCCAAGCTAAGTCTTGATTCTTGCTCAAACTGTCTGTGGATGATACATTCTACCAAATGACTTTGACAGTCTGTTCTGAGAACTATCCATCTCCTTCTCACACAGGACCTTGAGGATGTTCCCTGAGGATGATTGCCTGAAGGACAGAATAGAAGCTGTCCTTTCCACCAGTAGTACTGGTGTAGATGGTAGCAAGCAAGCCATCTAGAGTGGGGAATACCCTCATTACCTGGATGGGTGTGTGGACGAACACCCCTGGTCCCACGGAAATAATTTTGTATTTCGCAGTTTTGTCCCACTTTGGATGTATGGATGGACTAAAGTAGTTGGACCAGTAAAGTTCCTCCTTCAGAGATAGTAGGAACTGCAGATGCTGGAGTCAGAGATAGCACAGTGTGGAGGTGGAGGAACACAGCAGGCCGGGCAGCATCAGAGGAGCAGGAAAGTTGATGTTTCGGGTTGGGATCTTCGCCCAGTTATCTCCCAAAGTGATAATGGAGATGCTCTTCCCCTCATAGGACACCTATTTCTCATATTAAAATGATCTGCCTTCTTACCTGAATTGATTTGATTTATTAATGTCACACGTACTGTAATACAGTGAAAAGTGTTATTTTGCTTGCAATCCAGACAAACCATATCTTACATGAGTACGTCAGGGTAGTAGAACAGAATGCAGAATATGGTGTTACAGCTACAGCATTCGTGCAGAGAAAGATTGACTGTCATATAAGGTTTCAAACTGTCCCAGAGCTAGGGTGATTTTAGCTGGATTTGGAGCAGAAAGGTGATGGGAACTTCTCTTGCAGTTTTCAGGAACTATCATTCCTCTTGATGGATCCAAGTGGTTCTGTGTTCAATTCCTCCTCCCCTGAAAGAGCACAATGTTAATGCTGACACTTTGGTGCAATTCTGAGGGAGTGCCGCACTGTCAGACATCCCACCTTGAACACGAAACATGAAACCAAGGCCCTACTTGCTTTCCCAGGTATACGTAAAAGATATCATGGCATTATTTGAGAAGGGAGTTAACCATTGGGCCACAGACAATATTTATCCTTCAGTAAATAGCACCAAAGCCAAAATCTAGTTCATTGCCACGTTGCTGATTGTGTGTGCTTTCTGGGGACAAAATAACATGTAGTCCTTTCTAGATTACAATAGTGGCTAGAAGTCAAAAGTATCTCATAGGCTGAAAAGTGCTTTGAGCCACCCATCGTTGCAAGAAACACTCTATAAATGCAAATCTTCTTTCTTTTCCCACCAGAACAATGGCATGTTCCTCTTTTGAGATAACAATCCAGTTTGTTCAGTAATGTCCTTTAGTGAACTGAACCTGACATTCCTGTTCTGACTTATGCTTAACTTCCATCCCATGCTATCTACCTAGTACTTAACCAACTGAAGTGTGGGCAAGCACACCTCCTGGTTGCGACCAACCACCAATGCAGTTCAAGTTTAGTTCAGTTTTTAATAAAACTGTGGGTGAGAAATAAAGGCTGCCCTGGCAGCAGTAGCCATCTTGAGAATGAATTAAAATTAACATGTGCATTGGCATATCGAGTGAAAACAGATTTGGCTTTAGCCGTGCTTCCCTTTGCAACAGTGTGTTAATATTTATTGGTTGGGTTAATGTATGAAGGCTGGCCAATTTACTTACACATACAGGAGCATTTTTAGTTTTTAACCAGAAGTAAGTGTTAGAGTACCAGAGAGCTCTGAGACCAGATCTTGTTGACACTGTCCAGTTTTCTTTTTTCCCTTGTGTTTGTTCTTTTTTTTACAGTTTATCAGTTTGTTTTTTCTTCACTTACCTCCTGGACAGAACTTGGTGATGGAGGTGATGGGATCGGATTGCGGAGCGTGGCAGGGGCTAGGCCCCAGTGTGGGACTTTGAGCTTGATGACGAGGCATCTGGTGAGCCTGGGCGGAACTAGCAGGTGGCAGCATGGCGGCATCGCTGAGGTCCAGAGTGGTCAGCGGCGAGTTGGCTGGTGATCCTGGGGGAGACTCTGGTTATCGGCTACGAGATGGCAGTGCAGAGGAGATCAGTCACGGTATGGGAACGAGATTGAGCCCATTGCAGAAGACAGGGGTGTCCAGCGTGGGAGAGCCCTAGTGGGGAAAGCCCAGGGTGGAGCATTTGCAGGCCCATGGCTAAAGAAGCAATGTAATGCTGAACTTTTAGCTTCATTTCTTTATTTTTCTGCTTGGTACCTAAGATTTTGTATCTAGGTAACTTTGTATCTAAAATGGTGCCAGGAATGGTGACTTTGTACACTTTTTACTGTATTCCTGTATCCCTGTACTTGAGTATACATGACAATAAAATCTAATTTTAATTCTAAGAATATGAACACCAGGGCAGTATTTATTGCTCATTTTCCTGTAACGTTTGAAAAGGTGATACTGAGCTGCCTTTGTGAACTATTGCAGTCGATGTGGCGTAGACATACCTACACTGCTGTAAAGAAGGTGGATCCAGGACTTGACTGTGACAGCGAGGTAACGATGATGTAGAAAGCTGTTCCCACGCACTTTCTACTTTTGCTGTGTTAGCTGGCAAATGGGAGTTTACAAGGTAATGCCAGGGAAGCCCTGACTCTTCTGGAAAGAAAAGGAAAGAAATTGGGAGTAAAAATTAATTCCAAAAATTGCAACACTGTTAAGGCAAATGTAGTTCAAATTAAAAATATTGTGATATGCAATAATCTCACGATTGGAGCAACATTTACATACAGTGAGAAAACATCAATTTATCTTTAATAATTCTTATAATTGGCTAGTTTGACTACAACAACTCTCCTCTAGTTTTTAGCCAAAGCACATCTTGTATTTATTGGAGTCCTGTGCAAGTACTACGTCCTTCACATTTGCAGGTTCAACTATGTTCCTGCATATCTTTATGCAAAAACAGCTCCAACCTCACGAATGCTTAAATATTAACGAGGCAGATTAAAATAATTACTGTCGTGCAAAAATAAAAGTGCATACTTTTGAATATTCACATATTTTCCCTCATAAATGTGTTTTTCACCTGTACAGAAGCACGATCTGTAAAATTGAGGTGATTTTCGCCGTCAAAGGAATCGTTTTCTCGTCTGGCCAATTACTTACTATAAACTGCCAAGAATACGCAATAACATGTATTCAACTGAACAAAATATTTTTATTCAATTTAGTTTCAGTCTTGTGACAATGGCCTTCAGCATTGTATGATGCATCACGATTATGTGCAATTTCATTGAGTGCACAAACCAGGCAACCATAAACATGGTTATGTTAGCACAGTAAGAATCCTCCACAAAGTAGCTCACAGCAAATAATTTATGACTGTGTTTTGACACTTGAAAGATGTTTTGGACAGATGGAAGTTTATGCAACTCAATAGTTACATTTGATGTTTAGGTTTTCCATCTACTCACCTGCTCTTGTTTTATATTTTACGTGATTTGAAATATGAAATTTCCATCAACATTAAAAAAGCCTCCTTATATCTAATTTATTTTTTGACATTGTAGATAAATTGTTGACAAGTCAGTCATTTTTACATACGGGAGAGCTTACCTTTTATTTCACTTACCTGAGGGGTTTCTCCTGTTCCACAGATCAGTTATATTTATAAACTCTGAGAAGGAATCTCAATACAGATTCATTTCATCCACTTTTGGTAGAAAATAGGGGAAGGGAATAGTAGAAAATTTAGGTGCTTTTATCTGTACTATTTTTGTTGTAGATTTGCCTCTTTTCTTTCTAAGATACTATCATTTGCTGGGGGTTAGTTTTACAACTAATAGGCAGCCCTGGCATATAATTCCTCTGGGCAGCTATATGGTCAGTATCAATAGATTATTTAACTGTATTATAGATAACCTTAATCCTGACCACAACTGGCACCTGACCGATATATGTTTTCCAACAAAAATCAATCCTGCAATTACCAGAAGCAGTAATCCTTGTAAAAATGTTTCTGTTTGCCAAGGGAACTGGTTCTAATTGTGAAACCCAAGAGTTACCCTGGCTGAGATTTTTAGTTTGTGCACCATCAGCCAAAGCTGCAATATTTGGGCCTGGTGCTTCGGGGTTGTTCATTGTACAATTCAACCAAATTCTTGTCTAGATTATTAGAGATGAAGTTTTGGAATTCTGTAACATTTATCTGTCAGAAAATATGAATAGAAAATTCAAATATTTGTGTACTTTCAAAGCTAATCCAATTTTGGATATACATATGAGAATTTGGGGAGGTAATGGCCTATTGGCATTATCGCTGAACTGTTAATCCAGAGACCTAGGTAATGTTCTGGGAATCCAGGTTCTAATCCCACTATGGCAGATGGTGGAATTTGAATTCAATACAAATCTGGAATTAAGAGGCTAATGATGACCATGAATCCATCGCTGATTGTCGGAAAAACCCATCTGGTTCACTCACATATATTAGGGAAGGAAATCTGTCATCCTTACCTGGTCTGTCCTACATGTGACTGTAGACCCGCAGCAATGTGGCTGACTCTTATCTGCCTGATGGGCAATAAATGCTGGCCTGGTCACCAACACCCACATCCTGTGAATGAATAAATTTAAAAAATCTTCTTCATTGAGCATATAATATCGAACAGTACAGAAAGGAACAGACCCCTCTGCTTACCATCTCTGTGCCAACTATAATGCCATTCTAAACTTATCTCATCTGCCTGCACATGATCTGTGCCCCTTTATTCCCTGCCTGTTCAAGTGCCTATCTAAATGCCTCTTAAGCATTGCTATCCAATCTGCTTCTACCCTTGAGTGTAGAAGGTTGAGGGGTAACCTTTTAGAAGTTTGTTAAGTCATGAGGGGCATAGATAAGATGAATTGCAAAGGTCTTTTTTTGAGCGTGGGGGAATTCAAAACTAGGGGGCATATTTTTAAGGCGAAAGGAGAAAGACTTAAAAGGGGCCTGAGGGGCAACTTTTTCACACAGAGGATGCTTTGTATGTGGAATGAACTGCCAGAGGAAGGGGTGGATGCAGGTACAGTTACAACGTTTAAAAGACATTTGGACAGGTACATGAATAGGAAAGGTTTAGAGGGATATGGGTCAAACACAGGCAAATGGGATCAGTTTATTCTGGGACATTTGATCAGCATGGACAAATTGGACCGACCGGTCTGTTTCCATGCTGTAAGACTATGATTTTATGGCCTCCACTAGCTGTGTGTCCCAGCCTCTATGTAAAAAACTTTCCTTACCATCTCCTTTAAACTTTTTCCCTCACTTTAAACCTATGCCCCCTAATGTTTGACATTTCTACCCTGAGTAAAAGATTTCAACTATCTACCTTATCCATGCTTCTCGTAATTTTATATACTTCTATCAGCCTCTGATGCTCTATTGAAAACAATCCAAGTTTGTCCAATCTCTCCTTATAGCAAATACACTCCACTCCAGTTGACATCCTAGTAAACCAGTTTTGCACCGTCTTAAATTGCCAGTCTCCAATATTATTTCCAAGTTATGAACTTGCCAGGCAGATATGCCTGTCAACAGACCATAATAGCAACTGAATCCAGTACTAACTGAATCTGCCACAATTATGCTCAGTTAATATTGTAGCCAATAACTACCAGCAATATTCTCTTGTAAATGTAACTGTACAGCATAATTCTGTTCAGTTTGGCGGTACCAGGCTCAGTATGAATGTAAACATTAGACCAAACATCTCCAACCAAATGTATAAAAATGATAATTATTAGAATTATTTTAATTATGCTGCTTAGATTTACATAGTATTTCCATGCTGACAAAAGGTTGTCAGTGTAAGTGATATTGAAGCATGCTGAATGAGTTGATCTACTGCTTGCTGTAGGTAGAGTTATACGTAGGAGATTATGACATAGTTATAATGCAGAAATCCAGGCTAATACTTTGGGGTCATGGGTTCAAATCCCACTGATTCAACTGGTGAAATTTAAAAATGCTCTGTAAATCTGCAATATAAAGTTACTCTTAGTATTGGTGGCCATGACAACTCTCATTGATTCTTATAAAAACCTACCTGGCCACCCCTCCTTTCTCTATTTATTTCCCAGCTCCCTTCCCTCTCCCCATTTCTGAAGAAGGGTCCTGACCCAAAATATCAATTTTCCTGCTTCTCCGATGCTGCTTGGCCTGCTGTGTTCCTCCAGCTCCACACTGTGTTAGCTCTGACTCCAGTATCTGCAGTTCTTGCCATCTCTGGCTCACATAAATCACTTTCGGAAAGTTAATCTATCTTCTATTCCCTGTCTGGCCTACATGTGATTCTGGACACACATCAATGCATTTGATTCTTAATTGTCCTCTGAACAAACCATTCAGCTCAAGATCCATTCCAGATGGGAAAGACCGCATCCCATGAAAGAATAATGAGGAAAAGACTGCAGCTACAAGAATTGATATTGAGTCCACTTGCTGGATGCCTATGTTATTACATAGGGCTTATATAGTATAATTGTTAGCTGGTACTTATTCACCCCAAGATAAATTTTCTTGTCCTCCAGCCATTAGAAGAGATGGTATCTGAGTGTTAACGTCACTGGACTAGCGATACAGAGACCCAGGTTAATGCTCTGGGATAAGTGTTCACATTCCAACACAGCAGCCAGTGGAATTTAAATCCAATTAACTATTCTGGTATTAGAAACTAGCCTTAGAAATGGTGATCAGCACATATATTGTAAAACATTGTTGGAAAAAAGAAATCTGTCTTTGGGATTGGTCAGGCGTCGGTGGCTTGGGGTTTAAGGGTGGGGGATTTTGGTGACAGATGGGGTGTTTGGATGTGTTGGGGAGGTGGAGGGGGGAGTTATTGGGTGTATGATTATCGGAGAATTTTGGGGGGACATGTGTCAGACGTTAGATCAGATGGACAGTTGGATGTCCAAGGAGTGGTAGTGGGGATCTGGGGAGGGTGGTTGGTCTTTGGGGATGCTGGGTTTAGGTTTCTGTGGTGGGTGGATTGAGTGTTTGGTGGTAAGAGGTGTCAAATGGGCACATTGGGGATGGGATGAACTGGGGTTCATGTGTTCAGGGCGATCTGTGTGAGTGACTTGGGGTCAATTTAATAGCTAGCCAGGCATGAGAGCTGGTTTTAATTGCTCAAACCTTCCGGGGTAACTATCCAGCTAAATAAGTGAGAATCCTTTGAGATTTTCAATTCTAAATCAGAATTGGGTAATTGCCTATGGGAGGTGGAATCTTCTTCGGCAATTGTGGTATAGTCAATGCAACAGGCCTTCTGAGAGGTCCCAAAATACATCTCTCAGGGAGTGTCCGCGGTCTAACACTCTAGAGACCAAAACATCTGGTCCATAGGTACCACCTGAGAGCCACTGAATTACAGTTGTTTCAATAAATCTATGCTGTCAAGTCAACAAATAACTATGCTTTGATAGTCAGGGAAAGACTCTCTCACCCAATCTGTTTGAATTTCAAATTCATGTGACTACCAATCTCCTGACAATTCAATGTTGACCAACTTCACAGCTTAGCTAAAATCATCTGTTTCTACAAAATTCCCTGCAGCTTAAAAGTCAACCATCTAAGGAAACACAAACCTGCTACAAAAGAAACTGAAACAATCTTAACTTGTCTTTTTTCTTCATTTGTGTCTAATTTTAGAGTAATAGTGTGGGTGAGTCGACAGAGTGAAATTTCACTTCTTTTTACACCTACAGGCTAAATGGGTGACAATAAATAAGTTCCTTTATCTTTAAATCAACAAATGTTTCTGCATTTAAATTGGAACAAGTCAGTCTGAAGGTAAGAAAACAAAGGAACCTCAAATACAAAACAATTTGATCACAGACAATAAAATAACAAATTCTATCTATGGCAACTGAATAGAGGTTGGTTTGTTTAAATTAATTCAGATATCAATATTGAAATGGTTAATTTTCATGCACTATTTTGAAAGCGATTTTTAAATGACCTTTCTTGCAGATATTTGATGAGTCCTTGAATACAACAAAAAGGTACCTTCTTTATTTATATAACACAAATGGAGCACTCAGTCATAGTTTACAGACAGCATTTATCGCTGTCAGATCCATAGCTTTGCATGTGATTACACAAAATACATTGTATAAATAGAGCACATGGCAGTTCACTTGTGAATCAGCAAAATAAACCGTAATGTCTGGTTTGGTTAGTAAACTTCTGATGTGTGTGATATGCATGACTTCTGTGGCTCAAAATAATTTATGGGTTACCTTATAATCTTCTCACACGTTACTCCGTAATTCCTTACCCCTGTTTTCATTTTAATCAAGGCATATAATCAGATCTGAATTACAAGCTTAGTGAGAGAACTTATAACAGAATTAGTGAAAAATGTCATTGATATTATCAACATCTTTTTTCATGTTGTAACTGGTAAATTAACGAACTACCTATTTGTAATCAGACCTATAAACTTCCATTTGCAAAAGGCACTACACCCACACATCTGTCAGCAACTGCTCATTAATTCAAATAATAAAGTCTGATACCTTTTTTAAAAAGAGGGAAGCATCTAATATAAAATTAAATGGTGGTAACTGATAATTAGGTTTTGTGGAAACTGCCAAACACAGTTATATACGTAGGCAACAGCAACACTTCTTTCACTTTGTCACAAAAGCAAAATATTGTGAATGCAGGCATTCTGAAATTTAAACAGCAAGTACTAGAGAAACGAATGGAGAATCTAGGGTTGCATGGTGGTTCAGTGGTTAGCACTGCTGCCTCACAGTGCTAGGGACCCAGGTACAATTCTTTGGATGACTGTTTGTGTGGAGTTTACACATTCTCCCTGTATCTACACAGGTTTCCTCTGGGTGCTCTGGTTTCCTCCCACAGTCCAAAGATGTACAGTTTAGGTGGATTGGCCATGCTAAATTGCCCATAGTGTTCAGGGATGTGTAGATTAGGTGCGTTATAGGGGGATGAGTCAGTGTTGATTTGTTGGGCTGAAGGCCCTGTTTCCCCACTGCAGGGATTCTATGATCCAATCCTATGGGGGAAAAGGAAACTCAGCCACAACTTGCAATTTTTAAGCTGTGTTGAGTTTTTTTTTTAAGAGACCTTCTTGCTGCATAGCTGAGCAGAGATCTCCCACTGGATCTTAGTAAACTTGCCTCATCTCCTTCCCAAAATCCACAAACCTGAATGCCCTGGTCGACCCATTGTCTCCGCCTGCT
>JAHRHZ010000009.1:25768645-25792191 GCA_024137785.1 Ginglymostoma cirratum | reverse complement strand
GGACTTGGATGCAAATGGCTGATGCCTATGGAGTGTGCCCTGAGATTTTGGTGCCCAGTGTCCAATAATGAGATCTTTGGAGCAAGTAGCAAGTGGATTAATCAGATACCAGTTTGAGATTCCATATCAAGATTTCTTGACAGCTGGTTTGTACAGTGAATTTGATAAGGTAGGAAGTTGAATATTCATGAGGTGAGTTGCGGTGTTGATAAAGCACTTAACCAAGTTTAACAACTTGCCGTTGCCTAACATGAAACTTGCTACGCTGCTCGCCAACAGCATAAAAATTGCAGCACCATGCTCCCAATGTCGAGATGGGCCTCAGTGCACCCCTTGTCAAATTATGCCGCAAATCTTGCCATACCCATGTTAAATCAGTCCCTTATAGATTCCACCTAGAGTTAACATTTCAGGTGGATTACTTTTCATCACAGCCTTTAACTTATTCAAACTCTGCAAGAAACTTTTCTTATTAAACCTCACTGGCCCTCGTTCATCGTTCTTTAATTGGGCAATAAAACTGTGTTCTATAATAGTACGATCAGTTATATTGATGGATGATTTAGCTTTTAGCATTTCTGGTCAGTAGCTTTTCTTAAAATAAATGTGACAAAGAGAAATTTCAACAGTTTTATTTGGTTAAGTTTATCCTGCGTTTTCTTTAAGTCATGTCTAAGTGACATAGACTTAAATAAGTTTACAATGTTTTGAATCCACAGTTGTTACAGATTTTGGAATTTGATGAAATTGATAACAGAGTGACAAGATCATAGAATACATAGGAGGGAGAGAGAAAGGCTATGATAGACAAAAGAAAGAAATACTGGGGCCTGAAAGAAGATAATGGAAAATAATCTTTCATTTAAAGTTTACTCAATTTTCAAACAATAATCTAACTTTACAGCTCATCTTTGTTTGTTGAGAATCATAAAAGCTTGTGTTAATCACACAGGCAAGGTTCTAATTTCCAATACAGTGGCAGAATAGAAGAGAAAGAGAGGGACATACAGATCCCTTCTTATTTCAATTTGATTTATTTAAGGACAAATTTGAAATTGAAACCAAATAAACCTCATTCAATGAAAAAGACGGAAGAGAGATGAGAAGTTGAAAAGCAAGAGGAAAACAAGTAATGGTTGACGGAACTTTCAGTCTCATCATTTTCCCATGGCATTACAGAGAGGCACCGTTCCTTTGTGGTCCAGGGATCACAGTCACTGCTTTGTCTCCATTGCGGCCTCTACTGGAGGAAGGACTGTCACAGTCAGGGATGTGTGTCCAGACAACCAGGGGTCTGGACAAGTGAGGGTTGGCACTGGCGTGTCAGGCCACTCGAGGGGGTGCCCCATGTTCGTTCTGTCACCCTTGTGCACAGAAGTTAAGGGGAAGACAGGTAGGCAGTTGGAGCTGCATGTAAAAGGCTTATGCGGTTGCCTGGGTATGAGTGTAATCTGTGGGGCTGGCAGAATGAACACTTAGAAGGGAATGGGATGATGTCGAGGATCTCGGCAGCATGTTAACACTGAGGCGGAAAGCCCACTGGCAGAGTACCACTGGCTATCATTCCAACGTGAAGCACTCGGATAGAGCACTCTGCTGAGGAGAATCGCTACGAAGGAACTCCCAATGGGCAGGGTAAGTGAGACTGGTATCTGCAGCCAGTCACTGAATGTTCACATCGGTATCAAATGCCTTGCTGTGAAATTATGCAGACATCCTGGTAGATCCTTGTGTGTTTTTTAAAAACAAGACAGTTCTTTCTCCTTGCAATCCACAGTTTTTAAAGTCATGATAAAGTCCACAGTTCTTGCAATCTCATTGTTTTGGTGGACCTCTTGGTATTTGCATGTGTAAGACTGAATGACCTGATGGTAAGTACAGAACTGTATACTTTGTACCATTCACCATTGATGAATTCCTGCAAAGTTTGAAAGAAATGACATTCGGCACACATTTTGAATTGAGGCAGTCTGACTCATATGTCGTCTTCCATGACACAGCAGTGGAGCCTTTGCAGAATGATGGTTTTAACCATTTTGGAAACAGTGTTTATTGCTCCAAACCAAAGATTGCAAGTTACTAGAACAAAGGGAAAAAGATATGTAACAGGATGACATTTGGAGCGGACTGTAAAATCAAACAGCACCAAAGGAGGCCATTCACCCCATGCTAGTGCTGGTTCTTTGGAAGAGTTATCCATCAGTCCCTTCCCAAAGCTTTAGCAGTGCAAATCTTTTCCTTGTATGTACTTTCCAATTTTTTTAGCAGAAAGCTTGTGTTGCTATTTCAGCAAGTGCATTCTGACCATAGCAGCTCACTGCATAATATAATTTTTGATTACCTGTCTGGTCCTCTGTCATAATAAAAGTAAACAGAATGCTTCATCCTGGGAGGAAAAGAATTTTAAAAAAAATTCAGACTTGTATAGAACTTAGGGTAGATCACGCTTTGAGTTTGTGAGCAGTTCTGGTTACCATATTATGAAAATTATATGGAAAATGGATGATGGTCAAGACAAAATGCCATCATAATGGGACAATAAAGGTTCAAGGAAACAATTTGCAATTATATAGGACTTTTAACTTAACTAAATGCCCCAAGCACTTCACAGAAACATCACAAAGCAAAATGACATCACGCTACGTAAGGAGATATTAGGGCAGGTCATAGGTGACCAAAAGCTCGGTCAATGACATAGGTTTGAAGAAGTTTCTTGAAGAAAAAAGATGAGGCAGAAAGGTAAAGAGGTTTAGGAAGAGAATTCCAGGGCTTAGGGCCCAGGCAGCTAAAGGCATGGCCACAGATGGTGCAGCAAATACAAACAAGGATCCTCAAAAGGTCCAGACCGGAGGGTACTGATATGTTAGTGAGACTTGAGGACATTCCGGAGATAAGCGAGGGTAAGGGCATAAATGATTTGAAAACATATATAAGAATTTTAAAATTGAAATATTGCTCAATCAGGATTCAATATAGGTCAGTGAAGAAGAGTCAGAATAAACATGAAACATTGACTCCGTTTCCCTTTCCACAGATGCTGCCAGACCTGTTGAGTTTCTCCAGCACATTTTCTTTTTAAGTTCTCCAGTATCTACTATACTTTGCTTTTATATTACTAAAGAGAATGCCTTTAGAGGAAATTTCTGCCCATTCAGCACTGGATGTCAGACACGTGGTATGACAATTTATTTTATGTTTACTATGAAATGATCTACCTGAAGAGGGATAAAAGCTAGTTTGAATAATGTGTTTGGTCATTCTTTAGACATTGTAAATTTTAACAAAATCATCCTTTTTTTTAAACAGTGATTGAAAACCATATTACATTTCACTGATTAAACAATCTAAAAGATGAGTACATTAAAAAGAATTCTTACAGTCTTACAGTGCCCATGATATAGATGTTCTTGTCTCTGGGTTTGAAAGTCATTAGTTCTTGTCCCATTCCAGAGATACCAACACATAAACTGATCTGACACTCAATGCTATACTGAGGGAAATACCACCTTTCAGCTGGGACTTTGAAGTGAGGCCCACTTTGTCCTTTTAGGTTGATGTCAAGGATCTTATGATACTATTTCAAGCAAGAGCAGGTGAGTTCTCACTCAAGTTCAGGCCAATATTTACCCTTTGACCATTGTGACCCAAACAGGTAAATACAGTACACAAACTGACTGCCTATGCTTCATACTTTGCTGTGATGTGGAGGTGCCGATGTTGGACTGGGGTGGACAAAATCAGAAGTCACACGACAGCAGGAGATAGTCCAACAGGTTTATTTGAAATCACAGGCTTTTGGAGTGTAGCCCCTTCATCAGGTGAAGTGCGAGAGAAGCACACAGACACAGAATTTATAGGCAGAGAGATCAAAGGCAGAGCAATCAAAAGATCATGCAACTGATGAGAGTGCAGTGTCAAATAACAAGTCTCTGCAGGTGATCAAAAGTGTCAGATGGTGTGGGTAAAGTATCACAACTGAAGAACCAGCGAAGGGATGACGTATAAGATGATTAAATGAGGCAGAGGGATAATTACAGAAAAACTAAAAATAAGGTGGTGCTGGAGACAAACCAAATGACTGGAATAACATGATCAGTATAAAAGTCACATGCCGAGGGTCTAACCAGTGTAATAAGTAATCCGAAACTGTACAAACTAATTAAGGTATAGAGATTATAACAATTTATCAAGGTGATAGTGTCAAAACAGGACAGTAAGGGAGATTTTACACATACAGAGCAGTATGGTGGGGTCATATGTAGCCCAGCATAAACCCAAGATCATTGTTGAGGCCGTCTTTATGGGTACGGAACTTGGCTATCAGTTTCTGCTCGGCGATTCTGCTTTGTTGTGCATCTCAAAGGCCACCTTGGAGGATGCTTACCTGAAGATCAGAAGCTGAACGTCCTTGACCGCTGAAGTGTTCCCACACTGGGAGGGAACATTCCTGTCTGGCGATTGTTGCGCAGTGTCCATTTATCTTTTGTCGTAGCGTCTGCATGGTTTCACCAATATACCATGTTCGGGGCATCCCTGCCTGCAGCATATGAGATAGACAACATTGGTCAAGTGACATGAGTATCTGCCATGTATGTGGTGCGTGGTGTTCCCACGTGTGATGGTAGTGTCCATGTTGAAGATCTGACATGTCTTTCAGCAGTTGCCATGACAGGGTCGTGTGGCATTGTGGTTGATGTTGTCCTGAAGGCTGGGCAGTTTGCTGCGAAGGATGGTGTGATTAAGGTTTGGTAGTTATTTGAAGGTGAGAAGTGGAGTCATAGGGATGATCTTGGCAAGATGCTCATTGTCCTCAGTGACATGTTGAAGGCTGTGAAGAACATGGCGTAGTCCCTCTGCTCTGGGGAAGTACTGGATGACGAAGGGTATTCTCTCAGTCGTATTCTGTGTTTGTCTTCTGAGGAGGTTGTTGTGGTTTTTCGCTGTAGCATAACAGAACTGGTGATTGATGAGTTGAGCATCTTATCCCATTCTTATGAGGGTGTCTTTCAAAATCTTTAGGTGTCCGTCATGTTCCTCCTGCGTATGTGCAAGGCTTGTCCATAGGGGATGGTTGCTTTAATACATTCAGGGTGGAAGCTAGAGAGGTGCAGCATACTTTGTAACAGTAACTACATTTTAAATGTTGTTCATTGGGTGTAAAGTGCTTTGGAATATCCTGGGTGACTGTGAAAGATATTATAGTCATGTAATTTCTTTATCTTCTTTAAAATGAATTTTTGTCAGCGCCATCACAATAAGATACATCCAAAATATTTACAGTGCACTTAGAATGCATTCCAAAGGTCAAATATTCACATATCTTAGCAAGACTACTGACAATCTTCTTGTCTTTCCTTTGCCCTACCATAGTAGCATGTAGCAGTTAAAATAAGTACTTTATTTTTTGGTGGTTTTTGAAGTTGATTTTACATTGAATTTCAACATTAACAACTTCCATACAAAGAATGTAATTAACGCATAATTTTCTGACTGATGCTATTATAGGTGGACAAAGGGGTCAGACCCTTTAGATGGATGTTGACCTTTCATTTGTAAATTTTGAATTCAATCTAAGCTGATCGGATGAACTTATCTCCCTATCAATTATACGACTCCTCTGTCAAAATATTAAGGACTTTGCTTCTCACGGTCACAAAAACAAAGCTTTCTCTCGTTGTCAATTTCATGGAACTGGGAATCTCATAGTTAAACCAACAGCGTGTGTTCTGGGAAATGGATATACTTCACTGGGGCAGGAGAGGGCGCTCTTGTGAAGTTGGCGGAGAAGAGAGGGGTTTACCTGGGAATGCTAACGCTCATGAGTGGGAAAGGGATTTGCTCCTCAGCACTGACTTTATGTACGCTATGAACTCAAAAACTAAGCAAACACCTAAATCTAGAAAAGTCAGATTTGTGGACATGACAGTTACGTACTGATACTGAAAACATAACGAGATTGGAAGAACTTGATACAATGCTCTTATTATTCAGGTTTTATCTATAATCTAAATTTGCTGCAAATTAATTTGACATTTTGTATTCATTGCCCATCACTAATGTGTTTGTTAGGTGATATAGTCATATTGCTGTGGATCCAGGACAGCACATAGACTAGATTGGGTAAGGGTCACTGGTTTCCTCCCTGTTTTACATCATTTTTTAAAAATAATTAGAATCCCTACTGTGTGGAAACAGGCCCTTTGGTCCAACAAGTCCACACGGAACCTCGGAGTATCCCAACCACACCCGTCCCCTTGTAACCCAGCTAATCTACACATCCCTGAACAATACAGGCAATTTAGCATGGCCAATCCACCTAACCTGCACATCTTTGGATTGTGGGAGGAAGCTGGAGCACCTGGAGGAAACCCACGCAGACACAGGGAGAATGTGCAAACTCCACACAGACAGTCACCTGAGGCTGGAATTGAACCTGGGTCCCTGGCACTGTGAGGCTAACCACTGAGCCACCATGCCACCCCTTTTGGTTATATTCTCACTATTGACTGAGGTTTTTTTCCCCATGGGATTAGAATGAATGAATTAATAGCCTCTGATTTACTAAACCAGGGATATAATTACTACGTACTCTATGAAGAAGATAATTTCACAGACCAATAACCCTCGAAGAGAAAGAAATCCTCCTCATATTTGCCTTAAATAAGAGACCCCTTATTTTTATATTGTACTGCTAGTTCTAGACTCTCCCATAATGGGAACAATTCTTTCAGCATCCATCATGTTAATTGCACTCATAACCTTTGAAGTTTCAATCAGATCATTTTTCATTTTTCTAAACACCAATGAATACAGGTCTAACCTGCTCTGTCTTTTCTGTCATTGGCAGTAAAGTGTTTTGTAACATCTTGAGGTCATGAAGGATGCTGTACCAATAGCTAGTGTAACATATCTGAGGCACAAACTGGGTCTGTGTTTTCTAGGGTTTTTAAGATTAAGAAACGAACTCATTGACACCTACAAAATACTGAAAGGAATAGACAGTGGTGATGCAAATAAGATGTTTCCCCTGATTGGTGAGTCTAGAACCAGGGGGCACAACTTAAGGTGGTTACCACTCAGAACTGAGGTGAGATTTTGTTTACTAAAAGCCTCCAAATCTTTGGAATAGTCTCCCCTAAAGGGCTGTAGAAACTCAGTATTTGAGTATATTTAAAACAGAGGTTGATTCATTTTTGATCAGAAATGGCATAAAGGATAATGGGATACGGTGGGTGGAAGCATTGAAGTGTTCGATCTGCAAGGAACAAATTGAATGGCAGGACACAGTCAATGGGTTGAATGGCCTCCTTCTGTTCCTACGTTTAAAGGGTCCATGAGTATTTGGCTTTGACAGTAAAAGGACTGACTTGCTATTCATATGAAGAAATAAGAAGTAGGTTTAACAGCGCAGTTGGTTAGACAGCATCTTGGGAGAAAAGAGAGAAACAGATCATTTTTTGGGTCAATAATCTTATATCAATCCAGATTATCATAGAATCCCTACAGTGTGGAAGCAGGCCACTTAGCCCACATTGAACCTTCGAAAAGTATCCCACCTATACCCATGCTATCCCTGTAACCCTCTATTTCCCATGGCTAATCCACCTAACCTGTACGTCTTTGGACTATGGGAGGAAGCTGGAGTACCTGGAGAAAACTGCAGACACATGGAGGATGTGCAAACTCGAACCTGGGTTCCTGGCATTGTGAGGCAGCTGTGCTAACCACTGAGCCGCCCATAAAGTCATCAAACTGAAATATTACACTTGTCCCTTTCCTAAAAAATAAAAGTGACTTGCATTTATATAGCGTTCCTGTGCTGTCCAATGTCACAAACCACTTTCCAGCCAATTCAGTACCATTTTGAAGTGTTGTTGCTATTTATCATGTCAGAAAGACACCAGCCAATTCGCTCACAGCAAGCCCCAACTGTCAGCAATGCAATATTGGCCAGATGTTGTTACCTTTTAATAAGAAGGCAAAAAAATCTTTTAACACAGATAACAAGGTGCAGAGCTGGATGAACACAGCAGGCCAGGCAGCATCAGAGGAGCAGGAAAGCTGACGTTTCGGGTCTGGACCCTTCTTCAGAAACTTCAGAAAAGAGGAGCATCCTGCTCCTCTGATGCTGCTTGGCCTGCTGTGTTCATCCAGCTCTACACCTTGTTATCTCAGACGCCAGCATCGGCAGTTCCTACTATCTCTTGAGATCTGTTAACCCACCCCGCCTGCTATGGATTGAGAAGCAAATGCAAGGGCAGCTCTGCCATCCCAGGAACAAATCTGATGACCTTCAGTTGCACTCCCTCCCAGTGTCCCTCCTGAGATGAGGGAACTAAAAACTGCAGATAGTAACTCCAGCTGCTGTATAGCTCACTTCCTGGGCAATTGAAGCAAAGCACTCACTACTGTAAATAAAACGAAATCATGATCTAACTCGTGCTAGTGAATGCAGACTTGGCCAGGATGTTTAGGCACTCTCCTTTTACAGTTGGTGCACACGCACACAACAAGACCTACCTAGCCTCTCATGCCTCTCCACATGTCTGCTTTGTCACTTTCCTTTTTTCCCCTTTTCCCTCGTCCCTCCCCTCCCGCTCACGTGGCCGCTTCTCAGTCAACGTGAAACAAAAGCCCTTTTCTCCTCCTCCTCCTCCTTCCAACCCCCCTCCCGCCAGCTTCTCTTCCACTTGCGGGTAAGCTGGAGCTCAAACTGAGTGTAGCTCCGGGACGCGGGAGCACGGCAGCTGCTCGCTAAGTCGCAGGGGCTGGGGATCGAGGCGCAGCCAAAGGTACAAGGTGCTTTTGCAGGCAGAGCCTCCTTCGCTGGAGCCTGCATCTCTCCCCAGCTCTCAGGCATATAGGAGCACTCTCCTTAGCCGGAGAGAGGACTAGTTTGTTTGGGTTGTACAGTGCAAAGAAGGCCAGGATTTGAGTGCATGTGCCGTTTGCTTGTCTTTGTAAAACAAAAATTATTCTTGCTCGCCCACCCACCCCCGTCCCTCTTTAAAACAGAAAATATAGAACTGCAGACACTATCTGCTTAAATGTTCAGTGAACTGACTGCAAGCAAGATCCACTCCGCCCTCTGTCCCCAAACTCTACCTTCATTCTCCTAAATCTCACCCCTGCAGGGAGCAGGAGGCATTTTGCAGACTGGGATTTGTGTGTGGAAGGCAAATCGTTAATCGGGCCAAGATTCGACAGGCTATTGACGTTTACGGATCCTTATGTAATCGGAAACAATAATGCGTGAAGTGCTGAGATAGCAAATATCGATAAGAATCGGGAGGAAGCCGCATCCCTGTGCATTGATCGGTTGCATCGACGGCAGCTTGAAGTTGGCTTGTTGATCACTGACAAGTCGCCGAACTTGCCCACATTTCGGAGCAAATGGCCCAGCGACCTGGGAGCCTCTTAGTGACGAGGTCCTCCCACTTTGGTCTGGAGCAGCTGAAGCACTAACTGAACCGTGCAAGCATAAGGAAAGGATAAGCAGCATCCTCCAGGATCTGTCAGTGAAACCCAGCCATGGGGGAGGATAGCAGCAGCCAAGGCCAGCCCGAAGAAAAAAGCAAGCCTGAGAAGCAGTTCACCTTGTGGTACATGGGCTGCTCCACCCTAGACAGGAGGACCACCCTGCCCATGTTGCCCTGGCTCATGGCTGAGATCCGCAGGCGCTGTGAGAAACAGGAGCCAGGGTCATCCCTGGCAGCGCGGGAAGTTCAACTCAGCCTGGTCCGACCTCTCATCAGGTGTGTCCCCAAGGCCACCAGCAGCAACCCCTCAGTCTTCATCTTCGAGCATAAGGCGCAGCATGTCACTAGGTTCATCCACAACAGCCACGACCTCACCTACTTCGCCTATCTGATCAGAACCCAACCTGACAACCCTGAGTCAGAGATGGCTTGCCATGTTTTCAGAGCCACTGACCCAAACCAGGTGAGTGTTTGATTTAGAGCATGTGGGCGCAATACCCAGAGTCATGGCGGTCACCCATCCACCATTAGATGTGTGTCTGAACACACGGTGGTAGAGATCTGATCACAATAAACCTTAGTTCCTAACGCAATTTTAACCATTGCTCAAATTGAGCTATCCTGGTCTGCCAATATGGAGTTTTGAGTGTTGGTCACATAACTGAAACAAGGCTTCAATGTAACTTTTAATTTAAATATGAGTGAAATCACATGTTTAGTTGCTTTTATCAGATAATAAATGGGTAGTGAACTGGAAGGTTCTGGCTTTGTTAAATAATAGAAGACCAGCATTTCACACTTGAAATAGCTCAGGTGTAAAAATACAGCGTTTCATTTGATTTTGACTTTTGCCCTGGCTGACTAACCTGTCAATACAAATGGCAGTGAAGAGTCGTGTTTGTATCTTGTAAAGGGTCTTCCTCATTGACTGTGAATAAGTACAATTATAGATCATGTTCGTTAGGTAACATTGGAATTTTTACTGGACTCTTTGGTTTGATATGAAGTGCTGCATTATTATGATTGTTAACAAATTGATTATTTTTAAAGCAATTTGTGAAATAGTTCAGGATAGAACCTGGTGTGACTGTTATTTTTTGAGTGTTTTATATATTTTTAAGGTAATGTGTTTTCATTACATGTCAAATAAGTAATGGGGTTGAGTACGTTTTAAAAGAAAAATCCATAGATGCAGCATTCTCGTGAATGAACTGTGGAGGAATCAAAATCAGCTTGACTTGCAAACAGTCATGCAAAAGGCCAATATAGTAATTACTTTGGTCAATGCTGTTAAAATTTATTGAGATTGAATCATGATAATCATAGATTATTTTACACCAGAAGCAAACGAGACTTACGTGTTAATTGAGATGTTATGGTGGTTATAAATCAGTTAAAATCAGATATTTGCGAAGGAGTTTTTCATGCTTCTCTGATCATTTAAGCACAAAGACTATTTCCACTAATTATCTTGCGATAAAATGATTTTGCTCTCCAGAAATTTGGGATTTGGATCTGTTGTTTAATATGAGCACACAGGTGGACAGTAAACAGCTGGCATGCTGTCTGCGCATATATTGATTGACTACATGGGTATCTGTTCATTGCAAGTAAGCAGTGATGTGAATGGGTAAACTGTAGTTGGATATGTGTCATTCCATTAAGACAAGGTGTTCTTGGATGCAGTGCATACTGAGATGTTTTCCTTCGAAAATCTTAGAGAGATGGTGCCTACAATTTTGTCAAATGGTAATATTTTCTGAAGAAACTAATTCCGACTTTGTGCCCCTTTAGGATTGGCTGCTGCCATTCGCTTTGTTCCCTTTGAAGGGTCACAGAACATGATTATGTAAAAGGAGCACTGTGTGGTTTCCTGACTTTAGATCCATTAACCAATGCCTCATTTTACATCTAGAAATAGGATCCATCAGTAGCAGTAATGTGTCAAAATGGAATTCCATGATGTTTTCAGTAAATATTTGGAATTGATTTCCATTAGTGCTGCATGCGAAAAATCAAAAATGCTCTCTACACTCGGGTTTACTAAGTTTGCTTGCGTCTTTTGAAAGCTATAATGCAGCTTCCTCAGTCATATGGTTATTGCTTGCAATATTTTGCATCTTTATCCCTTTCATATAGAAAAGTCTCACCAATATTTGCAAGAGCCCACCTGAGAGTGTGATGATCCATGGTCCGAGTGACTACATCTGGAGTACAGTGTGACTGGGTGTTTTCCGAGGTTTAGAATTAACATAGATTTGAGACCACTAGATGTTTTTGATAACTGGTTATTGATGTGACTTCAATCCAATGAATAAATGTATTCATTCTAATCATTTTATAGACAGACAAATCAACCAGACAACATTTTGTAATAAAGTATCAAAAATAGGTGGAGTTGAAAGGTATTGATATTTCAGGTGGATAAGCTTTCCTCCAACCATCAGGTCATTGACCTGAAACATTAACTCTGTTCTTTCTCTGCGGATGTCGCTGTACCTGTTGAGTATTCGCAGCATTTTCAGTTTATGTTCCAGATTTCTAGCATCAAGTGTCTGGTTTTCAATTTGAGTTGTAATAATATTTAATTAGAAAAATTCCTAGAAATTCATTTTATTTCCCACTTTATCATAGGGTGTGTTTCACTGTCAAGGCCAGCATATGTTATATCCCAGATGGTATATTTGAGATCCTGAACTTTCACTCCCTCAACGCTATAGTGACGGTACAAAGTCTCAAACTTAGATTTGCTACTTATTAGATTTATAGTATTCTGGCATATATACATTTCAGGCAATGTAGCAATATTTAATACAGTGAAATCAATAAGTTCATATACGATTAAGGAGAACACCTCCATCCAGACCCTGCAGGTATTACTTAATTAATTAAGCCTTAATGGAATAGAATGGGGACTGTCATTCACAGCTTAATCTTGTCCCAGTAGATTGAGGATGGAAAGGAGAAGCACAGACTAAATATAAAAAGGTGGAAGGTCTATCTTTAAACCCTTTTATGGAGTAAGATCGTCTCAAAATAGTTTTCAGTGTCTGTATCCTTACCTTTGTTTCCACTTAGAAAAGAAGATGCATTTCGTCATTTTATTTGGTCTGCTAGCACAACCCACTCCTAAAGTATATTTTATCTAATCCTTAGCTTGATTTTTGCATGACTGAATAAACCTGGTATTCATCTTAAATGTATACTTTGGGACACACAAGACGGAACATGGTTGTGATGCTTTTCTTAAGAAAACAGTCTCTGGAATTTATCTCTGGAACTAAATGCAAATAATAAAATGACCACATGAGCAACATATGAACCATTTCTATCTGTAAAGTGTTACTGCTAGCAAATTTTGTAATTGAGTTAAGTAAATAAGGAATTTTTGTTTTGTATCTGCTGTTTTTTCCAAGGTCTGAGAACTTAGGTCCACTTATGGGTTCAGCATCCTTCATTTTTCTGACTATGTTATCCTTTTAACTTTGAAGTTGCTTTTTGTATTCTCTCTTGGCCTTCTCTTGCCTGTGCTAGTAAACGTGGCTGGAGGACCTGTCTTGGGTTTCCATGTGCAGTGCACTTACAAAGTGATATCTTTGAGCTGCCTGATATTGATATTCCTTCTAATGTTCCCTTTACCCGGTGGAGAAACTCTCAGACTCCAAGTCAACATCACCTCAGAGATATGTCTTAAGGTCTTGGGGAAATGGAGAACCAATCTGTGCCCTTCCATGCACAATGTTTTGATTCATATTCTGCAGAATGATTCCAACTTCTCTTGTATGTTTCTTTTACATTTTTGATGCCACTCATACTGTAAATGATTAAAACAGTTTTATATAATTATCTGTGAGTCAAAAGCAGCAGAACCATGTGCACCTTTATTCAAAAAGATTTGAAGAAGGTGGGATCATCTACTAAACAAGGTTATAAGGAAAATAAATGCAGTTGACCACTTCAGGACAAGTGGTAGAGTTGGTTCAAATTGAATTCCAATTGGTAGCGTGAACTTGAGACTAATGTAAGAAAATAAAAACTTCCGTAAAGAATGAGCAGAACTTGAATGTTTGTCCAGGAGATGAAAATCTGACACTCATCCCAGAGTTTGTTTACTGTTGTGACTGGGTGTCTGGTATTTAGCTTCAGATTCTCTGCCACTTGTTTGCAATTTTGTCTTGATAAATGGACGGAGTCCCGGTGCACGAATCAGAAAAAGTTAGTATGCAGATGCAACAAGTAATTAGGAAAGCTAATAGAAGGGTATTTGAAGAGACTGGGGTACAGTAGTAGAGAGGTTGTACTTTGCATGTGCAGGACATTGGTGAGATGTACAGCACTAGTTGCCTTATTTAAGGAAGGATGTAAATTCATCAGAAGTGCTTTCAAGGAGATTTGCTGAACTAATACCTGGAATGGGTGGGATGGCTTAGGGGAAGGTTGTCAGGCTAAGCTTGCATCTGTTGTAATTGAGAAGCATAAGGGGTGACTTGATTAAAATATACATGATCCTGAGAGGTTTTGACAGGGTGGACATGGAAAGAATGTTTCCTCTTGTTGGAGAATCTAGAATGAGCTTCACTGTTTAAAAATAAGGGATCATCTACTGAAGACAAAGATGAGGAGAATTATTATCTTTGGGGAGGACCGTGAGTTTTTGGAATACTTCGGTGAAAGGCATTGGAAGCAGAGTCTTTTGAGTATTCTTAAGTTAGCGGCAGGTAGATATAAGGATAAACCTGATAGTCTCGGTGGGTGCAAGGTCATCATGGCTAGGCAGGACTGTGGAGTAATCAGATCAACCATGATTTTATTGACCGGGTGAGCAGACTTGAGAGGTGCATGGTCTATTCTTGCTGCTAATTTGTAAGTATCTATGAGGGGCTGAGCAGGTTGACCAACATTTTTGAAATAGAATAAAGGACATGTCAGCTCTAGGACCAGGACAAGTAATATGCTAGTGACCAACTGAGTGGATGAGGGGTGTTGCTGATGACTATAAGAGAGGTGCTTGGGAGGTTGGTGCTGGTGTCTCACAACATTATTGTCTCTTAGTTCGCTGACTCTGTGACTTGTAGTCCTGCTTAAATCACTCAACCAACACTCCCAGGCTCAGTATCCCACAGGCTGCTCTAGAAACAGGGGAGAGCAGGCATCCTTGGTCAAACAGTCAAAATGAGGGGCAATCACTTAAAGTGTGAGACAGCCAGTTGCCCTGAAACTAAGTGCTGTTCCTTGTTTCCTTGCATATGCTTGTGATCTGTAGTTCTTAAAGGTCACTTGTTGAAAGATGCCTTTTCAAATGGATTAATTATTGTGACTGTCTTCCTGTGAAATTTCTGATATATTCTTCTCATTTGATAGTAAATAACCTGAGTACTGCTGAAAGAAATCACAGGTAGAAAGGGTGCTTAAGAAGGCGTTTGGCACACTTGCTTTCGTTGCTTAGACCATTGAGTTTAGGAGTTGGGATGTCATATTGCGATTGTACATGATGTTAGTGAGGCCTCTTCTGGACTACTGCGTCCAGTTCTGGTTGCCCTGCTATAAGAAGGATATTATTAAATTGGAGAGGCTTCAAAAAAGATTTACCAGCATGTTGCTGAGACTGGTGGCTTTGAGTTATAAGGAGAGGCTGGATAGGCTGGCTCTTCTTTCCCTGGAACCCAGGAAATTGAGGGGTGACCTTCTAGAGGTTTATAAAATCATGAGGGGAGTAGATAAAGTGAACAGCAAAGGTCTTTTCCCTAGACTAGGGGAGTTCAAAACTAGGGGGCATATTTTTAGGGTGGGAGAAGAAAGATTTAAAAGACACCTGAGGGGCAACCTTTTCACACACTCGGTTCGTATGTGGAATGAACTGCTCTGTTTCCGTACTGTATGACTCCATGACTCAATATAGTTGAAGTTTATTGTTTTGTGCTAGTTTGGATAATTCACGTGAATACCAATGTAATGGGAAAACACCATTAATACTGAGTAAGAGGAGAGTGGTAATTGATTGGCAAGTAGAACTCTGATTGGTGGAGATATTGCCATGGAATGCATTAGTTTAAATTTGTACAAGGTAGATTGACGTTGACTGGCCAAGGCATTATCCTAAGAAATTAACCAATGAATGGCTGTTATCTATTTTATTGATTTGAAACAGGGGCAGTGTGTATATGTGTTCTTTCTGCCTGCAAAGTAGACAGCATAATAATGTGAATTATTATATATAGCTTCTCTTGCCTGCAAGTGTGCCACATAGTCAGTGCAGATGACAATCCTAAATTGGTTGTCAGCAGAATTCTTCACACACTTGGGCTTCTTTAGCAAATATTGTCCAATCATGGGATCACATTTAATGTTGGCCAGTGTATTGTTGGTTTTCCAAGTGTGGGCTGGTTAGGAATGGTTGGTATGTTGCTTGTTGTGAACAACCAGATGGCCATACTATTTGATATCATCCACTGATCTCTGAGGCCTGTGGCCTACATACACAGCCTCAAACCAGCACTGAAGCTTATACACCATCTTACTCATTTGTGAGTTGGGCTTGTCATCTGGTTCATTTGTATAAAGGGGATGCTTAGTTCCACTGACTGCATGGCTGCTTTGTGTTGCAAAGTAATGCCAACAGCACAGGTTGAATTCCTGTTCCAGTTGAGGTCACCATACAGACTCCTTAGCCTAGCCCCTCATCGAAGGCTAATAGACTGTAGCTCCTCTGCAACCACAGTGACTTTCACTTTCCCCTTTTCATGGATACATTATATATGCTCCAAGTAATATTGCTAAAATGGAAGTGCTCACATAAAGATGTCTGATAATGCTTTTAAGAAGTCAACAGTTTGCTTGCAGGAATTAATGAGATGAGTTTTGCCTGCTTCTCAATGCAATCTACTTACGAATGCGCTCACCAGTTCTAGGTGAGGCAGAATTGCATGTGGCAGTCACACCATTCTTGCCTTTGGCTCCCATTCATTTATTTACCTATGATCATGGGCTCTCCCTGAACTCCGGACAACACCCTGGGTATTTGCCTACTTTTGAAGTCCAGCCCTTCTCATTAAACACTATCATATTACTTTCTTGACACCTGGGAAAGTCGCGAAGAATCCAAGTTCAAGAATGACTGGTCAGTATTCATCAGGTTAAATGAAAGAAAGTTGATTGTTGTTCTGAAATGTTTTGCATTTACCTAAAAAGCAAAGTCGCTGTGTGAGAATCAATACTTATGCCTCTTTGTAGGTTACGTGGAACAATCCCTCTTCTGTACCTACACTGGCCCTAAACCCCATCTCTTCCTCCGTTACATTGATGACTGTATCGGCGCCGCCTCGTGCTCCCACGAGGAGCTTGAACAGTTCATCCACTTCACCAACACCTTCCACCCCAACCTTAAGTTCACCTGGACCATCTCCGATACCTCTCTCTCCTTCCTGGGCCTCTCTGTCTCCATCTCTGGCAACCACCTAGAAACCGATATCCATTTCAAGCCCACCGGCTGCCACAGCTACCCAGAATACACTTCCTCCCACCCACCCTCCTGCAGTAATGCCATCCCTCATTCCCAATTCCTTCGCCTCTGCCGCATCTGCTCCCAGGATGAGGCATTCCACTCCCGAATATCTCAGATGTCCTCGTTTTTCAAGGACCGCAACTTCCCCCCCCTCAGTGGTCGAGAATGCTCTTGACCGTGTCTCCCGCATTTCCCGCAACTCATCCCTCACATCCCCTCCCTGCAATAACAACCAAAACAGAATCCCCCTCGTCCTCACGTATCACCCCACCAACCTCCAGATCCAATGCATCATCCTCCGACACTTGCGCCATCTGCAATCCGACCCCACCACCAAAGACATTTTTCCCTCCCCACCCTTGTCTGCTTTCCGGAGGGACCACTCTCTCCGTGACTCCCTTGTCCACTCCACACTCCCCTCCAGCCCCACCACACCCGGCACTTTTCCCTGCAACCGCAGGAAGTGCTATACCTGCCCCTACACCTCCCCCCTCACCCCCATCCCAGGCCCCAAGAAGACGTTCCACATCAAGCAGATGTTCACCTGCACATCTGCTAATGTGGTATACTGCATCCGCTGTTCCCGTTGTGGCCTCCTCTACATTGGGGAAACCAAGCGGAGGCTTGGGGACTGCTTTGCAGAACACCAGTGCTCGGTTCGCCCTAAACAACTGCACTTCCCAGTCGTGAAGCATTTCAACTCCCCCTCCCATTCCTCAGACGACATGTCCATCCTGGGCCTCCTGCAATGCCACAATGATGCCACCCGAAGGCTGCAGGAACAGCAAGTCATATTCAGCCTGGGAACCCTGTAGCCCAATGGTATCAATGTGGATTTCACAAGCTTCAAAAATCTCCCCTCCCCCTACCGCATCCCAAAACCAGCCCAGCTCGTCCCCATCTCCCTAACCTGTCCTTCCTCCCACCTATCTCCTCCTCCCACCTCAAGCCCCACCCACATCTCCTACCTACTAACCTCATCCCGCCTCCCTGGCCTGTCTGTCCTC
Source organism: Ginglymostoma cirratum (assembly GCA_024137785.1). Lineage (NCBI taxonomy): Eukaryota > Metazoa > Chordata > Chondrichthyes > Orectolobiformes > Ginglymostomatidae > Ginglymostoma > Ginglymostoma cirratum. Next base: position 25,774,204 of record JAHRHZ010000009.1, on the reverse strand, counting down.
CCTGGACTGACCTATCTCCTCCCTACCTCCCCACCTACACTCACCTTTACTGGCTCCATCCCCGCCTCTTTCACCTGTCTGTCTTCTCTCCACCTATCTTCTCCTCTATCCATCTTCTATCCGCCTCCCCCTCTGTCCCTATTTATTTCAGAATCCTCTTCCCCTCCCCCATTTCTGAAGAAGGGTCTAGACCTGAGACGTCAGCCTTCCTGCTCCTCTTGGCCTACCGTGTTCATCCAGCCCCACACCTTGTTATCTCAGATTCTCCAGCATCTGCAATTCCTACTATCTCTTTTACAGCTGTATCAGGTTGAAGTGAAAGCCTACTTTACAACGTGTGGTATACTGGTATTACAAGTTTAATTGCTTTACAGAACTTTCAGCATTTTGGCTTGGCTGTCTTTGACCTGCTCTCAGAAATAAATTCACGTTACCTTCCATTATTGGAAAGAGGAGTACGTCAGGGAACATTGGAGACCAGCAAAAGAACTCATTTATGCATGAAAACAGCAGAGAGAGAAATATGTTTGAACATTTTTAATGTTACTTATAAATCCTCTGGTTATCTGAAGTAGTTAGGAAGATGAATTGCTTCAATACATGCTTCCTGTAATGATGCATTGGATGTAGGATGGAATAAAAACTGCAGTAATTACTCACAGTAACTAATTGTGACAAGTTGCTGCTGATTGTCATGGACATAATTTGTGTTTAATTATTGACTGTGGTCAGAAAAGTATTTTGTTTGTGAGGTGTATGTATTTTCTTATGCTCTAACCCGTAAGGCTCAATTTAAGTAATTTCAAGCAGCAGGTTTTGTGAATTAAACAATAAAGAAGATTCTGTTTTATCTCACACATGCCCCGGAGATGGTAACAAGACATCTCGCATGCGTTACTGTACACTGAAAGATTAGATACAGATGAAGAAAAGGGCAATACATTTCCAAATTGTGATGGTTTCTGTACTTTTTATCTGAGTCACCACAGAAGGACTGGAATGCGAATTGGCAAAGTTGTGGAGGATTCTCAGTTAGCTGTAAAGTTTCTTGTTGTAGAATTTGCCAGCGATCAGGTGAAATTAGAAAGTTAGAACAGGATGGGGCAGATCCTTCTCACACTATCAAGGTTTTACTTTGGCTGTCTAAGTTGACTGGTTCAGCGGTTCCTTGGATGCTGTTTCAGATGGTAGGCCTCACGATGTCTTTCTGATCAGCAGAGCTTCTGTGGTTACTTTTAAAGTAAATTCACAAATGTGGCTGTCTTAACCAGGTGACCCTTTGTGAATCCAAAGACCTTCTTCCAAAACAGGTGGTGAGTTGGGCTGATACACAATGTGTGTTGAGGCCTTTCATTTTTTGAAAGGCTTGGGATATCCATGGTCACCTCAATTATTTTCCCTTTATTCATTCACAGGATGAGGGCATCGCTGGCTAGGCAGCATTAATTGCCCAGACGGCAGTTAAAAATCAACCACATTACTGTGGGTCTGGAGTCACATATGGGCCAGACCAGCTAAGGGTGGCAGTTTCCTTTGTGAACCAGATGGGTTTTCCTGACAATCAGCAATGGATTTATGGTTATCATTAAACTATTAATTCCAGATATTTATTGAATTCAGATTCCACCATCTGCTGTGGCAGGATTGAACCCAGGTCTCCAGGACCTTTATCTGGATCAGCAGTCCAGCAATAATACCACTAGGCTAACGCCTCCCCAATTAAGAGATTGTATAATTCAGATTATTGTTTGAACCCCATTGAGGAAAGGACATTGATTTTTCCACATTTCTTCTATTCACAATGAGGTAGGAAGACAACTCGGCTGGTGTACCATAGACCTGCTTGTGTAGTTTGCCTTCATTGAAAGGACTTGTGAGTTTGACAAATAGATGGGATTGTTCATATTTTATCTAGCTATTTGCTAAGATTTGAATCTTGCCTGGAGTCAATATTGCCATGTCAGATGACAAGTTAAGGTCAGTGTGGTCAATTTAAAAAAAGTAGATGCAGTTTTGTAATATGTAATACATTCATACCTATCCTGGCATAACATTTTTACAGCATCTTTCAGTGTAACAGTAAGCAGTGCTGTAATGCCATGTAATGAGTGCATTTACCGAACAATCCCGAGAGGGCTAAGAATTGCATTAGCAACTAATTTAAGAATATCAGTTTGGCTCAGTTGTTCTTGCTGCGAGTCGGACATATTTGTATGCAGGTCCCTGTTCTGTACAAACAGAATATGTCCAGACATTTGTGCCTTTATTAATTAAACAGAAGTATAGGTGACAGTTGTTCCCTGGTGCTTTCTCCATGGTAGCGTCTTGACTGGTCAGAATTCACTTGTTAACCAATTAGCAGCTTGCTTTCATAAAGGTGAAATTGTTGCTCATTGCTGAGGAAGTACCATAACAGATGTTGGTTCCTTAGCTCAGATGGTTAGAGTGTTGTACTAAGAATACCAAGGTCATTAGTTCAATTCCCACACTGACTATGCCTGCTGGTTTCCAACTGAGAATTTAATTATGTGTTTAGGGTAGCTTAGGGCCCCCTTGTGGCATAGTGGTAGTGCCCCTATCCCTGGACCATGAATCCTGGGTTCAAGTTCCAACTGCCTCAAAGGTGTGTAATTACATTTCTGGACAGGTTGATAAGAAAAGAAAAGCCCTACCAAACCCAAAACATTAGCCCTCTCTCCATTGATATTGCCAGACCTGTGGTGTTTCAGATTTCTACAATCTGCAATATTTTGCATTTTATATGTAACATATATTAAATCTTCATTTAGATTACTGTGAACTAAATTCAAATGCATTGCAACTGGAGTTAAACAAGCCTAATTCATTTATTGTATATTGTGTAATATCAAATGACAGAGAGGAGTTAATGATAAATATAACTCAATACCTTAAGTGTCAGTTAGTTGAATATTGCTGAATACAATAATTGCAATGGAAAACTGTATATTTTCATATAAAGCTGCATAATATCCTAAACATACTTGGAGTGTTCACATTGGATTTAATATTTCCTTCATGATTCTTGTAACAACTTTGGTGAATGGGCTATAAATGAGAATAATAACATGTATTTCCTTGCTGTCTTTATCACACCAAAATATCCCATGCAGCGCAAAAATGCAAATACATTGAGATCAAAGTTCCTCTTTGATTTCTATGTAAAGATTGGCACAGAATAGGAGTACTGTGTGGGATTTTGAACTTCTGGTGTTGTTTTCCGATCTGACTGTCATAATCCCATTCCCCCAGGAGTTCAGTTAAATTAGTCCAGGCAGTGCAATGCCTTCATCCATATTAGACTTTTTATAGGCATTAAGAATTGAGGCTGGAAGTTTAAAACAAAACTGTTTTGATGTAATTGCTGCCTTGATGTGTAACTTTTTTTTAATGTGTGAGCGTTTTGAAGAATTTGAATAGAATATTTTGCTTTCAATTCGTAAATTTTGGAGGTGGGTGTGGGATCAAATATGACAGTGGTAAAAGGATTAATTGTGTCTCTGAGATTAGAAAGTAATACTGCTTAATCCATTACTTCCTTGGGCTTCTGAGGCCAACTTTGTCTTAATTTACCATGTGTTCTAGTTCTCATCCCACCGTACTGCCATAAAATCTTGTCACTTAGTCTCAAATCTCGATTTCGCAGTCAAACACCACTACAAACGCTGACTGACTCTTATTTCATCTCAGAAATATCAAATGCACAGCACAATATAAAGGTCTAGAAATTCATTGGCATTGCATCCAATTCACAGGCATAAAACTGGTGCTCGAATATGCAGTCTACCAGGTGGTTTGCATGTGCAGTTTCCACTGTATTGTGAAGGGTCAGTTCTAGCAATCCAGGGCCTTCACCTAAAACAGAAGCTAGCCCTTACAAAACTGGAACTTTAGGACTCCTTGCCAAAATTAGTCTGCTTTGTAGCAGGTTATGTTCACCTTTCAAGAGTTGGTGTGGCCTTATGTGTATCCCTGTAACAGCTTTGTGGCGTCAGCTTCCAAAAAACTCTGTTTTGCAAAACAGATTTAACACAGATGCGCCTCCAGGCTGTCCAGGCTGACATCAGTCTCTACTTGACCCACGTCTGATTGAGTGCCTTTGATCCCCATCTTCCTTCTACTTCCCATGACATACTCACGGCTCCTGCAGAAATGTCCTGAGCTTGATGTCTCACCTGTCTAATTTTTAATACAATTTGAGATCCGAATTTGGATTGAGCTTCTAGCTGACCAGCACTTGGTTTCTGTCCTGAGGGAGATTACTAGCAGCTATCCAATCTTGCTATTTGTACATGGTCAAGATTATCAACCACATTGGAATAAGGAAGCCAATTTTTTTGACTTCTCAATCCCAAAAGCAAAACGTGTTGTGTTTACGTTTTAACCAATCGAATTCACTTTTCAGATTTGCAGTAGGTCTGCTTTACCTCGGGTTCGACATAACATGTCAGTTTTGAGAACTACAGCATGTACTTACTGAAGCTGGGCTTTTCAGGTCTGAATTGTAAACATCTTTCTTCCGCTGTTTCCATCTCCTGTTCGTTGAGTAACTTATTTTGTCAGCAAGTAAGTGATACCTAAGTTCGCTTTTAAATTTACATTCCATTTAAACATTCAACACACTTAAAATATTCGAAAAATAACCCAATATTCTCCTTCTGCCCTTGATGTCTCCGAGTTTGTTCTCCTGCTTGACTTTCTTTCTTGAAGCATAAAGATTCCCCTTTTTCACATCTAAAACCTGATCAGTGGAAGTTCTTAATGTTGTTCCTGTATGTGGAAGGGACAGAATGATGAAGAGCTGTTTCTTCAGTCTTGGGCTGTTTCTCCCTTGTGCTGGTCCTGAGACACTCACTATTGGGACAGAGTGGAGGAGGAGGTTGCCAGAGGGGTGTTTGGGACAGAAGAGGGTGCAAGAGGTGTATAATGGATGGAGGATTGAGAAGTAGTCTAAAAGATGAATGGATTGTTGTTGGGAGTAGAGGAGCTAGAGGGAGAAGGGGACTGCAAGGAGTGGGGTGAGGGAGACTGCAAGAGGGGGAGGGGGAAATGAGAGGGAACAGCTTTAAATGTGTCAACAAAGGACTACTCAACCTGTAAGCCAGGAAGACACAAAATCAGCATGGGTAGAGAGATCCTTGCAGATGGATATGGAATCTCTAGCTTAAGGTGGCATATGTTCATGAGTTGAGTATAAGGAATAATGTAATTGCTATTGTAAAAAACACTGAGCCAATGCTATCTGAGATTGAGATCTATGATTCTATGATAAAATGGGTAGTAAAAGCCTGGTTAAAATTTTTCAGCTTTGTGCATTTAGGATGGAATGACATTAATTGTGACCTCACCAGTCAATGGAAGTTAGTTTGGAGTGATGTCTTTCCTGTACAGATATGTGTCAATTATTTTGGGGGAGAAAAAGCCCTGTTAATTTATGTTGTGCTGGGCTAATTTAAGTACTGAGATAACAAGGTGTAGAGCTGGATGAACACAACAGGCCAAGCAGCATCAGAGGAGCAGGAAAGCTGACGTTTCGGGCCT
>JAHRHZ010000009.1:25693066-25736106 GCA_024137785.1 Ginglymostoma cirratum | reverse complement strand
GGGGCTGGGATTGGGGTGAGGGAGGAGGTGTGGGGGCAGGTGTAGCATGCGGTTGTAGGGAAAAGTGCCGGGTGTGGTGGGGCTGGAGGGAAGTGTGGAGCAGACAAGGGAGTCGCGGACGGAGTGGTCCCTCCGGAAGGCAGATAAGGATGGGGAGGGAAAGATGTCTTTGGTGGTGGGGTCTGATTGCAGATGGCGGAAGTGTCGGAGGATGATGCGTTGGATCCGGAGGTTGGTGGGGTGGTACGTGAGGACGAGGGGGATTCTTTTTTGGTTATTGTTGCGGGGACGGGGCGTGAGGGATGTGTTACGGGAAATGCGGGAGACACGGTCGAGGGCGTTCTCGACCACTGTCGGGGGGATGTTGCGGTCCCTGAAGAATGAGGACATCTGAGATGTACGGGAGTGGAATGTCTCATCCTGGGAGCAGATGCAGCGGAGGTGAAGGAATTGGGAATAGGGGATGGCATTTTTGCAGGAAGGTGGGTGGGAGGAGGTGTATTCCAGGTCACTGTGGGAGTCAGTGGGCTTGAAATGGACATCGGTTTCTAGGTGGTTACCCAAGATGGAGACAGAGAGGTCCAGGAAGGAGAGAGAAGTGTTGGAGATGGTCCAGGTGAACTTCAGGTTGGGGTGGAAGGTGTTGGTGAAGTGGATGAACTGTTCAAGCACCTCGTGGGAGCTCCTCATTCTTCAGGGACCGCAACTTCCCCCCCACAGTGGTCGAGAACGCCCTCGACCGTGTCTCCCGCATTTCCCGAAACACATCCCTCACGCCGCGTCCCCGCAATAATAACCAAAAATCCCCCTCGTCCTCACGTACCACCCCACCAACCTCCGGATCCAACGCATCATCTTCCGACACTTCCGCCATCTGCAATCTGACCCCACCACCAAAGACATCTTTCCCTCCCCACTCTTATCTGCCTTCCGGAGGGACCACTCCCTCCGCGACTCCCTTGTCCGCTCCACACTCCCCTCCAGCCCCACCACACCCGGCACTTTTCCCTGCAACCGCATGCTACACCTGCCCCCACACCTCCTCCCTCACCCTAATCCCAGCCCCAAGAAGACTTTCCACATCAGGCAGATGTTCACCTGCACATCTGCCAATGTGGTATACCGCATCCGCTGTGCCCGTTGTGGCTTCCTCTACATCGGGGAAACCAAGTGGAGGCTTGGGGACCGCTTTGCAGAACACCTGCGCTCAGTTCGCAACAAACAACTGCACCTCCCAGTCGCGAACCATTTCAACTCCCCCTCCCATTCCTCAGACGACATGTCCATCCTGGGCCTCCTGCAATGCCACAGTGATGCCACCCGAAGGCTGCAGGAACAACAAATCATATTCAGCCTGGGAACCCTGCAGCCCAATGGTATCAATGTGGATTTCACAAGCTTCAAAATCTCCCCTCCCCCAACCGCATCCCAAAACCAGCCCAGCTCATCTCCACCTCCCTAACCTGTTTTTCCTCTCACCTATCCCCTCCTCCCACCTCAAGCCCCACCCCCATCTCCTATCTACTAACATCATCCCGCCCCCTTGACCTGTCCGTCCTCCCTGGACTGACCTATCTCCTCCCTACCCCCCCCACCTACACTCACCTTTACTGGCTCCATCCCCGCCTCTTCGACTTAACTTGTTTACCTGGTTTCCAGCACTCCGAACAAAAGAGAGTCTTCCTTTACTTGCAGTGTAGGTGTGTCTAAAGCTGTGACCTTCAGAATTTACTAATCCACATTAGCACATGAGCACATTAACAGACACTGACCGGGGATGCAGTTGGTTTGTAATCCCTTTGTTTTGTATGTTCCTGAAAGGGTAAACATAAATCTGTCTGCGGTTTGGGATATAATCCACAGCAGATGGCTTTCTGCTGAGAGGAATAGTCAGCCTCTCATCATTTCTGTAGCCACAGGCGACCCCAATCCAGTTTGCTGTGTGTTGCATCTCTCCCTTTGAAGAGTTGCTCCTTGAAAATCCCTTGGAGCATTTTCAGGTATGATATTCTGTAATTCCTCTCATCTTTTCCAGACAGCTATAGAATTTACATCCAAAGTCACCTTTTGGCTATATGTCTTCTTATTTAAAAAAAAACACATACTGAATCTTTACTTCCAACATGTCTGTAGGTAGTCCAGACTTATGATATATTGTCATGATACATGTGTTTCTATGTTTGTACATGTGTGTTTTGCAGATGGTTCTTCAATCCCAATTCCTCCAAGCAAGAAAGTTCATCCCTGCCGGCTCCTGATTTGTTTTTCTTTCATCTTCTCTTTAACCCCTTTTAAATGATTTTGGTTCCTCTTCCCATTCCTTTGCTGTTGTTCACCTCCAGACTTGACTTCCTTCATGCCCGAATAATTCCCTTGCTTGTGTTTGCTGCTTTTCCCTTTATCTGTTACATATCTGAATTTCCCCCTTTGGAAATGGAAGTGGAATTGAAGAGTTCCATTCGGTACAAGAAGTGCACATTGAAAACATGAGAAAGCAGGAACAGAGTACTGAGTTGGATGATCAGCTGTGATCATATTGAATGGCTGAGCAGGCTCAAAGAGACAAATGACCTGCTCCTGCTCCTTTTTCTATGTTTCTATGGAAAACCCGAAGGATTAAACCAGGTGACAAAATATTGGTAGACCATTAAGCCATGCACACGTTTGAAGGAGCCAGCTTGCTCGCATTCCTGTCTGACCTTTGCCAGGTCAAGTTATTCTAGTTCGTCTAGTACAAGGAAATGTTAAATATCAGCCAGAGTTCCCGCTCCTGATTGCTGTCCAGTACACTGTGTTTGAGTGCCGAGTTTGGATGAGGGGAGGTTCAAGCTAGAGTTTCAATGTCGAACAGGCTGGTTACGATCATTGTCTAATCTGATGCATAACCAGTTGTTTCTTCTACAGCACAACACGCTGCATGGTCCGTGTCCGAAAGAGAGTGAAGTGTGAGAGTATTTGTCTAAAGACATGTTGTATGGTTTTAACAAGCATGGGGCTGGATGAACACAGCAGGCCAAGCAGCATCACAGGAGCAGGAAAACTTGACGTTTCGGGCCTAAACCCTTCATCAGAAATGGGGGAGGGGAAGAGGGTTCTGAAATAAATAGGGAGAGAGGGGGAGGCGGATAGAGGATGGATAGAGGAGAGGATAGGTGGAGAGGAGGCAGACAAGTCGAAGAGGCGGGGATGGAGCCAGTAAAGGTAGTTTTAATGCTGCTCTTTAGAGGTTTCCCTGAAGCTGCTGCTGTCCTGAATTATTTCCTAAAACTTTATGGCAGTTAAGATGCTTCATTGACCTGCAAAGGGACCATTTGAATTTACGGGGTGAGATAGCCAGCAGCATTCACATCCCATGTAAGAATTAGTAAAGAAAAGACTTGAGTGTCTCAACTGCGTTTCCTTCCCTGCCAAAGCAGAACAAAACAAAAAGTTTGCCTTTGATTCCACCAGTAATCCCTGTATATTTTATCTTGTTGTCAAAGATAATGCCACTGACCAAAGCCACCTCCTTTGCAATATTCACTGCCTGTGGAAACGCTCACGATAATCTCATTTACTTTAGTTGGTTTGTCACCAACTGAAGGCTACCATCTGTCACTATGACGCATGCGGCATTGTTAATATTTATTTCAGTGCTTTTTCTCTGCGATGTGAGGAAAGGTTGTTTAAGCAACAAGAATGTAGAATGCACAGCTTTAAAACGTGCTAGAGATGGAAGGAATTAGATATTTAACTGAAGAGAAAGTTTGAAGAGCTGGGGGCTGGTGGGTTCACACAAGGGTGAGTGGGACAATCTGAGTTGCTCTTGCAAAGCATCACCACAAATATGACAGGCTGAATGGCCTCCTTTATTAATGTAACCACATTATGGTACTATAATGGAAGATTTCTAGACCCTCAAATAGAATATAATGCAGCCCGATTCCATGATTCTACTGGACATTTGGTTCATTTTCAAAATAGCTGCAGGCATTTAGCTTTGTATAGATTGAATTCTGAGAGCATTCAAGAAAAAAAAATCTAATTGCAGTAATTAGAAAATGCTTTTGAATATGTCTTCCACTATCAAGCTATGTTTCTATGGTTCTATTAGTTCACTGTCAAACTAATTGATTTAAGCTGACTCTGTTGGAGCTAAGTTTGAATTGGATGTGGAAACTTTGGATGTCATGCAATCTGTCAGCAATGCTTCTATCATCTTGGTGCATGCGCACGTGCGCACGTGCTTGTGTGTGTGTGTGTGTGACATGACTACCTTAATACGGAGAGGTTGACAATGTCCTACTACAGGGGTAAACTGTAACTCGGAAACTATGTGAGGAATTGTGTTAAACCTTTGACCTAGTAAAAGCTGAGTATTCACTCAAAAAGAAGTGTGCCAATCAAAATCTTCTCTGCCTATTTGATTGTCTACACCAGTTGGACTGTACATATGTAGAAAATCATCAAATCCCTACAGTGTGAAAGCCAGCCATTCAGCCCATAAAGTCCACACCATGCCCTGAGGAGCATCACACCCAGACCCACCACTCTGTATTCTTGTGACCCTGTGTTGTAACCCCATGGCTAATCCACCTAGCCTGCACATCCCTGGATGCCACAGGCAATTTAGCATGGCCACTACACCTAACGTGCACATCTTTGGACTGCGGGAGGAAACCATGCAGACACAGGGAGAATGTGCAAATTCCACACAGTTGCCTGAGGGTGGAATCAAACCTGGGTCCCTGGCACTTTGAGGCAGCAGAGCTAACCACTGCGCCACCGTGCCACCCTAGATGTCTCTTGATTGCAAATGTCAGGAAGTATGCCAGGAAGCACAAAGTTATTTTAATGATTACAATGTTTCTATAAATCATTGCAGAACTCCCATCTCTGTTTCCTATAACTTTTTTTTCTGGTGGCATAGTGCTAATGAAAGTTTTGGGTCCAGACCATCAAATCTTCCTTGTTACTGTATCTCACTGATAGAGTCTAATCTTTACATCGAAAAAGTATTCTGTGCCATACAGTTGTGATCAGATCACCTGTCCATCTCTTGTCCTAAAATGTTCCACTTTGCACGGTGTGAACAAAACAGTCAGGTTGTAGAAAGTCTACATTTTTGTACATAAGACTTATGCTAAGGACAAACCTGTCTTGTTCAACTTAGGATGAGTGAAGCTGTTTACTTATAGCACTGTTTTGGAATCTTTGCTGTTGTTTGTGTATCAAGCTAGGGACGCCTGACAGCTACAGAATTCAGTGGGACTCAGTAAAATCTCACTGAATGGCAGAATAGGAAAAGAGAAAAGAATTGGAAAAAGTATAATTTAGGGTTTTCACTTGCATATAAGAAGTATGCCTAGCGCAAATACAGTTGATATACAATTGGACGTTATTACTCACTGTCTTCAACAAAGAACTAAACAAGTTGTTATATGGTCTTGATAATCGACACACAGCTCACACCCATTGTGTGGAAATGGATTAATTTCTGGCTGTAAAATTAAAATAATGCTTGCTTCCCTGTCGTGTATAGGCATGGTCATCAGTTGCAGATAAAGTCTAATGTGCTGTGTGGCAGAATCTACAGTTAATAAAATGTAGGGTGACCACTTTCTTTTGTGTGTGGGATAGATTCTGATGCTGGTCTTCAGGAGTGGACTCTAATGCCTTTCTAAGGCAACTTGATCAGACTTTAAAAAAACATGTTTCCTAATGACATTTAAGATTGCCTAGCACAGATAGCTCACAGTCTACTTGTTTTAAAAAGCTGCAGAGTCACCTTTCACTACCAGGAATCAGGAGATATAATAAGAATTTCATGGCTTCCCTGCCAGGTTAGGCACGGTAAAGGTTAACAGTGGAAGCATTAATATTGCAGGTTTGATATAAATAGAGCTAGTGGTGTTTGGTGTATAAGTCCAGACTGTGAAAGGCAGCTTGTATTTCCTTGCACTCGGTATTAGGCAGAGCAACAAGAATTCAGAGCCATCTGATACATGCAGACTGCACCTTTCTGCTACAGACATTATACAGGACTGTACAAAGCTGATTGCCAGTTGATAGAATTATTGTCAGCATTTCTTTCAAAGGAATGCCTTTCTAACAAAAAGCATATAATGTATTTGCTAGAGATAAAAGGTACTGCAGATGCTGGAGAATCTGAGATAACAAGGCGTGGAGCTGGATGAACACAGCAGGTCAAGCAGCATCATAGGAGCAGGAAAACTTGACGTTTTGGGCCTAGACCCTTCATCAGAAATGGGGGAGGGGAAGAGGGTTCTGAAATAAATAGGGAGAGAGGGGGAGGTGGATAGAGGATGGATAGAGGAGAGGATAGGTGGAGAGGAGGCAGGCAAGTCGAAGAGGCGGGGATGGAGCCAGTAAAGGTGAGTGTAGGTGGGGGGGTGGAGGGAGGAGATAGGTCAGCCCAGGGAGGATGGACAGGTCAAGGGGGCGGGATGATGTTAGTAGATAGGAGATGGGGGTGTTTTTCTAAAATGTATTTGCTACTTAGCTTTAAAAGTGTGGATCGTGTAGATTTGATGTGCCAACTTACAACAGCCTGATCCTTAAAAAGTTCTGTTTTTATTAAAATACCAATGAAAAAAGTACCCAAGTGAGGGCACAGAGTTCCTGTTAATTTGCACACTAGTGACTGTGGAATATTTCTCAGTTTTCAGTGCAGTGGCAGGGAGGAGCAGAAGTGTTTGGAATCCTAAACAACAATGGCCACTGTTGGAATGTTACAGAACTTGTCTAGCGTTGGTGTCCTTCCTTGCAAGACTTGTTTGAATTGACACCTTCTGGCCTGCAATGAAGTTGTGCAGTGGTAGGCACATTTTCTCCATTACAGTGCCTGAGCTCAGCAATAATAAATTATACTGCCCTCCTACTACATTAAAATGTCCCAAGACATGTCAAAGGGCCATTATAAGCTAAAAGTGGACGCTGAACTGTATGAGGAGATGTTAGCTGAGGTAAATGAAAGCTTGGTCAGAAAGATGCATTTTGGGAAGTGTCTTAAAGGCAAAGTGCAAGGTGGAGAGATGCAGGAAGGGAATTTCAGAGTCTAAGGCATAGGCAGCTGCAGGCAAGGCACCCAGCATTGCTTGAGAGGCAGGCAGTGTAGCTTAGCAAGTACAGGTCTGATAAGTGAGCTGGACTTAGTGCAGGTTAAGACACAAGCAGACTTTTTGAATGACTCAATTTCACAGGTAGAATGCGGGTGACTAGCCGAGAGTGTGTTGGAACAGTCAAACGTGGAGGTAACAAAGGATTAGCTGAAGGTGTCAGCAGTGAATGAGCTCATTCATTGCCGACATTAAGGCAAAGTTGAGTGAGGTAAGGAAGAAGAAATGGGAATTTTTAGACATGGCCCATAAACCCTATGGTCCTATATGTGTGGAAACTCATTTTGGGGTCAAATGTGACACTGAATTTGGGAACAGACTAGCTAGGTCGTGGACTGACTCAGACACTGTTGTGGGTTATCTGCCCTTGTTTGGCTTTGATGATTTTGCTGCTGAAATAACAAGGCAATGGTGTTTCCTAGATGAATACAAAGTCTAGCCAGTTGGACAATTTTTGGGTGTATCTGTGTAATCTGTAGCAACAACAATTTAAGGAGATGAATTTGGAAAGGGAAGTATACAGGTTTAGGAGGAGGTTGTGGTTAAGGGACAATGTCTGGAGAGTGGCACCTGAGCTTGATCTCTTGCAATTGGTTAAAAGGGAGGGGTAAAGTAATTGGGCAGAGACAGAAGAACAGCTATTCCTGGAGGTGGTTGCTTTGTGTTGGAGGAGGTCACAGTGACTGGGGAAGGACTAGGCCCTGACGCAATTTCAAAACATGGTTACGAATTATTGTGGCAATGGAGACCAGAGTCCAATGTATGTTAATGAGCATAGTATACAGTTGAGTTGGACTGAGATGTGGACATAATGACTGTATGAGTTGGAAGCTGGAGTCGGCCTTTCTGACCCTTGACCTGTTCTCCCAATCTGTAAGATTCATGGCTAATCTGATTGTGGCCATGACTGCATATTCTGATCTAGCTGCAGTACCCTGTGTCTCCCTTGTTAATCAAGAATCTAGAAGTAGATGAATAGAGCTGGGTGTCATCAGTGCACTGTGGAAGCTAATCTAACACTGGTTTATGTTGTCAACATGTAGCATGTGGATACGGATCAGAAAAGACTTGAGGAATTAAAGAGTTGACAGTGTGTGCATGGGAAGTGAAACCATTGGTTAAAGGTAATCTGGTTTCACTTCAGGAGGAGAGTCAGACTAAGCAGTGGCAGGCCTATGGGGCTGGACAGTTGGGTGGAAGGTGCTGGAGAGGCAGGTTATACTGTGACACAGCATTCGTAGTTCTTTCGGTTTTTATTAGCTTATACAGTGATCTGTGTGTCAAAAGCTTCAAAGAGTATTACAGCGAGTGATAGTGGTTCACAGTCAGAGAATGCTTCTGATCTTGGTTGGGCAGTTTCAGTACCGTGGGAGTATTACAAGTCAGATTGAAGAGATTCAGGAAAGGAGTGACAGGACTGGTGTAATCTGAGAGAGGTTAGAATTAGGTTCAAAGAGAGTGCTAAATACCAGAGGAAGGGTAAATCATCTATAACATCAGCCAGCATGGATGCCTGGAAGGTCAGTTAAAAGATGAAGTCTGATGAGACCCTGCATTAGCGTTGGTAGCCCACTTGTATTTAGGCCTATACTGATAATGAAAGTCTACTCTGTCCCATCGTTGTAAATTTCCCAAATTAAATGAGTTGAATGATTTAAATTTTGACTTCTCTGCAAAATGCAAGCACGTGGCATAAAATCGGTCTGAGTTCAGCAGGGGTTGCACTAAGTTGGCATTTTCAGTTTAAAAAAAAATCAATAACACAGCTGGGTGGAATGTGGATAAAATTATTCGAGAGGGTCAGAGTGGGGCCACAGAGGAGAGCAGAGACAGTTTGACCCCTTTGTATTTTGCCTGGGTTCGTTCTGTGCTGACATCTAGGTTTCCTTCACGGACTAGTCGTAGGTTAGTGAGCGTCACTTATAAACTTCCTTTTAAAATCTTGCCATAAATCGGGAACAGAATTTCCTCCTTTGCCTCTCTACTCACAGTGAAATGAATTTTATTACTCAGTTTATGTGTGAATTTACTGGAGAGGAAAGGCAACTTTCCTTCAACCCTGTAATAAAGATGCCTGGGACTCTTTGTTAGAAAACTTCATGAATTTGCGATATGATTTTGCTTCAGTGTGTGATATAGAACACCCACATACCCCTTGGCAGCAGGGCTGGTCTGAAATGCAGCAAGTGCTTTGAATATTTTATAAAGTAATTTAATCCACATTCAGGATGATTGTCTTCTACAACTTTCAGGATAATGCATTGTTTTTTAAAAAAAGAACCCAGCTGTAGTGATCATAAGCATCAAAGGTGGGAAACTGAGTATTCAGAGAGCTAAAGCGATACATCTGGATAGGAGCAAGTACTTGGAGGTTGTCTTTCACAACACAAAATTTTAAAAAATAATGATTTGAAATTGTATTTGGTTATATTTTAAAGGGTACGACTCAGCAGGACATGGATCACAGAGCCCTTTCACATGTAATGATATTTCATGGGTCTTTGCACATTCTTTGTTAAAAAAGTATCAGAAAAAAAATGCACAGGCTCCAAACCTAACGAAGGGAGAGGAGTGGAGCTGGGGGCTAGAGAGATCTAAAAAAAAATTGCACTGGTAACAGACTGCTAGCTGTTGTACTCCGGGGATTTTGTCATTGAGAGTAATGACTAGCTTATCCTTTAGCCTTTTCTGGCTGTCTCCCAAGCAAATCTGTCCAAGCCGTATCACATGGTTCCAGCAGAAACCAGCATTGACAATATGACGGCAGCATTGACATACATTAAATACAATCTGGACTGATCTTGGGCTTCATCTCCATTTTGCCACCTGCTTCCTGTGTTATTTGATTCCCTAAGATGCCAAAAATCATTCTATCCCAGCCTTAACTGCAATCAATGACAGTTCATCCATACCCTTTCGGGAAGAGAGTTTGAAACTTCCCCTGCCATTTTGGAACAAACTACTTCCTGATTTTACCCCAACTGGAGCAAGTTCTAATTTTAATTGCTGAACACTTGAAACTTAAAATTCTCATTCTGTGATTCGATCTCTTCATGACTTTGCACTATCTCTGTAACCTGTTTTGGCCAAACATCCTATTTCTGTCAAATCCTTCCTGTAGTTAATGCTTGTACCCTGCCTTTCCCTTGCCATTTATTGGCACTTGCGTGTTTGAATGTGTGGATCCAAGTGTTGGAATCCACTTAATGTGGCTCGCAATCTTTATTCTAATTTTTAAGAACCTTCTTAAGTACAAGTTCTTACAACAAGCTTTTATCTCCTCTCCTAATATCTCCCTTGACTTGACCATTTTTAAATTCTGTTCTTTGAAGCTCTTTGATACATTTTGTTTTATATGAAAAGGCTCCATACTAATATTGGAGCAAATTACTGCAGATGCTGGAATCCATACTGAAAACAACAAATGCTGGAGATCACATCAGGTCAGACAGCATCCATGGAGAGAGAGCAAGCTAATGTTTCAAGTCTGGAAGACTCCTCATCAGAGTCATCCAGACTTGAAACATTAGCTTGCCCTCTCTCCATGGATGCTGTCTGACCCATTGTGACCTCCATACTAAAGCTGTTTAGTGGCTCAGATTAGGGTGGACCATCAAGTGAGATGTGTTGATGCACTGTGCAGAGTTCGGGAAGTAAAAGTTAAGGGTCTGTTTGTTGGTCAGCGTGAACACAGATGGACTCAGGGGTCATAGAGATGTAATGGCTGTTTGTGTTGATTCATGCGCTTTGAAGTGATACCATAACTGGTGGGCAATTAATTGTCTAGTGTGTACTTGGAAGACCAATTGTTGAACATGGCTCAGGTGTGCAATGGTGCTGGAAATCTAGTATGCTTACCAACGGCTCATCAGTCTTTGAAAATGTTGCTCCCTCCTTTTACAAAGTGTGGGAATGCATTAACAGGATTTGAGTGATCTCCTATCTCAATCACTTTGGAGGGTGAGAGAAAGCGGGAGAAGAATCTCCCAGAGCATTCCCTTCATTATTGTGAGCTGCTGTCCAGCTTCTCAAACCTTTCAGGAGATGACCTGGTTTTCAAATAGAGTGAGAAGTGTATATGTTGCTATGCAATAATGATCAGGAGGGTTAATTCCTACCCCTCTTTGTGGGTCTACAGTTTTATTCGGAGTGTTGTCTCTCCCACATGCAGTTAATGCAGTAAATACAGTTCAGTAGGCCTTAGCTGCACTGTTTGAGGCATAATGCAGTTCGTTGATCCCACTGTCAGGCTTGGTAAAGACAACAGTACAGAAGATCAAGTGTGAATATAAAACTCAGTATAAAGGCTTTAATTAAAATGTAGCCTTCAGGAAGGCTCGGTGAAATATGCTCTTAATCTCATGAGCAATGATTGTTGTAATAACCTGAAGCCAGAAAAAGAAAACACTGTATATCACCTTACCATAACCTCAGGATTTGGCAAAGCACTTTAACAGCCAATGAAATAGTTCAGAAGTATAATCCATTACCTTTGTCACTCCGATGCTTTTGTAGTTGCCTTCCTTTCCTTTATTCTGCAGGAACTGGAACTTGTCTGACACTGCTGTGTGTCTCTGAAATCACACCATATCCCTTTCACCTATTACCCCATGCAAGCTATCCAACATTGGCTACAGTCCTGCTCTGCTTCGATTTTTTTAAAGCCTTATTCTTGATTTCAAATGGCCTTACATCCTAATCTCTGTCACCACCCCCAGCTATGTAACTCTCTGATATTACTGTGCTTGAACTCTGGCCTTATGCCTATCCTGGATTTCAGTTGGTTTTCCAGTTGGTTTTTGGCTGCCATGATCACAAGCTTTCAACTTCCCTCCTAAACATCTCCACCTCTCTAAGTCATTTTTCTTTTAAGACACTCCAAATAATCTCTGTTTTGATCAAGCTTTTAGCCTTAGTGTGCCTTAAGGTACCTTTTGTGTCAAACATCATTTGTTATCAAGCGCTTTGGGACTTTTGAAACTAGATGAAAGGCTCAATACAAAAACTAGTTGTTGTTTTTGCCCTATAAGAAACGCTGCCGTCAGTATGCAGGCAGCAAGATTCCATAAACAACAATATGTTTCCGATACTTGTTTGGAAGTGCAAAATTTGGGTATCACTAAAAAAAAATGCATGTTTTATTGAAACTTTTCATTTTGACTCATCAGGACTGTTCACAAGAATACCAGTTTAAGGTGAAAATGAACACTTATGCCCTATGAAAGAAGTGTGTTGATGAGTTGGCGGGTGGATTGTGATCAGTGAAGGTATTGCCATGGAGTGCACCAGTTAATAATGATTGACAGTTAACTAACAGGCTTTGTTTAGATTTCAAACCAAGTAGGATGACTTTGATTGGTCAAGGCATTGCCTTATGAAGTATACATACACTGTTTTAGTTTCAAATCAACAAAATAGGTGACAGTCATTCTCTGGTTCATTTTACAGACCATTGCCTCTACCAATCAAAATCAACCTGTTTGGTTTAAAATTTAAGTAAAGCTTGGTACGTAAGTGTCAATCACTCTTAACCAGTGAATTCTGCATGGCAACACATCTACAAATCAGTGTCCAAGTGCAGGCAATTCAGAACTCTCTTCTGATACTATATATGTTGTTATTCCCCTTAAACTTTCTTGTAAATTGTCCTGATGAGTGAAAAAACAAAAAGCTTTGACACAATATGGAGCTGGAAGAATGCAGCAAGCCAGCCAGCATCAGAGAAGGAGGAACGTTGATGTTTCGGGATGGGACCCTTTTTCAGAAGTTTCGTTTCTGAAGAGGGGTCCCAACCCGAAACATAACTTCCCTGCTCCTCTGATGTTGCCTGGCCTGCTGTGTTCCTCCAGCTCCACGCCGTGTTGTCTCTGACTCTGATAAATTCTTGATCTCGCAAGGAATCAAGGGCTACGGGGAGAGTGCGGGTAAGTGGAGTTGAAATGCGCATCAGCCATGATTAAATGGCAGAGTGGACTCAATGGGCCGAATGGCCTTACTTCCACTCCTATGTCTTATGGTCTTATGGTCTTATGGACTCCAGCATTGCAGTTCTTTCTATACTCAGCTTTAACACAATGTGTTTTTTCAGCAATATTCAATATGTTACTAACCTGATGACCTGCTTTGGTGGTGTTGCTTGTGGAAGAATATTGACCAGGAACGTTAGTCCCTTTAAGTCACACGGTAACCAGAACATCCCTGTACAGACCGTGTGAAATTTGGTTCTTTTATGTTATAGAGCTAGCACCGATGTGAAAAATTAAGGGGGTCCCATGCACTTAAACAAATCATCTGTGTTTTCCAAAACAAAAACACTGCATTGGACAGGACATCAAAATAGTGACACAGAACTTTTTTGCATCATAGAATCCCTACAGGGTGGAAGCAGGCCGTTCGACTCATCAAGTCCACACCAACCGTCCAAAGAGCATCCTACCCAGACCGTCCCTATCCCAATAATTGTGCATTTCCCCATGTCTAACCCCATCTAACCCAAACACCCTTGGGCACTATGGGCAATTTAACGTGGCCAGTCCACCTAACCTGCACATCTGTGGACTGTGGAAAGAAATTGCAGTACCCATTGCAGACACAGGGAGAATGTGCAAACTCCACGCAGACAGTCACCCCACTTGTGAGGGAAGATGAGCATTAGTTAGAAAGGAATCCTTGATGTATTGCAAAACTTTTGTGATTCTGTACAGTAATTACCTTTCTTTAATGAGCTTGCCAGATTCTGCTAGGGAGAACTGAAACATGGTGGCTCAGTGGTTGGCACTGCTGCCTCACAGCTCCAGGGACATGGGTTTAATTCCACCCTTGGGAAACTGTGGAGTTTGCACATCCTCCGGTCACGTGGATTGGCCATGCTAAATTGCTGATTGCGTCCAGGGATGTGCAGGCTAGGTGGGTTGGTGTGGTGATTGGAACTAGCTGGATCTTGTTGACAACAAGATCCTTGATTGGTCCAGGTTAACGACCCTAATCAGGAAAGCCCTGGCTGACCAATATTATCAAGAGATTAGATTCACCTGAGTTCAGGGCATTGACTCCGAGCTGTGTGATCGCAGCCAGTGTACTGTGCACAAGTAAATAAAGGGCGACTTGTTGATGGGATAACAGCCTTTGCAGTTATTTCATTTAACCACGGGAAATGTAGGGGTAGGGGATGGGGGGATGCTGTTTGGAGGGTTGATGTATACACAGTGGGCCAAATGGCCAGCTTCCACACTGGGGATTCTATGATTTTATATAAAAAAATACATTTGTTGTCCATTACATTCTCCAATAATATTGAAAACGATGATTTGATGAAATGGTATACAGGAATGGGCCACAGATTATGTGGTCTTTCATTATTAAGGAGAGGTTGGAAATTCTAAGCACTGTTTGGAAAGCTGTTTTACCATTGAAGCAAGCCTTTCTGCTTCAGAGGAGAATTCAAGCAGAATAGTGACAGATTTCAGTGCACTCTTCACTGAATGGTGTATTGTTTTTAATTGTTGTAGACTCCACATGATTTGTGGGGGGTGGTGCAATAAATCAGCAGGGAGAAAGTAACATGAACACTTGTTTGAAAGGAGAAAGTGTCTTTCTGTCTGCTGGAGGGTCAAAGCGGTTTCCATGGCTGGTGTTAGGTGGTGGAGCTCAGTATGGAATTGAAAGTCTGTGCACAGCTTTATGTTGGAGCCAAGTGTTAATTGCGGAGCTGAATTGCAGTGCTGGAGAGTAAGCGTGTGCTAGCGCATTCTGCATGTTTACAATCTGAAAGGCAGGGATATCACAGTGCTGCATTGTGAAGACCTCCATTAAATCCTATCTTTAAATGCAGTCTTTTCATAAGGTACATCTGCTCCCAAATTGAACAAGACAAAGGCAGAGTAATAGAAGGGCTTTCGAGCACAAGTAGATTTGACATTTGAATAGAATAGGATCCAGACCATTTACTGCAAAATTGACGTGACCAAAAACTCCTTTAAAGCAGTGTAATTTTCACAGATCAACTTTTTTCCCCTTTTACACCAGGCAGAAAATAAGTTTATGAAACAAAACTGGTTGAGATGAAATTTTGCTTATCATACAGCAGCTGACATGTCCCAAGGGCACTTTCATGCCTGGTGTAGTAAATCTGCTTGATATCAGATGGAGAGCATTGCCTGATGAAAGTTTAGTTGAAGATACTGTGAAGGGAGCATATGTTTAAAACATGTCAGCAGGTGATTGTTCCAGTCACTGGGACACACACAGTAGCATCTGATGGATCTGATAGAATTGTATTATGGAACATATGAGAAACCCAATTTACTGAAAAGCTCGCGCAAGTAATAACACCACAGTGACTCCGTAGTAATCAGTTTAGAATGTATGCAAATTCTTCCTTTCAAATGACTTGAATTTTGCGTGAAGCCTTGAGGATAATGTTGTGGTACATGTTTTAGCATAGTGTGTTGGGGGTTCGGATCAGTCACGTTGTTGTTAAATGACAGAATAAGTTTGCGGGGGCCAAGCAGTCCAATCTTGATCTTAGCTCATACGTTCGTATGTTACAGTGAGCATCATGGATTTTTTTGTGCTCTACTTTTGATGACTTGGGCTCTAAACTCTGGAATTCCCTATCAAAGCCTCCTCACTTCTCTTTACCTCCCTTCCTCTAGATGCCAGGGGTTGGGTTCTGAAGTTCTACCATGAGGCCAAACAGTAGTGGGATAACAAAAGAAAACAAAATGGCAACAACGTAGGATGCTTCAGCCAGAGCTCCTCTGATCCATTCGTTTCTTTTACTTTTTTCTCTTTTATATCATTTTCCTCTTGTCTCGCCTTTCTTCGTTCTTCTTGGCCTTGGGCTCCCAACCTCTGTGAGGCCTTGGACTCTTGGCATTCGACCTCCGACTCAGCATGGCGGCCTCTCGGCCTGGTGTGGCAGTCTCCCAGTCCAGCGTGGCGGTCTCTCAGCAGCTCAGCATGATGGTCTTTGGGTGATACGTGCTGGTCTTTCAGTGGCCCATGGCGGTCTTTTGGCTCGCTGTGGCCTCAGCATGGACTTCCAGCCTCAAGATGATTCCAGAATGTTCTCCCAGCCTCAAGAGCCTCTAGGTGAAGCTCAGTATAATCTGGAATCCAGCTCTGGTGTGGACTGGAGGCTAGGTGCCAGTGTGGTTGAGTTTGAAAGGACCATTGTTCTGAACTTTTAATTTTTTCATTTTTCAAATTTCTTTTCTAAGAACTTGTAATGAAGAATCTGTACCCAGGTACCTTCTACCTAAGATGGCATCGTAAGTCCCCAAGTTTGTTAAAATTTTAACTTTGAATATTGTAACCTTATAAATAACATGATACCACTTTTAAGCCAGCGCTCAGTGCTAGATTATTTAGGTAGAAGAAAATCAGAATTATATACATGTCTTTGCGGGTGTTATGCTGAAGAATTATGGCCAAGTGCACCAGTTGACTTAATAAATCTCAGAGTAGTAATAAAGTTATCATGCACAACAGGCATCATTCTGAATGAAGGAATGCAAAAGCTTTTCCGATTCTGGCATTTTGTGTACAAAGTTTATCTTAATACAGAAGACAACAACACTGTTGTCAGATTTATAGAGTTTCGTTTGGACCTTTACATAAATGAGATAGAACAGTCGCAGAATAATTATCAGTATCGTTTCTCCCATGGACCACTGGCCACTGATTAATGTCCTAGTTCAGATTGTGTGTATGTGTGTGGTGTGCGTGCATGTACATGTGCATACTTGTGTGTGTGTGTGAGAGAGCAATCAGTGTTGTTCAGTATACTTGAAGAATACTTTAAGCTTGATAAAATGGCTTTAACTTGGCTAAAGAGCTGAAACAGTAATGACTGCCTTTGCATGCAGTGATCCAAACAATGTTTCCCTAACCATTGAGGTTTGTAGCGAAGGTAAAGTCAATACCAGTTAACGTAGAAGAGCAGAGTATTTTTAAATTGCACAGAAAATTCGATTTACTTTTTCATAGATTTCATGCCTGGTCAGAGTTCCCAGCAGTCTTGGAATTAGCTGGAATTTCACAGAATTGAGGATTCCTATCCTGAGCAACTGGGAGATCAGTACCTTACATTTTCCGCCATATTGCACTCACATGAACAACAAACACTGTAAGGTAGTGTGTACTGTTGGCTCAGAATGAAGGTAAGGCACACTTTTATACCTTCTGAATTTTTGAATGCTATCAAAAATGTATATGGCTGTGAAGGGAGAGAAAAGAGTTGGGGAAAGGGAGGCTAGAGAATAGGGTGCTGGAGGAGGAGTGAGAAATAATAACTTATGGAGTGAGTGATGGAAACTGGGGAAATGGGGGCCTGGGGTGGGGGATGTTCCTCCTGTTCCCCCACATCTCTGTTCAGGTGACTGCCTGGTTCTTGAAACCCTGTGTCAAATAGCTGCGATTGTAACACCATGAGTAAAGAGAGTCAAGTGCAGGGGAAGCAACAAGGTTACTACAATAACTAGAAATGAAGTGACCCAATATCGACTGATCAGTCATCACATGGTCTGAAATCTTCAGGAATGTATACAACCAGATGCAGCAACCCGAGGCATGAATCCCAAATAGTAATGTCTTTGCATTTGCTATTTCTCCATTCCTTTTCTTCTCATTGATTGAATGGACAACACTGTTCTGTAAATAGTGTTTTGTTGACATTGATGACCAAGTAGTTCAGCAATGCAGATTTTTCATTTTCAGGAATAAAGGGCAAAGCTGCAGTGGGAAAACAGCACATACAATGTGTACTGACTCTGCAATGAGATGCTTTCACTCCATCTTTAGTGTTTTCAGTAGCTGTCTCAGTCTCTCTCGACCTTGAATCCATTTTAAAAAATGCACTTGTCCTTTGCTGCCTGACAAGTAAATAGAAATGTTTGTCAGAAATAGCATAATAACTGAAGGTTGAACTGAAGCAGATGGTACTGCAGCTAGGCAGGTCACTTCAATTTAAACAAAACAAAACCTGACAGTGCTTGGAAGGAATAAATGCCTTAATATTGAAGAGTATTCTGGTTACTTTTTTGCTAGACTGTATCAAACTTTGATACAAACAAAGGGCATATAATTAATGTTTAAGTATGTTTAAAATTTTGTGGATAGCTCCTGTGCTCTCAAGTGTAAATAGGTACGCCAAACAGCGGAACGTCCCTTTTGTCACACAATGTATTTCAGCAATACCAACCTGCATACAGTGTAACTTGGATCAAAATGTGGTAGACCTTTGATGGACCTTCTGTGTTACTTGGAATTTCTGTAGGTGAACTGAGATAAAGTTACTGAACAACAGGTCTCTCCAATGTGCATATTGCCTTGTATGCACAATTACTGGATGGTTAGGTTCAAAGTGTTTGAAAGTTTGTTCTGACAGAAATGTTGTCAACTCAACAATTTAACAGCCTTCCAGCATATTGAGTAGTCGCCTCCAAAATACTTGACAAGTTGCAAACATTAAGTCATGCACAGAATGAGTTGTATTGAAGCAGAACACTGTCAAGAAATGCATTTTATTACTATATACTCGAAAAGGGCAAGCATAACACTATTGGAGTCCTTTCGGATTCTTTAATATGTAAAACTTCCTTTGATGCCTTATTTCAGTGTTACCAGACAAACTTTACCATCAAGCCACTGACATATTATGACAAATGACTAAGCAGTGTTGAAGATTTGAAGAAGTATCTTAAAAGAAGAGGAAGAAGGGTGAAGTGAAGAGGTTTAGAGAGCAAATACCAAAGCTGAACACAGTGGTGGAAGAAAGAAAATTGGATGTTTAAAGGTCAGAACTGGTGGAGTACAGAGAGGGTTGTATGACTTTATGGAGAGATGGAGAGGGCTTAGACCATGAACGGACCTGGGGGGGAAAAGAATGACAATTTTAAAATTGGACCCACATCCAAACATTGGTTATGATATGTAAGGAAGACAGCAAATCGGAGAGTCGAAAAAAACGCTTTGAACTTCAAATGAGCAATTAAGGACGGCACGGTGGCTCGGTGGTTAGTACAGCTGCATCACAGCACCAGGGACGCAGGCTCAATTCCATCCTCAGGTGACTGTCTGCATGGAGTTTGCACATTCTCCCCATGTCTGCATGGGTTTCCTCTGGGTGCTCTGGTTTCCTCCTACAGTCCAAAGATGCGCAGGTTAGGTCAATTTCCATGCTCAATTGCTCACCATGTTCCAGTTGGGTGGATTAGCCATGTGAAATGCAGTGTTACGGAGATTGGGTGGGTCTGGGCAGGATCCTCTTTGTTATGTTGGTATGGGCTGAATGGTCAACTTTTGTAACAAAGGGATTCTGTGGTTCTGTGGTTAAGTGGGGTAGTGGGAGAGAGCCAAGTAGTAATAGAAGGGAGTTTGACAGCTGCCTTTGGATAATCTGTCTCATGGTAGATTTTAGATTACCCGGAATAGTACTGCTTTTACCTTGAAAATATCCAACTTTCAGAAGGGTGTTAAAGTTTTCCATGTAGATTGCAAAAACTCTTTCTCTCTCTCTTTTCCTTTAACCTTCACTGTTCTACTCTACATGCTTAGGCCCCAATTTTCTTTCTTTCTCCTCGTGTCATTAAGGTACAATTTGTAGGAGGTTCAGTCTTGTTGGAAGGTGTTGTAATCACATGTGGTTCAATGGCACAATTAGGAGGCTGAATGTTTGGAATGGATCACTCTCAATGGGTGAATATTTACTGGGGTTCATGGACTAGATTATTGCCTTTAGGTTGTATTTGTATGTGGGGTTCCCTAATAAAGACTGTTGATCGGGTGCATGCTACCTAGTCATACATTAAGCAATATATAAACAACATAATGCAATAAACCTTTATCCTTATTTTTTGTACCCAACAATACTCTGCAGAATATACACATAATGTAATTCACATCCTAACTGCCATTTTAGTCTTTTTACTTTATCCAGCTTTTGCATCTTTCTTATGATTTAACATGTCCTTCAGTTGTGCTGCCTTTAAAAATTCTATCCATTAGATCTGCCATCTTGTGCAATCAGAGACATTCATGTGCATGTTATTGTATTCTCAAGTTGTGCCACTCATTAACAGCGTCCTCTACCTGCAATCTCATTTCCTTTTGGCCTTTTCAGGAGTTGTTCCTTACAGATTCTTTGCCTCGGATATCTATTACAACTGTTTGGAATCTTCCTTGCCACCTCTTGTCCATCTGGATGCTATGTGTGTGTTGGCAGATGCTCATTCACTTCCTCAGGTAACAGTCTGTAATCAAGCACAGTTTTTCTGCAGTGCTGTGGCTGAATCACAGCGTCTTCATTTTTTTTCTCCTCCCAGGAGTCAGCAAAAACCTGGTTTCTTAGAAGTCGAAACAACAGCTGCTGACCTTGATGGCAACCATTTATTCTTTCTTCATGGACACTTCGTGGGGCTGCTGTTCCTTGGTATTTGTGTGAAACTTGGAACATTTCCACTGTTGCTAAAGAGAATTTCAATATATGTAGTTGCCTCTTTTTTGTTAGTGTTTCTCAAATTAGTATAAGTTCAAACTTGCCCCAGGCTTTCTTTATTTTTGTGTGTTTAAGGAGCTGATACTTGTTTTTTCTCTGACAAGTGATCCCACCTCCCACTGTTTCTCTCCAACTTCGTTCTTTATTATTTTCAGAACTGCCAAACCTCTGAGATTTCCTGTCATGGTCCTGGTGTGCTCCAAAAACAGTGTTATAATTGAAATCAAAAGCTGAAACCACTGGAACCCTAAAATAAAAATAGAGCTTTTCAAATGCAGAATCCTTTGTTAGAATTGAGAACTAGAAGCTAAACCTCTTTTGGGATTGACTTGAGCATGGAAAACAACAGGTTAAGGTCAAGAAATAACGATTGTACCTTATTCTTTAGAATGAATATTTTATAGCACGTTATAAAAAGTTGCAGTTGGGTAATGCAGAAAGAGAATCAACCAAATGAAATAAAAACTGCGATTAAAAACCGACTATGAAATGAAAGGGAAATGGAACTGGATAAAGATTTGTGTAAAAAGAGAGAGAGGGCAATTAAGACTTTATTATGGTAATGTAAGTGCTTACCATTGTTAAACCTTAACAACAACTTGCATGAAAAGTCTCAGGCGTGGTTATAAAACAGGTTGTAATACTGAGGTGAATTAAAGTGCTACCAGGTCAGGTGATTTGGTCAAGAGGTAGGCTTTCCGAAGTGTCCTAAGTGAAGAACCAGACAGAGAGACAGAAGATTGGTGAGAGTGATTTCCGGAGCTTGGGGCTGAGACAACTGAAGGCATGGCCAATTATGGCAGACTAAATATAGTTGGGAATACACAATAAGCCAGAAGTAGAGATGTTTTATAAGGTTGTATGGCTGGAGGAGATTGTAGAGAAAGAGAGGGGTAAAGACTTGATAACAAGGATGAGAATTTTGACATCCAGATACTGCCTGACTAGAAGCCAATATATAATGAGCATTATGTCTATAAAACTTTATTCCTGATAGGAATAGCAGAGACAGCTCTTCATTTTCACCCGCCATTCTTTCATTTTGTTCAGCTTGTAAAGGGGCACCATGGAGGTGGTAAACAGCACGGGGGATGGTGGGAACAAGAAGGGCAAAAAGCTTAAGATAATTTGGTATCATCAGCTCAAGAGGATTTCACTATAAGCCTGATTGTCCTGCTCTACCTGATTCACGACCCAGCCGCTACTTAGAGAGCAAGTCATTTCTTGTCCAAAACTGGATATTCTTAAATCCTAAAACTAGTTTAAGCCATGTTTGAGAATCTTGCATTACTGGGAAAACCCTGAGAGTAATTTTCTGTCAGCATTGCAAAGAATCAACAGGTAGCAAGAGAATTTGTGGAACGTACTGTAAAATGGAAGGGACATCAAATTGAACTTCACAAATTAATACTGAAGTCTTGACATGTTTGGCCCTGTGTTAATAATTTACAGAGCTGGAACACGTTTGCACAAGTTTCTCAGATTGGAGGTTTAAATTTTGGGAATGTGATATACTGTATAAGGCCAAATTTAATAAACATTCATTTTGTCACATTGTGACTTAGTCATGTGCTTAAGACTTTGAGTGACAGTATGATGATGGAATTGAACATTTCCATTTTGTGCTCCCCCTATCAGCGACATGTATTCCTGCATAGTTTGTTACAGTGAACCCAGCAAATGCAGAGTACACTGCTTCAGGAGGGTCCCATCTCTGTGATAATTTCTGATTCTCTCACTGTGCCCTGCTGCGTGATGCCAATTAGTACCAAGTTTGGGATAGTTTTCTTAGAGCACACGCTACACTGTAGCACAGATTTTCTTGTCGTCCAAGGTTCCACAGCAGGGGTTAATCTCAAGCATTTAGATTGATACTTTGAGAGAAGTATTCAGGGAGTGCCACACTGTTTGAGGTGCTGTCCTTTTGTTGGAACATTAAACCCAGGCTCCATCTGTCTTCTCGTGTAGACCAAAAAGATCTAAAGAAACCTGATTGAAGAAGAGTGGTTACATTGTTTCCTGCAGAGATTTACAATTTCTGTTTTTTGATTTCTGCTTGGATACTTACCTTTCACAGAAGAGCAAGAGACAAAGGATGGCTCTCAATTCTTCTGAAAACTAAGCCACTGGTGACAGTAATAGGAATGGGACGTGGTTCAGATGACATTCCAATGACAACTGTCACTGAAGTATGTCATAACACACTTTAATAGACTGAAGGAATACAAGAGTTAATCTTCTAATATCCTTACAGATTCACAAGTTCTGTCTTTTGGACCAGAAACCATGTTCCCATCTGCATTCAGTCTATGTGTAAGAGAGAACAGCTTTAAACCCTGCTGTTCACAGCAGATGCTGTTTTCCTGTCTGTCTGCCTGTCTCTCTCTCTGTCTCTCTCTCAAAGCTCAATTAATTTAGTTTCCTTAACAAATTTACACTGAATGTCCTTCAATAATTTATGCCTTTCAAAATAGTGATGTGCAGTATTCCCAGATTTATTTTCAGCCATTTGTCCAAATCAGAGGTTGGATGGTTACCATCAAAATGCTCTCTAACTGATACCTTGCTGCCTGTCCAGTTTGATTTCTTCAATTGAAATCAGGACCCAGTGATACTCCTGACCTGGAGGTCTGTGCAGTAGTCCAGGGCCTCCTGCAAAGGGTCACGTTTACTCCTTTATATTACCACATGTACATGGCTGCACAAAAAGAAACTGGAAGAATTCACACGCTTAAAATAACCGCCCCTGCAATTTGAGGAATATATTAAGTGATGTGTCGTCCAGTACTGCTTTCTCTATTGGTGAGCTTGCTGTCTGGAAAAAATACTCAAATATGTTTGAAAAATTCTCCACCTTCTATACCTGTTGCAATGTTTTTATCCCAGTTATGTTAAGGTGGTTTGAATCATTTATTACAGCCTTGTTCTTGTGATGCTTGCCAGCAATTTGCCAATATATTTGGTCTGTCATCTCCCTCTGACTAATCAGGAATTTATATTGTACTCTTACCAGTGTGATTGTTGCTTTTCCATTCGTCACTTCAAACCTTATGCCCTCATTGGATGACCTTTCTCAAATAATATCCTTGAGTAATATTGTGACTCTTCCTATCTTTTTGTACGCCTTTTTATCTTGTGAGAAATCCCATATTAATTTTGAGGGGCCATTCCTGTCCTTTCTGTTGCACTTCTCATGATTACAGCATGTTGCAAAGCACGCAACAGTAAATGAAATGCGGTTTTGAAGTGTGATCATTAATGTAATGTAAAATTAATGTTGGGTAGAGTCAATGCCAGGAATAAGACTCTATGCTACTGTTAGCGTTGACACCTTTACGTGTTAGGTGTTTGTTATGAAAACATGTTATCCAACGTACTAATTTACAATATTATCTGCATGTATTGAACCTTCTGGAAAGGGCACTTTGTAAAGCAACAGGCAATTGCTACCACAACAATATTGCTGCATTTGCAAGGGACAAGCTTCCAGGATGAAAGTCCACAACATGTTCAGAGAGAGATGATGTGACTCAGTTTGTGGTGAATAAAGTACACTGGAGTTGAATTAAATCAATGAGACAACTTGCCTGAAGCTGCAGCCTTCTCTCTCTTACACACACGCACACACACTTTTTCGCTGAAAATCCTCCCATCAAAGTTCATAAGTCGCAAACCAACAGGAAGATCTTATTACTGTAATTAGGGGGTTCCTAGTCTTTATTGCTGCAATCCAAGATTCCTTAAAGGAGCATCTGGAATCACCCACCACTATCTCCAGATGAAAAGCATTTAGCCAGCCATACCTGATCAAGGAATATATTTCAGTGCCAACATCCAGTGTGTGAAGTGACTTAGGTTATAGACAAACATTTGGAGAGTATGTACATTTTTCCCCCCAAAATGTAACTGCTAATTAACCAAGGTACTTTTAAAATAACATGCTGCAGATTTTTAAAAAAATCCAGACTTTGTTATTTTTAAAGAAGGGCCATTGTGTGCATTGGTTTAGTTTAAAATTTTTGTTCATAATCTTTGCATCTTTGCTTCAGTAATTTTTGTTTATAGTAAACTAGTCCTTACTTGTTACTTAAGCAACCCAGGCAGTCTTGTTTCTGATACTAAGTAACACGCAAGGCTAATTTATGTTTGACAGCATCACCTCCTTTTTAAGTTGAACTTTTGTTGTGTTCAGTGGTGGACTGGGACAAAGAAAGGAGTCAGTTCACCCCTCCAAACTGGGTCGTCACATTCTATTTACATTGCGCTGCATTTATTTCCCTCATTGAGTTGTTTCTCAGTTTGTGGCGCCGTGGCTAGTTAGGACTGGAGTCTTACTGATTAATGCCAGAGATAAACAAATGTAACAGTCAGTCCCTAGTTCAGGAGCCATTGACCAAAATAGTTGGGTTTGTTTTCATTATTTGAAGATTGCGAGGCAAGTGCAGCAAGGATGTTGCTTTCTCTGTTAACATAAAAATCCTGACCACATTCGACATTCGAAAATCGTAAACCTTGTTGTGTTTGAATCAACACATCAATTGGTGGATACGCAGTTTCCACTATAGTACTTTGAAAACTAGTTCATGTCTAAAATGGGCAGTCACTTTTATTTATTTGCAATCTGGTCAATTTGAAATTAGTGGGTATGCAAAGGGTCCAGGGAAAGGGAAGTGGGGACTTGCGGTGTGAAAGGGGTGGAGGGAGTTGATCAACAGGACCCAAGCATTCATTGCCTCAATGTGCTCATGTTGAAAAAGGCTCGCTATTGAACCTGAGAGCACTAACTGCAGGCGAGAAGCAACGTCGGATTGCAGGAGCAGCGAGCAGCGGGGTAAGGTAGTGTCTCCCAGCAAGTTGGAGCTACCTTTGGAAGGTGGCTGGGGTGCAAGAGCCTGGGCTGGGAGAGAGTCCAGGCAAAGAGAAAGGCACTTCAGGATTTGGTTGTGTGGGTGATGAGGGTTGAGAAGGAGGCTGGTGAAAGGATCTGGTAGGAGGAGGTCATTTGCAAGGAGGATGGGGGCAAGAACGGGAGGCTGCAAAAGGGAGAGAACAGATTGAGTAAAAAATCTTTGTTAGTTGATGTCAAGCTCTGCAAATTTTAGGAAATGTTAGGCTCACCTGTCAGCTGTCATTGGGTCTGTCAATGTTTCCATTTATTGCAAGTGACAGTACTTTACAAATTCTTTTAAGTGTTTTGGGTCACCCTGCAGTTGCAAAAGGTGCCACATAAATGTAGGCCTTCCCTTAAATCATTGTATGCAATACATGACCAAATCACTTTTGCAGTTCATGCCTGCTATAGAACATTACAGTAAAAGAATAACAAACCAATGGAAGAGTGATCTTAACAATGTACGTACACTGCTACAATTGGAGCACCCAGATGTGTGCAACAACAACAACGTTAATGTAACTAAACCGTGATAAAATGTCCCAGGCACTTCACAGGAGTATACTTGGATTTAAAAAATGATACGGAGCCAAAGAAGAAATGATTAGGTCAGATCACCAGAAACGTGTCAGAACCTTTTGACGATGGAGTTAATTTAAGAGAGAGGAGAGAGTTACGGCTTTTCGGGAACAAAGTTACAGTGTTTTAGAACATAGAACAAAGAACATTACAGTGCAGTACAGGCCCTTCGGCCCTCGATGTTGCGCCAGCCTGTGAAACCAATCTGAAGCCCATCTAACCTACACTATTCCATTATCATCCATATGTTTATCCAACGACCATTTAAATGCCCTTAAAGTTGGCGAGTCTACAACTGCTGCAGGCAAGGCATTCCGCGCCCTTACTACTCTCTGAGTAAAGAATCTACCTCTGACATCTGTCCTATATCTATCACCCCTCAATTTAAAGCTATGTCCCCTCGTGCTAGCCATTACCATCCGAGGAAAAAGGCTCTCACAGTGCACCCTATCCAATCCTCTGATCATCTTGTATGTCTCTATTAAGTCACCTCTTAACCTTCTTCTCTGTAACGAAAACAGCCTCAAGTCCCTCAGCCTTTCCTCATAAGACCTTCCCTCCATACCAGGCAACATCCTAGTAAATCTCCTCTGCACCCTTTCCAATGCTTCCACATCCTTCCTATAATGCGGTGACCAGAACTGTATGCAATACTCCAAGTGTGGCCGCACCAGAGTTTTGTACAGCTGCAACATGACCTCACGGCTCCGAAACTCAATCCCTCCACCAATAAAACCTAACACACCGTACGCCTTCTTAACAACCTTATCAACCTGGGTGGCAACTTTCAGGGATCTATGCACATGGGCACCGAGATCTCTCTGCTCATCCACACTACCAAGAATCTTACCATTAGCCCAGGACTCTGTATTCCGTGTTTACACAGAGATTGGTGAAGTGTGGAAGCTAATAATGGAGCAAATAAAATTGGAAATGATCAAGAGTCTAGAATTGGTAAAATGAATGCGATTAGAATCATACTAAGACTGGATTTGAGGGCTGGAATCAGTACAAGCCAGCAAGCATGGATGTAGTGGAGAACTGGTGAGCAGGAATTGGTAAACTAAAATGGGGCCAGCAGAGATTGGGGTGAATTCGGAGTTCAGTGAACAATGTGCAGCTACTACGTCAGATTCTTCTCTGTTATATTGCTGCAGTGTGTCATTTGGGCACAATGCATCCCAAATGACAAATGACCTCAGTACTGGGTGAATGTGAAATGCAGTTCAAATACTCTGCCAGACAAAAAGTTACTTCAGCCTGACTTTAACACAACCCTGGTGGAAAGCAGCTGAGGATCTCTTCCAGTTGAATGTGCTGGTGTAGTTGAGAGTCAATAACTCAAAATGAGGCTCAAATGATTGCAAACCACTCCACCCTCAATTTTGTGTCTTAATTTCTGTTTGCTCTTGTAGAACTGAAGTTTGCTGATACTTCATATTATTTCTAACTAATATGTTTCTAAATTCCAGTGATTAAGAAAAGCATACTCAATCTCTGAGCTGTTACCTCACTGTTTTAATAGTTTATTTTCGGCTTCAGTGCAAAACTCATCATCAAAAAGCAGGGTATTGCTGTATTGATTAACCACATTCAGCACTTCTCATGACTTGGCAAAAGATCAAGGAAATATCCAAAGGCAACTTTAACAAAAATCGATCATGATTTATTTAGTAGCATTCAAAGATTTTGGACTTGAACTTCTTTTAATGGCATCGCAAGCCAGCGTCCAATAAATAATCTGGGATGCATGAATGTGTTTCTACTAAACATAGCTGACTGGATTAAGTGATGTGATACTCCCTAATATCACAACCAGAAAGTCCCAGTTTTGTTACTTTTTCCATATTGAAGGAGCTGACCTCAATGGTGTATTAAAATTGGCTGTTGTGTTGCATGTGTGTGTTATGTCCATGCATGTTTGTATGTATCGTGTGTGTGTGCATTTGTTCGCATGTGTATGTGTGTACGTGGGGATAGTTAACACAATGTGAAATTGAATAATAGCTATTTGCAAGAAGAAACAAGAAAAGTTGTTTACCTTAAAAGAAATTATCATTCAAATCATAAAGTGTCTATTGTTCTGCTGTAAAACATGTATGCCTATCCTGTCGTGGAATGTACTTGCAGAAGTGTGAATTCCACGTGAATATTTGCATTAGCAAACTTTTATTGAGCAAAACTTGGTACTGATCTATCATAGTGTTTTCGTTTTTCACGCCAGACCTGCTGCTTCTGATAAGTTACCATTCCAACCACCATCTTTATCTTGGAAAGCCCAAAAATATTTTTGATCATTTGTTCACCTTGCATCATATGAGGAGTTCTCATGTCTGTCATCAGGCCTCAGTTTTCTCCACTATTTACATTTTCAGGAGGTGAGAACATTGACAGAGCTGTACCAACATCAAAACAAAATTGCCTGGTGAGACTGAACATATTTGGCAGCATCTGTGGGAAGAAAGCAGAGGTAACATTTCAAGTCCAGAGACAACCCTTCTGAGTGGATAGCTGCTGGGCAAAACTGGCATTTATGCTGAAGATGAGGTTAGGAAAGGGGTGGGGGAAAAGAGAGGGAAGCAGATAGGTGGAGATGGAGCCCAGAGAGAGAGAGACGTGAAAGTGGTAGGTAAATGAGGGGATTATGGTTTGCAGGCCATAACAGAAGAAAAGGTGAATAAGTGATAATGAGAGCTGAGGGTAGCAGAGAATGAGTAGTCTGTGCTGAAAGCAAACCGTGCAACATGAGAATAGGCCTGAGAGTGGGGAATAATGGGTTGGCTGTGCTGAATGCAAAATCATAACAGGACTGGGTGTGAGATTGGGTAAAAATACATGAAAGAATGGAAACAAAATCTGAAATTGCTGGAAAAACTCAACAGCTTTGGTAGCATCTGTGGAGAGAAAGCAGAGTTAACGTTTCAGATGCAGTGACACTTCTTCAGAACTTCAAAAGAATGGAATCAGGCTCTAAAGTTATTGAACTCAGTGCTAAATCCCAGAGGCTGCAGGGTTCCCTAGCGGAAAACAAGATGCCGTTCTTTGAGCTTGCACTGAGGCTTGCTGGAACACAGCAGCAGGCCTGCGACAGAAATGGTGGTGTGGCAACATGGTGGTGTGTTAAAGTGGCAGCTGACTGGAAGCTCAGGGTCTGTTTTTGCAGACAGAACATAGATGTTGTGTGTTTTGTCTCCCCACTGTAGAAGCACCTCACTATGAACAGCGAATACAACAGACTAGATTGAGTGAAGTGTAGGTAAATCACCCGGAACGTACGTCTGGGTCTTGGATGGTGAGGAGAGAGGAGGTAAACAGGCTGGTGTTACATCTTCTGTGATTGCATGGGAAGGTGCTGTGGGGTTGTTGGGAGTGGAGGAGGAGCCCAACAGGGTGTGCTGGAGGGAATGGTCCATATGGAATGGTGATAAGGGAGGGGAGGGGAATACGTGGCTGTTTTGGCATCCTATTGGAGGTGATGGAAATGGCAGCTTTGGATGTGGAGGGTGATATGGTGGGAAGTGAGGACCAGACAGACCCTGTTGTTGTTTGGGAGGGAAGAGAAGGGGTAAGGGATGAAGTGTGGGAAATGGATCAAACACAGCTAGGGCCCTGTTGACTACAGTAGGAGGACACCCTCGGCTGAAGAAAATGGTGGACATTTCTGAGGCCCTCCAACTGAAGTAGGCATTGTCCGAACACATGCAATGGAGATGGAGAAGAGCTGGGAGAATGGAATTCAGTCTTTACAGGAAGCAGGGTATGAGGAGATGTAGTCTGGGTAACTGTGGAAGTCAGTGGGTTTGTAGATGGATATTGATGGCCAACCTATCCCCAGAAATGGGAACAGAGATATTGTGGAAGGGAAGGGAAGAGTTGAAGATGGACCAGGTGAATGTGAGATCAGGGCAAAAATTGGAAGCAAATTGATAAATTTTTCCAGTTCAGAATAAGAGAGGGAAGCAATACTGATTGATGTTATCGATGTACAAGAGAAAGTGTGTGTGGAGGAGCCCAAGTAAGATCAGATATGTGGAATTCTGGTCACCCTGCTGTAGGAAGGATGTTGTGAAAATTGAAAGGGTTTAGAAAAGATTTACAAGGATGTTGCCAGGGTTGGAGGGTTTGAGCTAAAGGGAGAGGCTGAATAGGCTGGGGCTATTTTCCCCTGGAGTGTTGGAGGCTGAGGGGTGACCTTATAGATGTTTATAAAATCATGAGGGGAATGAATAGGGTAAATAGAAAAAGCCTTTTCCCTGGGGTGAGGAAGTCAAAAACTAGAGGGCATAGGTTTAAGGTGAGCGGCGAAAGATTTAAAAGGGACTTAAGGGGCAACTTTTTAAGCAAAGGGTGGTGCGTGTATGGAATGCGCTGCCAGAGGAAGTGTTGGAGGTTGGTATGACTACATCATTACAAAAGGCATCTGGATGAGTATATGAATAGGAAGGGTTTAGAGGGATATGGGTCCAATGCTGCCAAATGGGACTAGATTTGTATGGGATATCTGGTCGGCATGGACGAGTTGGACTGAAGGGTCTGTTTCCATGCTGTACATCTGTATGACTCTATGATTCTGTGAACAAGGAATGTTCCACATTCCCCACAAATGGACAGGCATTCCTGGGGCCCATGCAGGTACCCCTTAGCTGGATCTTACAGGAAGCAGTAAGTTAAAGGACTGGTCAGCTGCTCCACTGAGGAAGTTGATAGGGCAAGAGAGGATCAAAAGATGGAGGTACTCACCTAAACATACAAAGTGAATCCTTTCAATAGAGCCCCACAACCATCTTGGGGTTAACTGGATCAGGAACATCTCCAAATGCCTGTTTTTGTGCTACTTACGGTTTTCCTTCTCATCTCCACTTGAAAAGGACACATTATCTGAAGTGTTGGTGTGAGATCACCTCTGATGCATTTTAAGTACATTGTAATATAGAGGACAATCTGTGGCTGTGCAATATCTGTTGCGTTTGTTGGTTTTGCCTTTGCTTTAAATGCAGTGTTTCCATTGAATGCCTACAATTTTGTGTCACAACGAGTGCTTTTTCCTCTCTTTCCCTTCCTTGGCCAAGATCCTATATGAAATGGGGACTTTCCTAGAAATGGTTGAGAAAAGGGCTATTTCCTCAGCATTTTAGTTTTTCCAAAGAAGTAAATTAAGCAAAAAGGAATTTCTCTCTAAATTCATGGTGACTTGCAGCCTTTCAATTGTTGGTATCCATTCTAAAGTAATGTAGGAAAATGGTCTTGATTCTCTGCCAATATTCAGTCAGTCCGACAGGCTGGATTATTAATTTTCTCTAAAAGCATCTGAAGTGCACCCAACATCTATTCTGCAAGTATTTAAAGCCAGCATTAATATTTCAATAATTACGATGCAGAAGTTTTGTTTCCTAGTGCCTAGTCCATTGAGTCCATCAACCAGTAACTTAGTTGGTCTTGTAGGGGCTAACATTTTGCACATGGTGTGTGATTGGTTACAACTGCTCAACAAATGTCTAATGATGAGAATTACTGCTGATCTGGATGGTGATCTAATTGAATACGTTTTTTTTTAATTTCAGTGGCATCATGTTGCCCAGCATGGGGAGATAATTAAAACAAGTCATGCATGTTGATTGGTTGGAGCTCCAGAGACCACTAGTATTTTGAGCATATTTATTGTACCATGCTCTTTTGTTTACGGAAATAAATCTATATTTGGCCAAAAGACTGAAAATTTGATTGAATCCATTTTCCACTGCAGGCTTGATGGGCCTGTGTGTTTTCTATTTGGTACATGCACAGTAGATGGGACAATCCTGAGACACGATATTGTGGCTTCAGAGAGGATGCCAATGAGGCTTAGCTAAAATGGTACCAGGGATGAGGGATTACCATTATGCAGAAAGACCAGAGAAGCTGGGATTGTTCCCTTTAGAGGAAAGAAGGTGGGGGTTTAGGGAAAGGGATGATCCACTTGGCATATGCAAAGTAATGCATTACATGGGGAAAGGAGGTACGGCAGTAACTTCCAAAAGGGAAGGGAATGTATTCTTAAAAATGAGGAATTTGTAAGGCCATGGGACAAAAGTGAGGTCAATGAGATGAATCGGATAGCTCTTTCAAAATGTTACAATGAGATCCTTCAGTGCTTCCTAATTCTGTGGTGCCTTGTTGGGTGGATCACAGAGAACTTAATTACATAACTGTACCTTGCCCAATGGTTATTGATGGTGACATTGAGTGCATGAAATTCAACGTCACCAGGGCCACGAAACTGGTGGCAGTCATACTCCCGTAACATGTCCTCCACTAGATTTTTCTTTTTATTGAAGTCATGCGGAATGGGCAAAGCAGTTTCCTTCTCCATGTCTTGTATCCCTCCAAAAGCTGGATGCCATTCCCTGAATGTCTATTATAGAAGATATTCTGATCTCAACTCTGCTTGCCTTAACGGATGTACATAAGGTAAATATGTTACAGACTTTATTGCAAATTACATCTTAAATATTGTGTGCAGCATTGATTACTTCATTTAAAGAAGATGTAAATGCATTGGATGCAGCTGAAGTTTGCTGGATTGATACCTAGGATGAATGGCTTGTCTTATGAGGACAGGTGGACAGGCTGGGCTTGTTTCCACTGGAGTTTAGAAGAGTGAAGGGCAGCTTAATTGAAGTATATAAGATCCTGAATGGTCTTGACAATGTGAGAACGATGTGACCTAATGTGGATCAATCCAGAACTAGGGGACACGGTTTTTAAATTGGGGGCTCCCTTTCAGTACAAAAGTGAGATTTCTTTTTCAGAGAGTTGCGCAACTTTGGAACTCTGCCTCAGAAGACGGAGGAGGTGACGGTGTGGAATATTTTTAAGAAAGAAGCAGATTGATTCTTCTTAGGCAAGGGCACTGAGGGTATTGGAGATAAATGAGAACGTGGAATTTGAAACACAAAGAGATCAGCTAAGATGATTTTATGAATGGCTGAGTAGGGTTGAAGGGCTGAATGACCTGCTTCTACTCTTATAAGGTGTGTTTATGTAAATGCTTTGCCTCAGTTTTTTTTTACAATTTTACAATATCTCGAGTTCCAAATTATCTGCCACATGCTATTAGAATACTCCACCGTGTAATGCATCACAAAACGCTGTTATAAACTGAAGGTTCACAAAGACATGGATGTCAAATAGTTTGTTGTTATCCTGTAATGTATCAGATAATCCTCATGGTTTTCAAGCTCATCGTGTTTTGATATTTGTACAAGTAAAACAGAAACTGAAGAATAAGAGCAAGAGAGGAGATAAAATGATGGCTGTATTGATACTGTGCTCAATCTCTGAAAAAGCTCTCAATAAACGTCATTGGCAGAATTTTATAGGTGGACCAGCTTCTGGGCCTGCTACCTGAAGAGACAGTGGCAAACTCAACTGTAGTGATTGGTCACCTAGGTGAACTTCATAGAATATGAGCTCCCTGATTGGGCTGTTAACCTGGTCCAA
The DNA here is from genome assembly GCA_024137785.1 of Ginglymostoma cirratum. NCBI lineage: Eukaryota > Metazoa > Chordata > Chondrichthyes > Orectolobiformes > Ginglymostomatidae > Ginglymostoma > Ginglymostoma cirratum. The sequence continues at coordinate 25,702,541 of JAHRHZ010000009.1, read as the reverse complement.
TTAGGGAGTTCTGGCAGATGGATATAAACAGGAGTGTCAGAGGTTCTGCCCACTCTAGGAGCTGGCTCTGAGCTAGGTACATATGCGTACATGCGTGTGTGCACGTGTGTGTGTGTGTGCGTGCGCGCGCATGTGTATAGCAGGGGAAGGGAGGGATTTTAAGGGGGGGTGCGGGGAGGGAGGGAATGATGACTTGGTGACAGGATACCAGCCTTTGTGAAGTTACTTCATCGACCACATTGATAACTGGCTGCGCACTTCTCTGACCAGTATTAATTGGCCAGAAATTGGGTTTCCACCCTTCAGGAGGAAATTGCATTTGAGAGGGGTGCCGAAATGGTGGCTGGGCCGAAAGCAGAGCTGAACAGCCACTTACAAGCCTCAGTTAAAGTTGGGACGGGGCACCATCTGCCTCGCCACACCCCTGTCAAATTACATAACATCCAGTGGCAGGCAGGGGGCATTTTACTGACTGTCCCTACCACCCCACAATTAAATCAGACAAGGGTCAGATGGGAATGCAGTTACTATTGTTATGTAGGCATATAGGACACTTGTAAAATACGCACAGCAGGGTTACCCAAACACCCATAAAATTATGAATACATCTTTTTCCTTCTTTCTGAGACTTCTTATAATCTACCTCTTTGATTACAGTTTTGCTTAACTCCCTGATATCCCCTTGGCTGGTTTGGTCTGAAATCTTGACTGACTGAGATTCTGTGAATTGTCTTGGGAGGTCTCATTTGGTGTTTGAGAGACATGGAGAACAGAAAGGTTTAGGAAGGAAATTGAAAACATTGGGGCTACGCAGCTGAAGGATTGGGTGCTAGTGAGATTAAAACTCAAGCTGCACAAACTGGGAGAAGTGTAGAAATCTCGGAATGTTCAATGGTTGGAGAAAGTTCAAGATAGGGAAGGATGAAGCTGCAGAGGAATTGCAGGACAAGAGTTCTAAATTTGCTGCTGGGCTGGGAACTAATGCCGATCTTTGAGCACAAGAATAGCGATGGAAAGGATCTACTTCACACTCATAGTCTGGGATTGTGTAATGGATTTAGGCTGAGAGAGTTAGTCCATGTAGCTCTCTGTTTCATGAGTAAATTCCATTTTAGTTGACAATGGCAGGACATAATTTCAATTTAAGAAGTGCAAAAAAATTGTTGCTTATCATTTTTCACAGGTCACAGCGTAAGTGGAACTGGAGTTACATTTTTATGGCACACATCAGAAGTTTTAATGGTTTCCAAGCTTCCTTGTAGTTGGTGTTTTTATCTGTCATGATGCTAGTGATTAGCCTTAATGCCTAATGCCCACAATGTTTGGGTTGGGAGAATCTAACTTACTTGGGGTTCCCACTCCTCAAACGAGTGACACCCTGCTGGAAATACATGTAATGGAATGGTATTCAACTCAGCCATCCAGCAACTTTCTAAGTTTAGAATAATGCAGACCGAGTTACTCACTGTAGGAATATTCCAGCTTCATTCTGCTACCTGTAAGACTCTCCTCCTTCCTAGATCTCTGACAGAAGAGGAGCAATGTTTTATGAGCTTTCGTATGTATTCTCATTAGAATTTTTTGAAAATGCCAGCACTTAGTAGGACGTAGGCTGTTAAAGTGAGAACCAATGTGATTGTTTGCTGCATTGTACTGTATCCTGGAAGCCCTGTACAATGACTGACTTGGTATTGCAGACTAAGTACCATTCTAAACAAAGTGATGCAAGTCTAAGCTGTTCTCCTTTAATATAAAGAAAGATAAAGGGAGCCTTAATTGAAGTATTCAAAACTGAGAGATTTTGGAAAGTAAATAATGAGAAATCGATTTGAGTGATATGAGGTTTTCTTTTAAACCTGAGGGCACAGATTTCAGATAACTGGCAAAAACACCAGCAGTGATGAAAATTTGTGTCATGCAGCAATTTGTTATAATCTAGAATGCATTGTCTGAAATGAGGAAGCGGATTGAATAATAACTTCAAAAGAGAATCGGATTGAAGAGATAAATGCTACATGGTTATGGGAAAAAGAGCAGGGGTCTATTCTCTTGCGAAGAGCTGGCAGAGATAAAATACAAATCAGCCATTAGTACATCTTGCATTCTGTGACATTAACTCAGCAATTTGACTGATGAGCACAAATGCAGGACAATCCAATGCCGTACATCTGGAGTCAATGCTCTTAAGTGTCATCTCATTTAAAACATGTTGAAACCAGTAGTCCTTTTTAGAGAGGTTATGGTGCCTTTGATGGGCACCAAAAATACATTGTTAGTGATGTGTGGTCAGCCTGGAATTTACAAACTGGGTCCCACCACCTCCTGCTCCTCCATGCTTGCGTTGTGTGGTTGCTGCTGGTTACTGCTGAGTGTATCCTGACAGTCATCCTGGGGTATGTCAATTTTTAGACCTCTGCATTGTGGGTATATTACCATCCAGTATGTTACAAAACTACTTATTTACTGATTGCAAAGAAACCTATTCAAATTAAATTTAGCACTGCATTGCTAACATGAGCACTTCTCAAAAACCCAGCTGCATCAGTCCCATAATTTTTTTTAAATATATATATAAAAAATGGAATATTGGCAATAAACTTAAGTTTTGCCAGTTATGGATGTGCAGGCAGATTTCTTTTCCAATGATGCAAACTGCCTCACAGCAGCACTGTGGTCACAAGCACTTTGTAAACATGCTTTCAAGCACGTTATGTTGATATAGCCCATATGTCATTGCATTTCTATTGTTGTCTTACCAGGGAGTGTAATAATTTACGTCAAGAGAGGGTTAGTAGTGAAAGTCTTAGACACTGTTGAGAGGTTGTCCTCTCAGCACTGTTTAACTTGTAAGCAAAGGATAAGTAGTCTACGTGCTGTGGAAGCAGTCGTCCAGTGTCGTTCTTTGCAGTTGCTGCCCAACGATAATTTATTCCTCCTCATACTGGGAAAATCTTAAAAGCAGAAACAATTCATTGACTACAAGGGGGAGTCTGCATCTAGCTAGGGTTTGACATGTTATTATGTTGCATTTTATTTCGAAGTAATAGAAATTTTGATATCTCTCAAATTAAATGTTTGATTTTTTTCAAATGGCAGGAGATAGATTCATTTTACTGGACTGAGCCAGGTTGAAATCTCTGCCCATTGACAAGTCTTTTGGTCCACCGATTTGCAGGGTGTAGAAATATTTTCTGAAAGGAATTGTTGAATAGATGATTATTAATACAGAATAGGCATTTTATCTTGGATATTATGTTAGTCATGTATTGCACTAATTTTTTGCAGTTGTGATGTTAGTAAGGAATTTTTTTTTGGTAATCACTGTCAGACCAGTAATCTTCTAGGTTAGGTTGCAACATGATTAGAACCTGTCTGGTTCTAGCTCTTTAGATTTGAATTATTCATGTTTACATTTTAATAGTATTTTCCAGTCGATTCATTCACATCACCAAGCATTTTAAAATCGTAGAATCCCTACGGTGTGGAAGCAATCCATTCAGCCCATTGAGTCTACAACAACCCTCCAAAGACTATCCCACTTAGGCCTATCCCTGTAACCCTGCATTTCCCATGGCTAACCCACCCAGCCTGTACACTCCTGGATGCTATGGGGCAATTTCCCCTGGCCAATCCACTCAACCTGCACGATCTTTGAGTTGTGGCAGGAAATGGGAGCACTGGGAGGAAACCCACGCAGACACAGGGAGAATGTGCAAACTCCACACAGTTGCCCAAGGTGGAATCAAACCCGGACACCTGGCACTGTGTGATGCTGCCCCCACCGTGTCACCCTCAACTTGTCCTTACCCAATATCTTCATCTAGCAGTTGTTGCATAAAAGTGGGAAGTGGTATTCCACAGGGATTCCACAGTAGCTAGCAATACTGATATTCACCATTTGCTTCAATGTTTTGGACTCAAGAATTGGTTCTAAAGATTATAAAATTGCTTAATACACCAAACCAGGGAGTGTGGTTTTTGCTGGTACAGTGGAGGACAGAACATAAAACAGAAAGAAAGGAATGCATTCTTTGAATATTTGTGCATCTGGTAAAATGAGTTTCAACATGGCTAAGGGTGAAGTAATACATTTGGGTCAATAGAATAAATAATAACGCACTCCCTAGAAAATAAGTATCCAGATAGGGTAGAGGAACTGAGGGATTTGTGTTAGTACGGATAGCGAGGTAGGTTAATAAGGCCTTGGAGAAAGCAAACAGAGTACAGGAGCCTATTTCCAGAGACCAAAAATTGAAGTGCAGAGGCATTATAGTAAAATGCATCAAACCCTGGTTAGTCTACACTTGGGAGTACTGTGAATAGTTTTATTCCCGTATTATAAATTGAACAGAAAGGCATTGAAAAAGTGGTACAAGGAAGTATATGATCTGTATGGGTCTGTAATTGTATGAATTGCTTCTCTGTATTTAGAAAATATATCTAGGAAGCTTTGTTTGCGGGCTAACATGACTCCACAGATGTGAAGAACATAGAATCATAGCGTCATAGTATTGCTCCGATTTATTACTTTAGTTTTGTTTTACTTTCTTGGAAACAGTCAGTTTCGATGGCCGACAGACTTTTTTTCCAGCTCCAGTGGTCTAAATCTCTCTTCAGTACTGACAGCTTCAAGACTTTTACATAAACTCTCAAAATTTGGAGACTTAAAAAAAAACCAAGCACTCTGTGCTGAGGTGAGGCCATTCTCCTGAACTCAAATCTGTTTTTGAACTTAAAGCAAAAACACTAGTGACCTGTGGTCTGTTTTCTCTATGTACCATAAAAGTTCTACTTTGTAAACACTTCATCAGTTCTTACTGCAGATATGCTGCTAGGCACTTGACTGAAGTCACATGATTATTTGGAAATTGTCTGTTTACGTTACTTTTCCAATTAATTTCTGGCCTCCTTTTTTAAAACAAAATGTTACCTTCACAGAACGGAAACTAAAATCCGTCAGCTTCTATTTAAAAATTCATATTCCTAAATGACAATAATATGTTATACGTGTTAATCACTTTAGAACAGGATATTGAAAATGAACTTGAAATTCTTCTCTGTCGGTATGTCAGTGTCTGGATTAGCAATTGTGAAAGCATGGAGATGCATATCACACCTGTTGGAGCCAGAATTCAGATTCAGTGTTCAAAGATGAGCAGCCACAACTTATTACTATCCAGGCCTTAAGGTCAACGATTGTTTAACTTGCATGGAAATTAACCTACAACGTCCATATATGACAGGCCATCATTCCAGCAGGTTCTGCAAGGCTGTTTATGAAGTAACAGCATGCAATTCAGGTTAACTACACTGTCTAAGCTCAGTCATTGTAGCCGGTCAAAAGGACAACAATAAATTGCATTTATATAGAGCCTTTAATGTGGTCTGAAGACTCCAGAATGCTGGGGGCAAGAACATTATCAGACAAAATTTGTCAAAGACCTACATGAGATATTATAGGACAAGTGATCAAATGATTGAACAAAGAGGCACACTCTGAAGAACATCGAAAAGGAGGGAGGAGTGATGGAGTGATCTCCGGAGGGAATTTCAGAGTTTACGACTAAGGCAACTGAAGATGTGACAGCCAACTTTGGAGCATTTTAAAGTAGGGATGCTCAAGCGGCCAGAATTATTAGAGTGCAGAGTCCTCAGGGTCACAGGGCTGAAGGTGATTGGAGGGGAAGGTAGACCATGTAGTGACAATTTTGTAGAGTTTGTAATGTTTGGCAAACTTGAGCAAGATGTGCAAATTCTCTGCTTAATCTTTGTTTCTTAGTTGGAAATAAAGTTCTGTTATTAATAAAAACAGATCTAAAATCTTCAGCAGAAAGAAAATGGTTAGTAATTCTATGAGTTCCAGATAATATTCCTCATTACTTTCCACGGTCATATAAGGGAGGCTGCAGCTACAATTATTAAACACTAATGTTTTTGTTTAAAAATTTGTGAAAACAGTCACCCTTAAACATTTTACTTTAAAAGGCCCCAGTAAACTGATGCTTAGATGTCTTTCAGACCTAGAGAGAAATGTTTAGTGTTTGAACGTCTCAAAACATCTTTGTTAATTTATCTGCACATTACCACTGTGGCACGAGCTTTGTGTTTCATGTGAAGGTTTAATTGAAAAATGTGAGACATGGAAAGTTCTGAGGGTTAATGGGTTCAGCAGTTTCATCTGATTTCTGTTAAAGGCTGGGAAAGTACACTTGGAATCCATCTGTTTTTATTCAGGGCATACTGTATTCTCAGAAGGGCTGTTTTAAGCTAATTGCAAACTCCAAGTATAAGTCTAACATGTTTGTTCTGAAATTCCAAACTTAATTGATCACTTGAATTACTACTGTACCATGTAACTTGTAAATAATTCCACTTCATCTTATTTTCCATTAGAGTTATTTCCTATTCCTTTATCTCCTCTCTTTTTGTTTCTCTATCTCCGCTATATGTTTCTCAGTCTTTCATCTCAGTTCACATCAATTAATCAAGGCATATTCCCATCTTGCAGAGCCAGCACAGACACAATGGCCTGAATAGTCTTGTTCTATGCTGTAACTATCCGATGATTCTATGATTTTGGTTGTAGGTACTTCTTCATCTTGTTTCACTGTTGTTTTGTACCAGAAGGCTAGACCCTTAATTCCATGTTGGTTTCAGTACAGTAATATTTGACCACAGTTTCTCCCCAGTGCAAATTCCTGATCTCAGCAGGGGGTGGTTGTTGAATTCCTGCAATATGTAAGGTAGAGTTAAGGTTTATCCTCATGGAGGAAAATGAAAGAGATGGTGATCTGGATTATACTCCAGTAGGTCACTGGGTGATTCAGGAATGCTTTAGAACTTGCATTCTTATAGCCCTGAATGTTCCACTGTTCGTAGTCATGCCTCGCAAAAGTATCCTCAAATGTGCTTCTTATATAAGGGATCGCTACAAAGAAAGTGCATGATTGCTGTTACCTTGTTAAGCACTGTAGACATTTTAGACAAGGGGCATGACTAAGACACAACCTGACCGGCATGGATGAGTTGGGCAGAAGGGCCTGTTTCCGTGCTGTACGACTCTATGACTCAAAAACTGCTTAGTTAGCTTATTTTTGGACATTGGCCAAGGAAGGAATGTTAACTTACAAACTGGAAGATTTTAATGTTCCAATTTGAAAGGGGCAGTAGCAGACTTAAAAATCAGAATGGTCCCATGAGTTATTCGGGAACTGGCTACCTGCGATTTGATTAGGGAATAGACCACAATGTGAGCAAGAAACTGGAGTGTCGTGTCAAAAAAAACTGTCAGAAATAAGAATTTAGCATGCGTGACTGCACCTGAAAAACTTGCACCGTATTAACCTTCAGTTCGCAAATGAGAAGATGGTCTGTTGGTGAGTAATATTGTCGACCCATGGACTTTACCCTGCCTCTTTATTACTAAATTGGCAGAAAGATAAGGCTCTTGATCACTTTGTTATTAACACGTGGATGCGTAAGTTCTGCTGTGTAGAAAAAGCACATTGATGGCCTACTGCTTTGCTCGGTAATATATAACACGCTACATAATAGATCAGTGTTTATCAACTTTTATTTGGATTTGCAGGGAATCAGGTTGGCTTTTCTTCAAACTGAAATCTAGCCTTAGTAAGTGATACTTTGCTTTGCTTGATCAACTTTTGCTGAGAGATCTGTTCCCGAAGTAAACATAGCTTTATTTACTTACTTGCTGTGTAACCTGTCGAGAGCAAAGTTTATGAGGCACATATATCTGATGGGTGTGATTTTTCTTGGGGGTGTGGTAAGGGGAGGTGTGCAAAAATGTCAATATGTACAATAGAGACCACAGGAATAGATGAATTGAAAGATTGCCCCACTTTTGATTGGATTTTATTTATTTATTGTCACATGTACCTTGTTACAAAACACAGTGAAAAGTGCTGCGTGGTGTCGCCACACTCTGGCGCCATCTTAAACCACACAAAAATAAAACAAAACGTAGAATATAAAGGCAGAAAAATGAAGGAATAACGAAAGTGTCCAACTTTACAGTCCTTCTTGTTAAGTGCTCCATCATGAGCCATGGGCCTGGTGGCCAGGCACGAGTCCCCTTTAGCCGTGTTGCCACTGTTGGAAAGCAAGTTGCCCCTCTTCGGCACCATTTCACCTGCACCCACGCTTTTACTGCTGTGATTCCTTACCAGACCTTGCCAATGCAGATGCCACTCCAGCCCAAACCTGACTGCACTGCAGCCACGAGTCCGCTTAGGGCCCACCTCGCTGATGCAGCCAACTGCAGATGCCGCTGGGTCTCAGCTAGGCCCAAACCTGCTTGCGCCCGCGGCCTGTATGAATCTGTGCTGGATGCAGATGCTGATGGAAACTCAAACTTGCCTCTGAAGTTGCCGCCGTAAGTCCACACTGCTGGGCCCACTCACTGCAGTCGCTGTGACCGAGCTCGTCACCAAGAGTTAAGGAAAAGAAAAGAGGAAGAAAAGAGAGGAGATAAAAAAAGAAGTACAAACGAAAAGTGGACGGAGTGAACGAACCCCAGGTTCAGAAGCCGTATTCCACTGCCATCTCACTGGAAACAAGACTTTTACGGTTGTTTGAATAACAGTACTAATGCCCTGGGATGTGCTGGTTTATTCCCATTGCAAAGATTGACGTGAAGAATTAAAGTGCGCAGAATGCTCCATCATGAGCCAGCCCGTTATTCAGAGCATTGCAGGCTCTTGTGGATAGGTAATCAAAAACAGCAGTCATCAAACAACATTTGAAATCTGTGCTTGTTGAAATGAGCAAATAATCTTTAAATGAAAGGCCATTGCATTTTTAATATTTTATATATGAAACATTCTGCAGATGGTGGGAATTCTGAAATAAAAACTGGATGGATGTTAACATCAGAGATAAAAGGCACTGCAGATGCTGGAGAATCCGAGATAGCAAGGTGTGGGCTGGATGAACACAGCAGGCCAAGCAGCATCATAGGAGCAGGAAAGCTTGATGTTTCGGGCCTAGACCCTTCATCAGAAATGGGGGAGGGGAAGAGGGTTCTGAAATAAATAGGGAGAGAGGGGGAGCCAGTTAGAAGATGAATAGAGGAGAAGATAGGTGGAGAGGAGACAGACAGATCAAAAAGGCGGTGATGGAGCCAGTAAAGGTGAGTATAGGTGGGGAGGTAGGGAGGAGATAGGTCAGTCCAGGGAGGATGGACAGGTCAGGGGGCGGGAGAGGTTAGTAGATAAGAGTCGAGCAGTTTCAAGGCCGAAGAGATTATGAGAGAGTTGCAGTGGGAGAGAGATCCCCTGAGGTTTGTCCGGAGAGAGGAGGGTAACTTCTTCAGGGTAGGCATCCTTAGAAGAGGCTTCACAGTGGGGTTTAAACTGTATCAGAGATAATAGGAACTGCAGATGCTGGAGAATCCGAGATAACAAGGCGTGGGGCTGGATGAACACAGCAGGCCAAGCAGCATCATAGGAGCAGGAAA
>JAHRHZ010000009.1:25662647-25692666 GCA_024137785.1 Ginglymostoma cirratum | reverse complement strand
TTTCCTGCTCCTATGATGCTGCTTGGCCTGCTGTGTTCATCCAGCCCCACGCCTTGTTATCTTGGATGTTAACATGTTTGTCTCTCCACAGATGCTAGCTTGAGCTGCTTTGTGTTTTCTTTTATTTTGGTTCAGTACATTGATAAGATCTGTATGCAGGGCTACAGTGTTGACTAATTCGCTTTGCAGTGGGCCTGGTGGGGACTGTGGTTGTTGTGAAGACAGTAGGGATACAACCGTACTTTGCTGAAAAGCAGAGATAACAGAAAAGCAGCTCGTTTATATCTTCACGAAACTCTTGGCCCTTTGCCTGCTGCAAATATGGCATCAACTTAACCCCCTTATTTATCTCTCTCGCCTATAGGTAAATTGCACAGCTTGCCTATTACAGGGAGAGGATCTTTACTTTGTATCTGATCTATGCTGTGGCTCCCTTGTCAGCAATTGATGTAATGCGAGCATAGAGAGTGAAAGTGGGAGAGGGTATTCCATTCCTAGCACTGATACTCCTCACACAGAGCTTAAATGTCACACTAACTCAAAAAGAAGAAGTAAAATCCTGATCTCAACCTCTCCATGGCTTTGCCCCTTTTTATTTGTATAATTTCTTCCAGCGCCACAATCCTCCAAGATACCTGCGTTCCTCTGGTTTTGGACTTCAGAGCATCCGTATAGTGTTTACTCCATTATTGTGGCTGTACCTTTAGTTGCCTAAATTCGAGAATTCTCTCCTACACCTCTCCACTCCTGTACCTTGCTTTTCCTTCTTACGACATTTGTTACAACAATGCTCCCCCAATTATTTTCAAATGTGACCCTATGTTAACAGCCAGATATTAATAAGAACAAAATAACAAAGTAACCTAGTAACATCCAGTGTACAATCATTGAAGGCCGTGTATCTAAATCAACATATAACAATGCACTGTCTAAGTACAAAAATCTGTTTCAAAACTCTTTGTAAAACTTATCAGCCATGATTGAATGGCAGAGCAGACTCGATGGCCCGAATGGCCTAATTTCTGCTCCTATGTCTTAAGGTCTTATGGTCTTATGTTACTGTGTCATAAACCTAGATTTGAACCAAAATCTCCATAGTCTCTGGTGACAGAAGCCTCAGTGAAGACCCTCCACCACTTCTGCCTCATCCCACATATATACAGTCAAGCTCCTCCTCCCGATTACCCTCCTCACCCACGTGCATACACCTCCAAACTAGCTGGTCTTTCTTCATAACTCCCCTCTACCCACTCACTCAGTTAGCCACTCTCCTCTGTTTACATGTTCAGTCTAGCTGCTGGTACCTGTGAAGGAGACTCACTAGCCTGGAAAAAGGAACCTGTGCAACAAGCAGACAGGAGCAAGGAGGCTCCGAAGTTTGAAGTTAAGCCCAGTGACCTCCCAGATTTTCCTGCACTCAAATCAGTCACTGAGTTACACGTGACCTTTAGCTATGCCAAGCTGGCACACAGACATCCTGGGCCTGCTTGAACTTGCCACTGAATGGTTTTCTGGAGCTAAAGAGCACTTGGGGCTCAATATTTGCCTTTTCTGTTTGTCTTTATCTCCTTAGCAGCCCGTAGGAGGGGTGCTTGTGACACCAAATGTGCAACACCGCTGGGAATCATGAGCTAAGTTTTGGGAGCCCCTGCCTTAGAATCAACCCCTGTGTCTGAGCTTTGGTCACCTGACTTAAGAATGAATTATTTATTGTCAACATGTATTTTACAATGAAATATTGTGAAAAGCTTTTGTTGTTCAACATAACCCAGTGCTATTTTGATAGTTTAAGAGTCAGAGACAATAAAAAGATATAGCTTAAAGAGGCGTTCATCTACGTACGAGCTCTGAGCTGGCTCAGAGCCACCACTGTCTTACCAGTCCCAACTAATGACAAAGTGGTTGATTCTCAGGTGCCATCTTTCACTGCTGAGCTGATTGACCTTCACCGTTGCCTGCGTTGGGCACACCAACGTCGGACACTATCACTGTGGCCAATGTTGTCGTGGTGCCCTCCTGCCACTGCTTTGCTGCCATCGTCGTCGAACCCTGCTGCTGATAAGTCACTGATCCTCAGGCACCTTCTTTTGCCGCTGGGCCTACTTCACTGATATTGCCTCAGGGCTCACTCCTCCCCCACATTGGACTCTTAATAGAACCTCATATTTCCATGTGTGACTCATCATATTTTCTTGTAATGTTCCTGCGAAGAACCTTGGGATGTTTTACTGCATACCAGGTGCTATACAAACCTACGTTGTGTTGTTGTACTAGTGTAGGTCAGAGGCCCCATTAATAAACTTTAATATGGCAGACGCTCCGCTGTTTCCAAGTGTTTGTCAGTCAGCATAGAAAAGGAGAAAGTCATGTGCTACTTACATTGCATTATATTAGCTGTTCAGTAGGTTAGGTTTTTAGATTTAGATTTTATTGTCAAGTGTACACAAATACAGAAGAACAGCAGTACAGTCAAAAGTGTACAATGACACCACACACGACACCATCTTTCATTTAAAGGTACTTAGGTACAAAGTAGTAGGGGAGCCAGTGGCCTAGTGGTATTATCGTTAAACTGTTCATCCAGAGACCCAGATAACATTCGGGGGACGTGAGTTCAAATCCCACCACGGCAGATGGTTAAAATTTGAATTCAATGACATATCTGGAATTAAGAATCTAATGATGACCATGAATCAATTGTTGGTTAAAAACCCATCTGGTTCACTAATGTCCTTTAGGGAAGGAAACTGCCATCCTTACGTGGTCTGGCCTACATGTGACTCCATACCCACAGCAATGTGGTTGACTCTAAATTAGGGATGGGCAGTAAATGCTGCCTGGTCAGTGAAGCCCTCATCCCATGAATGAATAAGGAGAGGGGAAAAAAGTAAAAGAGAGAAACAAAGTTTTAAAAAATTAAGCATTATGGACCATCATAGTGTAAGGAGAAAAATAAGGTAATAGTTAACATTAAAGCCCTTCTTAATATAAACTAGAAAAATAAAGTTAAAAGTACAGCATTTTGACACATTAACACTGAACATCTCGTGTGTGGACTTTATCTTAACACGGAGAGGAACTGTGCTGCCAGGTGTGACTCAGTGGATAGCACCTTTGCTTGTAATTCAGAAGGTGTGGGATCATGTATCACTTGGGAGACTTAAATGCAGTACTGAAGGCATACTGCACTGTCAGAGATACCATTTCATTTACCTGAGAGGGCAGAAAGGCCTTGATTTAAAGGGATAGGAGTATTGAAGGAGATATCTATTTGAGATTGAGAACTAGGTAATGGACAGAAAACAGATATTAGGAATAAATGGTTTATATTTTGGTTAATATGCTGTTAACTAGTGGAGTACTACAAAAGTCATTGCTTAGGTCTTGGCTGTCCAGAATCTATACCAAAGATTTGGTTGAGGACACAGTCAAAGTGTAGTGTTTCCAAATGTTTTAATGTTGCAAAGTTAGTTTGGAGAGTAAACTATGAGCGGAATGAGAAGAGGCAGCAGAGTGATATTGGCAAGTGAAGTGAGTGGACAGAAACACACAGATGAAAAATAATGTGAAGAATGCGAATTTCTCAACTTTGTAAGGAAATAGAAAAGCAGAATTTTTCTCACAATGCGAGAGAATGTTAAGATGTTGGTATTCGGAGAGATCTGGGTGTGCTTGTAATACTCCAGAAAGCTAGTTGGTGAAAGAGGACATTGAGAAAATCTTTTCTTAGTCTTCTGTTTATTTGCAGAGTGAAACAGTATAATCATTTACCTCCCAACTCAACCCAATGCAGATTCAGGAACTGTCTCTTTGTGCGTACTCAAGTGAAAACTCGATTTTTCCATTCTTAGGGTGTGGATCTTTGGGCATTTCTGCTGCAGACAGCTGCAAGTATGTTCAAGATAATGCTTGATACATATTTGGATATTTAAACTGAATCAAAGCATGCAGAAACGGTGCAAAACAGTACAGGAGTTGAGGCAGAGGATTAACCATCATTATACTGAATGGCACAGCAGGCTCAATGAGCTAAATGGCCAACCCATACTTTTTTTTTATTATGTTCATTTTTGTAAAAAAGCAGAGAGTTAGCCTGGGTATCCTTACCAATATTTATGCCTTACCCAACACAGAAAAACAGTGATCTGGTTATTATCACAAGGCTGGTTTGTAGGTTCATCTTGTGCGCAAATTTCCACTGTGACTATATGCCAAAAATACTTGGCTTGTAAAGTGTTTGGGAACATCTTGAGGCTAAGAAGGCTAGTACAGAAATGCAAGCTGTTTGTTGAGATCTGCAAGTGTAAAGGGAGCATCGAACACAAATTGGGCAGATACGCAGTGTGTAGTAATTTCCTCGAGCTGTTTCTCTCTAAATTTCTATTCGGTCCTCTCCATTTTACTGTTTTTATTTTGCTGCTTTGTATTTTGAAGCATTTCCAACAAAATGTTAACCTTCTGCCAAAATGTATCAACCACATTGAGGCATGCTGCCAAATAGGAGAGGGAGGATGCTCAGTCAAGAGACAGCTCAATATTAACTTGAAGTATAATGTGTTCCTTCTTTTGCAGTTCAGGAGAACCAGGAGCGAAGCACCAAAAATCACTGCTGTCCACCATCACAACCATTACCACTTGCAGAAATATAGAACAAGAGAGTATTTTTGGTTACTTAGCAACCTGAGATCTGACAGCTGCCCTGCATAACATATTTTCAATGCATTTTTTTTGTTAGCTCAAAAATATTCAATGAAGCTTCACTGTGAATTAAAATCACTGTTTTTGCCTTGAACATAAGGTTGATAACAGCTGAGTCAGGATTGTACTGAGGTACTGCTGTGTTCACTAACATTGCTCTGATGTAATTCTGAGTTCAGCGAATGCTCAAGAGTTCTTAAACAATTTCTCCTGTTCTGTTATTAATTGAAATGTATAATGTCAGAACAAGACTCAGTTTTTGCAAAGCTCCTTTTGTTTAATTTTAAAACACTGAAGTCTTTTTTATTTTCCATTTTGTATTCCTGTCTTTAATGAATGCCTGCTTGTAGGGAGAACTTTGATCAGAACTCCAGAAGAAGGATTGGTAAAAAGATGGAGTGCTCAAACATGGCTCTCCAGTTTTGGTCATCACTATTTCATAGTACTTCAATGACCAGAAAAAGAAAATTTGTGAATACAATACCTGACTTTGGAAAAACATTTACAGCAGAAAAAGCAGGCCACTCAACCCACTTCTTTCATGCTAGTGTTTATGTTCTACGTGAACTTTCTGTCACCCCTCTTCATCTAATTCTATCATCAAGTACAGTCTTAGAGTTATACAGCACAGAAACAGACCCTTCAGACCAACTCGTCCATGCTGATCAGATATCCTAAATTAATCTGGCCCCATTTGCCAGCATTTGGCCCATATCCCTCTAAATCCTTCCTGTTCATATACCTATATGCCTTTTAATTGTTGTAATTGTACCAGCTTCCACCACTTCCTCTGGCAGCTCGTTCCATACACACATCACCTTCTGCATGAAAATTTGCCGCTTAGGTCCCTTCTGAATCATTCGCCTCTCACCTTAAACCTATGCCTTCTGGTTTTCGACTTCCCTACCCTGGGGAAAAGACCTTAACTATTTGCCCCATCTATGCCCCTCATAATTTTATAAACCCTTATAAGGTCACCCCTCAGCCCTTAATGATCAAGGGAAAATAGCTCCAGCCTATTCAGCCTCTCCCTATTGCTGAAACCCTCTAACCTCAGCAGCATCCTTGTAAATTTTACTTGCACCCTTTCAAGTTTAACAACATCCTCCCTATAGCAGGGAGACCAGAATTGCATGCAGGATTCCAAAAGTGACCTGAGCAATGTCCTGTACAGCTGCAACATGACCTCCCAACTCCTGTATTCAATGTACTGACCAATGAAGGCAAGCGTACCAAATCCCTTATTCACTACCCTGACTACCTGTGACTCCACTTTCAAGGAACTATGAACCTGCACTCCAAGGTCTCTTTGTTCAGCAAGACTCCCGAGAGCCATACCAATAAATGTATAAATCCTGCCCTGATTTGCCTTACTAAAATGCAACACCTCACGTCTATCTAAATTAAACTCCATCTGCCACTCCTTGGCTCATTGGCCTATCTAATCAAGCTCTGTTTGTGCTCTGAATTAACCTTCTTCATTGTCCAATACACCACCTATTTTGGTGTTATCTGCAAACTTACTAACTATTCATCCCATATTCACATCCACATCATTTATATAAATGTGAAGGACTCAATATGAGTTTGTTACCCCGAGTAAATTTGAATGCTTCATCTTACAGTCTCATGAACCAGGTGAAATACGTGGAAAGAAAAGTTAATTTTGTTTAAAACACTGCACTTTTCAATGGTGCGCATTTAGGGTTATTGAAAATGTTTTGTTTGCATGAACTAAATATACTAATGTAAACAAACAATGGCTTAATCAATATCTGGTCAGATATTAGGATCATCGGTTTGATTAGACTATTTTTGTAGAGGTTAATCCTGTTAGTTTGCATCTGAAAGCATGTATAAAAATTACATATGAATGTAGCCAGGAGTGCGAACAGCCAGTATGGCCTGTTGAGCCTGCTTTGCCTTAGAGCTGACCTCCTACGTCAACTCCACTTTCACACTCTCTTTCCATGTCCTTTGATCCTTTTTGTGTCCAAAACAAAATCCATTGTCAGGAAATGATTAGATACCGCTCTTTATTCTGAAGGATCTGCATCTGAAAGCACCTTTTGAAACAGATGGTGGGATGATGAGAGAAAGCTTTCTGTCTGGAGTAGAGGCCATTGGATTCAATTTGGTAGTTTTGACCCATTTTTTAAATGATGTCATTGTCTAAATTTGACCCATAATTCAGTCCAAACTGGCACCAAACATTCAAGTTCACTTACTGAGCCTTTAAAGATGGGTGTTATAAGGTGATGAACAAATGACTGGCTTAAGAGAGAGTGTTAGACTGAGATTGATATTATTGGCTCTTCCTATTATGGACAGAGACTTCTACCCTGCACCTGGCTATGCTGTTGTACCTGACGCAGAAGAGCCTGCTTTTCAGCAAATGAATAAAAGTGTTCATTTATCTATTGTTGATACAAAGTGAAGAAATCATACCTGTAATAATTTATGATATTGTAAATTATCAGAAGACTTTAACCTCTTCCTCTTTCTTCTTAGGATACTGAATGTTAAAAAACAAAGCAAAGTAGCCTCTCAACTCCAAAGCTCATGCTAACTCACATTGAACTCTTGTACCAGAACAGTTTGTTCTACAACATGTAAAATACTTGCCCGTACCAGTCAGTAACCAGGGGCTATGAAGCAACAGCTGAACAGGTTTGTCCTTGTATGAATCTTATGGGTTGGAATGTTGAACAGGAGTTTGTTTATAAAGCCAAACTTGCACCTGACTTGCTCCTATATCTTAGGCACACTCAGATAGAGATTGGTGATGGCCCAAAGCCAATTTTTATCTAGAAATATGTGCTTGCAGTATGTGGCTTCATGTACATTGGCCCATTCTTCATTAAATCCAAAGGGGAAGTTAAAATATACCCAGCTCTTTAATATAGGTCCTGCATTATAGCAGACTTCTTAAATTGCTTCACTCAGATGCAAGAAGTTTGTTTTTCAATGCTTGAATTCTGTACCATTATTCTATACTGGTCTTTTTTTTTCTCCCTCTAATCTAATTCCTCGCTTCTCCTTGCTCCTCTCACAACAGTCCTTCGTCATTTTCAGACATTATTTAATTTCTCATTAGAATTAATGGACTTTGCATCAACAATAGGTTGTGGCATAGAATTCCACAGGTTGACTTCAATTTATTGTAATAAATTTACATCTACCTGTTGCCGTCTATAATGGGATACAACCATGCATATGTACCTTTTATTGTATCCCTTTCAAACCCAATATAAGGTTGATTAAATTGCACTTTCTTTCTATATTCTTTCTTTGGAATTGCTTTAGAAAAGTTTCTAATGATGGAAATTTATTTCCCTACTAAGGTTCTGTACTGCTTAGTGGGTGACACAGTTAATATTCTAGTATTGCTAAATGTAAGTTCCTAATTTCCCAATTTCCCATCCATGACCATACTTCCCCTCCATGACCTGAATCATCATCATCTTCAATCATTGCTGGCAACAACAACCACATTTTGCATCTGGTCTTTCCTTCTCCCTTTACCCTGAACCTCAAAAGTAACAAAGTAAGTGACTTTGGAATTGCTTACAAAGTGACAGCGTGGGATGGAATTCCTCTTGATGATAGCTTTCAGAAAAATTGTTGGTTTGAATAAAGGCGTTATGGGCAATCTAGCATGTCCAATCCACCTAACCTACACATCTCTGGACTGTGGGAGGAAACCCACACAGACATTGGGAGAATGTGCAAACTCTACACAGATAGTCATCCTGGACTGGAGTTGAACCTGGGTCCCTGGTACTGTGAGGCAGTAGTGCTGAACCACCGTGCTACTGAAATGGTCAGAAAAACACAGGCTGCTGTGTTCTGAAATTCTAGTGTGCGTTATGGGATGCTGATTCTTTCCCTGGGAGTCAGTGTGATCCCTATTAAATGTTTTCATTTTGGAACAAAAGTTAACGCCTATTTATTGTATGGCTGGAGAAATAAAGATAATAACCACAAAAAGCAGTTTTTCATTGCTATTCCAGCGAAACAAAAAGACCCCGAGCGTCAGGAGAAGCTGCTTTCCTCAGCACAGTGGTGCTATTCTAACTCCTCTCCAGTTATGTCCTGAATTCTAGCAGCAAGTTGAACTATAGATAAATTGCTGCTGTAAATCCAGCTGCTTCCCATTAGGGAAGGAAATCCGTTGTCCTGAAACTTGTCTGGTTTTACCCAGAGCAATATGATTTACCTCTAATAACCCCTGAAATGGCTGAGAAAGCAGCTCAGCCATATCAAACCATGACAAAAAAAACCGTGGTGTGGGGAACATCACATCAATTATATGAACATATAGATTTTGAGCAGAAGTGGGCCATTCAGCCTCTCCAGCTGGCACCACCATTCAGTAAGATCATGGCTGATTGGCTGTGTTTCAAACTCCACATGCCTATCTACTTTTAACAATCTTTGATTCCTCTGCGTAACAAGAATCTATTTACCTCTGCTTTAAAAAATTTCAACGATGCCACCCGCACCACCTTCCGGTGAGAGTGTACCAAAATCCTGCAACTCTCCAAGAGAGAAAGACGGTTCTCCTAATCACTGCCCTGACTCCTCATTTTCAAACAGTGCTCCCTGGTTATGGACTGATGCACCAATAGGAAATACAATTTCCACACCCTCCTTGTCAAGACCATTCAGGATCCATTAGGATAGCAGGCAACACTTAACAGAAACTTTGGGAGTGGTCTCTACATAATGGGCAAAGATGAGGCATCTCTTTGCTAAACAGTTGGGAAGAAGTATATAATCATAGGATCCCTCCGGTGTGGAAGCAGGCCATTTGGCTTATCAAGTCCACACCGACCCTCCAAAGAGCATCCCACCGAGACCCACTGCACAACTCTTTTCCTGTAACCCTGCATTTCCCCTGACTAATCCATCTAGTTTGCACATCCTTGGACACTATGGGCTGTTTAGCATGGCCAATCTACCTAACCTGCACAACTTTGGACTGTGTAACAACAGTGGAGGAATACAACACCATATCTGGTGACCCTTCAGGAGTTCTCAGGATGGAGGTTATAGAGATGGGGAGAAATGAGGCTATGGAGGAAATCAGTACAACAATGATAATGTAAAACTTGAGAGATTGTATCCAGATATCAACCACATTGGAAGAAGAAATATCCACTGGGAAGCTGTCAATGGGATTGATCTGTTTGCAGTTTACTGCTGATTAGGGTAGAAGTTGATGCTATTTCCAATCCAGCCCTTTCTGCCATTTTTCTCAATTATAATGTGCCTATTGATTACATACATATCACTACTAACACATCTGTAGCAGTTGCCCACCTTTTCATCAACATGTAAGGATTACTTCCTGAAATAACTCCAAGAAGAAAGTATCCTGTCACCAAGTCACCTTGTATTTACATGAACACAGTACATGAGCTCTGACCAGCCAGCTCAGAGCCAGTCCCCAGAATGAGGAGACTCTCTGAATCTCCTGTTTGTATTTGTCAGCCATGGCTCCCTGATTGGCCCACAGTAAATGAGATCCACCTGGTCCTTGCTTCAATCACTACACTTTCTCGTTAAATATATACAGCAAGTCTCTTTTTAAAGTTGGGTTAGTTAACATTTTGTTTTGGTATCATTAATAAAATCACGACGGTATTTGTTTAACGTTGAATTTTGGTTTAACATTGTTTGACTCACAATGCCAGGGACTCGGGTTTGATTCCACCCTGGGGCAACTGTCTGTGTGGAGTTTGCACATTCTCCTCATGTCAGTGTGGGATTCCTCCAGGTCCTTCAGTTTCCTTCTACAGTCCAAAGATGAGCAAGTTAGATGGATTGGCCATCGTGTCCAGGGATGCGCGTTGTAGGTGGATTAGCCGTGAAAATTGCAGGGTTACAGGGATATTGTAGGAGGGTGCGTCTGGATGGGATGCTCTTCAGGAGGTTGGTATGGACCCGATGGGCCGGTTGGCCTGCTTCCACACCGTAGTTACTCCGTGATTCGACAATCCAGTTCGGTGGCCTGCCTGATTTCAGGACCTTTTCCCCTTCCCTCTGCTTTCACACTCGCTCCCCCTTGTCCTTTTTCTTTTTTTATGCCCCTGCTATCTGTCGGACAGGACAGAATGCTGTCAGCAAAAGTATAATATCATGGATGCTGGAAATCTGAAATAACAACAGGAAATGATGGAGAAACTCGGCAGATCTGTCAGCAGTAGTTCCAAAGAAATCATATCGGACTCCTAACACTAACTCTGTTTTTCTCTTTCTGCACACACTGCCAGAGGTGATGCATTTCTTCAGCATTTCCTATTTTTATTTTCAAACATATTGCAGGATCGATTCTTTATTTGCTAGGAGCTGTGGATAATCCCATGTTATATAAGGAGAGGTGCCTGTAGTTCTGTAAACTCCCAAGATAAAAGTAAAATAAGTTGTTAACTTGTTAAAGCATTACACATCTGTGTTGACCTACTGATGCCCTCTCTGCTGGATCACCTGCAGTGTATTCTCAATGCACAGCAGTGCCACAGCGAGAACAGAGGACTAGTTTCCTGGAACAATGCAGCAGTTACAGTGCAAAATGAGGATTAATATTGACTCTCCTGAACAACACAACATAGTAGGTGGTGTACACACTAGGTTAGCTTGGACAGAGATTGAGATTCCTTTCTCTTTCCTCAAAACCTTGTGCCTGATGCTTTCTGCAAACTGACGGACAGAATTCAGATTTTATGTTCATTTTAGTTAGTTCCTTTGTTACATCATTACTTGCATAGTAATTTTATCTTTGCATTTTTAAAGTACAAAACACAATGCCTTACACTTGCTTTTAGAAATAAGAAAAAGTTGGAGTCCCGGCCATCTCTTTAAAATATTTTGAGGAGTTTGGTCTGGTCCATAATAATAGCCCACTGTTGTATGCCCGAAATATTGCCATTGATATGTAAGTTTTGGGCTAATAATACTCATTTATCGAACTGTTGAAGCATTGAAGGTGAAATTGGTCCTCAGCAGTAGTGGTGAATCAGATATAAAAACAATCTCTGTAGGTTTGGCAGCATCTGTGGAGAGAGAAAGCAAGTTCAGATTTCAAGTTCAGTAGAGCTGTTCTTTGGAACTGACTCAAAGGCTTGTTTTAAAGCTGCGCCCGCTTTGCTGTTGAATGTAATGGCAAAGAAACCAGCACAAGGTAGTAATTGGGTTGCTGATTCATACTGACATCAAGCACAGCACCACCCCAAAGATCTGATGCCTGTGCCCACTTTCCATAATACCCTTTGGTTTTGGGTAGGCTATTACTGGGGTGAAGGAGAGAGAGCAGAGCGGTAGAATTGCAGAGATCCCCCCCAGCGATGGTCCCACCTCCAGGTCACTTTTTCCTGTGGCACATCTAGGACTTTACATGGAGAGACAGCCAGCTCCAGGGAGTTTGGCAATCACTTTAGCATAATTAATAAGCCAATCAATGACTGTTTTATCAGATTGCTGGCACTTTATTGGTGGTGGTGGGGTGTGGGGGTGGCATTCGGAGTCGTCGTGGCATGGTGAAGTTGCCAGCTAAATGGCACAGTCTTGATGGAAGACCCTAAGGGGGTCCAGGCTCATTGGTTCAAAGAGGGTGCGATGGACAAGGAAGGTAGCCCCTGCTCTCTCGCAGGAAGGATTCCACCTTCAACACGACCCCTGATTTTAAAATTATTTCATGCAACGTATCTACCAATGCTCTTGAGGTCTCCTCCCAGCCCTGGAAGTCGCCACCTTCCCTGATAGTGTGGGTGACGGGCCAGAGCTGCCTGCCCTCCACTAGAGCTGTCCACGTCGAGAGCCTATTGGCTGCTGACCTTCAGGGACCCAGTTCAGACCCACTGTTCATCTTGGCATCTGTGTTCCAACGCACACCGTAACATTCTGGCTTTTAGCTCTAAATATTTTGCCTTTTCAGTTCCCCAAAGTGCTTCTTTCTCTCTCAGTTTTGAAATTGATGAATTGAAACTGTAGTAGGCTGTGTTTTAGGGCAAACAGATTTTTGGCAGTGAACAGACATTAATGCTGTGGATTTGCAGCAGATCAGGTTGGAAAGGAGGAAAATAGATTAGTTATGTCATGCTGCACTGTATGCCAGATCAGAGACAAGAGTGCTGTGTAGTTAGACATCAGTAATAATAAAACACTGGGAAACTCTCATAGGTCAGACAATACCTGTGGTCAGAGGACTGTGTCAAATGAGTGAATTTTAACCATTTCTGAAATATTAACTCTGCTCCTCCATCTACAGATGTTGCCTGACTTGTTGAGGGTATCCCAGCACTTGCTGTTTTTATTTCACACTTGCAGCATCTGTAATACATTGCATTAAAATTGACATGCAAGTCTACAATTGCCCAATAGTGGAATCACTCTAAGTCCAATTTGTCTTTGATGGACAAAGCAATTGTCACATGGAAAGCTGAAAAACACTCTGAAAAAATGATGAGCAGATCTTCACAACTGAAAGAAAAATAAAAAAGTTGTCAGTCAAGCCCTGACAGACAAAGTTGTTCACATTTGCACTGGATGGTTTGACCCATCCTTCCTGTTACTGAAAGAAATAGGGACCCGCAGTTGTTCATGCAGAATTCTGGAACATTGTTGAAAAGAGAGATATGTATGCCAAAGCAAGTTGTGACCATTGGAGTTTTGGCATTCCTGCATTTATCCTGATGATTGCATGATGAATTGTTTTAGCAACAGGTCCCTCTTTTTTGGCATGAAACATAGACCTTGGATTTCCACAGGTTTTGGGATGGACTCATGGCATAAATTGCCTCTATGTGAGCAGTGGAGGTTAAGTAAACCCAGATGGTCCTGAAATGTTAATATTCCACCAGTGAGGCCTGGATGAAGTGAACATTTCAATTGACCTGTAGAATAGCAAGAAGGTTGAGCAGACAAGAGAGGTGTCCTTAACTCCTATTGCAGCCTGCAATCTGTGTGCTAAGAAGCAGCTGGCATGCAGACCCTGGCTGTGGTTTACCAGAGGCACTGGGAGCCTCTGTAAAAGCAGGACTTAATGGATATATAAATAATCCTCTGAGGTAAGCTGTGATGTCAGTATGACCTCAATAGTTATGTGCTAGTACTCTGCTGGGAGGTGGGAGCTTGTACAGACATCACGTACAGTCTGTTAATAAACAGTGCTGAGAAAAACTGAGGTTTGGCGTGAGCTTATCTGAAGATCTAAGGACTTACACTGAAACAGATCTAGCTTAGAATGTCATAAGTCATTGTAGTTACTTAGAAATTATAGTTTAACATTTTAGAATTGGCTTTTTAAATTGCTAAGCACCAGCCCTTCAGTTAACTACCCTTTTGTTTTCAGCTTGGCAGGATCAAGGACTATATTTACTGTTCTTTCCCACCACATATAATAAACCTTGCTATTCTAGAACATCTATCTGGAAGACTGGCATGCGAAGCATCGATAAAAATGACTACTTTCAAATCTTCTGGATCATCCAAGGCTGGAAACTTGAGTACACATTCCTCTGAATTTAATTTCTTCAATGTATTGTTTGCTTTTATAACCTTCTCAGCATTAGCATGTTTTAACATGGCACTCCTTTCCAATCAGTCACAACGGGCATGTTAAACTGGTTCAATAACCAATCAATCAAACTTCTTAACTGGCCTGTAGCTACCTTGGATTCAGGTTTCTCTTTCTATGGGGACTGGGCACTGTTTATTGAGTAGTGATTGACGTGATCTAAGTGAGTCTGCTACTTTGAGGGCACTCCTACTTAATGTGCTTGATTTCTAATCCCATATATTCAAAGGCCCTGAAGCCTGTCTACCAGTCTTAAACCCTCTATTTTGTAGATCACACATTGTTCGAATTCTGAAGAAATCCACCCTCCCCCGCAACAGAAAATTGTTGAAGGGTCTAGGCCCGAAACGTCAGCCTTCCTGCTCCTATGATGCTGCTTGGCCTACTGTGTTCATCCAGCTCTACACCTTGTTATCTCGGATTCTCCAGCATCTGCAGTTCCTATTATCTCTTCATTATAAAGGTGTCAGCTTTTCCTTGAGAAACTTCCCACAGAGTTAACTGAATTTCGAACTGGATAGATGTAACTGAAAATACCACACCCTTGATGCATAATTCAGCAGCAGATGAACACCTTTGTTTAATTTCCACAACTTCCCCTCTCTTGTGTCAATTTATTTAGGTGTGTTAAAAAGTCTTTCCTTTGAAATGTTTCCTTAATGCAAAATGCAGCTTCTTTGTGAAACTAAATTACAGCAAGATTCTGCCAAAAGAGGTAAGAAAATTTACAGGAAAGTTGATGTTTCGGGTCAGGACCCTTCTTCAGAAAATCTGTTCCTCTGATGCTGCCTGGCTTGCTGTGTTCCTCCAGCTCCGCACTGTGTTATCTCTGACTCCAGCATCGGCAGTTCTTGCTATCTCAAGAATATTTTCAGGCTGTCTTTACCTACTCTAGGGGAGACAACTCTAATATCTTTTCAGCCCAAACCTCTCTTTGAACTCTGAACCACCGCTCTGGCTTTAGCCTTATACAATTGTCTGGAAACAGTATGTCCTCTGGATATCCATCTGGCTGTCCCCTATCTGGAACCTCAGTGCCTGCACCGAATTCTTTATAGCTCCCCAGTTCATTTTTTTTGTTTGGCATCCTTTGTCAACTTATCTTCTAATTTTTGAGCAGTGAAAATGTGTAAAGGTGGATAAATCCCTGGGACCTGATCAGGTGTATTCTGGAATTCTATGGGAAGTTGGGGAGGTGATTGCTGGGCCCCTTGATGAGATATTTGTATCTCGCCACAAGCGAGGTGCCAGAAGACTGAACGTTGGCTAATGTGGTGCCACTATTGAAGAAAGGTGGTAAGGAAAAGCCAGGGAACAACAGACTGGTGAGCCTGGCATTGGTGTTGGGTAAATAGTTGGAGGAAATCCTGAGGGATAGGATTTGCATATATTTGGAAAGGAAAGGACTGATTAGGACTAATCAACATGGCTTTATGTGTAGGAAATCCCATCTCACTAACTTGATTGAGTTTCTTGGAAGAAATAGTGAAGAGGATTGATGACGACAGAGTGGTGGAGGTGACCTAGATGGACTTCAGTAAGGTGTTTGACAGTGTTCCTCATGGTAGACTGGTTAGCAAAGTTAGATCACAAAGAATAGAGGGTGAACTAGCCATTTGGATATAGAATGGACTCAAAGGTAGAAGAAGATGGTGGTGGTGGAGGGTTGCTTTACAGGCTGGAGGCCTGTGCCACAAGGATCAGTGCTGGGTCTACTGCTTTTCATCATTTATATAAATGATCTGGATGTGAACATAGGAGGTATGGTTAGTAAGTTTGCAGAAGACACCAAAATCGGAGGTGTAGTGGACAGCGAAGAAGGCTATCTCAGAGTACAACAAGATCTTAATCAGAACAGCCTATGGGCTGTCATGTGGCAGATGGAGTTTAATTTAGATAAATATGAGGTGCTGCATTTTGGAAAGGCGCATTAGGGCAGGACTTATACACTTAATCGTAAAGTCCTGGGGAGTGTTGCTGGACAAGAGACCTTGAAGTGCAGGTTCATAATTCCTCGAAAGTGGAATTGCAGGTAGATAGGATACTGAGAAAGTTGTTTGGTACGCTTGCCTTTATTGGTCAGTGCATTGAGTATAAGAGTTGGGAGGTCTTGTTGCAGCTGTACAGGACATTGATTAGGCTACTTTTGGAATACTGCATGCAATTCTGGTCTCCCTGCTATCAGAAGGATGTTGTGAAACTTGAAGGTTTCAGAAAAGATTTACAAGGATGTTGCCAGGGTTGGAGGGTTTGAGCAATAGGGAGAGGCTGAATAGGCTGGGTCTATTTTCCCTGGAGCATCAGTGCCTGAGGGTTGACCTTATAGAGGTTTATAAAATCATGAGGAGCATGGATAGGTTGAATAGGCAAGGTCTTTTCCTAGGGAAGGTGTAGTCCAAAACTAGAGGGCATAGGTTTAAGATGAGAGGGGAAAGATTTAAAAGGGATCCAAGGGACAATTTTTTCACAAAAATGGTAGTGCTTGTATTCAGTGAGCTGCCAGAAGAAGTTGTGGAGGCTGGTACAATTACAACATTTAAAAGGCATCTGGATGGGTATGCGAATAGAAAGGGTTCAGAGGGATATGGCCCAAATGCGGGCAAATGGAACTAAATTCACGTAGGATATCTGGTTGGCATGGATGAGTTGAACTGAAGGGTCTGTTTCCGTGCTTACATCTCTACCACTCTGTGACTTAAAATTCTTGATGGCTTATCGTACTGTCAGCCTGCTCCGTGTTCGCTGCTCTTTTCAAGTGTCTGCTTACCCTGCCTCATTCTGAAGTACTATTCCAAGTAGGCCCCTCTTATGATCAGAATTCTTTTGTTCATCCTTTCCTGAGTGATGTTCACTTCCAGGTCTACTTTCATAATTTGTGCTGTGTTATATGGCCTTCTGCATCATCTCTCCTTTTGCCAATCCACATGTCTTACCTGCTGTCCCTCATCTTCCACATTTAGACAGTGCTAGTATTTGCCAGTGGATTTTCATCCTCTCCTTATAATGATGACATCCCTCCATTCACTGGCATATGTGCTACCTCTTGCATGTATGTTACTGACATATTGACTATTGGCATTTGTTCATGGAGATGTCATGTACCTCAGCATCAATTTGTCCAAACTCAGCCCTTTGTTTGCCACTTTCTGCTCCCTCTAATTGTCCAACATAGGTGTATGTGAAGTGCTTGGGGCCTCATCACTTTGTTTGTCCAGATTCTTTGAATATATAACCAGTACCGATGAATGCCCAGGAATCCACTGTAACAGTTTGATTGGCATGTTGTAAAATTACTGTCTTCCAATCACTACCATTTACCTTACCCAAACCATGCCAGCCTTTCTGCCCTTCTCTTTCAGCACATTAATCTTAATATACTACGTCCTCAGGTTAAAAACGATTTTTGATGTCTTTGCATGGTGCTGTAAGACTAAACAAATTTTCCCTGAAACCTTAACCTTAATGATTGGGTATTCAATGCTTTCAAGGTGCTCAGAAAAAGCTGGAGCTAACTGTTGTCCTTTCCCAAGTTGAAGGAGTTTTTGGTTTTATACGGAAAACATCAAATGTTATGGATTGTAGCCGCAATCATTTGCAGTGAGTCCTTTGAATGGACTGCCCACACAAGGGCAGATATTAGTTTACGGCTTGATTCACTAAACTTGTTATGATTCCTAAGAAACTTTTCTCCTGCCAGGCTAATTGTTCAGATTTGCATTGTTCAGATATTTGTACATATCTTTAAATTAATCAGGAACAAATTTCCCTCTACTGTCAGTGAGGACTTTAGATGGTGCCTCCTATCAAGTCCCTATCTGTTTTCCATTATTTTGTCCTCATTCACTTCTTTTAAATCTTCATTTAATGTTATTCTGCATTGGCCAAATCCAAATACCAGGTCTATGAACTTCAAAATACCAATGTTTTCTGCTTCATCCTAAATCTTCAAGTCCATTGTTACAATTTAATGTCTCTTACTTTGGGAAGTTCACTACAGGGCATGATGGTGCCCTTTGATAGTTTTTACATATATCACTAACCTCATCTATAATTTCAGTATACTTGTCCTTTCTTTCTGTGAGAAGAAGGATGTCAAACTGTTTACACATTTTTAAGACAGTCTTTCCTTCTTTGAACTACTAAACCCCGATTCTATTCATGCATCTTTTATACTTCCATGAGAAAAGTTAGCCCCCATTAAAAGGATATAGCCTAGGTCATAATAAAACAGAACTGCAGAGGCTGGAGATCTGAAATAAAAATAGAAACTGCTGGAGAAACTCAGCAGGTCTGGCAGCATCTATGGAGAGAAAGCAGAGTTAACATTTTGAGTTCAGGAACGCTTTGTCAGAACTGACAATAACTTGGAAGTGTGGTATATATGCTGATAATTAGGGGAGTGTGGGGATGTTGGAGGAAGGATGGAAGGAAAAGGCAGATAGGTGTAGACAGAGCCCAGAGGGGGAGAGAGAAAATTAGGCAGACAAAAGGATGGTTGATAGTAAACCAATAACAGTCATATTAGACTTGAAATGTTAACCCTCGTTCTTTCTCCAGTGATGCTGCCAAGCCTGCTGAGTTTCTCCAGCACTTTGTTTTTATTTCAGATTTCCCGCACCTGCTGCATTTGCTGTTGTTCCAATAATGTCAAGATTGTGTAAACCCACTGACTGCTCAGAAGCAATTACATTGCTGTGTTTCATATCCAGTTTCTTTGGTAGCCTGCTGAACTGTGAGGTAGTTCACTTGCTGCTGTATCTATGATGATAAAGTGGTTTCCCCAGCTATTTTGCGTGCAATTATTGCTCCTTTTAGTGATTTTAGTGTTAGCCTATCCTCAAACCTTGAAAGAGGAGAACTTTCAAATTCCTTAATCTTACTTTGGTTCTCACTATTTAGAGAATCTTGGATTTTAACCTATCTACTTCATACACTATGGATATTCATCAACTGTCCAACATAGCAGGATTGACTGACTTGAATTGTGACTTGAACATTTTTTTACTGTACTGAAGCTTCTTTACAAACAGTGTAATTTCCTCTGCTTCATTGGTATCACCTTATAAAATCCCTACGGTGTAGAAGTAGGCCATTCAGCCCATCAAGTTCACACCATCCAGCCAAAGAGCATTCCAACCCCCTACCCCATCCCTGGAACTGTGCATTTCCCATGGTCAATCCACCCATCTTTGGACTGTGGGAGGAAACCCATGCAGACACAGGGAGTTTGTGCAAACTCCACACAGTTGTCAGAGTCTAGAATCGAGCCCAGGTCCCTGGCGCTTTGAGGCAGCAGTGATAACCACTGAACCACCATGCTGTCCTATTGCTCATGCTCATATCCATCTATTGAATTAGGCAGCAGTAGACTTGCAGAGATTTATAGGGGTTTCTTTGTTAATCTATAGGTTAGCACAAACATCAGTCATCTTCTTCTCCTTCTAACCATTTTGTGTCATGTGTCATTTCAAAAACCCTGTTATTTTGTTAGGACAAACCATGTCAAAGTGATATTTCAGATTTCATCGAAAATGCATGGTATCCAATTCCTGACAATCCCAAGGTTCATTTTTCTGTTATAGTTCCCCAACAAATGTTGTCTAGCATAGCTACCAAAAGTGCTTCAATATTCACTGCCAGTTATAACACTTTGGTATTGACATTTGCACTTCACATTTAGGTGGTCCTGAAACATGGTTAAAATTGAATCCTCCAGTATCTACTGAATGTCCCATTTGAACTACAAAGGCTGCTGGAATGAATATTTTCTCAGGATCTTTTCAAAAGATTTTGGTTTCAGCCATTGTCTTCCAAAGCAACTTCAATTGCAGTATTCTGCCTGAATGAAATCAGAAGTTTCTGGTCTCTATAATGAGGCAAACATTCTCTGCTGCCGTTGTTAACAGATTCAGACCCAGCTTGTCAAACAGAAACTGAGACACATAATACAATCTTCATACGTAGAAATTAAACTAAAGCTGTAAGTTAAAGTTGCCATTGTCCTACGGACCATAGGGCTGCTCTCTCATAAGAGAGAGACGACTGGTGATGATTTAACCTGAGGGCCACCATACCTCAGGTGAGGGGAGAGGTTGAGAAGGAGAGTCCTTCATGGTAACCTCAGCCAGGGTGGGAATTGAATCCACCCTGTTGGCATCATCTAGTCGCAAACTGACCGTACCAATCCAGCAGCTCCCCACCTCAGTCCCGGCTGCTTCCCCTCTATAAATGATTCTTAACCAATCTGTTCAGACATGTTTACGTGCCAATGGGACAGGTGGAACCTAGACCTTCTGGCTCAGAGGAAGGGACACTACCAATGCTCCAAAAGTCTGCATATTTCTCTCTTCACACATCCAACCATCAATGAACCAAATAATGGCTATCACCCATTTCCCTCCTAACCTAAACTACTTGCTATATTAACACTCTAGATTATAAGGCTAATAACATTACTCCTATGTTACTGTTCCCCCCAAGTAACTTGGGAGAAACATTCTAGGTTTTTGATTCTTCTATACTAGGAGTGTCAAGTGTGGAGCAGAAGGCTGGGCAGTCGGAGGCCACGAGGTGATGAAACCTGAGTGATAGTACGCAGCCAGTGTTGTCAACCCTGGTCTTTGAATATGGCTGTAATGCAGACACTCATCAGTGCAGTTGAAGTCAGTATCTGGGCATTCTTTGTGTGAACACGACAAAGGTCATGAGATCCGAGGGGAGGCAATGGCCTAGTGGTATTATCGCTGGACTGTTAATCCAGAGACCTGGATAACATTCTGGGGACCCGGGTTTGAATCCCACCACGGCCAACGGTGGAATTTGAATTCAATAAAATATTTGGAATTAAGAATCTAATGATGGCCCTGAACTCATTGTCAAGTGTCAGGAAAAACCCACCTGGTTCACAAATGTCCTTTAGAGAAGGAAACTTACCTGGTCTGGCCTATGTGTGACTCCAGACCCACAGCAATGTGGTTCACTCTGAACTGCCCTCTGAGCAATTAGGGATGGACAATAAATGCTGCCTGGCCAGCAGCACCCTCATCCTGAAAGTCTAATTGATGCTAACATTTTGCAGTTGATTTATACCACCATTTACAGCAACCTCCCGAGGTCCCCTCAAAGCCAGGGACCAGATCAGGAAGTGGCTTTTTGGAGTGTTACATTTTTCAACCACGGTTTTAGATGTTTGCTATAAATAATTAGACCTGGGAGGGAGGCCCCATGTGAACAGCGAACTTCTGTATTAGTAAAGAAGCAACATAACCACATGCAACATGCTGAGACCGTTAAGGAACAGAAAGTTTGTTGAGTAGAAGGTGCAAGTTGAGCAAATGAATAATCACCTGGGAAATGTTAATAATTGCTGTTTGTAACTAACTGTTGATTCACATTGCTGCAAATCATTATAATGCCAGCAACACTGTAAGAGAAAAATGTTGGACTTTTGAAGTTACTCTAGCGCGAAGTCCTACAGAGTTACAGTTCACCGACTCTGTTCTGGGTGTGAAAGATCAGGCCTGGGTAAATATCCGATATCTAGCTTGTACTGAAAGCTGGTTTAGATTGTCACTGATAATAGGGTAGGTGTTCCACAAGCATGCATTTACACTTTGACCCGTTCTATCCTGGAAACTGTCTTCCAATATGTTTTGGCAACATGGACTGGACATACTGGAGTTAGCCGTATTGCTCAGTGGGATCTTTCTTCTTCTGATGCACGTTAGGCAGCTAACGTTGGGGCAGGTCTCTTTACCCTCCTCGTGCACCATCGCTTCATAACCCATGTGGTCAAGGGTGGCTCAGTTTATTTTGGCTATCATCTCTCCTTTGAATAAACTCGGTCTCAGAAGATTGTGAATCTGTGGAATTCTTTACCGCAGAGAGGTGTACAGATTGAGTGCTTAAGTATATTCAGGGCTGAGGTAGACAGATGTTTCATCAGTGAAGGAATAAATGGTTATAGGGCACAAACAGGAAAGTGGAGTTAAGGGTTATCAGATCAGCCATGATCTCATTGAATAGTGGAGCAGATGCATTGGGCTGAATGGCCTCCTTCTGTTATTATGTCTTGTAGTCTAACCATCATTAAATGAGCAGTGACAGTGCAACTCTTTTTAATCAGGGAAATGTGGAATTTCTGCATGGAGCTGAGCTGGAATAGGAACCATAAATGAAATTGGAGGGAGGGTTCTTGGATTCATGGAGAGAATGACTGTGGGCAGTGCCAGTATTATACATACTTATTTATTCATGTGGACATTGTTGGATAGGGCAGCAATTATTGCCTGTCGCTTAATGCCCTGGAGAAGGTGCCATTGAGCTGCGATCTTGAACTGCTGCAGTCCTTGGGGCGCAGGACCACCCACAGTGCTATTCAAAAGGAAGTTCCAGGATATTGACCCTGTCACAGTATAAAAGCAACGATGTAGTTCCATATCAAGATGATGTTTGACTTGGAGGGGTCCTTGAAGGTGTAGTGTTCTACTGCCTTTGTCCTTTGAGATGGTAATGATTGCACATTTGGAAGGTTCTGTTGAAGGAGTCTTTGTGAGGTACTGCAAAGTACCTTGGAGTTGGTGCACTCTAGTACCAGTGTGCGTTGATAGTAGAGGGAGCGAATGGTGGCGGCGGATGGGGTGCTAGTCAAGTGGGCTTCTTTGACCTGGATTGCGTTGGGCTTCTTGAGTGTTACAGAGCTGCACTCATCCAGGCATGTGGGGAGTATTTAGTTACATTCCTGACTTGTGCCTTATAGATGGTGCACAGGCTTTAGGGAGTGAGGAAGTGAATTACTCACAGCAGAACTCCCAGCTCTGCTCTTCTAGCCACAGTGTGTATATGGCAGTCCAGTTCAGTTTCTGATCAGCAGTAGTTCCCTGGATGTAGTGTGGTGTCAGTGATGATACCATTGAATGCTATGAGGCGATGGTTAGATCCTCACTTTTGCAGATGGGTATTCCCTGCTACCAGGCACCTATCAGCCTAAGCCTGGATGTTGCCCAGGTCATGCTGCAGATGGACATAGGCTGCTTTAGTATTTGAGGAGTCACAAATGGTGCTGAATATTTGCAGCCAGCAGCACACACCTCACTTCTTTCTAGTAGGTGCTGGTGTTATAGCTGCTCTGGAACAGCTTGGCCAGGGGCACAGCTAGTTTCTGGTGAACAGGTCCTCAACACTAGAGCCCTAATTTGGTCAGGCCCATAACATTTGCAGTATCCAACGTCTTCAGCCATTTCTTGCCATCACCTAGAGTGAATTAAATTGTCCGAAGACTAGCATTTGTGATGCTGGGAATTCTGGAGGAGGCAAGATGGCTTATCTACTCAGTGCCTCTGGCTGAAGGTGGATGCAGTTTCTTCAAGATTTTTTTCACATTTATGCTGCGCTCCTGCACTGTTGAGGATGGATATATTTTGTAGAGTATCCTCCTCCTGTTAACTGTTTGTTGTCCATCTTACCTGGATGAGTGCAGCCCCAACAACAGTCAAGAAGCTTGACAACATTTAGGACAAAGCAGCCCGCTTGTTTGGCACAACACCCACAAGCATTCACTCCCTCCACCACCGACAGTCAGTAGCAGCAATGTGTACTATCTACAAGATGCACTGCAGAAATTCACCAAAGATTCTCAGACAGTACCTTCTACACCCACATCCATTTCCGTCTAGAAGGACAAGGGTAGCAGATATATGGGAACGCCACCACCTCCGAGTTCCCCTCCAAGTCACTCACCATACTGACTTGGAAATATATCGGTGTTCCTTCACTGTCACTGGGTCAAAATCCTGGAATTCCCTCCCTAATAGCATTGTGAGTCAACCCACAGCAGGAGGACTGTAGTGGTTCAAGAAGGCAGCTTACCACCACCTTCTCAAGGGCAACAAGGGATGGCCAAGAAGTGCTGGCCAGCAAGCGATGCCCACATCCCACAAAATGAATAGAAAAAAAAAATCAACATTAATTATTGGATGAGACAGGATTGCAGAGCTCGATCTGATCGACTGATTATGGAATCACTTAGCTGTGTCTATTGCATGCTGCGTCCGTTTTTTTTAGTGTGCAAGTAGTCCTCTGTTGCAGTGTGATCGGGTTGACATCTCAGTTTTAGTTATGCTCGGTGCTGCTCCTTCTGTGTTCTTCATTGAACCAGGGTTGATTCCCTGGGTTGATGGTAATGGCAGAATGAAGAATGTGTCATGATTTTATAGATTACAGTTAAATACAATTCTGCTGCTGTTTCCTGACAAGACCTTATAGATACCCCACATTGAGTTGCTAGATCTGTTTGAAGCCTGTCCCTTAACACGAACCAGTCAATACGATGCAGCGCATCTTTAATGTGAAGGCAGAACTTTGTCTCCATAAGGACTGTGCAGTGGTCCATCTCCTACCGATACTGTCATGGACAAATGCATCTACAGGAGGCAGCTTGGTAAGGATGAGGTCAAGTGTATTCTTCCCTCTCGTTGGTTCCCTCACCATCTGCCACAGACCCCGTCTAGCAGCTATGCCCTTTAGGAGTCGACCAGCTAAGTCAGTTGTGTTGCTGAACCACTCCCGGAGACAGTTATTAAAATTTCCTTTCCAAGTACATTCTGTGCCCCCGCCTCTCTCTTTGCTTCCTCCAAGTGATGTTCAACATGGAGGCATACTTATTCAGTAGCAAGGGTTGGGGGAGGAGGGAGATTTGGTGGTGGTGTGGTGCTCTACATGGTATTCAGAAGGTTTCTTTGCCCATGTCTGTCCTGATATCGTATGACTTCATGGTGTCTGGAGTCAATGTTCACCTCTCCCAGGGCAACTCCTACCACTGTGCCACTAAGTCTATTGTTTCTGTCCTGCCTGTAGGACCGGACATACCCAGGGATGGTGGTTGCTGTCTTGAATGAAGCTACTTTCATGGATTTGATTCTGTTTATTAACTAGTCTGTGAGACTGCTGTCCTAGCTTTGGCGCTAGCCCCAGATAAAAAAGGAGGACTTTTCAGTGGCAATAAGGTTGAGGTTACCCTTGCCATTTCCAGTGCCGAGGCTACTGCCCAGTGGTCTGTTTAGTTTCATTCTTTTGTTTAGACTTTGTAATGGTTTGATCCAAATGAGCATCTCGCTAAGCCATTTTGGAAGGCTTTTAAGAATCTAACACATTTGCTGTGGGTCTGCAGTCACTTGTAGGCCAGACCAGGCAAGGATGACAGATTTCCTTCCTGAAAGGACATTAGTGAACTCCTAATGCTGTGCCCTTCCTGGAGTGAACTTGATTTCCTTTCCAAATAAACACTTGTCATGTTTTGGCGGACCCTGATTTGGCTGCTCTGGATTTCAGATCCATAGAGGTGGGATTAGTGCATCATGCCCTCCAACTATTGGGAGCCCAAAATTGTAGCAGCACCTTAAATACACCGTAGGTAGTGATTGTAATCTGCATGTGAGAGTGCTGTCAATGGGCAGACCTGGACTGTAAAATTGACATGAGTTTATGCTGTTATCCTGCTCCATTTATTGTGAGAAATCAGGTGGCTGGGAGTCACAAATCAGTTTGCTCACTTTTCCATTTCTTCCCCTCCAGCCTACTCCCCGTTATGCTTTGCAAAGTTTGTTTTCTTTAAAACAATAACTGCTGATATGCTGTCAATCCTGAATTCCAAAATAGAGGGTGCGCTGCCAGTCTGCCTCTGCTCCTCTGGGTCTCCTAGTGCCCTCCCCAGCCAATAGCAGTGAAAGGAATTGTTGCCAGCCAATAACAGTGAAAGGAATTGTTGCCAGCCAGTAACAGTGAAAGGAATTGTTGCCAGCCAGTAACAGTGAAAGGAATTGAAAGTTGACGTTTGTCTCTGCATTTTCAGTGCTGCAGCCTGGATGTGTGTTGGTCAGACAGGCAACAGCACCCTCTGGCCAGTCAACAGAGTAATAGCAGGAAACATGCTCTAGCTGACGTGGCTGAAATGCCAAATGTGCACCAGTGTGAATGTGAAGGGCAGATGGAGCTTGTATTACAGTTTATACAGGTAGTGCAGGACACTATGCTATTTCATTGGAATAGCACAGTAACTGCTGTTTGAAAGCAGAACACAGTTTTAAAAAAAATCAAAATCACCCTCCTTTGTCAAATATTGTAGCTTTTAAAGGATCAGTAGTCGTCTTCTACACTGTTAGAAGGCATTGTCAAAGTCACCTTTACTTTAAAAGAGAGTCATTGACAATAGACATCCTAATGCTGCTGGCACTGACAATTGACTTGACGTGAAAAGTTCAGACTGCAGTTGCAAACTTTGATTTCCGTGCCTTTCTTGATTATTACCTCCTGTTCTGATACAATGAAAACATTTATTAAACCCAAATAACAGGGCCTGTAAAATGCCCAAAAAGATGATGTGCCCAATAATTGGTAGCTGAAATAACTGCACAGAGGCCGGTGTCTTATCACCAAGTCACCCAGTCATCCTTTATTTACGTGTGCACGGTTCAGAGTCAGTCCTCAACTAAGTAGCTTCTACATCTCCTGGTTTTATATTTAGATCTTTTTTAATCTCCTACATTACTGCCAAACAGCAGTAGCGCTGATTTCCGCAGCATCCATGTTGTATGTGTAGGTGCAGGGCACAGTGAAAAACACCAGTTGTGTAGATAACATTTTACTAATATTCTACCACCAGGAAAAAAAAAATGAGGTCAAAAGACCAGTGACAAGCACAACCCCACCAGGGCAGTGCCTAGGTGGAAGAAAGAGTGAGGGGGGAGGGTAGGGATCAAATCAAAATGGAGTTTGAGGGGGAAATGAAGTACTCCACTCCCCACAGTGCCCACCTCTCCCTGAAGACATCAAGAGTGTGGTGGATACCGCATGCTTCTTGTCCAGGGACACCAGAGCAGGAGCATTGCCATAGAAGAGGGGCAGTTGGCTGTATTGACCACCCCCCGGTTTAATATTGGTCAGCCAAGGCTTTCCTGATTGGTCCAGGTTGACAACTGTAATCGAGAACCTCGTAGTTAACAAGATCCACTTGGTTCCAATCACTACATCCCATCCCCTACCACCAGGCCCTGGGACGTAGGCCTGGTCTTGCAATGCTTTTGCCCCAGGCCCGGTTTCCTCCAACTCAGACTCAGACACAGGTGGTGTGTACCGGACAGTGGCCTGTCTCCTGCATCCGGAATGCCTTGGAAGAGCCTCCTCCTCTTCTTCCAGCAGCAATGCTATCGAGGTTGCATCCATTTTGGACTCTGAGATTTCCTCAACACTAGATGGAGGGGGAAGCACCTGAGGTTTCTGCCAGGTCTTCTGGCTATTGTGAGGGGCCAGGTCTGTTTTGCTACTGCCCTGTTTGCGAGGTAACGGCTTTCAGGTGATCCATGTGTTTGCAGTGGACTGCACAACCTGCCCGAACTTTGTAAGTCATGGGACCTGACCGCGTGTCTACCTCGCCTTGTACCCATACATTAGTTAAATTGTCTCTCTCACTTAGAGGAGGCATGTGGCCGGTATTGGCATTCCTGCTTCCATTTTCACCCAACACCTGCAGGCCTGGCAGTATCTGGTTTAATCTGGTAGGGAGTCTTTTCCTCATCAGCATCTCTGCTGGAACTATCCCTGTTGTTGCCTGTGGGGTGATCCTATAATGCTCCCCGCTCCAAGAAGACAGTTACAAGCAAATGTTCTTCAGGCACGGCCTGT
Source organism: Ginglymostoma cirratum (assembly GCA_024137785.1). Classification (NCBI taxonomy): domain Eukaryota; kingdom Metazoa; phylum Chordata; class Chondrichthyes; order Orectolobiformes; family Ginglymostomatidae; genus Ginglymostoma; species Ginglymostoma cirratum. The sequence continues at coordinate 25,664,711 of JAHRHZ010000009.1, read as the reverse complement.
TTCCTCCTCTCTCCACTGAAATAACTGCATAGAGGTCGGTCTCCTGTCACCAAGTAACCCTTATTTACTAGGTCACAGTACGCTGGCTGTGGTTGGCCAGCTCGGGGTCAGTTCTCAACTGAGGAGATTCTGATTTTCTGGTTATTTTTTTCTTTTTTTTTCTTTGTTTTTTTCTTTTTTTTTAACTGGGCCCAGTCACATATTCCCCTCCCCTCACTTGTCCGCCTTCCGCAGGGACGGTTCCCTCCGGGACACCGTGGTCCACGCTTCCTTCACCCCCAACACCTCCCCACAGCCTACGGCACCTTCCCCTGTAACCGGCGAAGGTGCAACACCTGCCCATTTACCTCCTCCCTCCCCAGTATCCAAGGGCCCAAATATACCTTCCAGGTGAAGCAACACTTCACCTGCACTTCCAAGAATCTAGTTACTGCATTTGCTGCTCACCATGTGGCCTCCTCTGCATTGGGGAAATGAAGCGTAGACTTGGCGACCGCTTTGCAGAACATCTACGTTCTGTTCGCAAAAAAGACCCTGAGCTACCTGTTGCCTGCCACTTCGATGCACCACCCTGCTCTCTGGCCAACATCTCTGTCTCCGGCTTGCTACAGTATTCCAGTGAAGCCCAATGCAAGCTGAAGGAACAACACCTCATTTTCCGCTTGGGGACCCTTCAGCCCTCCGGACTCAATATTGAGTTCAATAATTTTAGGGCCTAAACTCTCCCATGTCCCAGCCCCCCCACCCCACACACCAGGCCTTGTTACCACATAGCCTGCCACTACACACCCCCTGTTGTTAGTCACTAACAGTCCCCATTAACAACTATTCACCCTCCCAGCCTGATTATTAGCAACTCCTTTGTCTGTCCAACTGTCTTTCTCTCTCTTTGGGCTCTATCTTATTGTTTACTCCCTACCCCACCCGCCTCCCTATTTTCTGCATTTAAACTGATGTTTTCCCAGCCACCATCAGTTCTGAGGAAGGGTCACCGGACCCGAAACGTTAACTCTGTTTTCTCCTTCACAGATGCAGCCAGACTTGCTGAGCTTTTCCAGCAACTTTGTTTTTGTTCCAGTCTTTGACAGCAGGATCAAACAAGTCAAGCTTCAGAAATAGAGGCATGATGCCAGTAATGCTAACTTCAATTCCAAGATGACTGTAGCAAGTGAATGTTCTTTGGAGTAGTGCTCAGCTGAGGAGGATCTAATCCCTGGTTCTATATTTCTGTTTTTATCCCCATTCCCTCAGCACCCTTGTTTTACAGGCGTGAGACACAGTCCCTTGGTTGCATTGGTCAGCCAAGGCTTTCCTGAATGGCCCGTGTTAACAACCCCCAATCAATGACCTCATTGTCAATGAGATCCACCTTGTACCAATCACTATAGTAGCATTTTAGAATTCTGCAAAGGGGGACAAGAAAGGGAAACTAGAATGATTACGAAATGGTGAGAAACATAAAAATGGATTGTAAACATTTTTAAAGATATGTAAAAAGAAGAAGATCAGTTAAGTTATAGGGAGGGGCTAAATAGGCTGGGGCTATTTTCCCTGGAGCGTCGGAGGCTGAGGGGTGACCATGTAGAGGCTTATTAAATCATGAGGGGCATGGATAGGGTGAATAGCCAAGGTCTTTTCCCCAGAGTAACAGAATCCAAAACTAGAGGGCATAGGTTTAAGCTGAGAGGGGAAAGATTTGAAAGGGACCTAAGGGGGAACTTTATCACGCAGAGGGTGGTGCATGTGTGGAATGAGCTGCCAGAGGAAGTGATGGAGGCTGGTACAATTACAATATTTTAAAAGGCATCTGCATGAGTATATGAATAGGAAGGGTTTAGAGGGATATGGGCCAAATGTCGGCAAATGGGACTAAATTAGTTTAGGATATCTGGTCTGCATGGACGAGTTAGACTGAAGGGTCTGTTTCCATGCTGTCCAGCTCTATGACTCTTAAAATCAAATGTAGGTCCATTACAAGCAGAGTCAACAGAATCTATGATAACAAGCATGGGGCTGGATGAACACAGCAGGTCAAGCAGCATCATAGGAGCAGGAAAACTTGAC
>JAHRHZ010000009.1:25626285-25652534 GCA_024137785.1 Ginglymostoma cirratum | reverse complement strand
TGTGAGAGTTCGTGGGGAGAGAGTGCATGTGTATGAGTTTGGGGGGAAAGAGAGAGAGTGTGTGTGAGAGTGAGGAGGAGACAGAGAGTGTTTATGGGGGTAGAGAGAGAGAGAGAGAGTGTGTGTGTGTGTATATGTGTCGGGGGGAGGGGAAAGAGAGGGTGTTTGTGTGTGTGAGAGAGAGAGGTAGAGGGGTTGTGTGAATGTGTATGTGTGAAAGAGAGAGTGTGTGGATTTGTCTGTGAGTGTGTGTGTATGTGAGAGAGTGTGTGTTTGTGTATCTGTGTGTGTGTGTGTTTGTGTGTGTATGTATGTATGTGTGTGTGTGTGTGCGTGCGTGCATGCGCGCGAGTGTATATAGTGTGGTGGGGTCACCTGTGGTGCAGCAATCACTGATTATCCAAGATCCCGGTTGAGGCCATCCTCATGGGTACCACACTTGGCTATTAGCCTCTGCTCAGCGACTCTGTTATTATGTATCCCAAAGTCTACCTTGGAGGATGTTTACCTGAAGATCCAAGGCTGAACGTCCTTGACCACTGAAGTGTTCCTTCACTGGGATGGAACATTCCTGTCTGGTGATTGTTGCATGGTGTCCATTCATCCATTGTCGTAGCGTCTGCATGGTCTCACCAATATACCATGTCTCAGGGCATCCCTGCCTGCAGCGTATGAGATAGACAACGTTGGCCAAGTCACATGAGTATCTGTCATATACGTGGTCGGTGGTGTTCCCACGTGTGATGGTAGTGTCTGTGTTGAAGATCTAACATGTCTTGCAGATGTTGCCATGACAGGGTTGTGTGGGGTTGTGGTCAATGTTGTGCTGAAGGCTGGGCAGTTTGCTGTGAATGATGGTCTGTTTAAGGTTTGGCAGTTGTTTGAAGACGAGAATTGGAGGCGTGGGGTAAATCTTGGTGAGGTGCTCATCACTGTCGATAATGTGTTGAAGGTGGCATTGAACATGGCGTAGTTTCTCTGCTCCTGGGAAGTACTGGACAATGCAGGGCACCCTATCATTCAAATCCTGTGCCTGTCTTCTGAGGAGGTCATTACAGTTTTTTTTATTGTGGCATGTCAGAACTGGCGATCGATGAGTTGAGCATCGTATCCTGTTCCTGTGAGGGCGTCCTTCAACAACCTCAAATGTCTATTGCGTTCCTCTATATCCGAACAGATCATCTGTACGTGTAGGGCTTGTCCGTAGGGGATGGCTGTTTTTATATGTTGAGGGTGGAAGCTAGAGAAGTGTAGTATCATGAAGTTATCCATAGGCATGCGGTAGAGTGATGTACTGAGGTGTCCGTTCCTGATGGAGATGTGTGTGTCCAAGAATGAGATTGAATCTGAAGAGTAGTCCATGTAAGTCTGATGGTGGGATAAAACTGGTTGATATCGCTATGTGGTTGTTTCAGTGATTCCTTGCCATGAGTCCAAAGAAAGAAAATGTCGTCAATGTATCCCGAAGTCTGCCTTGGAGGACATTTACCCAAAGATCCGAGGTGATGACCTAGTGGTATTATCGCTAGACAGTTAATCCAGATAACGTTCTGGACCTGAGTTTGAATCCTGCCACGGTAGATGGTGGAATTTGAATTCAATAAATATCTGGAGTTCAGCATCTAATGATGACCATGAATCCATTGTCAATTGTCAGGAAAAACCCGTCTGGTTCACTACTGTCCCTTGGGGAAGGAAAGTGCCGTCCTTACCTGGTCTGGCTTACGTGTGACTCCAGACCCACAGCAACGTGGTTGACTCTCAGCTGCCCTCTGGGCAATAAATGCTGCCTTGCAAGTGATACCCTCATCCCATTAATGAATAAAGGAAAGGAAGATGAGGTGACATTTTATGAAACACATGCATGCTAGGTCTGAGGCCTTGTTTAGAATCTGTTTTGAGTTTTGAGTTGAAGTCAGACTGGTTTTGTTTCAAAAGTGGGAATTTATAAAATGCTGCATTGACTAATTATCTATAAATTGTGTGATTTTTGAGCAAAATAGGATGTATACAAATTCACCCCATACATTTGTGTGTGTGTGTGTGTGGGTGGGTGGAGGGCAGAGAGAGAGAGACTGTGTGTATGTGAGGGGGGAGAGAGAGTACGTGTGTGTGTGGGAGGGGAGAGAGAGTGTGTGTGTGTGTGGGGGGGGAGGGGAGAAAGTTGATTGAGTGTATGTGGGGTGGGGAGAGAGACTGTGAGTGTGTGTCTGTTCATCTGTTGTCATAGTGTTTGCATGCAGAATAATCATGTAAGCACTGTGGTGTGGTATCAAATTTTCTTTCTGCTCTTGAGTTTATGTATTTCTTTTAAATAACACGTACATTATATTGATTTAGGTTATGCCTTAGGTTAAACATGCTTTCCTTAAATTCCTTGTTAGTCTTTTGCTCAGAGGCTATTTGTACACATGACAGAAAAGGAAAATCTGATATTTATAAAACACCTCCTGTGATCTCTGGCTGCCCCAAAACACTTACCCTATAATTATATTTTTCAAATAAAAGTTTAGTCACTATTCTAATGTATCAACCCAGTTTGCACACAGAAGGTTTCCTCACAGAACAGAGAGATCATGATGAGATGATCTGATTTTGTGGTGTTGTCTAAGGGATAAATTTTTTTGGGAGACTGGGGAGAATTCCCTCACTCTTCCATCTCTTCTCTTGTGTCTTTCTGAACGGCTCAACTTGGGGAAACAGTAGTACAGTGATAATGTCTTCAGGTTAATTGTCTAGAGGCAGAGTCTAATGATGCGAGGACACAGGATCCTGGGTAAGCCAAGATGGAGGACAGAAAAATTTCATGGCTGTTAAGAGCTCCTCCTTTTTTGAGGTATTTTCATTGTTGGAGCTGATTTCCTCAAATTCTACGAGCAATAATTACTGTTTTGTAAGCTGTTGCATTGTTTTGGAACTTTGGAGGAAAAAAGATCAAAACAACACTTTAAAAAGGAGGAAGAGAGACAAAGGTAGTGACCACGTGGGCAGTGATTCAAATAGAGGAAAAAAACCCTACACTGCTGTCTGACCCAGCAGTAATCTGCAGAGGTGGTGTCTTTGCTGGTTAGTTTTGAATATCTCTGGACAACAGCATTTGTTCCAAGAAAAACAAACAGCAACACTGAGCCCTGCCGAGTCTTCACCATCCCCCCAGACCTCCCACTTACCGAGGACGAACGGTCAGTCCTCAGTAAAGGGCTCACCTTTGTCCCCCTCCATCCACATTTCAACAAATACCGCTCACGCTTGGATATTGAGCAGTTTTTCCACCGCCTCCGCCTCCACGCTTACTTCTCCTACCGCGAATCTAACCCTCCCTCTACTGACCCCTTCTCCCGCCTCCAACACAAGCCCTCCTCCTGGACACCACCCCAAGGCCTCCTACCCTCCCTCGACCTCTTCATCTCCAACTGCCGTTGAGACATCAATCGCCTCAACCTCTCTACCCCTCTCAAACACTCCAACCTCTCCCCTGCAGAACGTGCAGCCCTCCACTCCCTCCGCTCCAATCCCAACCTCACCATAAAACCCGCGGACAAGGGAGGGGCAGTCGTAGTATGGCGCACTGACCTCTACATTGCTGAGACCAGGCGCCAACTCTCTGACACCTCTTCCTACCGCCCCCTGGATCATGACCCCACCCCCGAGCACCAAACCATCATCTCCCAAACCATCCACAACCTCATCACCTCAGGTGACCTCCCACCCACCGCCTCCGACCTCATCGTTCCCCAACCCCGCACCGCCCGCTTCTATCTCCTCCCCAAAATCCACAAACCTGAATGCCACAGTCGACCCATTGTCTCCGCCTGCTCCTGCCCCACCGAACTCATCTCCACCTACCTAGACTCCATTTTCACCCCCTTGGTCCAGGAACTCCCAACCTACGTCAGTGACACCACCCATGCCCTCCACCTCCTCCAGAACTTCCAATTCCCCGGTCCCCAACACCTCATTTGTAGTATGGACGTCCAGTCCCTATACACCTGTATTCCCCATGCTGATGGCCTAAAGGCCCTCCGCTTCTTCCTGTCCCGCAGAACGGACCAATCCCCCTCCACCGACGCCCTCATCCGCTTAGCCGAACTCGTCCTCACCCTCAACAACTTTTCTTTCAATTCCTCCCACTTCCTACAGACAAAGGGGGTGGCCATGGGTACCCGCATGGGCCCAAGCTATGCCTGCCTCTTTGTAGGTTACGTGGAACAATCCCTCTTCCGTACCTACACTGGCCCTAAACGCCACCTCTTCCTCCGTTACATTGATGACTGCATCGGCGCCGCCTCGTGCTCCCACGAGGAGCTCGAACAGTTCATCCACTTCACCAACACCTTCCACCCCAACCTGAAGTTCACCTGGACCATCTCCAACACTTCTCTCTCCTTCCTGGACCTCCCTGTCTCTATCTCGGGCAACCACCTAGAAACCGATGTCCATTTCAAGCCCACTGACTCCCACAGCTACCTGGAACACACCTCCTCCCACCCACCTTCCTGCAAAAATGCCATCCCCTATTCCCAATTCCTTCACCTCTGCCGCATCTGCTCCCAGGATGAGACATTCCACTCCCGTACATCTCAAATGTCCTCATTCTTCAAGGACCGCAACTTCCCCCCCACAGTGGTCGAGAACGCCCTCGACCGTGTCTCCCGCATTTCCCGGAACACATCTCTCACGCCCCGTCCCCACAACAATAACCAAAAAAGAATCCCCTTCGTCCTCACATACCACCCCACCAAACTCCGGATCCAACGCATCATCCTCCGACACTTCCGCCATCTGCAATCTGACCCCACCACCAAAGACATTTTTCCCTCCCCACCCTTGTCTGCCTTCCGGAGGGACCACTCCCTCCGCGACCCCCTTGTCCGCTCCACACTCCCCTCCAGCCCCACCACACCCGGCACTTTTCCCTGTAACCGCAGGAAGTGCTACACCTGCCTCCACACCTCCTCCCTCACCCCAATCCCAGGCCCCAAGAAGACTTTCCACATCAGGCAGATGTTCACCTGCACATCTGCCAATGTGGTATACTGCATCCGCTGTAGCCGTTGTGGCTTCCTCTACATCGGGGAAACCAAGCGGAGGCTTGGGGACCGCTTTGCAGAACACCTGCGCTCAGTTCGCAACAAACAACTGCATCTCCCAGTTGCGAACCATTTCAACTCCCCCTCCCATTCCTCAGATGACATGTCCATCCTGGGCCTCCTGCAATGCCACAGTGATGCCACCCGAAGGCTGCAGGAACAGCAAATCATATTCAGCCTGGGAACCCTGCAGCGCAATGGCATCAATGTGGATTTCACAAGCTTCAAAATCTCCCCTCCCCCAACCGCATCCCAAAACCAGCCCAGCTCATCTCCACCTCCCTAACCTGTTTTTCCTCTCACCTATCCCCTCCTCCCACCTCAAGCCACACCCCCATCTCCTATCTACTAACATCATCCCGCCCCCTTGACCTGTCCGTCCTCCCTGGACTGACCTATCTCCTCCCTACCCCCCTACCTACACTCACCTTTACTGGCTCCATCCCCGCCTCTTCGACTTGTCTGCCTCCTCTCCACCTATCCTCTCCTCTATCCATCCTCTATCCGCCTCCCCCTCTCTCCCTATTTATTTCAGAACCCTCTTCCCCCCCCTCATTTCTGATGAAGGGTTTAGGCCCGAAACGTCAAGTTTTCCTGCTCCTATGATGTTGCTTGACCTGCTGTGTTCATCCAGCCCCATGCTTGTTATCTCGGATTCTCCAGCATCTGCAGTACCTTTTATCTCTGAGCGAAATTCATAGCTGATCTTAGAGAAAAACCTGTGTGGTGGAGTTCACAGCAGGGGAGCTGTTAAGTGGCTAGTTTTAAAGTGTAACGTTACTTGTCTTTGTAAATCTACAATAGTGAGTAGAGTAGGTTCTTTTTTGACTATGTTTTTATTGAGATTTGTCTCTTGATTAAACTTTTAAAATACAAAAACATAGGTACTAATCTAGCCTGGAGCAGAAAGACTGTGCTGTTTTCTAGATCTGTAGATTGTTAAGGTGCAAAGATGGCCTTTAGTAGAGTGATGTGATCTTCTTCGTTTCTGAAGAAGGGTCTAGGCCCGAAACGTCAGCCTTCCTGCTCCTCTGATGCTGCTTGGCCTGCTGTGTTCATCCAGCTCTACACCTTGTTATCTCTGCTCTTCCTGTTGGATGTGGAAGATTAGGGAGAGTTTCCATGTTACTGATGATTATGGCTGCAGGAAGTGGGTTTGGTTGTGAATCCTATCGGAATGCATGGATCGGTGGGAACGACAGTTAGAGCCAATGAGGAATTTTGTGGGAGCTGGGGGGTGTGATGGATGGCAGTTGCAGGAAGGGAGATAAACCAAAGATACAGTCAGGTAGATGGGTGACCTCCCGGAAAGGTAGGAGAGAGGTAGTGTAGGTGTCTCCTGTGGCTATCCCTAGCTCAAACAAGTATGCTGTTTTGGAAAATGTAGGAAGTGATGGGCTGTCAGGGGAATGTAGCATTGACAGCCAGGTTTCTGGTACCTTGAATGTACGAAGGGTATGTCAGGTTCCAAGCGATCAATTGTGATAGGGGACTGTGTAGTCAGGGGCGATCTCATGTTCCTGCGACAACAACGAGACATCAGAACGTTGTGTTGCCTCCCTGTTCCAGGATATAGATGCTATAGGAAGGATAGAAAGGGGAGAGGGCAAGAGAGGAAGGAGAGTAGCGTTTTTGATTAGAGATGACGTTACGGCTGTACTTAGGGATGATATTCCTGGGAATATGTCCAGGGAAGTTATTTGGGTGGAACTGAGAAATAAGAAAGGGATGATCACCTTATTGGGATTCCCAATAGTCAGCGGGAAATTGAGAAACAAATTTGTAAGGAGGTTTCAGTTGTCTGTGAGAATAATAGAGTGGTTATGATAAGAGGATTTTAATTTTCCAAACATAGACTGGGTCTGCCACAGTGTTAAGGGCTTGGCTGAAGCGAAATTTGTTAAGTGTGTACAAGAAAATTTTCTGATTCTTTACGTGGATATACCTACTTGAGAAGGTGCAAAACTTGACCTACTGTTGGGAAATAGGGCAGGGCAGGTGACTGATGTGTCAGTGGGGAGCACTCTGGGGCTAGTGACCATAATTCTGTTAGTTTTAAAATAGTGTTGGAAAAGGATAGACCGGATCTAAAAGTTAAAGTTCCAAATTGGAGGAAGGACAATTTTGACAGTACTAGGTAAGAACTTTCAAAAGTTGATTGGAGACAGATGTTTGCAGGTAAGGGGATGGCTGGAAAATGGGATGTATTTAACAATGAGATAATGAGAGTCCAGGGACAGTATATTCATGTTAGGGTGAAGAGCAAGGCTGGTAGGTGTAGGCAACACTGGATGACTGGAGAAATTGAAGATTTTCATTAAGAAGGAAGCGTATGTCAGATATAGACAGCAGGGATCGGGTGAATCCCTAGAAGACTATAAAAGCAGTAGGAGTATATTTAAGAGGGAAATCAGGAGGGCAAAAAGGGGACAAGAAATAGCTCTGGCAAGTAGGGTTAAGAGGAATCCATAGGGATTTTACAAATACATTCAGAACAAAAGAGTAACTAGGGAGAGAATAGTGCTGCACATCTTAAAATGCATAAAGGTGGATAAATCCCTGGGACCTGAACAGGTGTACCCTCGATCTGTGGGAAGCGAGGGTACTGATTGCTGGGTCCCTTGCTGAGATATTTGTTTCATCAATAGCGACAGGCGAGGTGCCAGAAGACTGGAAACTGGCTAACGTGGTAACACTGTTGAAGAAAGGTGGGAAGGAAAAGGCAGGGAACTATAGACCGGTGAGCCTGACATTGACGGTGGGCAGGTTGTTGGAGGGAAACCCGAGGGACAGGATTTACATGTATTTTGAAAGGCAAGGACTGATTAGGACTAATCAACATGGCTTTGAGTGTAGGAAATCGTGCCTTACTAACTTGATTTAGTTTTTTGAAGAAATAACGAAGAGGATTGATGATGACAGAGTGGTGGAGGTGATCTAGATGGACTTCAGTAAGGCGTTTGACAATGTTCCTCATGGTAGGCTGGTTAGCAAAGTTAGATCACACAGAATACAGGGAGAACTAGCCATTTGGTTACAGAACTGGCTGAAAGGTAGAAGACAGATGGTGGTGGTGGAGGGTTGCTTTTCAGACTGGAGGCCTGTGACCAACGGTGTGCCACCGGATTGGTGCTGGGTCCACTGCTTTTTGTCATTTATATAAATGATTTGGATGTGAACATAGGAGGCATGGTTAGTAAGGTGGCAGATGACACTACAATTGGAGGTGTAGTGGACAGCGAAGAAGATTACCTCAGAGTATGATGGGATCTTAATCAGATGGGCAAATGGGCCGAGGAGTGGCAGATGGAGTTTAATTTAGATAAATGTGAGGTGCTGCATTTTGGAAAGGCAAATCAGGGCAGGACTTCATACACTTAGTGGTAAGGTCCTCGGGAGTGTTGCTGAACAAAGAGACCTTGGAGTGCAGGTTCATAGTTCCTTGAAAGTGGAATTGCAGGTAGATAGGATAATGAAGAAGGTGTTTGGTATACTTGCCTTTATTGGTCAATGCATTGAGTATAGGAGTTGGGAGGTCATGTTGCAATTTACAGGACATTGGTTAGGCCAATATTGGAATGCTGCATGTAAGTCTGATATATAGGAAGGATTTTGTGAAACTTGAAAGTGTTCAGAAAAGATTTACAAGGATGTTGCCAGGGTTGGAGGGTTTGAGCTGTAGGGAGAGGCTGAATAGGCTGGGGCTATTCTCCCTGCAGCGTCAGAGCCTGAGGGGTGACCTTATAGAGGCTTATAATATGAGGGGCATGGATAGGGTAAATAGACAAGATCTTTTCCCAGGGGTGGGGTAGTCCAAGACTAGAGGGCATAGGTTTAAGGTGATAGGGAAAAGATTTAAAAAGGATCTAACAGCCAACTTTTTCACGCAGAGGGTGGTGAGCGTATAGAATGAACTGCAGAGGAAGTGGTGGAGGCTGGTACATTTACATCATTATAAAAGGCATCTGGATGTGTATATGACTAGGAAGGGTTTAGAGGGATTTGGGCCAATTGCTGGCAAATAGAACCAGATCAATCTAGGATATCTGGACGAGTTGGACCAAAGGGTCTGTTTTCATGCTGTCTATCTCTATGACTGTATGAGTGCAAATCCCACCATTGTAACTGGTGGAATTTAAACTCAATTAATAAATGATCTGGAATTGAACACTAGCCTTTGTGATGGTAACCACGAATCTCATAAAGCCATACAGCATGGAAACAGACCTTTTGCTCCAACTTGTCCATGTTGACTAAGTTTCCCAACTAAACTACTTCCAACTTCCCTTCATTTAGCCCATATCCCTCCAAACTTTTCCTTTTCATGTACCTCTCCAAAAGTCTTTTTAATGTTGTAACTATCCCTGCATCCACCACTTCCTCTGGCAGTTCATTCCAGAAAAGAACCACCCTCTTTGTATGAAAAGGTTGCCCCTCAGTTTGCCTTTAAATCTTTTTCCTCTCATCTTAAACATTTGCCCCCTAATTTTAAACTCTCCCACTCTAGGGAAAAGACCTTTGCTATTCACCGTATGTGTGCCCCTCTGTAAGGCCACTCCTCAATCTCCTGTGCTCCAGTAAAAAAAGTCCCAGCTTCTCCAGCCTCTCCTTATAACTCAAACCCTCCAGTCCCAGCAACATCTTGATAAATCTTTCTGAACCCTGTCCAATTTAATAATATCCATCCTACAGCAGGGCATCCAGAACTGTACACAATATGCCAAAAGTGGCCTCACCAACATCCTGTACAACCACTAATTCCTAAACTCAGTGATCTGAGCAATGAAGGCAAGTGTGCCAAATACCTTCTTAACCACCCTGTCTTCCTATGGTGCAGATCTCAAAGAACTATGTACCTGAACCTTAGAGTCTCTCTGTTACATATTTTGGCCCTACCATTAACTGCATAAGTCGTGCCCTTGTTTGTTTTACCAAAAGGCAATACCTCGCATTTATCCAAATTAAGCTCTGCCACTCCTCAGCCCATTGGCCCAATTGATGAAAATCCCTTCATAATCTTAGATAGCCTTTTTCACTGTTGACTGTACAATCAATTTTGCTGTCATCCTCAACTTACTCACAATGCCTCTTAAATTCTCATCCAAGTTGTTTGTACAAGTGACAAACAACAGCGGACTCAGCATCAATCTCTGCGGAACACCGCTGTCACAGGCCGTCAGTTTGAAAAGGAACCCTCCACCACCACCCTGTGTCTCCTACCATCAAGCCAATTTTGTATCCAGTTAGCATTGCCTTTAAAAGGCTAACTGGTTCACCAGTACTTGTTCAGGAACGTAATCTGCCATCCTTACCCAGACTGGTCTACATGTGACTCCAGATCCACAGCAATGTGGTCAACTCTTAACTTGCCCTCTAAAATGGCCCTACTCAGTTCAAGGGCAGTTATGAAGGGGCAACAAACATTGGCTGCCCACATCTCATGAAAAACATGAAGAAATAAATTGTGTCCTTTGTTTGACAGTATGTTAGTGTAGCACTTTCCCAGTACTGCCTGCTATTACTTTGTGTGCAAAACTCCGGAGTGGGTTTTGAACCCAGAGCCACAAGATTTAGAGGTGAGAGCACTGCCACTGATGCATGGCTGACAGAATTGTTCGGAAGGAGTAGTTTGGAATTTGAGGTGTTAGTGATGCATTGTGGTCAGCTGGACAGGTTTGGTTTCAGTGAACTTACAAATCTGAACTCACTGCCAGGATTTGTTCCTGTCTCTGTATTCAATATAGATGTTTTCTTAAAGGGGAAATCTTTGATGTCTCATGTAGTTCATCTTGTTCTTTCAGGTCCCTGATGTTATCAGTAGTATTCGGCAAGTATCCAAGGCCACACTAAAGGAGGACACAAAATCCCGGCAGGTCGGTGAAGATGCTTTCTACAATTCACAGAAGTATGAGGTGCTGTACTGCGGTAAAGTGGTGGTGACACACAAGAAGGCTCCGTCCACCCTCATTGATGACTGCATCGAGAAGTTTGCCCAGCACCAGTTGGAAAAGGAGAGGCTGCAGCTGCTCAACGAGAAGCCTCTGGCTGACGTCACCGTTGACCAGGAGGAAGATGATGCCAGCGGGGACATAGCATTTCCCCACAATGTGGCTGATAGGGCAACGGTCAGCACCAACCTGCCTTCAGCCGGCGGCAGTCAGAGCGACCTGCTGGGCTTGGGTTTACGTTCGGCCCTGACCGAACCCAGCCTGGAGGATGCATCTCTGGAAGAGGAGCATGCCGAGTTCCGTTCGCGGTGTAACAGTGTTGCCAGCATCCGGCTCAAGAGGGTGCCTGACCTGGGCACCAAATTGCCAACTCGAAGGCGTCATGCCAGCGCTCCAAGTCACGTCCAACCCTCTGACACAGAGAAGAATAGGACCATGTTATTCCAGGTAGGCATGCTTGTTAACGTTTTTGTAATGAAATATGTACCATGGGAAAAAAGGGGTGCAATCATGAAAATCCATGAATATCTGTTCTGGTGCAGCCAGTAATCAGAAAAGCTAATAGAATGTTATGCTAATTGTGAGGGGAAATGAATGGAAGAGCACAGATTTAATACTTCAGTTATACAGGGCATTGGTGAGACTGCATCTGGAGTACTGCATACAGTACTGGTCACTGTACTTACACAAAAATATTAAGCATTGGAAGCATTTCAGAGAAGGTTTGCCAGACTAATCCCTGGAATTAACACATTGACTTATGAGGAAAAGCTAGACATGCTAACTCTGTGTCCTCTGGAGTTTAGAAGAGTTGGAGGTGATTTATTTGAACCATACAAGATCCTGAGGGGAATTAATCAGAGGAATGTTGAAAGGATGTTTCCTCTTATGGACAATCTAGAACTAGAGGTCATAGTTTAAAAATAAGGGACGCCTATTTAAAACAGAGATGAGGAAACATTTTTTCTCTCTGAGGGTTGAGAGTCTTTGGAATTCCATTGTCAAAAGACAGCAGATGCAGAATCTCTCTATTTTTAAGGCAAAGGTGGATAGGTTCTTGACTACCAAGGGGATGAAGGGTTATCAGAGGAATGTAGACTTGAGGTTAAAATCAGATCAGCCACGATTTTATTGTATGGTGGTGCGGGCTCAAAGGCTGACTGTTGTTCCTTGTTCATCTGCAGGATGGAGAGCTACTGGAATTTCTTCTAGTGTAAGGATTAGAGGCTCTGAGATTAATGCATGGCAGTAATGGCGATGGGGATCATTGTATGTTGTTATATTGACACACATCCCCATGTATAAATTGGGGAAGGGAAAAATGATAAATGATCATACAGTTTTAAAACTGCTGTTTTTTTAATTGAACTTCACAATAAATTTTGTTGGATTCATTGCATGAGTCCAGCATTATTGGACACGCTGGAGCTTGATGCTGTCTTAACACTGATTCGACAATTTGCCTTTTGTGGTAATAAAGTGCTCTAAGCTCTGAGCATTACAAAAAAGTTAGTGTTCCAGTCTTGCTATTTTATGCATGAGCTGCGTATATTGGAGAGATGAGAAGGTTTTATTTTTGCATGGTGGGTTGTCGTGATCTGGAATACACTGCTTGAAAGCTTGGTGGAAGCAGATTCAAAAGTGCCTTTCATAAGGGATTTGAATAAATGCTTGAAGGTGTTTATGAATAAGTATCAGGGGCAGAAAAGGGACTAATTGAATTGCACCTCCAAAGAGCCAGCACAAACATGATTGGCGGAATGGCCCTTTTCTGTTCTGTTTGGTTTCATCATTTGACCAGGATGCTAACATTGCCCATCTGCATATTTCAGTCTGATGAATGAAGATATCAACAAGGCCCTCAACCAACTGCCATCTCCACTTGCTACGAAAGACTTTATTTTGAAAAAGAACTGGAACCTCTTAATCCTGATAAAGCTAGTTGAAGGGATCTTACAAATGTTTTAAAAACACTCATGTAAAATTGCTTTATCGAACATTCCTAGTGAAATAAAAACCAGTTCTGAGGGTCATTCGACCTGAAACGTTAACTCTGATTTCTCTCCACAGATGCTGCCGGATCTGCTGAGCTTTTACAGCAATTTTTGGCTTTATTTCTAGTGAAATTATTGATGCTCTTGCATCAATGTTTTATCTGGCTATGCTCCTTCGAAGCACTTTGATATCATTCCCTAGGTAAAGGTGCTGTATAAGTGCATGATGTTGTTGTGTTAAGTTTTTCCTGCATCTATAGATGTTGGAGGCCTGGAAGGTTTGATTGTAAAAGCTAACTGCAGCCTGAACAGGACACATGGGAGTTATCTACATCATTCTGTGCAATCGAGGTGTGGCGACGCTGTTAGACATGTCTGAATTACAGCTGCTGGTATAACTGCTCCCTGAGCATCTAAAGAGGCACAAGTACTCATGGGCTCTGCTATCATGGCTTCTCTCAACGTTGCTAACGCATGCCTGTCCACCTTCCACATGCAAGTGGGGATGGCATTAAGAGAGTCACGAGACCAGCAGTTGACATTGTTGACATCCATGTCAGATATGTTGAGGTTAATGTCCTCCAGTAAACTGGGGCAGGGCTGGAGAAGGGACCCATGACAGGAAGATCCCACCTCCACCCCATCCAGGCCCCCTGTGTCAGTGGGGGTAGGTTTTCCAGATAGTGAGCAGGATCAGCCAATCACAGGATGGGGAAGCAGAAGCATCATTGGTGGCCCAGTGGAATCTGACTTTCTAAAGAAGTTTTTGCACATTTGAACAACCAGCATGATGCAGGCGATAACGTACTCATATAGTTCCTTCACAGCAGTATCAGTATACAAGATCCCACATAATAATTAGCTGTCACACACAGGAAGAATTGACAACCTATAACAATAGATCCATCTTCTTGGGCTGTCCACAGAATGATTAAGGCACCACACTGTTTGAAGGAGTATCTTTACATTAATGTTCATTCAGTATGTTCTTGAGTTGTCCTGTATCCCCTGATATGCATTACTTTCCTGGCTTCAGAATAAAGCACTGAAAGCTTCTCTCAGGTCTGTGCAAATCAGCCTTCAGGTCTCATAGTTTTCAAACAGCACAGAAGAAGGCCAGTCAGCTTCATTGCATTCATGTCAATTCTTGAAAGACCCAGTCCATTTAGTCCCACTCAACCTGCTCTTACCTTATAGACCTGCAAATTTCTCCCTTTGACCCTGTTTAAAATTCCTTTTAGAAAGATACAATTGAATCTGCTTCCACTACTCTTTCAGGCAGAAACTTACTGTGTGGAGCAAGTCCTCCTTATTTTACCCCTGGGTTTTCTGCCTGTTTTCTGAAATCTGTTCACTCCATTATTGACTCTCCAGCAGCAACAGATCCTCCTCGTTTTTAGGAAAATGCCTGAAAGTCAGCTGTGGTTCAATTGGTAGCACTTTTGTCTCTGAATCAGAAGGCTTTGCATTCAAGTTTCATTGCAGGACTTGTAAACAAAAATTGTATATACCACACCACAAATGAAGTGTGCCACAAAGGGAAAATAAAGACACAGGGTAGAGCGAAACAAAAGCCAATCACAATTCAGCAATAATTATATGTTTTGTTGCTGACTTTTTAAATGAAAGAGGAACAAAAGTTGGCTACAGTTGTCTCTCCGTATGTTTGTCACAAAGTCTTCATTCATCAAGCACGTGGTGGTCATGGAGCAGAGCTGTAAGTGTAAATATCTCAAGGCAATGTCATAAGCTCACAACACAGTGTGGGTTCTGTGGGTTTACTGAATGAAACTCAGGCTATTTGTTTTATTCCTAAGGGAATCATTTCTGTGTTTTCTTTCCTTTGTAGGTCGGTCGGTTTGAAATTAACCTCATCAGTCCCGACACCAAAACAGTTGTACTTGAAAAGAATTTCAAAAATATTTCCTCATGTTCTCAGGTTTGTGTTTATCAGGCTTTTCTCATCACTTTTTATTTTGATCCTGTAATTGATAGAATTACTGCCCTGCTGTAGGAAGGATGTTGTTAAACGTGAGATAGTGCCAAAAAGATTTGTAAGGATGTTGCCGGGACAGAAGCATTTGAGTTACAGGGAGGTGCTTGATAGGCTGGGTTTCTTTTTCCCTGGATCTTCAGAGACTGATTGGTGACCTTATAGAGGTTTATAAAATCATGAGGGGCATGAATAGGGTGAATAGCCAAAGGCAGTGCTGCCTCACAGCGCAGGGACCTGAGTTCGATTCCAGCCTCGGGTGACTGTCTTTGTTGGGTTTGCACGTTCTCCTTGTGTCTTCGTGGGTTTCTGCCAGGTGCTCTGGTTTCCTCCCACACTCCAAAGATGTGCAGGTTTAGGTGGATTGGCCGTGCTAAATTGCCCATGGTGTCCAGGGATGTGTAGGCTGGGTGGATTAGCCATGGGAAATGTGGGTTACTGTGATACAGTAGGGGAATGGGTTGGTGGGATGCTCTTTGGAGAGTCAATGTGGACTTGTTGGGCCAAATAGCCTGGTTCCACACCATGGGCCTTCAGTAGGGTGGGAGAGTCCAAAATAAATGGGCATAGGTTTAAGATTAGAGGGAAAGGATTTAAAAAACATCTACGGTGCAACTTTTTCACACTGAGGGTGGTACGTGTATGGAACAAGCTGCCAGAGGAAGTGGTGGAGGCTGGTACAAATGCAACATTTAAAAGGCACCTGGATGGGTATGTGAATAGGAAAGGTTTAGATTGATATGGGCCAAATGCTGGCAAATAGAAATAGATTAATTTAGGATATCTAGTCAGCATGGACAAGTTGGATCAAAGTGTCTTTTTCTGGGTTGTATGACTCTATGATTCAATGACTCTAATTGGACATTTTCTGCAATTGTCATAATGTTAAAGTTAGAATGGGTTACATTATCACCTGACAAACTTGGTGACGGGATGTAGTCGTTCACCAGTTTTGTTGCGTCAGATTGTCAAGGCACCTCTGACAGTACCTAGCAAACGCGTGACCTCTATCATCTGGAGGGAACAACAAAGGGAGCAGATGCATGGGACATCACCGCCTGCAAGTTCCCCTCCAACCCACACACCATCCCGACATGGAACTATACTGCCATTCCTTAAATGTTGCTAGGTCAAAATTGTGGAATTCCTTTCCTGACAGTTCTGCGCATGTATCTGGCCTCCAAAAACTCCACATTGTTCCATACTGGTCTTGTCACTTTCAGTTCAGCTTCATTCTGTCATGAGTTATTTTAGATTTTATTTAAAGGATTTTATAAAATAAAAGCACCTGTGCATTCCTGATCTCATTGGCAAAGCTGTAATCTTGATTGCTGCATGGGTACAGATACACAGTGGCCTGTGGCTCAGTCCTTCTTCCCAGTTTTGTCTCTGAAATGTTGTTAATCTTATATTCCAGAAACCTGTTTGGTGCCAGATAGAACTGAAGTTAACTTTTACACATTTATAAGGATTTATTTACACAACCACAGATTGGAAACAAGCACCCCTGAATCTAGCAGCCGCACTTTCTGTCTGTGCTTATCTACAAGGGCATTAGTATCTCCAAAGTTAATGTCCCCACCACTTGCCGGAACATAAATACCATTGACATTCCTAGATCAGTAAGTTGGCACGGCAAACTGAAGAGCCTCCTTTTTCCAGGAAAGATAATTTGACAAATCTTATAACCTCTTAGGGTCACTGTCTAGAAATGTCCTGAAACTTCCATTGCTGTGAGCAATCCAAATAAAAAATTATTCCAAAAGAGAATTTAAAATGTTGTTGTTTTTGGAACACTTTTTGTTGTTTAGCTATAGAAATAGTGGCAATGGGAATAGTGGCAGTCACGTGTCATAGGAGTCTCTTGCATTGGCCTGGGTAGATGTAGGAAGAGTTTCTTATTTGTTCATGGAATGTTGAATCGCCTCACTGGCAGGGTGATCTTTGCTCATCACTTACTGACCTTAAGAAGGTGGTGGTGAGATGCCTTTTTAACTCTTGGAGTTTTTGGAGGCCAGATACATGCACAGAACTGTCAGGAAAGGAATTCCACAATTTTGACCTGGCAACATTTAAGGAATGGCAGTATAGTTCCATGTCGGGATGGTGTGTGGTTTGTAGGGGAACTTGCAGGCGGTGATGTCCCATGCATCTGCTCCCTTTGTTTTTCCCTCCAGATGATAGAGGTCACGTGTTTGCTCGGTACTGTCAGAGGTGCCTTGACAAACTGACGCAACAAAACTGGTGAACGACTACATCCCGTCACCAAGTTTGTCAGGTGATTTTGTCAACATGCCAATGGTGTGTTCCAATTGGAAGTGTTGGTCTTAATGATGCAATGATATCAATTGAATCCTCTCAATCCAGTTTGTGCAAACTTGCTTGAACCAGTTGTAAATTCTGTGTAAAAACTATTCGTAACTCTAGCTTGTCTCATTCAGTTTGATAATGGCCTTCCCCATGAGAACAACTGCAGTCAAAATAATAAATTCCTCTGCAAAGGCAAATAGAAGCCTTGACAATTGGAAACCTTATAAACAGTTTATGGACAAATTTTATGTTTATGACTGTGCAGCATGAATCTGGTCAACCATGTAGTGTTGCTTTGTAAATATTTCACAAATATTGAATTATTTATGACTGGTTTTGTTTGAAGCAGTCATTAAGATGAGAGGTCACCCCTTATGTCTCTACTCATTTAAAACCTAATGTATGTCTCAATTTTTCGAGTCGTGGTGAAAGGGTATCAATCTGAAACCTTAACAATGTTATTCTGGATAGAATGGTTAGGTGCTTGTTTCTGATGGCACAGACCCGATGGGCTGAAGGGCATTATTCTGTTCTTTAGATCTCTAAGTCTCTGTGTGACTCTCTCCACAGCTGGTGGCTGTGCTGCTGAGGTATTTCCAGTATTTTCTGTCTCTATTTCAGTTTTCCAGAATCTAAACAAGTTTGCTTTTGCAAAATGAATCAGGTAGGCTGCCAAGCAATGGTTAGCACTGCTGCCTCACAGCACCGGGGTCCTGGGTTCAATTCCATGCTCGGGCATCCCCGTGTCTGCGTTGGTTTCCTTTGGGTGTTCCAGTTTCCTCCCACAGTCCAAAGGTATGCAATTGGCCATGCTAAATTGCCCCGTTGAGCCCAGGGATGTATAGGTTAGATATGTTAGTCATGGGAAGTTATGGGTAGGAGGATGGATCTGGGTGGGATGCTTCTTGGAGGGTTGGTGTGGACTTGTTGGGCTGAATGGCCTGTTTACCCGCTGTAGAGATTCTATTCGGTGAGAAGGTTGGCAGGTGTATAAGTGATGCTAGTCAAACTGTTAGTTGACCTAATGATAGGGCTTTCCTCGAGAGACTCTTAAGAAAATCTTCTCGCTGATTCCCTTGTAGCTAATCAACATCTTTTTACCTGTATCATTCCAGGGTATTAAACACGTGGACCATTTTGGGTTCATTTGTCGAGAGAGTGCTGAACAGGGTCTAAATCAATATGTGTGCTACGTGTTTCAGTGTGCGAATGAATCACTGGTAAGTCCTTTCCGATATTCTGACGTTGCAGATGTTTCGTCACCCTGCCAGGTAACATCATCATTGTGCCTCCGGTGAAGCATCCCGGTGAAGCGTTGGTGTTCTGTCCCACTTGTAATTTATATGTCTCAGTTTGTTGGGGTGTTTGGTACCACTTCTGGTTTTGTTTCTCACTGGTTTGTACACAGGGTCTAATTCAATGTGTTTGTTGATGGAGTTCTGGTTAGAACACCAGGCCTCCAGGATGCCCTAGCATGTCTCTCTTGTACTAACCACCCCAGCAAACCGAGGCATATAAATAACAAGTGGGACAGAACACCAACGCTTCACCGGAGGCACACTGACGATGTTACCTGGCAGGGTGACGAAACGTTTGCAACCAAACCCACCGGCTCAGCAAGCAAATCTACAACTTCCTCCACATCCCGAGCTACAAATCTTCTCGAAAATGCCTATCTAATCCTCCAGAGTGAAGTTTTATCAGAAAGTGAAACATAATTTGCACATAGTCTATTGTTGAGCATTAAAGTTGCAGTTGTCAAAAGCCATTTTCGACACTTCTGTGGCTGTTTAAGTGACCTATGTAGGCTTTGCGAAAGCAGTTGCTGATTAAAGTGCGTAATGTGAAATAATTCACAGAGGCTGGTATCCCACCACCAATCCACCCTTTATTTACACATTCCTCGAGAGACTCTTAAGAAAATCTTCTCGCTGATTCCCTTGTCGCTAATCGACATCTTTTTACCTGTATCATTCCAGGGTATTAAACACGTGGACCATTTTGGGTTCATTTGTCGAGAGAGTGCTGAACCTTGGCACTGGTCCAACTTCCTTGGAGCCAGCTCTCAGAATGAGCAGAACCCCTGACACTTCTGTTTATATCTGTCAGCCAGGGCTCCCTGATTGGACCACATTAACAGCCCCAGTTGAGCAACTCATATCCTGTGAGGTCCACCTGCCTGACCTCATTACAACATGGAAGCTCAGGACAGGGTTTCCCAGACTGTGGGTTGTGACCCCAGTGGGGACAAGGGACAAACAAGGATCGTGAGCTCCGAGACATCAATGGCAGCTGTGGAGTGAAGATTAAGATTCAACAGTCCTGGCTATGAGGCCCTTTTAATGGTGCATGACTGGTTGGTTTTTCCGGTAGTCACAGCCTAATGAAGTGAGCTCTGAGGATGGATATCTGTCGTTATTAAGGTCTTCAAAATGCTGGGTGTTTGCTTTTTCAGTGCCAGTATACTCTGGCAGGTTGAACTCTACCTACGTGTACTAACGCAACTCTGCACCTCCACCAACCCACAACTTTCCTCCCCCATGATTAACATAACTTGCCCACACACCGCCACCACCATGACTCCTGTATCTCCCCCCCGCACCGACCTTCCTGCCACCAGTACAACTCTCCCCCACCAGTGCCTACCACAATGAGCACTTTGGGTCAAAACAAGTGAGAAGGATTATGATGGGTCACAGTGACAATATGTTTGGGAAGCATTGGCATAAAGCACCTACAAGCAAGTGCGAACTGTTCTCCGTTTATTTTGGAGAAGGATGTTGCAAGTGGTGTGCCTACTTCCAGTCACAAAGAAGCTGTGTCATTCTGCGTGATTACCTTGAAGTGAGAAAGAGGGGCGAGATCCATGTGACCTTTACCATTTGGGAAGATGTCCTTAGTGTATTGTCGGTCTATCAAGTAATCAAAGTGGAGGTTTATACCAAGCACACAAAAAAAATTGCTCCTTGCAGAGGTAGATAGCAATCAAAGCAGAAATACACAAATTTGTAAAATATTAACAAATCCTTCCTCCCACCCCATCCAAGTCTTTGGCACCAAGGGAGTCACACTCAATACTGGGGAAGTTAAAAACATCATTATTACAACCCTGTTGTTCTTGCACTTATCCACAATCTGTCCACATATCTGTTCCTTTATCTCCCACTGTTTGATAGGAGGCCCCATCGAAGTGACTACACCCTTTCTATTTCTGACACTGGATAAGTCCTCCAAGCTGACCTCCCTCAGTACAGCTGTGATATTCACCCAAATCAGTAATGCAACTCCTCCACTTGTTTTATATCTCTCTCTATCTCACCTGACACATCTAAATCCTGGAACGTTAAGCTGCCAGTCTTGTCCTTTTCTCAGTCAAGTCTCTGTAATAGCTGCAACGTCATAGTTTATATGTATTAATCCAAGTTCTAAGTTCATCCTCTATCATGCTTAAGTAAACAGGCCCTTGGACACAATATTGGATAGAAAAGCAAAGGGAAGGGCTCTTGTAATGCAATGGTAGTGTCCCTACCTATGAGCCAGAGAGCCTGCTTTCAAGTCTGACCTGCTATAGGGGTGTGTAATAACATCCCTGAACAGATTGATTAGAAAATATCTGAACAGGTACGGAGTGCTATTGTGGTACAGTGGTCGTGTCCCTACCTCTGGATCAGGAGACCTGGGTTCAAGTCACACACTGCTCCAGAGGTGTTTCATAACATCTCTGAAGACAGTGATTAGAAAATATCTGAACTGTTATGGGCTGTAGTCTGGCTGTACGTCTGCCTTTGGACCAGAAGACCTACGTTCAAGGTGGTATGTAATAATATCTCTGAACGGGTTGATTAGGAAAATATCTGGAAAAGAAAAGTGGAAGCACTAACCTAACTGGTAACTAGTAGTGTTTAGTTCAATGACACATACAACAATGACACACAACACCGTCTCCCTATCAAACCTTACTTTGGTGTGTTCTGGAGGCTGGTTCCGGTTGTACCACTAGCTTAAAGCAGCTACTAAGTGAGTAACCACCTGTCTGTAGTGAGGGTTAGCAGTTTCCTCCTAGACATTTAACCAATTGGCTTGAAGCATAAATAAGATAGTGTCTTTCGACTTGCCTGAAAAATATTCGCTCCATCCATCCCACTCAGAATTCTTCCCCTAGCAACAGTGAGTAGAGAAAATCAAAAGGGTAACCATGACATAATGGCCAAACTGCAGGAAGATTTCTGGAGCTGATTTAATGCAAAATGTTTGTAGTGGTTAGCACTGCTGCCTCACAGTGCCAGTGACCCAGGTTCAATTCCAGCTCAGGCAACTGTCTGTGTGGGCTTTGCACATTCTCCCTGTGTCTGCGTGGGTTTCCTCCCACAGTCCAAAGATGTGCAGGGTAGGTGGATTGGCCATGCTGAATTACCCATAGTGCCCAGAGATGTTTCGGTTAGGTGAATTAGACATGGAAATCAGGGGTAGGGAAATGGGTCTGGGTGGGATGCTCTTCAGAGGGGCGGTGTGGACTCGTTGGGCCGAATCGCCTGTTTCCACACTGTAGGGATTCTATGGATTCTAAGACAAGTTGACCGCATTTTTCAAATATCGAATTAAGCCCTCAGAATGCTAGAAACTGCACATGACAATGGAATAGTAGTGCTTCAGCTACTGCGATCCAGGCACTCGTGTGAAATTTAATCTTCAAAACTGTGGTTGAAAGCTCCATGCAATAAAAACAAAATTTAACTTTGACCAGAGATTTCGCCAGTAATCTTCAGTTTGAGAGCCAAGAATCCAGTGATGTTAGCTAATGGGCCTCTCTGTGAGATGCATTAGCTTGGTTTGATGAAAGCTTTATTTACTTTTGGACGTAAGACCAGAAAGACTATGCAATTGCTTGAGATAAGAGACAGGCAGCTTCTCAGTGACAAAATAGGGTAACTTATTAGTTATTTTATTTACCATCGATCCTAGTGTATAAATTGACCTTTGGAACTTTGAAAAATCCCTCTAAAAATCAGGGTTGACTTAAGCACTGAGGGTAAAAGTGAACTGTGGACGTCGATGTTTGTGTGGGTGGTTGCAATTTTGAAATGTCATCAGCACCCAACACAAAGAGTGGATGTATCTTAATCTCCTGCACAACTTTGTAACACAATGCATATCATTGATGCCTGAGACCCAGTTGCAAGGTGCTGCTAAGTGAAATATGCATTTGTGGGCTTCAAAATGGTAGGCTGATTACCAATGCAAATAATAACATGTTGTGACTGGATTGGAGGGTCAATATGCTCAGTCCAATGATGGATTCTTTATAGGAATGATTAAAGGTCTTTTCTAATGTGTGAGATTCTGTAGGAAAGTCAATGCTGGAAAACCTTGTGCACCCAAAACATACTCAAAATGCAAGTCAGTTTCAGCATTGTGCATCCCACCATGAAGGGGAACTGCATGTTGCAGTGTTTTGGAAGTTGGTGCCCTGTATATTCCTCTTCATTAATAAATTGCATTCAAGTATTTCTGACATTTGCAGAGGAATTGCAATGTGAGAGATTAGAAAGTCTCAAACTACTTATCAGGCAGCAGGAAATATTGCAAGGGACAGATGCTCTTGAATTTAATTCTCATTACAGAGGTTACGCAGCATCATCCTGAGAAACGAAAGAGCAGTGATGAAAGAAATACTATACTCAGGGGATGAGGGAACATTGTCATACGACATGTTGTTGAGCTCCTTCATTCAATATGACCACCATGCTTGTTAGATAGATAGATAAACAGATAGATAAGTAGAGAGACAGAAATGATTGAGAAATGGGTAGATGGACAGATAGATAGGTGGACAATTGATTTATTAAAAAATCATGTCAGCAGGTGCTAATAACAATGCAAATAAAATTAGTAATCTTTATTTTAAAGATTACTTACAACTATGTTGTAAATTAAATACAGAATTGCAGAGCATTGTACAGTTATGAACAATTAAATATACAAATAATTAAAATACGCTTCAAAATCCAGTTCTCCTTCCTTGATCAGCATAAAAATGAAATATATGCTGTACACTGCAATTTGCATTACAGTCAAAGCAACAGAAGCAGTGCACACACACTTCCAGCCAGCCTTTTTGGGAATTGAGGAGGCTGAAAAGTAGGTTCTACAAGGTCCAATATCTTCATCCAATGTTATATCACATCTCCAGGTTCAGTACATCCAACTTATCACATTGCTAGAGGGCCCCAAAAGATAATGATTGTTTCAAATGGTTTATTCAAATAGAAGATCAAGTTAGACTTAATAAATGGCTTCAAAATCTCAACAGAGCTACAACAGATGAGCATGTAACTAGCACATCCTTGCAGAATTATCACTTAGCCCACCTCAATATTTTTGTTAAACTTAGTTCATAAGCAGCATCGATGAAACTTTCAAATGAATTCTTTCTACTATTTAAAGCTTTAATTTGTCTTCTTCTCTCAGATTGAATGCTTGGAGTAAACCATTATGGCCACAACAAACTTAATAAATACAGAATATTGAAAAGTAAACAGTGAATGTACCAAGGATTTATAGAATAATGAACCGCAGAAAAGGCCAGTCAGCCCATCATGTTTATACTGATTGGTTTCAAACGCTATCCAATTATTCCCATAATTGGTTGTCATTATATTTGGGCAGTGATCCCAGAATATTAAGTCTCTTGTCAGCCATGGGACAAGCTCCATGGAACTAAAACACTCATTTAATGTTTGTTGAAGACAACTGCTCAAATCTAACAAATGGGACATTTGGACAAGGACCAAAATGGCGTTGTCTTTGAGGTAGTTCAAAATATTGAATAAATCGAGCATTGTAATACTGCCTATTTGCTGATGTGTTTTGTGTCTGAGCAATTAGAAATAAAGAGTAATTCAGTTATCTGATGGTACAATATGATATTGTCGTGTTTATCATCTTTTGGAGAAGACCGTGTTACCTACAGTAATCACATGATGCACCATCCTATTTGATGCTTACTCACGCTCAGAGTTGCAGATGATAGGAGTCAAGGTCTACCTCTGGAAATTGCCTTTTTGCTATGACCTGCTGGGGTGCTGGGGTTGGGATGCTAGAAGAAAGTATGAAGTTTAGTAAGCAACAGTCTGCCCATAGTACAGAACAGAGCAACAGAAAGCAAAAAGAAAATTGTGGATGTTGGGAAGAAGCATAAAGAAATTAAATACTTGCACTTTCAGCAAACTGCATAGCACATTAAGGGAGGAGAGAATAATGTCGCTGATTAAAATAATCTTGTGAAATGATTAGTAGATAGTTGAACAAACATTACTGTTTAGTTTGTATCTTTCTGTTACAATAAGGAGGAACCTGTTTTACTGAGTCATGTGATTTATATTTTTCCTTTAATGTTTGCTTTAGTGTGGTGATAGATGGCCTACAGTTGGGTTTAATCTACAACGTGACGGCAGTAAACATCGAAAACCACACTACAGGTTCCAGCTATGAGCAGCACCACTTGGTACATACTTGTATTCAGAATGCAAATAGCAATAATGAATCAGTATGTTTACGGAGTGTATGACATTGAATTTACAGCACTGAAACAGGCCATTCGACACACTAATTCTATGCTGGTGTTTGTCCTGCTCAAGACTCTCCTCTCATTTTACTTCAGCTAACCCTGACTGCAAATCGTTTGATTCCTTGTTCCCTCAAGTAATAATCTAATTTCCCTTTTATGCTACCAGTTTTCACTACTGCTCCCTGTCATGGCAAGATTCCCGTTCTGATCACTTTCTCCTGAAATCGTTATTGGATTTTTTACTCTGTACTGTGAATAGTTTGGGCCCTTGGCTAAGGCATGATATGATTGTCATTGGAGGCAGTGCAGAGAAGGTTCACTAGATTGGTTCTGGGGCTGGAAAGATTTTCTCATAAGGAGAGGTTGAATAGGTTGGGCTTGTATTCTTTGGTGTTTAGAAGAATGAGAGGAGACCTTGTTGAAATGAAGGAGGCTTGACAGAATAAATATAGAAAGGTTGTTTCCCCTTGTATTAGAGTCTCGGACCAGAAGGCATAATGTCAGAGTAAGATGTCACCCTTTTAAGACCGATGAGGAGCAGCTTCTTCTCTCAGAGGTTAATGAATCTGTGGAATTCTTTCCTGCAAAGGGCTGTTGATGCTGGCTCAGTTAAGCATATTCATAAGTCTGTCAAGTTGCAACAGTCCTACCAGACCATAGGGCTGATCATTACAGAGAGATGATTGGTGGTGATATACCCTGAGGGCCAGCATGCCTCAGGTGAGGTTGAGAAGATGAGTCCTTTATGCAGGAATTGAACCACCCTATCAGCATCACACTGCTTTGCAAACCAACCATCCAGCCAACTGAGCTAAACCAACCCCTGATATTTGAGTATATATTGAGAGAGGCAAAATCTTTAATTGGTAGAGGAATCGAGGGTTGTAGGGAAAAGGCAGATAGTGGACTTGAGGATTATTAGATTAGCTGTGATATCAATGAATGACAGAGCAAACTTGATGGGCCCAGTGGCTTACTTTAACTGCTCCTACATCTTATTGTCTTATGGTCTATCTGATATTCATCCAGAAATAAATATTTCACGGATGGCCAATTTACAATGATAACTAAATCAGAGTTCCCTCCATGTTTAGCATTTTCCCAAATTTAAAAAAGAAGTAATCAAATAAAAATGTGTCCTAAAAGACATATTAGTAATGAGACAGATGTCTATCAGAATTGGGAGATAGCAAGAACTGCAGATGTTGGAGTCACAGTCAATACAGTGTGGAGCTGGAGGAAAGTCAATGTCGAGTTTCCTGTTCCTTTGATGCTGACTGACTGGAGGAACACACAGCAGGTCAGTCAGCATCAAAGGAACAGGAAACTCGACATTGACTTTCCTCC
>JAHRHZ010000009.1:25612129-25625885 GCA_024137785.1 Ginglymostoma cirratum | reverse complement strand
GGAGGAAAGTCAATGTCGAGTTTCCTGTTCCTTTGATGCTGACTGACCTGCTGTGTGTTCCTCCAGTCAGTCAGCATCAAAGGAACAGGAAACTCGACATTGACTTTCCTCCAGCTCCACACTGTATTGACAATATCAGAATTAATACGTTTTTCAGGCACAGGTTCTCCATGTCTGTTTTTCCCTCAATCTTCTTGATACTTCTGCCTAACTCTTGTTGGACTATTGTTTCTCACCGTAGTCCTGTCACTGTATTATCACTAGCCTATTTCTTCATATGATGGTTGCTCCCATGTGAAGTCCTGCAAGTTAATAGGTCAGTTTAATAAACTGCTTATTTGCAGAAATGGTTGCCATGAAAAAGTGACAAATGAGCTCTAAAACTAATGAAACCTTTCCAAAGTCATTAGTGTTCAACACCCTCATTGTTTTTAATGCATCACAAATATGCATGTTTCATTTAAGCACGTTTTCTTCCCTGTTTTGATGAATGTTTAGTGAATATTGATAACATCCTGCTGGGTGATAGCTGAAAGGTAGGTCTGCGTGAAAAAATGAAGTTAACATACACACTGACATTGTTCCACCTACCATTGGAGTTAGTTATTTAAGTGCTTTTTAAATGCTTTTCCCAGCCACCAGACATCCATGTGGTTTCACAACCATGAGTCCAAGGCCATTATCCACTACCTTTAATTCGAGGCATAGATTCATGATAGCACAAAAATGACCATTTGACCCATTAAGACAGTGCCAACTCTCTGTAGATCAACCTAGTTCATTGGATTCTCCAATAACTCTGCATGTTTATTTCCCTTGAGTGTCTATCCACAGTCCTTCTGAAATCATTGATCAGGTCTATGTCCACTACCCTTGATTAAAAAGTATCAAAAAACTAAAGGGTTCTGTGTTCTGTTCTGCTGGCTGATGTTTCACATGGTCATCAAAACTCCATTGCTCGTGACTTAACTCACACCAAATCTCATTCAAACATGGACAAAAGCGGTGACCTGTAAAGGTGGGCTGAATTTGACAGAGTGAGATATCAAGGAGCCCTAGTAAAATTAAAGCATGTGGGAAAACTCTCTGCTGGTTGGAGTCATATCTGACAAAAAGGAAGATGGTTGTTATTGTTGCAGATCAGTCATCTCAGCTCCAGGATCTCACAGAAAGAGTTTTTCAGGGTAGTGTCCGAGGCTGACCAATCTTCAGCTGCTTCATCAGAGACTATTCATCCATCATTGGTTCTGAGAAGGATCACAGGACTCAAAATGTGAACTCTGCTTTCTGTCCACAGATGCTGCCAGACCTGCTGAGTTAATCCAGCAATTTCTGTATTTGTTTGTTTCATCATTGACCTGCCCTCCATCATAAGGTCAGCAGTGGGGATGTTTGCTGATGACTGCACAATGTGCAGTACCATTCATAACTTCTCAGATACTGAGGTCGTTCATGTCCAAATGCAGCAAGTCCTGGACAATATTCAGGCTTTAGCTGACAAGTGGCAATTGACACAAATGCTAGGTAATAACTATCTCCAACATGAAAGAATTTTCCAGTTGTCTCTTGACACTCAATAGCATCACCATCATTGAATCCATTAGCTACATCCTGGGAGTCACCATTGACCAGAAATTGAACTGGACTGACCGTATATACACAGTAGTTACAACAGTAAGTCAGAGGCTAGGAATCCTATAGCAGCTAACACAGCTCCACACCACCCCTTCCCTATCCACCCCAAAGCTTGCCCGTCACCTAAAAGTACAGGCCAGGACTGTGATGGAATATTCCCCACTTGCCTGGATGAGTACGGCTGCAACAGCACTCAAGAAACTAAATGTCAGCAAGAGAAAGCAGCCTGTTTGTTTGGCACCACATCCATAACGTTCACTTCACCACCACCAGTGCTCAGTAGCAATGTGTCTGATCTACAAGGTAAACTGCAGAAATTCACCCAGGCTCTTTAGACAGCACATTCCACACCCATGACCACTTCTGTCTAGAAGGACAAGGAAAACAGTTACAGGTATTTCTGCTGTAACATGATAGTTGCGTTCTTATGTGACCTTGCGCTGTAGAAAATCGTGTTCTAGGGAAATCGCTACAGAAAATCGCTATACGGTACACTAGAAAGTTTGCATCATCCAAACACAGCGTCTACCATTCATCAATCACATCACAGCCAG
The DNA here is from genome assembly GCA_024137785.1 of Ginglymostoma cirratum. Taxonomy (NCBI): domain Eukaryota; kingdom Metazoa; phylum Chordata; class Chondrichthyes; order Orectolobiformes; family Ginglymostomatidae; genus Ginglymostoma; species Ginglymostoma cirratum. The sequence continues at coordinate 25,623,696 of JAHRHZ010000009.1, read as the reverse complement.
TTCGCATTAGTGAAACATGTGTTACAGCAGAAATACCTGTACGTGGGAACACAACCACCAAGCCACTCACCATACTGACTTGGAAATATATCGCCGTTCCTTTAGTGTTGCTAGATCAAATCCTGGAATTCTTTTCCTAACAGCATTGTGGGAATACCTATACCAAATGGACTGCAGCGTTTGAAGAAGGCAGCTCACCACTACCATCTCAAAGGAAATTAGGCATGGGCAATAAATGGTGGCGCAACTGGTGAAGCCAACATCCCCTCTATGTATAAAATAAAAAAAAGTCACCCATTATGCGTTTGCTCTTTACTTGACTGGCAACACCTCAATTTTAAGATTATCATCCTTGTTTGCAAATTGTCCCAGATCCTTGCTCCTCACAATCTGTGTAAACTCCTGTAAACCAACAACTCTCTGATATATCTATGCTCCTCTAATTCTTGGTATCCAGGAGATTAACTGCTCCTCCATTTGTGACTGTTGTTTTACTGCTCAGGCTCTTGTACCCCTCCCAAAACCTGTCCACCTTTCTATATCTCCCTTCGCTTTTATGGTGGTCTTCATGTCAGTTTTTTCAAACAAGCTTTTGGTCATCTGACCTCATCTCCTTGCAGAGTCATAGAATCATAAAATAACTACAGCATGAAAGGAAGCCGTTTAGTCCATAATGTGTGGGTTGGCTCTCTGAAAGAGCAATTCAGTTAGTTCCACTTCACTCTCTTTGCCCTATAGTTTTGATTCCTTTCCTTTTTAGATAATGATCCAAGTCCCTTTAAAAAGCCTCACTTGACCTGCCTCCACCTGACTCTCAGGCCGTGTATTCCAAATCTTAATCACTCACTGTATGAGAAGAATTTTTTTCGTAATGCCACTGTTTCTTCTTTCAGTTATCTTCAATTTTTGCCGTTTTGATTCTTCAAGCAAAAGGAACAGTTTCCTCTGTCTACTTTGCCCAGGCACCTCATGATTTTGAATACCTGTATCCAATCTCCTTCCAGCCCTCTCTTGTCCAAGGACACCAGATCCATCTTCTCCATCTTTCTGAGATTTGTCATCTGTGAAACCAGCTTCATGTGTCTTTTTTGCACCCTCCCTAAAAATCTTTCATCCTACCTAAAGTGTGATGCCAAGGATTGGATGCAATATTGCATTTGAGACTGAAACAGGCTTTTAATATAAGTTGAATATAGCTTCTTTGATGTTGTATTCTGTGACTGTCTTGATAAAGCTGAGGACATCAAATCCTTTACTAACTGCTGTTTTAACTGCTTGTGCCAACTTTCACTGTTATGTGCATACATAGACCCAGTTCCCTCTGCTCTAGAACCTGCTTTACAGTTTTACCCTTTATTATATGTAGAATGAATCATTTTATATTTCCCCACATTAAATTTCCTGTGCCACCCATTCCACCAACCTGTTGCTATCCTTTCGGAGTTCTACGCTATCCTCTTCATGGTCCTTCTCATGGTTTAATTACTTCCCAGTTTCACATCATTCACAAATATTGAAGTTGTGTCCTGTGGATCATTAATATATCATCAAAGAGAGCAGGGCTTCCTGAGGTACTCCACTAGAAACATTTCTCCAATTATGAAAAATAACTGTTCACTGTCTTTGTTTCCTGTCATTCAGTCCATGTTGCTATTGTCCCTTTTATTTAATGCACTTTAACTTTGCTTGGAAGCCACTTCTACAGACTTTTTGGAAGTCAGCACAGAGTTCACTTTCATTTGGTACAGCTCTGGTGAAACATTATGGAACACTTTACTATGTTAAAGCTGCCACATAATAAAAGCAAACTGTTGGTTTAGTAAAACACATTACTTTTAAATGTTGCATGGTACTTGCTCTGCTTGAACAGTAGAAAGTTATGTGCAGTGACTCATTTGAATTGTGCCCTTTGACAGGTGGATGAGGTCATGCTGACCTTGAAGCAGGCCTTTAGTACAGCTGCTGCCCTCCAGAATGCCAAGACTCCGATCAAACTCTGTGAGGCATGCCCCATGCATTACCTGCATAAACTCTGTGAACGGATTGAAGGTAAATAAACATAAAACCCAAGCCTACTGCGGTCTTGTGGATTCTGAAGGTAATGATAGAATATTCTCCATATTTCTAACCCATAATGGATGAGGTTCTCTACTTGTTGCTTCTAATTTTCAGTCTGTTCCAAAATGGAGGAGGGAAATCAGCTAGGGAAACTATTCTGTATCTCTGTTGGTCACTGTCACTTCTGGCTTTCCCTTGAGAAGAGACAGAGGACAATAAGTACTGAGAGGGTGAATCTTGTTTTGGGAAGAAAATGGAAAATATGTTGCATTTTCCTTCATGAACGCCTTGATACTGTGCAATATCAGGAAGATCCGAATGTGGGGTTTAAGTTATAATTTGGTCTACTCCCTCCACTGCCCATGCACAATGGATCACAGAGGGATATATCACACTTGCCCAGCAGAATCTTTTCAAATCCGTTTGGAAATATATGAATACTTCTTCGTCTGCCATGGTAACAGCCCAGTGGCCTACCGCTGCTGTTGGCTGAGCCTTGCAGTGTTAATGTTCCATTCTGCTTCCCCACCTCACGATCCAGGGCTGAGCTTCCCAATATTGCTAAAAATTCCCAGCCTGGATCTACCAAATTACTTAGGATGTTCCCAGCCTGGAAGGTTATGGTCAGCTTGTGGACATAAATCGTTGAGGGAGAACTAAATTGTCCCTGGTGCCGTTATTCCAAAGAGGTATAGAACTGAAGCTTAGTTGCTTTGCTCCACTGGATATGTAGATCCCGTGACACTGGTCTTAAATACATAAGGCTCTTGTCCCAGTGTCCCGACCAACTTTCTTCCCTCAGTCGACGTCAAAAAATGATGGTTTTACATGGATTGTCATTTGTTCAAACTTACCGGCCACAAAGTGGCTGAAGGGCAGGATTGTAGTGTAGTGAGGCCTGGTCTAATACCACAGTGATGTTTAAATTCAGTCAATAAATCTGGAATATAAATGTTGTCTCAGCAATGGTGGCCCTAAATCTATCTTTGATTGTTGTAAAAGCCCATCTGGTTTATTAGTCTAGTTTATTAGTGTCCTTTATGGAGGGTGAGTTGCCATCCTTTTCTTCTCTAACCTACATGTGACTCCAGGCCCACCTCAACGTTGACTCTGAAATGGCCTTGCACACCCCCCAGTTCAAGGGTAATTAGGGATGGGCAACGACTGCTATATCTCATGAAAGAATGTAAAAATTAAAAGATATAATAACACTTAAAATGTGAAGCTCATTGACTGAGAAGCTTTTTAAAGCATTAAAGAAGGTGAAAGGCAGCATCTAAACTTGGATAAACCAAAATTTGATAGTTAATTTTAAAAGGTTTTTTTAATAGACACCATTAAAAAAATGGACATATGATGCTTTGGATAAAAGCACTGTACATTAATTTGGACCTTGCAGATCAAAAGATTGTGTGTGTTGATTATTGGACTTGATCTGGTGCTGGGACACTGGTGATGTCTTGTTAATCGTAAACTAGGAATGTCTGGAAATCAGCCAGGCCTCTGTTCCTGTCTATGCAACAGCAAACACCTCGGAGTTTACCAGGGATGAACACTTTTCCCCCTTAACGTCTTTAAACAGATCATGCAACACTTAGGCCTGGATTTTGTCTGCAAGTCGGAGACGCAGTGTCAAGAGGATTCTCAGCACCACAAACCCCATCTGTAAAAGTGGATCCCCAAAAAAACAGATTCTTGACCTGGGGGTCAGATTAGATCACAGTTTGAAACAGATAATCCCATGTGCATGTGGAGGCAAGCTAGGCAGGAGGTCTGCCTCAGTGCTTCAGCCTTGTGTCCAAAGTTTTTCTAAAAAAACAAAACACCTTCCTCACCCCCACACTTGCCACGTCATGCCTCCATAATTTCTTATAATGTCCAGGCCATTTATGTCCCTGTACACACCCTGATGGCCCTTTATAGATCCTATAGTACTTTTGTACCAACTCATGACAGCCCATTCCTCCCACTTTTTGCCCTTCAACCTCTTGTGACAACTTACCTGGTATTCATTTTTGGGCAAACTGCAGGACCCATCTAGAGAAGGACTAAGTGTCCATCACAGAATTCATTACATTGAAGATAAACTCTCTCATTCATTTAAAAACCCATTTATGTTTACAATCCTTCAACCAAATAATGCTTTGCAAAAGCAGACATTTCCTTCAAATGCATAACTCCTTATAACAGCAAACATTGGAATTCACTGGTCCAGTTCAATGAATCTACAACCACATGTAGCTGTCAAGCTGTGAAGTGGCAGCCACCTTACCTTGATAATGGATGAGTTGCTTGTTAGGGATGGGTAACAGTTTCTGGTCTAGCAAGAAATACTATTTCCTGTGAAAGAATAAAAGAATTAAAAGGTACAATAACACCTAAAATGTAAAGCTAATTGACTGACAAGCTCTTGAAATTCTAAAGAATGTGAAAGCCAGCATGTAAACTCATTATTTTTGGATAAACCAAAATTTTAAAAGGTTTGTAAAAATTATCCTACAGCATTAGTCCAGTAAAAGGAAGACGTCAGGGTTATCTTAACAGACGGGATGAAACAGCAAGCGTTGATTATTTTTTCTTAACACTTCAGACATTTTTGCAAAGAATTGAAGGGCTGGATTTTTACAGCCTTGACAACTTCCTTTGACAGTTGATTCTGTCAGGTCTGTTGACCATTTGAATGAGCTTGACAGTTAATGAGTTTCTTTTCATGTACTTTCACATTCATTTTCAATGAGTCCATGGGGCATCTTATCTCTGCCAGAGGTTACTAGACCTCTCTTAACGGTGTTCTTGGACTACATCCAAATGGGTATCCTGGCTATCCAAAGAAATGCACAAATAATTATTTGTACACTTTGAGATTCTCACTCTGGGCTATCAAAATTGGAACTGAGTGGTGCCAGCTGCTGATTTAAATGGCCAACTAGCTCCATGAACTGCGTATATGCAAAACCTGAACATCTCCCATTCCTACCCCAGTGAAAATGAAAAGTGCCTTGTTTGCTGGGGCATGACTCGTGATTTTTTTTTGGGTTCTTCCACCATTTTCACACATCGTTGTGGCGAAAATGGCCGTTATGCCTGGATTCTTAAGCTTAAAACAAAAGCCAGCATGCCAGGCTGCATTCTACAGCATGGTGATTTAACTCAAAATGATTGATTGATGTCTGTATGTTAGAGGCATAATTACTAAAATAAATGGGAGTAGAAAATTTGCAAAGGGTAGCTGATGGATAAAGTGGAGTAGGCAAAATTGCAGCAATGTTGGGATGTGTGAAACTGTACACTTTCATCCTGAGAAAGATGGATTGGAATGTTGTCTAATGATAAAGTTCATGTACAGAAATCACAAAATACAAATGGATAAGTTCAGCAAGTAATTTAAAAGTCCAGTAGATCATTTGGCTTTGCCTGAAGAGAGCTGAATAGAATTTATGTTACAGTTATGTAGGCCTGGTAGAATGCATCAGGTTAGGTTTTAGTTCGGTAAATGTATGAGGGATATAGATCAAGGATGGGTAAATGGAGTCAGGATATGGGTCAACCTTGATCTAATAGATTAGACTCAAGGGACCTGAATTCCCTCTGCCCATCCTGAGTCAGTTTAAAATGAGTCTTCACCAGAGGAGGGGAGAAAAGCAAGGCAGAAAGATGATACTGCTCAGGAAGTTTTAAAATGCAGGTTATGAAATGATTGCTAAAGATAAATGTAGAGTATTGGAAACAAATTATTCCAACATTCTTGTTATGCTTCATTTTCTGAATGTCTGCAAAATGAAAATGGCATGAAATGTGCAATTGATTTCAGGATCCACGTCTGTTCTAATAAGGTAAAATTTTAATTTTTAGAGGTAGGTACCTGTTTAATATTGTTTTGTTTTAATGTCATAAGTCAAAAGGGTCTGTCATCTCGTTGAGCACTTGAGTTTCATTTTATTATCATTTCCTGTGGCCTGATTTCTGTCATTTTGGCCTTGTCTCTCCTGCTCTTTAACCCACCGATTTGAGCTTCTCTTCCTCCAACACTGTCCGACCTGTGGCCTGTCCTCCTCCCTGATCGATTCTTTCAATGAACCTCCCCTTCCTGACTCACACTTCACTCCTTCCCTCTTTTGAAGTGTTTCCATTCAAGACCCCAATCTAAAGGAGTTGCAGAAGCCCAGGTACTGAAGTTGCAAAAATGCCGAGATCCTGGCCTTATATAAAACTGTTGAAGCTGCTCCTGCTGCCTTTCACTGACACCGCCCATCTCCAGAGCCCCCATTCTTAGTGAGGGGTCAGGAGAGGAAGGTGGTGAGTGGAAGATTTTGAAAAATACTCAGCACTTCTGCACCTAGATCTCTGGCATTGAAACAGAATCTCGAGAGGGAGCATGGGTTCAAGTGAAGGAAATGGTGAGTGGCTAAGTCGGGAAGGAGGAGAGTTTGTACTGCCACTGTGCAGGAAGGGAAAGGATCTATCCCGATCAGGAGGATCAGGAGTGTAATGTTCAAGAAGCGTCATCGGCATTGAGCAGGAGGAACTGTATGTTTTACATTTTTAACAAAAGTTTTATTTTGCAACTTATTTACTTTACCAGTGTATGATTTTAGCAATATTCAGGATATAAAGTTTTAGAGTTTTGGTTTTGCGATGAGCAGGATCCTAGTCAAACTAATTATAGACTTGGCATGCGTTTTGATTGGAAAATTTGATTGTTAAAATAGTTTCACTTAAAGTTGTAGCTGTGTTCCTGAAAATCTCAGATATAAATCAGGACCTTTTCTACACTGCCTGTAAATGCAGAGAAGTGTGTCAGTGATTTAAAAGAAAAGTGTTTAATTTCTGCAGTGAAGGCGTTGCTGGCAAAAGCAAGTGTTGTCTGTCCCAAGTTTTCCATGAATAGGTGCAGGTGAGTTTGGGTGCTGGGTGCCTGGAACGCATTGCCAGTGGAGGTGGTGGAAGCAGGCATGTTAGCAATGTTTAAGGTGTATCTCGATAGACGTATGAACAGGAGGTGAACAGAGGGACAGAAACCGTATATGGGCAATAAGAAGCAGGTTTAATAAGGATTCAGAATCAGCACAGGCTTAGTGGCTGAACGGCCTGTACTATGTCCCAGTTAAACTGATGTCCTTCTTTGTCGGAGTGAATAGAAACGGGGGAGAGTTGGTCATGCCGTTTTGCTGCGAGTCGGTATTCATCCTGGTGGTGCGCTTCCTGCCTGTCTGTCCTATATATTGGTTCTTGCAGTTGCTGCGTGGTATTTTGTATATCACATTTGTCCTGCTCATTGTGAGTATGGGCTCATTCGTCTTTGAGAGTAGCTGGCAATGTGTGGCTGTTGGTTTGTGTGCTATCATTATTCCAAGGGGTCGTAGGAGTCTTGTAGTCAGTTCTGACATATTTCTAATATAGGGTAGGGTGGCCAGTGTGTTAGGGCATACAGTGTCTTCGTCGTGTTGTTTATTAACAAGGTATCAGTGGATGAAGCTGTTAGGATAGCATTGTTTGTAAAGACTCTGTGTAGGTGTTCCTCTTCGTTTTTGCATAGCTCTGGGGTGTTGCAGTGAGTTTAACTCACGTTCTTCAAGAAGGTGACGGGAAGCTGTGTCCCTGAACCATGACAGTCCAAATGGTGATTGATCCCAGACTTCTGTTTGTTGGGGAATTCCAGAATTTTGATCCTGTGATGGTGAAGGAAGGGAGATACGTGGCATTGTCAGGATCACATGCACCTTAAGGGGAGCTGGACGGAATGGTGTTCCCAGAAACAAGTTGGTCTTGCCTTCTTAAATATTGAAGGTCATGAGAGTGGGAAATGCTATCACACAAGCCTTAGCAAGTTGTTGCAGTGTATCTTGTACACACTGCACTACAATACCAGGTTACACCTCAGTATCTGTAACAGGGACAGATGTTGCATGTTAGCTTTGATACCTTAATATGACTGCTGATACAAAGCAATTGCTTGAGTTTAGTCTGAGAAAAAGGAGAAAGAATTGTCAATTATTTAAGCAAATACAGCAATTAAGAGATGCAGTAATCAGCAGAAATCTGATTTTTTTTCAGGTCTGTACCCACCAAGAGCCAAGCTTGCCATACAGAGGCATGTTTCTCTTTTGAGTGACAATGAACAAGCTGATATTTTTGAGCGTGTTCAGGTAAAAATAAGAGACTGTCAGAAAGAGCTTGTTAAAATTATACATTGCTTAAAGGGGATTGTCTTGGTAACTGTGGATTACAGATTATTTATATGTTAAATTATTTAAATTCTTAACAAAAGATTGGACTGAAATTTCTGATTTGATCATTAATTTGTGACTGTAGTCTAAATTGTGATAATGTTTGTTATAACTTTATCTCAGTTTTAAAGGGTTTTGTTTGCTTGTAAAGATCTACTGAAGATTTGGAAATAATTCTTCTTAATATATACGTCCTCATTATAGATGCTTTCTTTCTTCTTTACTAGCTCTAGCCCTATATCTTACTCCCAGTAAGATTATTGATGAGGAATTGTATACTGGGCCCACATACGGATAAAACACCCATCTCAGCTTTGCTTCTTGTGAGAGGACAAAGACTCTAAAGCAACAATGTAAAGAACATGGGTCCACTTATATACCAAAGACAACAACCAAAAGGATATTATTTCACCCTTTATTTCAAATTTCACTTTACATTGGTTACTCTGCAGCCAGTTAATTTGTCATTCCACATAATTGGCTGTAGTACAGATTGGCAGCTTGGATTGAATGGTGCATTGCTGTTCACCACAAGGGATATCCTTCTACCAATGCTAGAAATTGGCTGCCTCTCCCTTCTCAAGGTCTTGGCTTTCCATCAGTCTGAGAAATGAACAGACTATCCTCAATCCCAACACATTTGGAAATTGTCCTAACGTTGCGCTAAGATGGTGTCCAGGCGGTGGGGTGCTGTCTGGAAAGTTAAGACAGTCTTAAACAAGTAGTAGAGGGTGAAGAAGAGAGGTTATACATTCAAATACCAAAAAGTGAAAGGTAGCATCAAGAGGGAACAAAGCCTTCTCATGGATACCTATAGGACTTGATCTGCTCTGTGTAACGCTATGGCTTTGGCAAATGCTTGTTACTGTTGAGACAGATTCTGTACTACCTGTGGACCATTGTAAGTTTAGGACTGTCATCTCTCTGGCCCTTACCTGAAATAAGGTTGAATATTGTTTATAATGGAGTTGTTGGCTGAGCTGACTGGTTTTCGTGCAAACATTTCGTCCCCTTTTTAGGTGACATTTTCAGTGCTGTCTAGCCTCTGTCGAAGAACTGTTGTTCTGTTCTGTTCTGAACTTATATAGTCCGGTCTGTTATGGTGGGTAGTTCTGTTTCCGGTTTTGCTCCGTAGTGATATGTAGACGGGGTCTATTTCAACGTTTGTTTATGGTACCAGTAGTTGAAAACTAGGCTTCCAGGAATTCTCGTGCTTGTCTTTGTTTTGCTTGTCCCAAGTACTGTTACGTTGTCCCAGTTAAACTGACGTCCTTCTTTGTCGGAGTGAATAGAAACGGGGGAGAGTTGCTTGTGCCGTTTTCCTGCGAGTTGGTATTCATCCTGGTGGTGAGTTTCCTGCCTGTCTGTCCTATGTATTGGTTCTCGCAGTTGCTGCCTGGTATTTTGTATATCACACTTGTCCTGCTCATTGTGAGTACGGGCTCATTCATCTTTGAGAATAGCTGGCAAAGTGTGGCTGTTGGTTTGTGTGCTATCATTATTCCAAGAGGTCGTAGGAGTCTTGTAGTCATTTCCGACATATTTCTAATATAGGGTAGGGTGGCCAGTGTGTTAGGGCGTACAGTGTCTTTGTCGTGTTGTTTATTTGCTAGGCATCAGCGGATGAAGCTGTTAGGATAGCATTGTTTGTAAAGACTCTATATAGTGTTCCTCTTTGTTTTTGCACAGCTCCGGGGTGTTGCAGTGAGTTTAACTCATGTAAACAGAGTATTGACACAGCAATGTTTGTGGACTGTTTGGTTGTTACTTTTGTAACCGGATCGACTCACTCCATACGCTTCACACAGGAATTCCTGAATAAAGTCAGAAACGTAACAATCAACAATGAGAAATGATGGTCTCCTTTGACTTTAAGCCACTATTCACTTCTATCGACGTGACACAAGAGCAAAGGGGACACTGGCTGCATTACTAGACAATCCACAAACACACACCTCCAATGAAACCATTAGCCAGGACAATATGCTGAAATTACTAGACCTATGCCTTACCACGCACTTTGTCTTCAACGGCCAGGTATATGAACACATTAATGGGACACCCATTGGTTCGCCCATCTTATAGAGGAAGCAGTTATGCAAAGACTTGAACGCACAGCCCTCCCCCAGATCCAGCCTGAACTATGGGTCAGTTACATGGACAATAATTTCATGATCATTAAATGAGCAAAGTCACAAGAAACACACCACCTTATTAACAGCGTATTCACCAGGATCAAGTTCACCGGGGAAGAGGAGAACATCAATCATCTCCCATTTCTAGACGTAATGGTAGAACAAATGAACAATGGAAAATTCCTTACTAGTGTATACAGAAAGACTTCACACACAGACCAAATCCTGAATTACAACAGTAACCACCCCAGCATCCACAATTAGAGTGGTGGCAATACTTTATAACAACAAAACCGAAAGAATGGCGATGCTGAAAATCAGGAGCAAAAACAAAGTTGCTGGAAAAGCTCAGCAGGTCTTGCAGCATCTGTGAAGGAAAAAACAGAGTTAACATTTTGGGTCTGGTGACCCTTCCTCAGAACTGCTGCCAGCCCTGCTGAGCTTTTCCAGCAACTTTGTTTTTGCTCCTGTGTCAATACTCTGTTTAAATGAGCGATAACTCACTGCAAAACCCCGGAGCTGTGCAAAAATGAAGAGGAATACCTGTACAGAGTCTTTACGAACAGTAGGTATCCTCATAACTTCATCTGCTGATGCCTAGCAAATAAACAACACGACGAAGACACTGTATGCCCTAACACACTGGCCACCCTACCCTATATTAGAAATATGTCAGAACTGACTGCAAGGCTCCTACGACTTCTTGGAATAATGATAGCACACAAACCAACAGCCACACTTTGCCAGCTACTCTAAAAGATGAATGAGCCCATACCCACAATGAGCAGGACAAATGTGATATGCAAAATACCATGCAGCAACTGTAAGAAACACTACATAGGACAGATGGGCAAGAAACTCACCACCAGGATACATGAATACCAACTCGCAGGAAAACGGCACGACCAGCTCTCCCTTGTTTCTATTCACTCTGAGTAGGACATCAGTTTAACTGGGACAATGTAACAGGACCAGGACAAGCAAAACAAAGACAAGCATGAGAATTCCTGGAAGCCTGGTTTTCAACTACTGGTACCATAAACATTAAAATAGACCCAGAGATAACAGGCATGGGGCTGGATGAACACAGCAGGTCAAGCAGCATCATAGGAGCAGGAAAACTTGACGTTTCGGGCCTAAACCCTTC
>JAHRHZ010000009.1:25598795-25611729 GCA_024137785.1 Ginglymostoma cirratum | reverse complement strand
TCGGGCCTAAACCCTTCTGATGAAGGGTTTAGGCCCGAAACGTCAAGTTTTCCTGCTCCTATGATGCTGCTTGACCTGCTGTGTTCATCCAGCCCCATGCCTGTTATCTCGGATTCTCCAGCATCTGCAGTACCTTTTATCTCTGATTAAAATAGACCCAATCTACATACTACTACAGAGTAAAACCGGAAACAGAACTATCCACCATAACAGACCGGACCATATAAATTCAGGCAGCATGGTGGCTCAGTGGTTAGCACTGCTGCCTTGCAGCACCAGGGACCTGGGTTCAATCCCATCCTCGGGTGACTGTCTGTGTGGAGTTTGCACGTTCTCCCTGTGTCAGTGTGGGTTTCCTCCGGGTGCTCCGGTTTCCTTCCATGGTCCAAAAATGTGTAGGCTGGGTGGATTGGCCATGCTAAATTGCCCATAGTGTTCAGGGATGTGTAGATTAGGTGGGTTATAGGGGTATGTGTCTGGTGGGATGCTCCAAGGGTCAGTGTGGGCTTGTTGGGCTGAAGGGCTGTTTCCATACTGTAGCGATTCTATTCTATGACCTATGAAGAACAGCGCTGAAGATGTCACCTAGAAAGGGGATGAAATGTTTGCACAAAAACCAGTCAGCTCAGTGAATCATCCAACTCCAGCCACAACCAGATCTTCCCTAAAACATTATTTATAATTCACACTACCATTTGGAGCTCACTTACTGTCAGCAGTGCATATGCTTTTTATAGCATACACAGTGAGTTCGAAACGTACATCAATGTAGAGTAATTTAAATCTTCCATAACTATAGCAGAAACCTTTTACAGTTTAAGCAGAACTGGAAGTAACTGCAGATTAGTTGGATCACTTATCATTAGCAATATTAACAAATTATCTGTCTTGACAGAAAATGAAGCCAGCTAATGACCAAGACGAGAATGAACTGGTGATTCTTATTCTGCGACAGATATGTGAGAACAAACAGAAGACCCACACCCACCTCGGAGAGAGCCCCATGGTATAGCACTTTCTTCATTCGCATTTGCAAAGAGAAAGGTGTGACGCTTTGACTATGAAGTATGCAGTGTCATTATTTTTCAATGTAATGTTCTGTTCAGGTCATTTAATGGCCTTCACCAGCAAAGGAACACATGAAACAGGAACAGTAGTGGGCTATTCAGCCCCTCAAGCCTGCTTCAACATTCAATAAGATCTTGGCTGATCTAATTTGAAATGTCAAATCTATATCCCCGATCACCTGTCACCCTTTTGCTTAACAGGAACCGGTACAACACTGCGTCAAAAATATTTAAGGACACTGCTTCCATCACCTTTTCAGGAACAGAGCTCCACAGATTCAAAACCTTCTGAGAGAAAAGAAAAATCACCTCACCTGTTTTAAATGTGGGGCCACTGACTCTTACACAGTGGGCCCAAGTTATAGGTTCTCCGCATCAAGCTCTCAAGACCCCTCAGGACTTTATACGTTTCAGTCAAGTTGTCACTTACTCATCTGATAGGATTTCAGATATATCTATGAAGGAAATTAGTTCCAGAACATTTGTAACTAACATAGTAATTATACTTCAATTTTAAGCAAAGTCTATTGAGATATCTCGGGAAACATAGGATAGAGCCATAAAATATACTCTCCACTGGGGTAAGAGGACTGCCAGAAGGGAAATCCAAAAGCTCACCTGTGGGCTGACACGATCCCACCTCTTGTCATTCTTACGAGAGGCTGCTGAGCAGCAGAAGCAGCTATGGCTCGGCAGCTATTAGTTGGTTAGCTATCAGCAGCAATTAGTTGGTTACTTAGGGCTATGTTATAGATAGTGTGGGATCTTACTAATGGAAAGTGGCTGGACACACTGGGACTGGTCTTCCAGTGAGTCTGAGGGCCAAAGAGGTCTCCCTCATTGATCCTCATCACCCTCCTGTGGCGTAGGGACCCCTCATGCAGTACCCTGATGTTCTCCTGCCTCCTAACAGCAGCATCCATCTCAATGCCTTGATGGTAAAGCAGCTGGTAGTATATTACTGAGGGCTACCCCGAGGTGTGTCACCCATGATCATACTCTGAAAGGAGGCTTTTCAATTGGCTGCTTCTGATAAGAGTTTACAGATGGTCACCCGGACACGACAGCAAGATTAGAACTCACATTCAGCCCTGACTTTAGAAAATATATTTTGGTGGCAAAATTATGTCTAGGATGAGGCTGCTGTATAAATGCAAGTCAAATCTTTCTTTTATATCTACCATGCTTTACACAGATGTGAAGCAGATCCCAACATTTTGACCCAGAGCTTGAAGCAGTATTTAGAATTGTTAGCCTGACTTTATTTGGGTCGTCTGATTCAGTGAACCTACTGAAAACCATGCTCACCTCACCCATAAAACTGTCCTGTTTTCTTCTCTTTCAAAGCCTGTGCCAAATAATATGATCCCAGAGCACTCTGCAAGCACAGGGAGATTTAAGCTTGATGTTCTGAAAAACAAGGCCAAGAAGTCTTTAACCAGCTCTCTGGAAAATATCTTCTCACGGGTAAGGTGCACAGCACTTAGTATTGAACATTAGTGTGATTGGCTTGCCAGGTTTTATGCCCGCCTCTAGAAAGTTCAGTTTGTGGTATCTGTTTAAATGTTGAAATAGGATGTCTTACCACGTTGCATTTGGCACTGATATCTTACAAAATACTAGTGAAGGCAAAAAGTGTCACTGTTGGCATGTGGCACCTACCTTGCTCAAAATTTACTGTCTCTGACTTCTGCCAGTTCTGATAAAAACTGATATATTGGAAATGTTAACGATATTTCTATCTTCACAGATGCTGGCTGACTTGCTGAGTATGTCCAGCACATTCAGTTTTTGTTGTTAGATATGTCACTTCTTACTTTAATGGAAGCTTTAATCAGCTGTTTGCGCAGATTTTGGATTCAAAGAAAAAGAACTGTGACCATAAGACAATAAGTTGGAGGAGTAGAGTGGGCTATTCATCTCAGCAAGTCTGCCGCTCTGTGACCATGTGTGACCCTGACTGATCTGATAACCCTCAACTCCACTTTCCTGCCTCTTCCCCATAACACTTCATTTCCTTTTTTATTAGAAATCTGTCTGTCTCAGCCTGGAATATGGTCAATGGCCTAACCTCAACAGTCTGCTGTGGTAAAAAATCCCCACAGATCCACTACACACTGAGAAGAAATTCCTCCTCATCTCTGTTTTAAATGTGTGACCCCTTATTCCGAGATTATGCCCTCTACTCCAAGACTGTTCCACAGGGAGTAACAACCTTTCTGTATCTACCCCATCAAATAACAGATATTAAGCCAACTGGCCTATAGTTACCTTTTATTTGTCTCAACTCCTTTTTAAATGAAGATGTTACATTGGCAGTTTTCTAATCTTATGGGACCTTTCCAAGGATACTTGGAAGATTACTCTCAGTGCATTCACTATGTTTGCAATTACTTCCTTTAATATCCCAGATGCAACCCATCAGGACCATGGGGCTTACTGGTCTTCCGCTCCATTACTTTCTCTAGTACTTCTTCTCTAGTGATAATTGTTGTATTTAGCTCCTTCCTTTTTGCTGGATTATTGGATCAATAGTCCTTGATTTTTGAAATTTTGGAGCATTAATAATGTTTTCTAATGTGATGACTGATGCAGAGTACTTATTCAATTTCACTGCCATTTCCTGGTTTCCCATTATTATTTCCCCAGCCTCATCCTCTGAGGGTCTCTGGCTTCTTTCTCCCTTTGTATATGAATGGATATGCTGAAGTTTGGAAATAAAATCTGACATAGGAACAGTAGAAAGTTAGAAGTGGACAGCAGATCTGACAACATCCGAGAAGAGGAGCAGTTAATGTTTCAAGTCTGTGACCTTCCAACAAGTCTACCAGACTTGCTGTGTCATTCTAATGTCTTTATTTTATTTCTATTCTCTCTTTCTCTTCTGGTGCCCATATGACTTTTACTTGAATGCAGCGTAAGAACTGTGAAATGGGAATAGAGTAGGTTCCTTTGTTGAAGAGTAAGCTTTGGGCAGCCTCCTGTAAATAAAAGATGCTAAGGAGCAGAATAAATTGAAGTGTTTCATTTTCCCCTTACTCATAAACTCTTGTCCAGTACTGTAAGCATATTCCACTAAGACCACCCCCAGGTTGTGTCTGCACCACAGAAATCTCCTTCTAACTGTGTCTCCTACACCCATATGTCCTCCAAATGGTGTTTCCTCCATGAAATGCTTCCCACTTTCTACTTCCTTTAAACTATAATTCCCCTTTGCCACGCTCCATCCATGAACAGGTTTCTTCTCAAGATTACTTCTGGGCTTACCGTTCTACCTGCTTCCATCTTGTTCAATGTTTAAGTATCTAGTATTTGATTATGAGAGTTCAGTAACTGGTCTGTGCTTAATTGGTTAAGTCTGTATATGAACTCAGAGTAAACAGAGGCACAATAAACATTCAGAAGCAGAGCTGGAACAATGCTGTAGACATTTTGAAGCATCATATGAAACTCTGGTAATAAAATTCTGGCACACAAAAATTATTGTCATCTCTGAATTGTTTTGAAGCAAATTGGATATGAAACATACAATTCCATGTGTGCCGTGTCTCCCTTACATGATGCTCCTCCAAAATATGCCTTTGACGATCTGAGTGAAACTAGAAATGAATCACATGGATAACTATGAAGGAACATTTCATTTGTAACCTTCTAGATCCAGTGCTCCAACTAATCATTATTCTTTACCTTTAGCAGGTCAGATTGGGCAGTTTATGAGATTGAGTTCATTGTGTCATAGAATTCTCAAATCAGTATCTCTGCTGAGTTCAAAGTGCCAAAATAAGAGGCAATGAATGTAGGAACAGACAAAGGATTACATTTTTAATCATATAGTTATTTTGAATAAAGACTGAATGGAATACTTCTTGCACAGTTCCCAGTAGTCTGCCTGTGTCTTGCTTATGATTGTAGGCATTCCATCTGAATAAACAAATCATGAGCATATAACATGCAGATAAAATGAGAATAGGTGGAAATGGGACAGCCTACTACTAACTATCAGAGGTTGTAATCAGCATTCACACATTGAGACGGGTTCATGTGATGTAACGCTGTTTGGGGAAATCAGTTGCAGAAACCATCTCTGCATTACCAGGAGCCTCATCATGAATTTAAAGGGACCTGAACTGAAACATGATAGTATGGCGTTTATTTACATTGCTTAGCTTAAACCCAAACTGAACATTTGACTCATGTGTGATCTGATGGAACAGGGGCAGACTTTTTTTTAAGTTAAAAGTGGCTGCCTAACATATTTGCAAGGTGGGTTACTTGATTTCTATCTTAAACCAAGAAGTTGGGCTTGCACAGCCTGTAAGTATGCATCCTTGTATTTTACTGAAAAAGGTTGATCTTTGAAAGGGTTTCTTTTACCTTTACATGTTGTAGAAATAAGATTGATCTGGTGAGTGCCACTCTCAGAATGTATGTGTCTCCTTTATTGCACATGGTCAGTATGTTTTGTGTTGAAAGAGATATATGTTTTCTTACCCTTACAGTATGGGATTCAGTAAAATAATTACTACAGCAAACCTTTGTGAATTTCAAAATCCAAGGTTTCTTCCCATACACTTAACCTGAATTAGCGGAATGTCTCACACAGTGCCCTCATGTATTGATAGAATCCAAACCAGTTGGGAAGGTTGATACCAAGACACATTGACTTTTGCAGACAGAGTTTATTGACCTCCTCATTCTTATCCCCTCATGACAGACCCAGTATATATGTGTACTCCGACAAATAATAGCCACAACCTTATTCATTCTTAATCTTAAATAAAGATATCAACAAACATAACAATGTGAATAACTAGTCATTATCAAATTAATCTCTGCTCTTGAAGTTCAAACTTTTGATAATCTTTCTAAAACTAATCAAAGAAATAAATATTTTTTTAGTTGTACAATGTCATGCAACCAAATATTATCCCATATTCCCTTTTAGAAAAAATCCACATGTAGAAATACTGACAAAGCAGTTGAAGAAAAAAACATAATCTATATTTTTGTAACACAATATTCCATACCAATGGAATTGCTGGATTTTGCAGAGCCATGGCTAATGGTATTTTTCTAGGCATTTGAGATGTCTGCCAAACATTGTCCACTTTCCATTTGCTTACAGAAGGGTCGATAACTCTGCTGCCCTATGGACCATGAGCTTGGTACCAGGTTTGAAACTTTTGTCCTCAGATAACCAAATGCTGTGCTGGAAACAGGAAGTGATGTTGAATTTCATTGCTGATATCTGAAAAGAGGTTACCAACGTATAAGAGTTGATCCACATTGTCTAGTGGCACACCATGGATCTTTGATAGTCTGGTGACTGTGTTGAGCCGTGGGAGGAAACCTGGTAGAGGACTTTTGTTTTGTAGAGGTTTCGCCTAAGACCCAATCTCTCAAATGCCTCAAGGAATGCTTTAATCACCGAGTCTGTCTTCAAAACCCAAACCGTTAACTCTCCTCTATCCTTATATGTATCATCAAGAAACACTTTTTCTGTGCTGAGTATATCCATCTATGTAATAATGCTTGTCCCTTATCTGGCACCTCAGTGTTTACACAAAATTCTTTCCAGAGTTCATTCCAACTCATTTTATTTGACATCTTTTATCAACACTTCTAATTTGTCATTATCCAGAGAAACCTCTTGACCATAAGGAATTCTTCTGCTCATGGTATCCCTGGCCTGTTCCTTGGATCTCATTCTTGTCAAGCTGCAATCTCTGCTGTCTTGTTCTGGGATAATAATAAAAGTCTCCCATTGTGTGGTCGAAGTTCCTTTTGTCAGTTCTCCTTTTGCACACTTAGCTAATGTTAGTATTTGACACTGCTGTCCCTACAATAGTGGCGTCCCTCCATTCATTTGTCCATTCTGGCATGTATATGTAATTCCAATACCACATGTTTTGGAGTTGTCCTGTGGGACAAGTAGTCTTTTCCTATTCTTCAGTATCCCTGTGGCTATATTCAGTTTGCCCTTTATCATGCCTGTCATGAGAGGGAGAAGACTGAGGGGTTCAATAAATTCTGTCTGCCAAAGACAGTGTGCCTTGGTATCAACCTTCCCAACTGGTTTGCCACAATCTGTTTGTTGCATTTGTCCATCTTATATGTATGCAGAATGCATGCTATCTCTCGATGTCTTAAAAATTGAGGTTCCCTAAATGTATAATCAGTGCCAACTAACCTTAAGGAATGCAGTCTCATGGTTTCATAGCCATGTTGTAAAATCCCATTGTTTTTCATCTACCTGTAACTGTTCACAGATATTCCAGTGTTTCTGCTCTTTTGTAAAAATACACCAGGTCCCCAGATTAAAAATAGTCTTGCAAATATTGCCTGAAACCTCAGCCTTAATGAATGCAGGACATTTAACTGCTTAGAAAACAATGGAGCTAATTGCTCTCCCTTCCCAAGCTGGGGGATAATATTTATTCCCAAAGGAAGTTTTGTTTTTGTTTTGGGAGAAATATAGTTGTTACACCCTCATCTATTTGCAGTGAGTTCTTTGCATTGACTTCCCACGTCAGGGCAGATGTTGGCTTACAACTTGGCTGGTCTACTAACACACACACCTTTTATCACTGAGATCTTCTGCAAATTTAGCATACCTGTGTCCTTAATTCTGCATCCTTTTGTAGAATTTTTAATCTGTGGCAAAACTGTTGATGTAATTATGAAGAATTAACATTTTTTCCTCTAAACTCCTATCCCCTGATGCCATTAAGTTTATTTAATGTTTTAATTAGAGAGCTCAAGTCTTGCTAAGGGCTATAGTAATGTCCAGATTGTGTAATCTATAAATTGACTGAATTCTCCAAAACACTTGCCTGTCTGTGTTTCACATCCAGTTTCACTTGACAGTTTTTTCATTGATGGCCTGCTGAACAATAAAGGCATTTGACTTCATCCTGCATCTGTGCTGATTAAGTGCTTTACCCCTATTTTACTTAGAATTAGCTGTCCTTTCATTGACATTAGGCGTCATCCCCAAAACTCGAAGCATGTAGAACTCTCAGATTTCTTAATCTTATGGCCCTTATTATTTGGACACTCTAGTAACATTTTAACCATCCCACTCTACCACTGTGAATATTTATCCACTGTCAACACAGTGCAATTGAATACAAGGAGTCTTCACTTAAAATCTTTGCAACATTATACTCTGTTAAGCTCCAGTTTATATTGTACCATAAAATATATAATGGGGGGTGGGGGACAGATGCTTTGTAATGTTGAACCTTGTCCTGTATGGAAATTACTTATATTTGTGTGAAAGCTTTGAGGGTTTGATTCCTGTCCTGTACAGAAAGTTTGGAAAGGATTCCTATATTGTGGTAGGGATAAACACAGAGATGATGAGGCAAAAGTATTTGGCAGCCATTTGACCCTGTTAAAGCTCTGTCAAGGTCAACTGTGAGAGTCCAATTGGAATTTCCCAGTCTCCGCGTCTTCCGAGATGTCCCGGATTAAACCAGCTGCCCCCTGGTGGCCTCCCTCTGCAGCTCATTGTGACTGGCCTGTTTTCAGCTGGTTGCAGCTTATGCGCGGGAACCCCCTTGTAAATGGTCGTTCTCCTGTGTAGGACAATTTTTTGCTGTTAAAGTTAAAATGTTATCAAGAAGATGGCTCTGTCCAGGAATACCTTCTATACCTAGAAGGGCAGCATGCTACTGCTTCAGAGCTGGAGAGCCTCCTTGTGTCAGTGACCATTAATTGCACCTTCTGACCTTTAATTGGCCAAAATCACAACTGGGCAACTGTGCCTCACACAGTGCCAACTTTGGATCCCCATTTGATTCTGATGTCAGGGTCCTGAAGCCCACCAAACAAAACCTATTTTTGGTTTCAGGAACTGAGTAAGAAGTTCTCCTTGTTGGTGAGATGTTAGGGCGTTGCTTTTTGAATGCCGCCATTATGGTAAGATGCTGCAATCAATGTGGAATTCCCAACAAAAAAATCTCAGTGGAAGTTATTTGGGTATTTAAGTATGGCGAGAAGGCAAAACTGTCATGAATTCAGCATAACACTAATTATTCTTCAGAATGTGTTACATTTATTGAATGAGGCACCAATGTCAAGTGACCCAAACTTGTCTGGCAGCAAAATGATGTGAATGGACCTACTGACAATCTGTGATCTCTATATTTCACAGTGAGCATGGAGGAATAGAGAGAAATAGTGGAGAGAAGAGTGAGAAGTAGGGCAGGAAGGATGGAACAACAAGATGAGCAAAAGAAAACAAAGAATGGGATGGATATAAGATAATGAGAAACAAAACAATAGTGACAGGAATGAGAGAGAGAGAGAGAAAGAGAACAGAGCAGTTGAGTAGTGTGTAGTTTTACAGAGGTGTAGGAATACACACCAGCACAGATGTGGAAGCAATGTAAACAATTTTCTTGGTGTGATTCGGCCTCTGATTATTTCCAGAGTGCCGACACTCAGTGAGAAGTGCAGTGCATATGAATAAGAATATGGAACCGCTCTCAATATGGAACTCAGTCCATCTGCTGCCAGCCAGAAAGGCAAGCAACATTGAGAATGAAACTTGTCTCATTCACAACTGCATTTCAGTACCTTTGAGCTGGATTGATGATAAATGTACAATGCTTGAGCAACAAGAACGTACACTTCGTAAAAGACTTCCTATTTGCTCCTGTTCTGCTGTGCAGTCACTGCTTCTGTTTCATCACGAAGATTTCATCACATTCGAGTCTTATTTCCTCCTTGCCTATAGTACAGGCATTTCCCAACCTGTGGCACCCTGCGTGGGGATCAGATGGCAAGCCCTATCTCCTTCCCTAGCTCTGAGGCCAGTTGTCACTACCCTGAATGTGAATGGGAAATGCAAACTGAGAGCTTTTGATTGAGTTCCTAGTGACTCACAGCTCAGTAAAGATTCTGCGTGTACATCAGGAGGAAAACCTGCTATTGTTTGGTAATGGTGCCATCTACTGACGTAGCAATATCTTGTTGTATTGTTTTGTTTCATCCTGTTGGTCTGTGAAATCTTTGAACAGTATAAAGACAGACACACCATGCTCAGTATTAAGTAATCATAGTGAAGTTGATAGTATTAGTAGTGATGCACATGGCTATTATCTCAAAAGTCCCATGGAGAACCGACTGAAAATCTGAATCTTGACTCAATTTCAACAATAGCAACAAGTTACGTGGATATAGCATTAACATTGTAAAACATTCCAAGGTATATCACAGGAACATGCCCAAAAAAAAACCAAATCGCACATGGAGAGACTAGCCAGAGCACAAACAGATTGGCCAAAACAGGTAGATTGTGCAGAGTATCTTAAAGAATGAAAGCAAGGAGTGAGATCTGGGGCACAGACGTTTAGGGAGGGAATCCAGAGTTCAGCGCCCAGGCTTCACCTTCAGTGGTGAAGGTGTGCTTCAGATCTGAGATATTTGAAAAATCAGCATTAGAGAAGGGTAGATATATAGGGCTGGGGGAGATTACAGAAATAAGGGAAATAACCATGGAGGAACTTGGAAACAAGAATGAGAATTTAAATATCAAGGTTATTTGTGAAGACAGAGTGATGGATAAACAGGATTTGGTGTGAATTAGGACACAGGCACCACTGTTTTGTACAGCCTTTAGCTTGTGGAGGTAAATGACACCTGAAGCCACAGTTGATAATACACTTGCTCTGAGTTAGAAGGCTGCGGATTGAAGCTCTGCATCCTGACAATTTGGATTGATGTTTTGAGACACTGTTTTTGAGAGAATGATGCATTTGTGGAGGTATGTTCCTAAGGTCTAACGCTAACCAGAGCTCGTGCCTGCCCTCTTGTTGTGATTCAGATCGATAGAAAAAATCCCAGGCTGTTATTCAAAGAAAAATGAGGCTTCTTTTTAGAAATAAAAACGTACCTCACCCCTCCTTCCCACAATTCAGTATAACTGACCATTCATCTCATTTGCAGCTTTTAGAGCTTATTATGTGCAAATTGCTGTAGAATGTACCATGTGCAGTAGGAACAGCATTTGCACTTTGTGTGACACCCACACAACTGAGTCTTAAACTCATGAGTTCGTGTTCCACTCTGGAACTTGAGTACTTAATCTAGTGTGATACTTCCTTGCAGTGAGTTGCTGTGGAAATGCTGAATTTCAGATGAGAAATTAAATCAAACTTCCATCTGCCAGATCAAGGGACTGGAAATAATCTCATGGCGCTCTTCGAAGAAGAGCATGGAAGGACTTCCTTCCATGTCACAGTCATTACCACTGAAACAAATTAGCTGGTCATGCTTTTCATTTATTCTGGCCTCCTGGCACAGTGGGTAATGTCCCTGCCACTAAGCCAGAAACTCTGGGTTCAAGTCCCACTCCAGGAATTGGTGGCCAAGAATGGTGCATTCAGCTGGCCAAACAGCTATTAACCTGTAAACTCTTCTAACAATGTCAAGTGGATATAGTATGGAAACAGGCCCTTCAGCCCAACCAGTCCACACTGGCCCTTGGAGCATCCAACACAGACACATGCCCCCACAACCCACCTAAGCTACACATCCCTGAACACTACAGGATTTAGCATGGCCAATCCACCTAACCTGCACATCTTTGGACTGTGGGAGGAAACCGGAGCACCCGGAGGAAACCCACACAGACACAAGGAGAATGTCCAAACTCCACACAGACAGTTGCCCGAGGGTGGAATTGAACCCAGGTCCTTGGCGCTGTGAGGCAGCAGTGCTAACCATCGAGCCACCGTGCTGTCCCAAAGTAAGGGGAAGGGTCCCGGTTAGCCATGCAATGGAAAGAAACTAGAGCCTCTATCACCACTATCCATAGCTCCGGGCTACAACATGCACGTAATTGTCCATGTTGCCATTTCAACTCAGTCTCCCCGAGTGAATTGCAACACAGCACCATGACAGTTCATTTCTGGTTACTCTTGTTCGAATTGTCTACAATGTTTACCTGTGTCATGATCATGTTTATGCTTCAAAAGTAATTTATTGGCTGTGAAGCACTTTGGGACCTTATGAAGACATGCAAACAGTGCTAACTAAATTCAAATTCTTCCTTTTTCAAAAACACATCTCTGGATCTGAGTTGGAGATAAAAGGTACTGCAGATGCTGGAGAATCCGAGATAACAAGCATGGGGCTGGATGAACACAGCAGGTCAAGCAGCATCATAGGAGCAGGAAAACTTGACGTTTCGGGCCTAAACCCTTCATCAGAAATGAGGGAGGGGAAGAGGGTTCTGAAATAAATAGGGAGAGAGGGGGAGGCGGATAGAGGATAGATAGAGGAGAGGATAGGTGGAGAGGAGGCAGACAAGTGGAAGAGGCGGGGATGGAGCCAGTAAAGGTGAGTGTAGGTAGGGGGGTAGGGAGGAGATAGGTCAGTCCAGGGAGGACGGACAGGTCAAGGGGGCGGGATGATGTTAGTAGATAGGAGATGGGGGTGTGGCTTGAGGTGGGAGGAAAAACAGGTTAGGGAGGTGGAGATGAGCTGGGCTGGTTTTGGGATGCGGTTGGGGGAGGGGAGATTTTGAAGCTTGTGAAATCCACATTGATGCCATTGGGCTGCAGGGTTCCCAGGCTGAATATGGTTTGCTGTTCCTGCAGCCTTCGGGTGGCATCACTGTGGCACTGCAGGAGGCCAAGGATGGACATGTCATCGGAGGAATGGGAGGGGGAGTTGAAATGGTTTGCGATTGGGAGGTGCAGTTGTTTGTTGCGAACTGAGCGCAAGTGTTCTGCAAAGCGGTCCCCAAGCCTCCGCTTGGTTTCCCCGATGTAGAGGAAGCCACAGCGGGCACAGCGGATGCAGTATACCACATTAGCAGATGTGCAGGTGAACATCTGCCTGATGTGGAAGGTCTT
>JAHRHZ010000009.1:25553781-25598395 GCA_024137785.1 Ginglymostoma cirratum | reverse complement strand
GAGGAATGGGAGGGGGAGTTGAAATGGTTTGCGATTGGGAGGTGCAGTTGTTTGTTGCGAACTGAGCGCAAGTGTTCTGCAAAGCGGTCCCCAAGCCTCCGCTTGGTTTCCCCGATGTAGAGGAAGCCACAGCGGGCACAGCGGATGCAGTATACCACATTAGCAGATGTGCAGGTGAACATCTGCCTGATGTGGAAGGTCTTCTTGGGGCCTGGGATTGGGGTGAGGGAGGAGGTGTGGGGGCAGGTATAGCACTTCCTGCGGTTACAAGGAAAAGTGCTGGGTGTGGTGGGGCTGGATCTGAGTTGCTTTGGTTAGTCCTGAGGAATGAGGTACACATCATCTGTACATGCATGTTCACAGTGCAGTGCTAATTAATGAAAAGGAGATGGGAATTATTTTGCAATATTGTAATACCTGGCAGTGGAACAAAGGAAAGAAATGGTCATTGGCACAAACAAAGTTAAAATTGGTTGTTTGGAAGTCCATGAGATTAGCAATGAGTCTGTGATGTTAAGTATATTCAAGGCTGAGATAGATTTTTAATCAGTAAAGGAATCAAGGGCTGTGGGAAAGAGGCAGGAAAGTGGAGTTGAGGATTATCAGATCAGGCATAATCTCCTTGAATGGTGGAACAGACTAGATGAGCTGAATGATCTATTTATGTGTCTAACACTGAGAGCCTTGAGCTGGCATCGATTGGTAACTGCTTTGACTTTTCATAGAATCATAAAATCTTTACAGTGTGAAAGTAGGCTATTTGGCCCATTGAGTCCACACTGTCCCCCCATCCCCCCCTCCATTTCCCATGGCTAATCCACCTAACCTGCACATCTTTGGACTGTGGGAGGAAACCCACACAGACACGGGGAGAATGTGCAAACTCCACACAGACAGTCTCCAGAGGCTGGAATCGAACCTGGGTTCCTTGTGCTGTGAGACAGCAGTGCTAACCACTGAGCCACCGTGTTGCCCCATATGTGTCAGGAATTCTCTGTGTCCGGTGGGTGGGAGAATAGGAGCTTGTGTATTAATAAAGAACAATTATGTAATAAGAAGGCTGATATTGAGTGATAATCCGTGCTATTATGCCTCTCACTGTTCTTGAGTGAGAATCCTGTCTCGATGCCAAGAATTTTGTTGGAATATTTGGTCTTAATGATGAGAAGGGCCTTGCTCAAGGCTCACTTGGTTTTCCCAAATTTCATGCCGTGGCCCATCTTGTTTTGGGCTGGGAAGATTGCACCCTTGATCTCTGAAGAATTCTTCTGGCTCATTGTGTATACACCTATCCAATTTTTTATATTTTTTAATTTAAAGAAAATTGGTGAAATAAAAGAACTCACTCTGGCTTCCAGCATCCACAGTCCTTACTGTCTCCAAGACTATCCCCTAGCTCCAGAGAAAGCAGGACATTGATTTTGATTGGCTGCCTGCTCCATGCATTGCTATTGTGTGTATATATGAAGGGCACGGGCACTGGGATCACTATCTTCAGTTAATTCACAGTGGATAAGCGAGCAAAAGGAATGTTGTCCAGTTTACCACAGTCACCCATGTAGAAAACAAATCCCCATGTTGGACACCTATATTTTAAATTTCCTGAAAACAAAGCCCAGCTCAGACTGTTGTTTTAGCCATACACCTTTAACCTGGAGAATGTTCAAGTGCACCCAAAGAACACAAAGGTGTTTTTTTTTCTGGTTTTTGTTTGGTTGCTTTTGAGTTGTTGACGAATTGCAATTCTAAGTTCTCACTGTGGAGAGGGAAATACTATTGTCCACTTCTTGTTCTGACTTCTTGGACTTTTTAACTTCCCACTTGTACCGTTAGCACTTGATATTTAATGAAAGTTCTGCTTGGTTAGATTGTGTGCGGTGTAGGGTAACTCCTGCACTGCTCTGCTCTCCATTCAAGTAACTTAACATAGACCAATTCTGTGACCCAGTGTAGGAATGCAGATATCTCAGAGGATTGTGGGGCTGGAGGAGATCACAGAAAACAAGAGGAGAGGCCATGGAGAAATTTGAAAATTAGGATAACGCTTTTAAATCGAGATGTTGCTTAGCCTAGAGCTAATTCAGTCAATGAGCATTGGGGGTTTCGGTGTGTGTTTCTGTATGTATTCGTAAATAAGTGACATTAGTGGACACTAGTATAAACCATTACCATTTGTGTCAGGAAAGTGTGCAGAAAAAGAAAGTGCTTTATTGTTTTGAAAAGAATAGGATATAGTGGCATATTTCTGTTGTGTAGCATCCTCTGCATTTTCATGATCTGCAAACAAAATTGGATAAAAGATTAGATATTCTTAGAGAGAAAAATTGTGAGAGAAACAAAGGTGCCTTTGCAATAAACATTATTATCTGAGCTAAAATTAAAATTTTATTTTAAAATGCTGCCGGGTAGAAATGATTTTAATTTGAATATTGTGGTCCAGAACCTGCTGAAGAAAATAAATGTTTGAATGATATGTTATGATGTACAAATTCCCAGCATAAGGAAGAGATATGAGTGGAACTATCAATACTACCTTGGTATCTTCAAGTTTTGTTCCCCTTTTCATGGTAAAAATAAATGAAATTTGTGAGGGCTCTTGCGCAGTATTGGTTGTCTCCCTATCTCTGAGTCAGGAGGCCTAGGTTCAAGTACCACGCCCTCCAGAGGTGAATAATAATATCTCTGAAGAGATTGATTGGAAAATATCTATGAGGAAGATATAGCTCTTGAACTGCAAATCACCAAAGGCTGCTGCGAATTATACAGCCGTGTCATTTGTTTCCTTAAAGCCCCATTTGCTCACAAATTGCTCATGAAACTTGTCACAAAGTTACATCAAGTTCTTAATAGTGTAAGTTATCTTTTAAGATGTGACAATTATTAATGACTGCCAAAGCACCTTTTTGGCCCAAAACACAAGCAAAGTGTGGAATGTCATTAAGAGTAGCAAATTGTTTCACAAATATCAAAATGAAAATTAAAGAACCTCTGACCTTTGCTTTCTGTCTCCTCTTCCTCTCCCCCTTATTGCAATCTTCTTCCCTTTCCGCATTTCGCTCTGTACCTGATCTGACTGTGAATTTACCTGTTTTCATTCATCCGCCTTCTCAGTTCTCTCGTTTACTTCTTAATTCATATAATCTTAAGGAAATCCACAGTTTGTTCTGTTATTCACCAGGGTTCCACAATTGCTGTTATATTGCTAGAAACTTGCTTTCTTTGCAAGTTTGGGGATGAAATTTCTAAAACGGAAATAGGCATGAATCAAATACATCTTGCTAGTAAAATCTGGGCTATTTACCCGTCCTGTCCTCCATGGATGGTGACCATGATAAGAATCCACAGGGAGCTACTTAAACAAGTCACATGTCGAAGTCTTTGATTGAGGACCCACACAAAATGTGTATCGACATCAGTGAGGTGTCTCTTTGTGAACCAGCATGAGAACTGCTACACATTTAATTTCTTTCAGTTTGGAGCTTTCAAACTCCATTTCAAGAAAAGCTTTTCTTTCAAACAGTACCAATTTCCTCACTGTAAAAAACACTCACTGATTTTCTTTTTCAATGATTAAAATATCAGCTGTTGGAAATAAAAATGCTGGAATCTGTTAGTTTTTTTTAGAACTTCACAGCACAAACAAAAGTTACTTGGTAATATTTTATAGTAGGTAGCTGGAATTTACTTTCTGTGCTCTGCATGAGATAATAGTTATCTATGTACAGTCATGAAACATTTAATGAGAAGCAATACTTCCTTTGCAATGGGCAAGGCCTCTGGAAAATTTAAGCTGCCTTTTTATCACAGTATGCACAGGGCTTGTGTATGACTTTCTTGTTACAATCATTCCTGGTTCTTACCTGGTGCTGCTGCAAACTGTTGAGTCAAACACAGCTGCATGCCTCATGTAAAAATGCAACCTTAGGATGTTTTGTAAGATCAGACGTCCTGTTTCAGCACATCAGAGTGCTCAACCAAGCAGGATAACAGCATCATTGGGCACTTAAAGGAATTTTTTGATTTGATTTGATTTGATTTATTATTGTCACATGTACCTAGGTACAGTGAAAAGTTTTGTTTTGCATGCAGTACAGGCAGATCATACCATACAAAGAGCATTAGGGTAATAGAACAGAGCAAGAAAAACAATTTTGCAGCTGCAGAGAAAGTGCACAAAGAAAGAGATCAACATTAAATTTAAAGTTTGAAAGGTCCATTCAGAAATCTGATAACAACAGGGAACAAGCTGTTCTTGAATCTGCTGATATGTGTGTTTAAGCTTTTATATCTTCTGCCCAACAGAAGAAGTTGGAAGAAATTGTAACTGGGGTGGGAGGGATTTTTGATTATGTTGGCTGCCTTCCCGAGTTAACAAGAAGAATAGATGGAGTACAAAAGGGAGAAAGGTGTTGGAGGCTATCACAGGCTGAAATGAAGTGAGGTGTGAGGAGTCTCATGTGGAGCATTGGGGCATTGAGGACCAAAGGGCCTGTTTCAATGCTGTAAATTCTATGAGAAAATTCATACCTTGCCATCTAGGTTGTACTTTGAAACCCCCACCATCTACTCACCCACCCATCCACCCCACATTTTTACAGTTGTAACCTGGGCTGACTTTATTTTACATTTGCTTTAGTTTCAACCACTTCATCTTATTCCTAAAGCACAATTTTTGTTGTTTTGTGCTTGGGTTGACACTTTATTTTCCCGCTTTGGGGAAGTATTAAAAGGATTATGAGGCTGATTATCAACCTGTTGGAACCATGTCACAGATGCTACTTCTGTGGCCAATACATGCTGGAGCGTGACTTGAAGCCAGAGTTTCTGGCTCAGAGATAGGGGTGTGAAACCTAGTGAGCCATGAGGCCTAGTTTCAACACTGTAAAATGTCCCAAGAAACCACACTAGGCTGTTATCAGGCAAAAGTTCCCATACGGTATTTAAGTAGGTTTAGTCAGTTGAGGTGGGAATTCATTTAGGACTGGACAATAAATCTTCATCAAAGTTGCAAGAGTATTATTGACGGTAAATCTGTGTGAACTAATTATAAACACTTGTTTGAACTAAACAGCACGCTGTAGCAACAAGCCACTGTGAAGACTTGAATCACCATAATCACACTTTCACAGTCATTTTGAAATCTGTGTTGCAAATTATTCCTTCATTTAACCAGTTTGTTTTCTTCAGTGCCCTGTTGTGCTGAATTAGGGAGTTGGCAAGTTAAATATTGACAGCGGTGTAGTGTCAGGAGTGGGCTTGCATTTTTATTTATCATGGCTCCTTAGCTAATTATTCTCTTAGGTTAAGTTTCTGGCTGTTTGCATCTGCTATGTTGGTTACACTGTGTTTGATTAAAATGTAACCATATGTAATGCTTAGCAAAGGGGAAAATAGCCTGTGTTTTTGTTCTTTCAGTCCAATCTATTTTGCTTGTTACATTTTCATCATTGTCCATGCATTCCTTGGTTGATAATCACACTCAAAAACGGTCAATTTTGACAATTATTGCAACAGTGGTAAAATTTATTCCACATTAGTTCCCAATGAGTGATGTCTAAATATAAATCTTCTAAGACTTGAGTGTTTTTCACCCTGAAATCACTTTGAATTGTGACCTTGTGGCCACTTATTCCCTGTCCATGTTGCACATGTTTGGCCTTCTATTTATCAGGCTGATCTCCCCCAGCTTCCTGTGATGGACTTGGCAGACACTGTGCTGCTGCCGCTGCAGCTTTGCACAGCATTGTAAACTTGCAGCTAACGTAGTCAGGAATTTGTGAAGGATTGTGTCAGATCACTGTACTCCTTATTAGGCTCGCTGAGGATTTCCAAAGTGTTTTTCATCTCTTAAGTCTTGCACTGCAGAGTTAAGCCAGGGAGCGATGAGAGATCACTGGCTAGCTGAGTCATGTGGTTCAGCTTTATTTATACATTGTGTGTCAAAGAAAGTGAGTTGGGGAAAGATTCCAGTGTCCATTGAATTGATGATTAAAATGGAGACTAAAGAAGGTAAGGAGAGAAACTAGATGGGAACAGGGTGAAAACCTTATTTTAATTGTGCTGCCATTGGTGGCCGAGCCTTCAGTAGCTAGACTCTAAATTCTGGTATTCCCTCCTTTCAAACCTCCTACTCCCTCCAATTTTTAAGATAATCTTTCCCGGCTAACATTTGGTTTTCTGACCTAACGTCCCAGGCTGTGTGCTACCATATCTTCTCTGATATTGCTTTGTGAATTGCCATGGGACAGGTTATAGCATTAAAGATAGAATACAAACATAACTCATTGCTGAGAATGATTCTGGTCTGTTGAAACCAGTGCACTCAAATACATTGCGTGGGATGTTTCTCAAAGGAGTTTTTTTTCCCCACATTAGATGTAAGCTGTCTGTCATGCAGCTTTATGTATATGGTAATCTTGTCGTTGCCAGCTCCCTCAAAGTAACTGAAAAGTCTTTACTTTCTATCCTCCCAACTTCATGGTTTGATCCTGCGAATTTGCCTTGAGGAGGTACCATGGGTGCAAAACCATGATTTCATTCCTCCCTATCTCTGCAATCTCTCAGGGCCATGAGGCTCATGGATCTCTGCACGGACCCAAGTCTCCTCTCTTTTCACTTCTATGCCAAGGGTGACTGTACATTCAGCTGTCTAGAGGTCCAACACTCTGGAATTCCTTTCTTAAACTTCTGCCTTGGCACCTCTCCTCCTCAGTTGTCTCTTAAAACCCACCTCCTTGACAAAACTCTTGATCACTTGCCTTCTTGACGCCTGATACAGTCAAATTTTGTTTAGTAGCATTCTTGTGACGTAATGTCTTGCTGCTTTAAAGATGCAATTTAAATTCAGGACACTGTTGCTGATTTGTCCCTCTGTCAGCAATTGTTAAACAAAAATTCCACTCTTTTCAGATGTTAGTCAGACAGGTAATTTGGCTATGATCACTTTGCTATGTGAAAATGATAGCTGTATATCCAAAATTACTGCACTTCAGAAGCACTTAATTGGATGGGTTGTGCATTGGAAAGTCCTGAGGGTTGCACAAAATATAAATTCAAGTAACTCTTCCAAATGTCTTTGTTAATAAATCAGTAACCTGGCCACATCCCTCACATCATCACAGTCCAATTCTCGTTGCTAAAAATGTGATAGCGTCATGATTACAGGGACAGTGCACCCAGGATGATCATTTCCAAGCCTGACGAGTCTCCTTTGTTCAAGAATGATCAGAAGTACCAGGTTTAACAACACATCTGACTTTATGCATTCATGTTTCACTTTAGGGTGCCAAGATGCGGGGACGGTTAGGAAGTATGGACAGCTTTGAACGTTGCAACAGCCTTGCATCGGATGCTTCCAGGGTGAGTCCTGGGGTCATTCCATCTTTTTAGCCTCTCGCCCGCCCGCTCAAGCGAAACCTGATTGAGTTCAGCAGTGACACTTTTCAAACGGTAGATTTGTTTTGCTCGAATACTTTCCATGGAGCAGGAAGTCTGCTGGTGAAATCCAGAGGAAGTGCTTGTGTTTGCAGTTCCAGCATTCAAGGAGCACTCCAAAATCACTGAAGATAGTGTCATCAGCAAAAGAGAAGTGAAAAGGCTGGTCACCAGCATTACTTTAGAAAACTTCAAAACATAGCTTGCTTATCAGCAGCATGCAGCGGTATTTGTAAATCTTCACTGGATTAAGCTCGGCAGGATATGGGAGTTGGCTAGATAGCACAAATTAGCATACAATGGGTATCTGACAGTGCTTTGACAGATTTGCAGGATTTCTGTTCTGCTGTCAGCTTTTTAAAAGTGAGCATGTCATTGCTTTTTGTTTTCTGACGTCTGCCGTGGCTCTGGACACAGGACGCTTCTCCAGGGGAATCCCCTCCCAACTCTCCACCCGTCAGCCCACGGGCGTCCCCCGTCTCCTCACTGGGCCAGCATTTCACAGAGGAAGACCCCGACTCACCGCAGTTCCGGAGACGGGCTCACACTTTCAGTCACCCGCCATCAAGCAGCAAGCGGAGAATCAGCTTTCCCAATGAGAAGTTGGCCCACAGCCGCTCTCCTGTCTTTCGCCAGCAATCGGAGATTATTCGGAGCAGGTAAAAAATTTGTGGGTTGCAGAGTGGGGAAGGAACATCATTGTCTGTAGGTGAAACTGTTTAGAATTCCTTTGAATTGAGTCCCGCATGATTTTTTTTACATTATACCTCACTTTTTGCATTGGGAGCTGTCTTATCTCATAGAGGTGCACAAAAGCAAGACAAAACTTTGTAAAATGCTGGTTCAGCATCGACTGGAGTATTGGGTCCAATTATGAGAAAGATATGCAGGCATTAGATAGGATATATAACATGTTCAAAAGAATGGTTCCATTGATAAGGGATGTCAGTTGCGTGGATAGGTTGGAGATGCTGGTCCTAATCTTGGCAAAGAAAAGTTTGACAGACAATTTGATGGAGGTGTCCGAACTCCTGAGAGAAGATGGCAAATAATGCAATTTTGTAACTTGATTCAACTCAATCCAATGACGTAAGACCATTGTGTGGAATTGCTGATCCAAGCACAGTGCTTCGATCTAAAGCCTTGATTAAAGCATGAAGTATCTGCTTTCCCTTTTCACCATTTCTTATGAAATTGTGATTACGTTCTTTATAGCCTGATTTATCATATTGCTTCGCATAAGAGAAGCATTTTCCACGAGTCTTTTATGAATGTTGCTCTGAATCGACCTATATTCAAACAGTGACAATGACAAGTTTCAGATTGCCAGCTAGTGTTCCAAATGTTACCTGTTGTGGCGGTTCAGAATGGTTTTTACAGTGGCCTGCTGACTTCACTGACAAAACATATGTTTATTGATGGGCAACTTTTTTTTAATAGAACTCCTGAATTAAACAGAATTGTGATTACAGACTAGTCTTAGAAATTGAATTGCATTTATCAGCTAGCTCCTTCTTGCTGTAAGTATATATATAAATAAATGCAATTTTTGTAAATTAACATCAACATTCATTTTATTAAATAAACTATGTATTTTATGTTGGAATTGGATCACTAAATAGCAGTTAAAAACAAACAGATGTTTGGAATTTGTTGAGCCAAATTCTTTTAAAATCTATCTTAAGTTTCATTGAATGGTAATGTCTCTGTTAAACAGCCTCCATTGTTTTGCACTTTTATCATCTTTTTATTTCCAATGTGTTACTTGTAACACGGACTGTGGACTCTGATTAAGGGATAGAGATAGTTGAGTGGTCATTTTCATAGCTTCTGTCTGGACCACATGCTCAGAGTGATTAGAGTCTTGAGGTGCTAGCTGGTTTGTAGTTTTCACGCTTAAATTTCCTTCCTTCTGCCACTCTGCTAACTTGACTTCTTGCCAAGATCTGAATACCAGGTGAGGTGAAGGTTTGTACCATGCCTTTGTTAGCTGTCCAGTCTTGTTTGTGTTTCATAAAGAGAGGATTAGTGAATAATTCCAAATCTTTTCCTTTCCCAACATGAAAGTCATAGAAATTGTACATGCTAATCTTTGAATGACCTATTTTGATACTTCTGTTAAATATTTGATTATTTTACTCAGAGTCTTGAGACTGGGGAATCTCGTCTTGCATTTTGGCTGTGTTTCCCTACATCCGCGCAATGTTCTTAAACTCAGGTCAAGTACAACTTAGGAGTAGAAGGTTTGAGAACAGATCCCTTCAAAAGAGGAAGGGAAACTAATGGCATGGCACTTCAATAACGAAATTAGCCAAGATCTTACAATAGCAAAGGACAATGCAAAGTGCCAATACATGGAACACAGAATATTTTCCCAGAAAACTTGAATCGATATATCACAACTTTCCTTTAAAAACGCACAATATTTTAAGTTTATCCAGATAATACTTTTTCTGTTTCTTTCCATCTACAGTTGTATGGCTCTCCATGTTAGTATTCTGAAAAACCTCTTTATCGTTTCATGTAAAAATGTAAGACCAACACTTCTAAAATATTTCCTGCACAAATCATAATTTACCAAATAATTCATACACCAACACATTTAGCTTGAAAAGCTAAGCATACCGAAATGGACAATGATAAATACATTATCAAATAAATTGCAGATAAGCAGCATTACATTCAGTGATTACGTTTACCCGGTGTAATGCATTATTGTTGTTTGAAGGGGAGCAGCTGCAAACTGAAAAGGTAGGTTAAAGTATCAGTTGGAGACTTCAAGTCATCATTGAAAGCTTTTACCCAAAATTATATCCTAGGGATATGTTTGCATATCCAAGTTTTTTAAAAAAATGTCTCCTGCAGAACTTTCCTATTTATGGAGAGATCACTTTTCACAAGGCAGACTGTTGCTTCTTACTCCACTGTTTGACCACTGTTTTGTTTTCCTGTGTTTTGTCTTTGTTTTCCCCTTCTGGTTCTGCTCACTCAGCCCCATCAATATCGTGAGAAGCAATTGCAGTAACTCAGAGAGCGAATCCACTTCCAGCAGCCTTCCCTCATCCCTGTCCATCCCGACTTTCCTGAAGCCCTTTTACACCAACACCAGCAGGCTGGTGCAGCAGTCGGATAGTGGGACCTCCAAGAGGTGAGAGCGGCCTGCAGCCTGCTTGCGAATCCTGCCCTAATATTGCACCTTGTTGCCTGATCTGTGTGACTAATTGATGTGCCTGTGGTCCTGCCAGATATTTGTCACTGTTTCTTTGATGCTGTATTTGCTGTGGCCTGCAGTGAATAAATAAGTGTGAATCTTTGCAGTAAGTTTACTCTGTGTAATCTGCTTTAGCTTCAGTATGCTCTGCACAAGTGGACAGAAAATGTGACTTAATATTGGTAAAAATGTTTGTATGATTTGAGGGAGAAAATCTCACTGTTCAAGTCCTGTGAACCATCATTTGCAAAGAATTATACAGCGATTCTTGTTGGCTAAAGGTATTGAGGGGTATGGAAATCAAAATAGATGGTCCCAGGGTACAGTTGAACCTTGACTTGTAAGTAAATGATAGAATGGGCTCAAGGGACCATATGGCCTACATCTCTGTCCTATTTTGCCCTGTCACAAAATGATTAGCACGATGAAAGCTGTTTGTTCCATCTCTATTCATTCACCCAGAAGCACAGTGAAGTACATTTGTACAGGATGTATATTTGAAAGTGATGACATTAGAGAGCTATAGAGATTGAGCTGGAGAGTGGGACTAGCTGGGTTCCTCTTTCGGGAGCTGGTACAGACATGTGGGGCTGAGTGGACTCCTGTACTGTAAAATTCTACGATTCCGTGACAGAAACAGGTCTGTCAGCCCATCCAGCCCTGCTGCATTAATGCCCTACTCGAGCTTCCTACTGTCTTCCCTCATGTAACTTTATCAGCATAATCCTCTATTCACTTGTCTGTCATATCTTTATCTAGCTTCCTCTCAAATGCATCTACATTTTTACTCAGTGGTGGCAAGCTCCACAATCATTCCACTGTTTCTGTGAAGAAGTTACCTTTAAGTTCGCACTTGGATTTCTTGGTGATTAATGGCCTCCAGTTTTGCAGTTTCCCACAAATGGAAATATTGGGTTGCATTTTGGTTGCCAAAGCGGATAAGTCGGGTTTGGAAATTTCTCAACTCCCTGGGACCCGGTTCGTAAAACATGCCCTGAAAATTTCCATTTTCAATTCAGGGTGGAGGGCAGATGCAGGATGAGCCAGTCCATCGACCCAGAAACCAGATTTAGGTAGCAATGGGGTGGTGTGTAGTGAGTTAGTGCCAAGGCAGGCTGGATTGCCTCAGATCGCCTAGTTGTTTGTCGTAGTTGTTTCAGAAGTTGCTACGCTGGCTAAATCTCAAACCTCACCCCCACCAGACCTTCATGACCTCTGTGCCAATTGATGTTTCCCATTTTTCCATATACCCTCTGTGCCACCCTCAGTATTCACTTTATGCAGTCTTCAAAAACCACGAGGAGATGATTAAAAAAAAATCCGCTAACAATCTAATACATAGTTAGTAGTGAAAAATAATTCTCTTTCATAAAATCTATTTCAGACTCTTAAATTTCCTTGAGCATTTTTAAAATGAAGATAATGAAGCTTCTATTCAGTAGCCTCATAAGAGGCATATAACTCTTTAATAGCCTCTTTAAATCTCGGCTGACATTCAAGTGTGGTACAGATGGAGTCATGCTCTTCTGTGGCTTGCATTTTTCTCATCAGACATTAGACCAATGACCTGTTTCCCCTCGCAGCCCAATGAAAAGGATGTCTTGGTCTATCTGAAGAAGGGGAGTCATGTTGGCAATATTTATCCCTCAGTTGACATTGCAGAGAATGTCCAGTTGTTATCATACTCGTGTTTTGGGGAAGCTTGCTATCATCATATTGGCTGCTACATCCAACATTATAACATTATTTCAAAGTACGCATTAGCTGCAAAATGCTTCGAATTTCCTGATACATAAAACAATATTTGTATGATTGCATATGTGTATATAAAAGGCAATGTATAAATCAACACTTTATTTTTCCAGAGAAATTTTTTTTTGGTAAATACAAGAAAAATGATGTGTGGGATCTCTGCTCACTGTGAGCTCTGATATTGACCAGTGGGTTACACCTAATATAAATGATCTGCTTGTGAGTTGATAATGATGTGTAGTGGTTGTAGCCACTGAAGACTGAGCATTGGTAGAATACATTATTTGGCTGCCTCTCAGTATTGCTACAGGACTTGTATAAAAGATACTTGTTGAATGAAGAAGGAGCATTTGAGTTTGAAAATTAAAAATTGGTTATGCCATTTGAAGTGGTAGTAAATTAAACATCCCCCAGTCTGGAGGGACGATCGTACCCTTGGGCATTTCTGAAAGGTCGGGTAACGATGGACATTTCTGGAGATTATGGAGAAAATTCTCCGATGACCACTAATGGAGAAAAATAACTGAAGTAAAAGTCATAAATTACTGGAAACGCTCAGCAGGTCTGGCAGCATCTGTAGAGAGAAATCAGAGTTAACATTTCAGGTCGAGTGACCTTTCCTCAGAACTGGGAAGCTGAAACATTAACTCTGATTTCTGTCCACAGATACTGCCAGATCTGCTGAGCTTTTCTAGCAATTTCTGTTTTTGTTTCTGATTTATAGCATCCATAGTTTTTTTCAGTCTTAAACTAAAAGCCTTCTTGATTTTTAAAAATACTGTATATATAATGCTAAGCATGAAAAGTATGTGAAGATTTTAAACATAGGCTACTAAGTATGGCAAAATGTGACTTCAGATATTTTTGTTTAGACTACTAAATTTAATTGTCCCATAACTTGCTGATTGTGTGTGGAAGGTGATCTTGGGCTTTCTGAGCTGGCTTTGAATTCTCAAAGACTTTTGTCTGACCTTGCATTGACAACCATGGTCACAGTTGTTGCCTGCACAGATTTCCAAATTTTGTACTAAAATGGTTGGGTTATTTCTTGATGGTGATGATATAATGGGTGCAGGCAGAGCAAATTTAGGAAGAGTCCTCAGATCTGACGATAGCAACAGAGCTTTTGGGTGGAACAAACTGGGGTTTGTCTTCTGGCAGAACTTCCAAATGCACTGTTGCCTGAGGTAGGCTGTCCAACATTTGCTATGGGATCCATACTGCCCATCATTCAAAACTGATCTGACAAGTTATATTTCTGGGAAGTTGAATGCTTGCTTATTTTGGAGAATACTGGAAAAGACTACCATGGTAAAATGTTTCAGAGATAGTAGGAACTGCAGATGCTGGAGAATCTGAGATAACAAGGTGTAGAGCTGGATGAACACAGCAGGCCAAGCAGCATCAGAGGAGCAGGAAGGCTGATGTTTCGGGCCTAGACCCTTCTTCAGAAAAAGAAAAAACCCTTTTTCTGAAGAAGAAACTACTACCCCTTGACTGGCTTCATCACAGGTAGCTGTACCTTCAGTTGCAATAATCCTAACCTGTGGAATACCGTCCCGACACCTCTGCACCTCAACCTTAATTTCCTCCTTTAGGACATTCTCAGAAACCTATCTTTTTAGCCATGCCTATGAGCATCATCTCTAATATCTCCCTTTGTGGCCTCATGTCAAATTTTGTTTGGTAATACTCCTGTGAGGTACTTTGAGACAAGTCATTATGTTAAACGTTCTGTACGAATACAAGTTGCTAATGTCTTTTTCTTAGCTGCTTTCCATTCTCCACTTTACATTCTCTTAACCCTTTGCAGTGATTGTAATGAGGTCAGCTAGATGGACCTCTGAGAATATGAGTTATCTGATTGGGGCTGTTAATCTGATCCAATCAGGGAGTCCTACCTGACAAATAAACAGGAGTGTCAAAGGTTCTGTTCACTCTGAGAGCTGGCTCTGAGGAAGCTGCACCACTCTCAAGTACTATGCACCTATAAATAAAGGGTGACTTGGTGACAGTAAACTGGCCTCTGTGGAGTTATTTCAGTGGCCATGAGAGAAAAAATTATGCTCCTGAAGAAATTCACCCGCAGCAGTTGTCTTTGAGTTGGGATAAGCAATCTGGCATCATGCTGTTATTTTGGAAGCTCGACTTGTTGATCCTGCAGTCAAAAACTGGCCCCAGTATGTGGAAAAAATACATTATTTTTTCCCGGCAAATGACATTCGGGCAGATGAGAAACAATGAGTAATTCTTCTGACAGCTTGTGGACCCGCAGCTTTTTTTGTTTATTAGGAGGCCTAACGTTTCCTGAGGCACCAGATACTAAAACCTTGCAAGAGTTGACAAATTTAGCTAAGGAATATTGCATCCCCAAGCCGCCTCTAATTCTGAGACACTGTTGGTTTTACTTGGCAGTTCGAGAACCAGGTTAATCAGTGTTGAGGTTTTTGGACGAGGTTAAGACGACTGGCAGAGGCATGTGAATCTTTAATGAGATGCTGAGAGACCGTTTAGTGTGTGGGATTAATGACATAACCGTGTAAAAGTGCCGATGAGCTGAAGCCCAACTGGACTTCAAACGGGCACTACAACTAGCTTTGCCATTGGAAAGTGCGGCAAGTGGGGCATTTGAGTTACAGGGTATTCCGATGGAATTGGACACCATCGCCAGGCCACCTGAGCTGGGGACACCACTTGAGTGAAGGCAATTGTATAGTCTCACTCAGGACATATCCTGAACAGAGAGACTCGAGGTCAGCCCATAGCAAAACCTCAAAACAAAGACAAGCCTTGGCCAAACAGTTAAGATTTTCTTCAGGATCCAGGCCAGCAAGCCATTGTCGTTGCTGACTCGAGACTATGTGAACTCGAGACAACAAAAGAATCATGCTAGGCCTGAATTGGGTAAGACAACTCATAGGCTGGTATCGAAGGGAGTGCACAGCCTGGAAAGCCCACCTACTTCTGGCATGAAACAGTTAAATTGCTTAGCAACATCCAAGTCAAGAAACAATCAAAATAAATGCCTGGTTAAATGGTCACCCTGTTCTAATGGAGGTTGATACTGGTGCTGGAACCAGTCAATAACAAAGTTCACTCTGGAGTCCAACCCTGAAGTTTGTCTAACACTCTGTCTAGACTGAGAACCTAAACCGTCGAACTTTTACAGATTAAGGGTACAAGTTCGTTTCCATTCTCTTGTGAGAAAGCAGCTAGTTCAGTTATTGCTGACTGTGGTAAAAGGCTCGGGCCCAAGCCTGATGGGGCAAAATTGGTTGAGAAACATTCACCTTGATCAGAAAATAGCTGCCTGAGTGAAGTCCTAATCAAATACCTGGAAGGTTTTCAGGAATGTCTAGGGACTATCAATGGAGCTAAGGCCACCTTGCATGTTGACCAGGAAGCAATTCCAAGATTCTGCAGGGACCCACCCAATGCTATTTGCCTTACGTGCAAAAGTAGGGGCAGGAATCAGGAGGCTGGAGAGCCGCACCCCCATCTCCTATCTGCTAACGTCATCCCGCCCCCTTGACCTCTCCCTGGACTGACCTATCTCCTTCCTACCTCCCCACCTACACTCACCTTTACTGGCTCCATCCCCACCTCTTTGACTTGTCTGTCTTCTCTCCACCTATCGAAAGGACAGACTGATGGGCAGAGGGGGTGGGGTAGTCCTGTTGGTGAGGAATGATATTCAATCCCTTGCGAGGGGGGAGATAGAATCATGAGATGTATAGTCTGTATGGATAGAGCTGAGAAATTCTAAGGGTAGAAAGACCCTAATGGGAGTTATCTACAGGCCCCCAAACAGTAGTCTGGATGTAGGATGTAAGTTGAATCAGGAGTTGAAATTGCCATGTCGCAAAGGTATTACTACAGTTGTTATGCGGGATTTCAACATGCAGGTAGACTGGGAGAATCAGGATGGTACTGGACCCCAAGAAAGGGAGTTTGTGGAATGCCTCCGAGATGGATTCTTAGAACAGCTTGTACTGGAGCCTACCAGGGAGAAGGCAGTTTTGGATCTGGTGTTGTGCAATGAACCGGATTTGATCAGGGACCTTGAAGTACAGGAGCCATTAGGAGGTAGTGACCATAATATGATAAGTTTTAATCTGCAATTTGAGAGGGAGAAGGGAGAATCGGAAGTGTCAGTATTACAGTTGAACAAAGGGAGCTATGGAGCTATGAGGGAGGAGCTGGCCAAAGTTCAATCGTGCAGTACCCTGGCAGGGATGGTGGTGGAACAACAATGGCAGGTATAATACAGAAGGTGCAGGATCAGTTCATTCCAAAGAGGAAGAAAGATCCTAAGGGGAGGCAGGGGCGGCCGTGGCTGACGAGGGAAGTTAAGGACTGTATAAAGATAAAAGAGAAGAAGTATAACATAGCAAAGATGAGCGGGAAGCCGGAGGACTAGGAAACTTTTAAAGAGCAACAGAAGATAACTAAAAAGGCAATATGCGGAGAAAAAATGAGGTACGAAGGCAAACTAGCCAAAAATATAAAGGAGGATAGTAAAAGCTTTTTTAGGTATGTGAAAAGAAATAAAATGGTTAAGACTAAAATTGGGCCCTTGAAGACAGAAACAGGTGAATTTATTATGGGGAACAAGGAAATGGCAGAAGAGTTGAATAGGTACTTTGGATCTGTCTTCACTAAGAAAGACACAAACAATCTCCCATTGTAATAGTGGCTGAAGGACCTAGGATAATGGAGGAACTGAAGGGAATTTATATTAGGCAGGAAATGGTGTTGAACAGGCTGTTAGATCTGAAGGCTGATAAGTCCCAGGGACCTGATGGTCTGCATCCTAAGGTACTTAAGGAGGTGGCTCTAGAAATCGTGGACGCATTGGTAATCATTTTCCAATGTCCTATAGATTCAGGATCAGTTCCTGCAGATTGGAGGGTGGCTAATGTTGTCCCACTTTTCAAGAAAGGAGGGAGAGAGAAAACAGGGAACTATAGACCGGTTAGCTTAACGTCAGTGGTGGGAAAGATGCTGGAGTCAATTATAAAAGATGAAATTATGACTCATTTGGATAGCAGTAATAGGATAGGTCAGAGTCAGCATGGATTTACGAAGGGGAAATCGTGCTTGACTAATCTTCTGGAATTTTTTGAGGATGTAACTATGAAGATGGACAAGGGAGAGCCAGTGGATATAGTGTACCTGGACTTTCAGAAAGCCTTTGATAAAGTCCCACACAGGAGATTAGTGAGCAAAATTAGGGCACATGGTATTGGGGGCAAAGTACTGACTTGGATTGAAAATTGGCTGGCTGACAGGAAGCAAAGAGTAGTGATAAACGGGTCCCTTTCGGAATGGCAGGCGGTGACCAGTGGGGTACCGCAAGGTTCGGTGCTGGGACCGCAGCTGTTTACAATATACATTAACGATATAGATGAAGGCATTTAAAGTAATAGCAAATTTGCTGATGACACAAAGCTGGGTGGCACCGTGAAGTGTGAGGAGGATGTTATGAGAATACAGGGTGACTTGGACAGGCTAGGTGAGTGGGCGGATGCATGGCAGATGCAGTTTAATGTGGAAAAGTGTGAGGTTATCCACTTTGGTGGCAAGAACTGGAAGGCAGATTACTACCTAAATGGAGTCAAGTTAGGTAAAGGGGAAGTACATCGAGATCTAAGTGTTCTTGTACATCGGTCAATGAAAGCAAACATGCAGGTACAGCAGGCAGTGAAGAAAGCTAATGGCATGCTGGCCTTCATAACAAGAGGAATTGAGTATAGGAGCAACGAGTTCCTTCTGCAGCTGTACACGGCCCTGGTGAGATCGCACCTGGAGTATTGTGTGCAGTTTTGGTCTCCAAATTTAAGGAAGGACATTTTTGCTATTGAGGGAGTGCAGCGTAGGTTCACGAGATTAATTCCCGGAATGGCGGGACTATCATATGTTGAAAGATTG
The DNA here is from genome assembly GCA_024137785.1 of Ginglymostoma cirratum. Lineage (NCBI taxonomy): Eukaryota > Metazoa > Chordata > Chondrichthyes > Orectolobiformes > Ginglymostomatidae > Ginglymostoma > Ginglymostoma cirratum. The sequence goes on along the minus strand of JAHRHZ010000009.1, from coordinate 25,580,067 downwards.
GAGCGGCTGGGCTTGTATACACTTGAGTTTAGAAGGATGAAAGGGGATCTGATTGAGATGTATAAGATTATTAAGGGATTGGACACTCTGGAGGCAGGGAGCATGTTTCTGCTGATGGGTGAGTCCAGAACCAGAGGACGCAGTTTAAAAATAAGGGGTAGGCCATTTTGAACAGAGTTGAGGAAAAACTTCTTCACCCAGAGAGTGGTGGATATATGGAATGCTCTGCCCCAGAAGGCAGTGGAGGCCAAGTCTCTGGATACTTTCAAGAAGGAGATGGATAGAGCTTTTATAGATATTGGAATCAAGGGTTATGGGGATAAGGCAGGAACAGGATACTGATTGTGGATGATTAGCCCTGATCATAATGAATGGTGCTGCTGGCTCGAAGGGCCGAATGGCCTACTCCTGCATCTATTGTCTATTGTGTATTGTGTATTGTCTATTGTCTATCCTCTCCTCTATCCATCTTCTATCCGCCTCCCCCTCTCTCCCTATTTATTTCAGAACCCTCTTCCCCTCCCTCATTTCTGATGAAGGGTCTAGGCCCGAAACGTCAAGCTTTCCTGCTCCTATGATGCTGCTTGGCCTGCTGTGTTCATCCAGCTCCACACCTTGTTATCTCGGATTCTCCAGCATCTGCAGTTCCTATTATCTCTGTATCGTCAGACCAGCCCAGTTTGTGGAATGGGCAGCACTGGTCATAACCAGCTGGTGAAGCCTGACGGGTCAGTTTGCCTTTGTGGGGATTTTAAACAAATGGCAAACTACTTCTCACAGCTCGGTAAATAACCAATCCCTTACATAGAGGATTCATACGCAAAGCTATCGGGTAGGTGGGGGGTGTGGGGATGGTGCTGTCCTTCACGAAGCTGGACATGAGCCATGTGTACCTACAATTGCAATGAGTTGAGGATTCACAGAAGTATGCTACCATTAATACTCATGAGGGTTTGTACCAAAATATGAGACTGCCATTTGGGGTACTGTCAACGTGTGCCATTTTTGAGGGGACGAAGTTTGGTACCAAAGCCACGGAAATGACCCTGCATGGAGAAGAGGCACGGTCAATACAAGGTCACGTCCTACGACCTACAAAGTTCGGGTAGGTGAGGCAGTCCTGAACAAGCACATGGACCGCATGAAGGCTGCAAACTTGCAAATAGGGCAGGAGCAAAACTTACCAGACCCTTCAGAACAACCAGAAACGCTGTCAGAACTTGTGGGTTCTCTCCCATTTCCAAGCGTCGAAGAAATCTCAGAGTCTCAGAAGGACCTGGTGGATGTTGCAGCCTCGACACCTTTACCGCCTGAAGAAGAGGATGAATTTCTTGTGAGATACTCCAAGCACAAGAGGTGGGCTACGGTCCAGTACACACCACCCCCATCGGAGGAATCAGACCCAGTGCGAAAACGCCACAGGAGAGGCAACAGGAAAAAGAACAGGCCTCTGTCCCTGTACTTAGAGGGGTTGGGGTATAGTGATTAGAATGAGGTCAGTCAGGCGGACTTCAGAATATGAGGACAGACTGGGGCTGTTAACCTGGTCCAATTCGGGAGCCCTGGCTGACAAATATAAGCAGGAGTGTCAGACATCCTGTTCACTCCAAGAGCTGGCTCTGAGGCAGCTGGATCTGTGTCAATGACAGTGAGATAAAGGGTGACTTGGTGACAGGATACCGGCCTCTCTGGAATTATTTTACCCTTCATGGTTTTGCTGGATCTTGCAATTGTCTCTCGCTCCTGTTTTTGACTAGCTCTCTGAATTATGCTTTTCCTCATATTTGTTTTTCCTTCAATTTCTTCCCTGCCATTTTCTATGTTTCATTGCAGTTTTAATTTTCTTTTTCATTTTTCCATTTTTCTCTGTCTTGATTGTTTGGACTTGCCTTGTTGCTGTTGTCCTCACTCCACCTGTTCCCTTCAATCGTTTTGAGATGAAACAGCAAGTGGCATTTCAGTTCTGGGTTATTAGACATTTTTTTGAAAGAAAGAAGATCTTTACAGTGATCCATGTTCTGAGTTGGAAATTAAGTTAGTATTGCGCAAATGCTGAATGAGTTCTTCTCACCCTGCTTTATTTTAACGCCACCAGTAAAACAGCAGTCAGCAATTTCTATCGAAGAAATGAAATTTTTAGGATAAAGTCTTAATTTCCATTCACAGTGCGATTTATTTTTGAAGCACGTGTTCTTACTTTAATGCAATTTATCTTGTTTAAACATTTTTCAAGGTTCAAGCATTTCCAACTGCACAGAATGTAAGATGTAAACAGAGCCACATTCTTGCATAATTTTTGCGGTCATGTGGGAAACACTGAGATCACTAGCAAATACAGTTGTGTACATTCACAAATGACTCACTGATTTTTGGGGCCTGTTCTTATATATATTTTCATGCTTCTTTATAATCTCGGAGTTTTCAGTTTATTTCCTGTCTCTTCTCGTTTTCAATTCCTTTTCTGGTTCTTGCTCTTTTACAGACATTAAAATTTCTTATCTGACTTGTAAGATACTCAGGTAGAGCAGCAGGCTGAAAGAGGGGTTGTTGCTTGGAAGTGTATGGTGTGAGAGAGGTGTCTTTAAAAAAAAACTTCTAAATGAATGAAGACCAGGCTGTATTACCTGTCCTTTACAAGCAATCTGTCTTCGGTTTTCTGGCACATCTCTGATTTTGATCTCTCCACCACGAGGCCATGCCTTTAGCTGCACAGGCATTAAGCTCTGGCATTCCCTCCCTAAACTGTCTGCTCTCTACCATTCTTTTTTTCAAAATACCTTGTAAAACCTATCTCTGACTGGTCTTATGGTCACATTTTCTGAAATCTCCTTAAGTTGCTTAGCTTCAATTTGTTTATGGTTCCATAAAGCACCTTGGGACACTTTGCAAGGTGGTAAATCAATACAAGTTGTCTTAAATTTAAGTTGTTGGTGTGGATATTGTGAGATGTAAAATTAAATATCATCCTCTTTTTGGTATATTTAATTCAGGTTGTTTTTCTGATTGCCTGTGTGGCTGTAGATGAAAAGGATCATTGACCTGATGGTTTTTTTAAGTGGGTTGTTTTGCCACCATCCGCTGAACAGTTTAAGTGAAAGTACACTTTTAAGATAATAAGAAACCTTGGAACGTGAAGCAAGTCACAGCTTGCTGTACTGGTAGCTGAAAGGTTTTGTGGTTCTTCCTCTGAAGGCTGGATGGTTACGACAGACTTTGGAAACCTGCATGCTGATTGTAGTGATCTGTCATTGCAGCTAAGAGTCTGGCCAGTCTGATCTTGTGGAATGCGTCTCTAATGCTGACAAAGTTGAAGTGACTCACTTAATGGAGATTTCTATGGTTCGCAGCTGGGGTCTGCAAAGGTGGAGCCAGTGGGGTGCTTCACTACAGGACGAGAGTGTCCAGCAGACACCTGGACACAGACGACATGCACAGCCTTTCATTTAAAGGTAACTCTTTCTGTTGTTCACCGTGAGAGACCGAGTAATGAATTTATATTTTCCTACAAATCTAAGGGAGGAGGTTTGTTACAGCGCATTACTGCTGTTCTCATAGAAAAGCGTACCAGTGATTCCTTTATGTAATTAATCCAATCCTCTGGCTGACCCATCTGCTGTTTTTTCAGTGCAGTGACTGTTCAGCAGGATTGTTAACTGAACATTGGTAAAGAATTTGCAGGCAAACATTTAAGCCAATAGTGGGTATTCTTCTGCATTACTGGGCGGGATTGAGCAAAGCCTCACCCATTCTCAGATGCCATATTTGTCTGGTTAAAACATTCATGGGTTAAAAGATTGGAAAAAAAAGTTCTCCTTGGAACTGAGAAGGTTAAGAGTTGACCTAATCGAGGTTCACAAGACAATGATGTTTTGGCAGACTAGATACTGGTCATTCGCCTATAATGAGTGGGTTAGTAACCAAAGGTGATAAATGAGGAGATTGGTTGGAATCTGGAATGCTCTCCCTGGACGTGGCGGAAAATGATTCCATAAATTATTTAAAAGGGAGTTGAACTGCTATTTAAGAGCGAGGTACTTGCAGGGTTACAGATACGCTATGGAGGGTGGGTGTGGGACTGAGCATGAATGCTCTTTCAAAGAACTAGCACAGACACAAGCGTCTGAATTGTGCAATTCTGCACAGCACATTTGTGCTTCTAGTAAGAAATAACCAACTTCTGTTTTAAGGACCGCAGTAGTGAGCAAGGATAAGCTTGATGGGCTTCATCACAGACCCACTGTAAAGTAAAGAACCTTGCTGTCTCTCACACCTAAATTGAGACAGAGTCTGAATTTGGTTGCAGATCTCTTTAGGATTGTAGTCGAAAAAACAGTTCTAGGGTGATATCAGGAATATTTAATGGAAACTAATCAAAGTGAGGGAAGATTGTATTCAGTTATGTCAGCATTAATTTCCATTTGCAAACTATTTTTTATTAGGATAATTCAAGTCTTTATTTAAACAGAGTTAAACTAGTAGCTGTTACTCATTTTATCCATCATTTTGTTCTTCAATCCTGAGGTTCTGAATTTGGATCCTGGTTTCTGTAATTGGTTATAAGCGACAAGATTTCAACAAGTATCTCTAACTAGGGGTCGCTTTATAAAATAAGGGGTTATCTATTTAAAAAAGATTAACAAAATGTTGTCTCCAAGGGTTGTGTGTCTTTGGAGCTGTCTTCCTCAAAAGGTAGTGGAAGAGTCTTTGAATGTTTTAAAGTTGGAGATAAATAGATTTTTGTTAAGCAAGAAAGTAAGTTTAACTGGGGTTGGCTGGAAAGTGGAATAATCTGATTGATTAGCAAAGCAGGCTTGAATGGCTGAAAGGCCGAATCTGTTTCCCATTTGTATGTTCGTATGAGTATATCCAATTTAAGATAATTGATCAAACTCATAATGTAGTTCATTTCACACTTGCTAGATGTGACCAATACAAAGATCCATTCTTTGCTCAGAAAACAAATCTGATCAAACCTAGTATCTTTTCTGAATTACCAGGCAACTGAGGGGAGCCTGTAATTCTCCTTTGCTTTCTCCATGGCAACACTTCAATCTGAGTCAACTAACCAATAAGGACCCGTCTTCTCCTGTAGCATAAATTGTGACTGTTTGAAATTTGGCATTTTTGACTTCCCCCCGATGAGTGGAAGGGGAAATGTTTTGGCAATGTATCTCTTTTCAGTGTGGAGATTGGTGAGGCTCCTCAGCAATAGTAACAACCTGAATGTGCTAATAAAAATCCAGTTACATTTCATTTAGCAAAGTTTAACTTATTCAAGAGCTTTTACAGCGACACTGATAGGGTAAAAGCACAGAGTCTCATCAATTAAGTGATTACTACTTGGTTACATTCTGGTGGGGGAGAGGGAGACATCAACAACACATCTTTTGATGGCTTTAAAATCACTGATAGTAAACGTTCTATTTTTAACTGCACATGTTGACTCCAGAGCTTGATATTCTTTTAAGAGTAGTAATGATGATGGATGCTGGGCATTGTTACTACTGCACAACTTGGACACAGTGTTTTTGAAGTGGATCATGCAGAAATGTGTTTTCACTGAAAAGTTAGAGGACTCTGAATCAATCTTGAAAATAAACACCGGTGACCACAGTGAGAGAAAATTGTCTGCACAAGTTGGTGTTGGATTCCAATCTCGAACAACATGAAGATGACGACTGGCTTTTAATTCTCGAGTATGGTTCATGTTGGCTTGTACTGGGCTGCTTTGATCACATGAGTCAACTGTGGCTGTTAGTGATGATTCACATCTGAATCTGACGCCTGTGCCTTAGGAGTCAATGTTTCAAAGGCTTGGATGAGTGTGTAATCGGAGTTCATACTGTAGTACAGGACTGAGGCAGTGATGTTTAATTAGATCGTTGCAGATGAGACGTTAAAGGAAAGTCCCATCTGCTCTGCTGGGCAGGCATCAAAAATCCTCTGATACAATTTTGAAAACGAGTAGGGGAGTTATCCCTTATGTTCTGTCCTATCTATATTTATTCCTCACCTAACATCATGAAAATGAAGACTATCTTAACATTTATATTTTTTTTTCCTTCGGTGAATTCCGAAGAGTGACTTGCAAAATTGGAAGTCGGTAGTGGGAATGGTGTTGCATGTGCTATGTAAATGCAATTTCTCTTTTACTGTAATCTGCTTTGGAAAGACTAGAACTGAAGCACATTTTGTTTTTAGCACTGCAGGCCTTCTTAAACAGTGCCTTTCTCCGTAAACCTACATAGAGGACCTGTTCTGTTAGGGTGAGGCACTTACTGGAGAGGCACATTAAAACAATGTAAAGACTCCTGGCTCATCATTGACTGCACTGGTTGTGCAGATATTTCACTAACAGTTCCCAAACAAGTCTCTGCTGATTTGTAAGTTGACATGATTGTGATGTAGCAAAATATTTCTGAATATATGAGCAGAAGTAGGCAATTCAGCGCATCAATCTAGCTTTGCTATTAAATAAGATCACAGCTGATCACTTTGTGTTTTGAATTTCACATTCCCATCTACTCCCAAACTGCAGTCTATGCACCTCAACCCTAAAAATATTCAGTGACTCCACCTCCAGAATTCCAGATTTGCACAATCTCAGGAAAAAAAAAGTACCCTTGTTCTCATCTTACCAGAAGAGGAATTGTCTTTTCACGATCATCTTATAAAGACAGTTGATGATCTTACGTACTTCAGTCAAGTCCCACCTCATTCTTCTAAACTCTAGTGGGATCGAGGCCAGCTTGTCTAACTTTTCCTCAACCAATCCGCTCATCCCAGATATCACAATCCAGTAAACCACCTCTGAACTGCCTCCACTACACTTACATCCTTCCTAAGCAAAAAGGCCAACAGGACACACTATTTCAAGTTACATATCAGAAGCACAACATCTTTACTTTTGTAAAACAAACTACTTTGGATGCTTGAAATTCAACAAGTAAAAACAGAAATTGTTAGAGAAGTTCAACAAATCTGGCAGTATCTGTGAAGAGAAAACAACTTGAATGTTTTGAGTCCAGTGACCCTTCAGAACATTTCTGTCTTGACTTTTATGTTCAATTCCTTTTATAGTAATGAATAGCATGCTATTGCCTTCTTAATTATTTGCCGTACCTGCATGCTACTTCCTTGTAACAAATACACTAGGACATAGAATCTCTCTGTACTTTGAAATTTTGCAGTAATTCACCTTTTAAGTAATTCTCTGCTATATTTATGCTTGGTAGCACAGGACATATCTGAAAGGACACCAGCCATTGAAGCTTTTCACCTTGCAGTCATCAGAACTGGGACCCACAAAACAATCTTGAACAAAAGAAGACTGTTTCATATAGGATAAGAAGAGGATGATGATTGGCTTGGCCATCATTGACATGGAGATGCAGCAATTTTGTAGGTAGAGTCTGATTGGTTGCAATTTTGTATACTCCAGTCCTGTGACAACACCCTAACCAATTAATAAATAAGAATCTGGTTGCCTGGTCCTGGGAATTAAGATTGACAATTAACTGTTCTTCATGCATTTCCATGTTAACGATGGCCAAACTAGTCAGCAACCTCTTCTCATTGTATTTAAGATGGTATCTCTTTGTTCGTCAGTTTCTTGAGCCCTGGTTCTGATGAGTTCAAGATGAAAAGCTTCAACTTCTAGTCTCCGTTTAGTAATGTTTTTTATTCTTCCTGCTAGAGTGAACAATTTCATATTTTTGTACAAAATGCTTTGCCAGATTATTGGCCACTCATTCAACCTGTATATATCCTCTGCAAACTCTTTCTGACTTCTTCACAATGTACTTTCCTACTTCTCTTTGTGTCATTTGGAGATTTTGTTGCCATGCCTTTGCTTCCTTCGTCTTAGTAGTAGATATAGATTGGAAACATAAAGAATATATGAAATAGTAGCAGAGGTAGACTGTTTCACCCCTTGTACCTGCTCTGTCGTTGAAGAAGAATTGTGATAGATCTGCTTGTGTTTCAAATACCATTTTTCTAGCTCCCTTCAATGACAGTTGATCCCTTAATAGCGTCTTCCAAAAGATTACTAATAACAATTTGCATTTGTACTGCATCTTAGATATCGTAAACTGTCCCAACCCTTACTGTAAATGTACTATCAATCAAAATTATACACCAAGCCACAATGGAATACTGAAACAGTTTACTAAAAGGTTAATTAAAGAAAGGTTTTCAAAAGTGAAAAGTGGAGAGGAAGAGAGGTTTAAGGGGGGAATTTCAGAGTTCGGTGTCTTGCCAGATGAAGCATGCTTGCTGCCCTTGTACAAGGCTGATGTAAAGTTTTCTAAACAAAGCGTAGCAGAAATGGCCAGCAGGTTAAACAGTCTCTGTGGAGATAAACAGAGTTAATGGACAGAATCTTCCATTCTGGAGTAAAAGATCAGCAGTGGGCATACTTGTCAGTTCATTACATACGCATTAGGGGAAGCTATGGTGAATCTTATGGTGAGGCAGACTGGAAGTCAACAGCCCAGCTGTTAGCTTGTGGAATCAAAGGTCCTGAGTCATATTTAAAAGGCAGCAGGTCAAGCAGTAATTCCCTGCAAATCAGGAACATCATGTGGGCTCTCGGAGTGGATACCTTCAGCAAAACATTCTGGCTCTTCCTCCCTTTTTTGGTAACCCTGCTTCTCTCATCCCTGTGCTTGACTTAGTTCCTCAATTAGCCAGCCTTGCTTCCCCAGACAATCTTTCACTCCTGACCTGCAGATTTACATGGCCATTACACTCCTACCTCCAGTGCTTAGTTCACACCCGTGCCTTGTGCAACTTGGACTCCCACCACCTATTCTTCATCATAGACAAACACTCCCTAAAGAGGACAAGCAGCGACTACTCACTCTGGAGTCCAGCAAATACAGTATCTTGCTTGCTGCATGCTGCTTCTATCCATTTGTATATCCAAAGTCACCTATTGCTATTCAGTAGAATTTAATTGAGAAAGGCATCTCATTCTGTTGAGCTAGTTTCTTTTCAATGAGCATTCATGACATGCAAATGCATGCAAAAAACTTCAGGAAGCATTACGCACCTTTAAAATTCCAGGAACCTTAATGTAAATTCCATCAACAATCGGAGTTTTGGCCTTTCACCGAGTTAGGTTCTCTCCCCCAACTTGCTTCCCACTTCCAGGATCAGCACAATCTTCTGCCCTAGTTTCAGGCTGATGTCTTTTCTGATCTGTTCTGGTGAAATATCATGAAGCTAAAACATAAACTGAGTGAGTTCATTGCTGACTATTTCCAGTACTTTCTCTTTTCTTTTTGGTTTCCAGCCTCTGCAATATTTTGGTTATGTGGAAAGGTTTATAGTTAGGGAGCCTCACATTACCATGTGTCTGCTCCTTTCTGTCATAAGTAACAAGCAGGGAAATAGTGGAGAACTTTTCAATGCCCATATAAAGTGACATTAAAATTTCAGTCCTGCGACTCATTGTGGCTATGAGCAAAGGCGTATGCAACATGAATAATTTTATTACAAGGAGGGTATGAGTACTGAATACATGAATACATGACTTGATGGCAATAATCTCTTGGATGAAGCTCTTTTAAGATGACACAGTTCAAAAGAATTACATTTATAAGTTGAAGCAGAATTCACTGCCTGCTCCCAACAGGTAGGCAAAGGGGTCATGTTATAGGCTGAGAGGCAGCCTGAAGTTTGTTCATTCATTCACTTGAATGTGGGTGTTGTTGTTAAGGATGGTATTTATTGCTTAGCCCTCATTGCTCTTGGGGAGGTGATCATTCCATTTACAGTCAGGCGTCAGGATTTATTTGCTTTGCTCAGTTTTATGGTGTAACAAAACCTATCTCAGCTGAATTTTTTTTGAAATATATAAAGCTCTATCTCTTATGTCGGCATGTCCTTTAGAAGGTAGGAGACAGAGGATGGTGGTAGAGGGTTGTTTTTCAGACTGGAGGCCTGTGACCAGCGATGCTGGGTTCACTGCTTTTTGTCACTGATATAAATGATTTGGATGTGAACATAGGAGGTATGGTTAGTAAGGTTGCAGATGGCACTAAAATTGGAGGTGTAGTGGACGGTGAAGAAGGTTACCTCAGAGTACAATGGGAACCTTGATCAGATGGGCCGATAGGCTGAGGAGTGGCAGATGGAGTTTAACTTAAATAAACGTGATGCGTTGCATTTTAGAGTGGCAAATCAGGGCCGGACTAATACAGTTAATGGTAGCGCCCTGGGGAGTGTTACCGAACAAAAAGACTTAGGGATTCAGATGCATAGTTCCTTGAAAGTGGAGTTGCAGCTAGACAGGGTGGGGAAGAAAGCATTTGGCATGCTTGCCTTTATTGGTCAATGCATTGACTATAGGAGTTAGGACATTATGGTGAGGCTGAAAAAGACAATTGGCTAGGCCACTTCTAGGGTACTACATTAAATTCTGGTCTCTGCTATAGGAGGATGTTGTTAACCTTGAAAGGGTGCAGAAAATATTTACAAAAATGTTGCCGAGCTTGGAGGGTTTGAGCTGTATGGCAAGGGGCTTTTTTTTCCCTGCAGTGTCGGAGACTGAAGGAGAGGTTTAAAAATCATGGGGAGCATGGATAGGGTGAATAGCCAAGGTCTTTTCCCAGCATAGGGGAGTCCAAAACTAGAGGGTATGGGTTTAAGGTAAGAGGGGAAAGATTTATAAGAGACCTAAGGTGTAACTTTTTCATGCCATGGGTGGTGACCACTCATTTGTGTACTGGACAAAGGATGGTCTCTTGGAGCAACCCGTGTGCTATATCTTGAAGCAGCAACTCTCCACTGGTACTGTTCCACCAAATCAGGGGAAGATTTCTCTGTGATTATAACCTTTTTCCAGTAGCTAGCAGCCCATCTTTCCTTTCAGAAATAGCCGAATATTGGAACTGAGTGTTCATTGCCACCCCATAAGGAAGGGTAAACATTTGGAGAGTTGGAGTGGGAATGTCTCTGGCATTCGCATGTGCAGGAAGTGTGTTCCATTGTTGAGCTACTGGCTAACCACATTTTGAAGTTGGAATGGCGGGCGGACGCATTGTGGAGCATCCATGATGCTGAGATTATAGTGGACAGAGGTTGTTACACCACAGATAAAGGCATAAAGGAGATTAGTGACCACCAGGCAGAGAGAAGGAAGGCAGGTAATGCAGGAGTCACCTGTAGTTGTCCCCCTCTCTAACAGATATATACTGTTCTGGTTACTGTTCAGGGTTCAACTTCTAAGGGGATACCCAAGTCCATGGTACGCATTCAATAGTGACCGAGATCGGTGAGTGGTGAATATAGCCTCTTTATTGAACAAACGCAGTAGCACGGTTTGAGGCGGCGATGGAATCCAACGTACAGTTTGACAGTAGCCTCTTTTATACACAGTTTTTACGTACATTAAACTTTTAGCACACTGGTGTCTCATAGTTATGTCTATTGTACACAGGTTTGTATGACATCTGTCGTAGGGAAGCAGGAGACGGTTTAAGCAGTTGCTAAATGCTGGCTGTTACTCCTGATGGGATTAGAATGTCTGTCCGGCCTGAGCTTGCATAATTAATAGGTGTTAGTCCTTTTGTCATTAAAGTTAGTAATATTAGTAAAAATACTAGACCTATATGATCTAAATAAGTGAGAAGTTATATATGTACTAAATAAAAGTTAGAGAGTATTAAACTGATCTCCTGCAGCTGGGTCGTGAGATTTCATCTACTGTTGCTGGTTTTTGACAGTTCCTACACATTCATTCATGCAGTTTCACAGAAGCGCTCTTTTGATAGTAAGTTTCTTAAAGGAGGTAGCGGCCCTATTCAATATGCATTTAAAATGTATAAATCCATACATTAGTATAAGATAGTAGTCCTAAACAAAAGTTAGAAATAGGTAGTACAGTGTGAGAGATAAAAGGTACTGCAGATGCTGGAGAATCCGAGATAACAAGCATGGGGCTGGATGAACACAGCAGGTCAAGCAGCATCATAGGAGCAGGAAAACTTGACGTTTCGGGCCTAAACCCTTCATCAGAATCAGGCCTGAAACGTCAAGTTTTCCTGCTCCTATGATGCTGCTTGACCTGCTGTGTTCATCCAGCCCCACGCTTGTTAGTACAGTGTGAGAAATTGGTAGTTTATAAGGAAATTTCAAATAGATAAAAAGCAGCAGACTGTAAGGACATGCTGATGGAGGAAACTGATACCCTGCACCCTATTCAGGTCCTGGGAGATGGTTACTAAGGGATAATTATTATTATAATCTTTCTCCAGTTTTGAGTGAGTCATGGAGACGGGATGGTGGGGATGGCATTGTTCTGAGTAGGTCATGGTATTATCATGGTATTAACACTTATTCAGGGGTAGACTTTGTACAGAAACAGATCTAAACATCTCTTGCAGCATGGAGCTGATAAGAATTGAAAGGTGTAAAGAGACAATAATGGGTTGGCAGCTTAGGAAGAGATGTTTAATTTATTTTATCTTGTAAGAGTAAAATGTACTACAAAAACGCTGTTTTATGAATGAATAAGTGAAAACGTGGTATAATAATGCTTGTGAGTGAGTTCGTAAAGAATCATCATACAATATCTAACAGTACCCAAGGTAGCTCTGGTGCACAAGTGAAGGAAAAAGAATGGCAGGGCTATAGTGACAGGGGATTCCACAGTGAGGAGATAGATAGGCATTCCTGCGACTGCAAAAGAGATTCCAGGATGGTACATTGCCTCCCTGGCGCCAGGGTCGAAGTTGTCTCTGAGCAGCTGCAGGGGAAGGGGAATCTGAAGGGGAAGGGTGAATAGCCAGTGGGTTGTGCTACATATGGTACGAATGATATAGCTGGGAAAAAAGGGGATAAGGTCCTACAAGCAGAATGTAGGGAGTTAAGATACAAATTAGAAAGTACAACTTCCAAGGGTATCATCTCAGGATCACGACCAGTACCCTGTGTTAGCAAGAGTAAAAATAACAGGATTTATCAGATGAGTACTGGCTGGAGAATGGTGCAGGGGGTCTGGATTCAGATTCCTGGGACCTTGGGATTGGTTCTGGGGAAGGTGGGACCATTACAAGCAGGATGGGTCGCACCTGGGCAGGACTAACATTCCTAGTTTGGGGGTGTTTGCTAGGACTGTCAGGAAGAGTTTAAGCTAGAATGATGTAGGATGGAAATGTGAGTCAGGAGACAGAGGAGCAAGAAACAAAGATAGAAACAAAAAAAAGCAGAAAGAGAAGAAGCAAAAGTGGTAGTAAGAAAAAAACAAAGGTAGAAAACAAATGGGGACATAATGCTGAATAGAGCTAAGATGACTGAAAGGTCAGAAAGACAGTATAAAGCCTTTGCGTCTTGTGAAACATTCGCAATAAGGTAGATAAATTAGCAGTGTAAAATTGGTATTAACTGTTATGATATACACTCATTCCTCCTCATCTGCTGCCTCATTCCTCTGCATATGGATCTGAGTGCTTGTGAGGTCAGCTCCAGGCCCATTTTTTTCTCCGACTATTGAGTCATCTGGTCTGATCGTGCAGACCTTTGCAGTAGTTCGGGATTTACATAGTAGCCATATTGATGGGAGGTCCGTCCCTTGTCGATAACAATGATGCAGTGCAGTTACAATTACAGAAACATTGCTCCAGGCTGACCAAAGATGGAAGTTGAACATCTGGGGTATTCATTAATTGGGAAGAACAGAGGGAAACGGAAAGGATGTGTGGTAGCATGGGGAAGGACATTGCCTTGGAAAATCATGATATGGAATCTGTATGGATAAAGATGAACACCAAGAGGTGAAAAAATATTTTGGGGATTGTCTATAAAAGGTATAAAGTTTCAAGTCCTGCCAGATAATACGCCTGCTTTCTCATTAGAAAATGACGACTGGTGGTGGTTTAACCTGAGGGTCACTACAAGAGAGTGAAGAAGATGCTGAGAAGGAGAGTCCTTCATGGTAACTTCAGCTGGTATTTGGTACCACTCTGGTATTACCTTGGTATCACTCTGTGTCACAAACCAGTCATCCAGCCAACTGAGCTACACTCCCAAACATTAGTGGAAATGTAAGGGAATGTATTAAACAAGCAGTCAGAAATGCATACATTAAGGGTAAAAAATATAATCATGGATGACTTTAATTTACGTGTGGATTGATCAAACCAAACGAACAGTGGCATTGTGGAGGAGGATTTCCTGGAGTATATACATGATGCTTTTTCAGTCCTGTAGCTTGAGGAGCCACCTAGTGCACAGGGTATTCTAAAGTGGATACTGAGTAATGAGAAAGGAAAGATCTGGTTCAGTAACATCCTTCCATCAGCAAGGTGACCAAAACCAAACGCAATACTCCAAGTGCAGCCTCACCAACATTCTGTAAAACTGCAATATAACTTCCCAACTTCTATACTCAATGTCCTGGCTGATGAAGGCCAGTGTGCCAAAAGCCTTCTTCACTGCCCAGTCTACCTGTGACTCCGCTTTCAAGAAACCGTGCACCCGAACTCCAAGGTCCCTGTGTTCCACTACACTCCTTAAGGCCCTGCCATTCACCATGAAACTCCTACCTTGATTTGACTTTCTAAAATGCAATAGCTCACGCTTAACTAAATTAAACTCCATTTGCCATTTCTAAGCCCACTTCCTCAGCTGATCAAGATCCTGCTGCAAGATCCTGTTTGATGGTAGATAGAATGTTTAAAGAACATGTGCAAGAATTACAACAGTTATTTATTCCTGTCTGGTGTAAAAACAAAAGAGGAAAGGTAGTTTGGACATGGCTTACAAAATAAATTAAGGGTAATATTAGAGACAAAGAGATGTATAAAATTGCCAGAAAAAAAAAACAGCAAGCTTAAGGATTGGGAACATTTCAGAATTCAGCAAAAGAGGACAAAAAGTTTCATCATCAGGTGGAAAATAGAGTATGAGTGTAAACTTGCAGGGAACATTGAAACTGACTGTAAAAGCTTCTGTAAATATGTGACGAGTAAAAGATTAGTAAAGACAGATATAGGCCCTGACAATTGGAAGCCAGGGAAATTATAATGGGGAACAAAGAAATGGCAGAAGAGTTGAACACATATTTTGGTTCTGTTCACATAAAAGGTATCCTCCCGGAAATGTTAGGGATTCAAAGGTCCAGTGAGAGGACAGAATTGAAGGAAATCAGTATGAGTAAGAAAATGGTATTGGGGAAATTAATGCGGACAAATGCAGTTAATTGGAAGTTTCTATCTGCAGCCAGGGAGAGTGGAGCATGAGTAAAGATAAAGTAAATCAGAAGTGCATTTTGTTTCTGTTTCACTTTTAGCACATAACAAATTGATGGGGCTAGATTTTAAAGCATTCTGGAAGCCCATTGGAAGAACTTCGATGACATGGATAAATTGGAGAAGCTGAGGTTCTGCTCTGTAGAAGTTTGAGAGGAGATCTGATAGGGATTTTCGAAAACAGGTGAGATCTAGATATTAGAGAGAGAGAGAGCAAGGGGAGACTTCCCATTAGTGGTAAGGTAAAGAAACAGAGGACTCTGACATACGTAAGGAAAAATGTTTTTGCATGTGTTGTTGGGATCTGCAGTGTGCTGCTTGAGGATGTGGTGGCGGCCACTTCATTTGTGGCTTTAAAAGAGAATTGCAATAACCTCATATAGACAGAAAATTTGCTGGTGTACAGAAACAAGGCTGGAATTTGTACCAGCAAGTTTGACCTAGCAGAGTGCCAGAGTGCACATGCACATGGGCCTAATGGCCTCGTTAAGTGCTGTAAACCTTCTGATTTGTTTACAAATAAGTAACAAGCATGCGCTACATTAAAAAAGGAAAGCATGCTTTGTAGAATATGATTAAATCTTTTACAGATCACTATCAGTGGAAAGCTTAGTACCTTATACTGTTTGCATGTTGACCTTGGAAGAGGATTTCTGCTGTT
Organism: Ginglymostoma cirratum; assembly: GCA_024137785.1. Taxonomy (NCBI): domain Eukaryota; kingdom Metazoa; phylum Chordata; class Chondrichthyes; order Orectolobiformes; family Ginglymostomatidae; genus Ginglymostoma; species Ginglymostoma cirratum. Next base: position 25,564,149 of record JAHRHZ010000009.1, on the reverse strand, counting down.
CACTGTTGGTGCTGAAATGAGAAGTTCACACATTTATACAATAATTAAACAAATGATGAAAAGAAGCAAACTTCCTTGTTAGTAACAGTTTCACTTCACAGTTTAACTTCCTCATTTCTTGGAAAACGTCACAGACGTTTACATGTAATCCATCTAGTTGTTTCATTCATCTTTATCACTAATCTGTTTTCACACCAGTAGGATGAAATTTCTTCTTCACGGGACTGTTGAATAAGCGTGCAGCCTTTTTGCTGCACCTTAATACTGTGTTACATTTGGTCACTTTTTACTAAACCATCTATTATTTACTTCCTTACTAAGGAATGATCAACACTCGAGACAATGGTTCCAACGTGTTTTCGGTTATGGTATGTGTCTCTGTGAATGCTTTCCCTTTTCTGCTTTAGTGATGGTGAAAGCAGGAGAAGGGCCTTCTCGGGCTGCAGCACTGAGTCATTGAGTGGAGAAGTGGGTATCCTCACTCCTCGGCGGATTTCCTGGCGCCAGCGGATCTTCCTACGTGTTGCCTCACCTATGAACAAGTCCTCTGCAGCCATGCAGCAGAAAGGAACGTTGGAAGGTACAGTGAGCCAGAGATGTGAGCAGATGGGTTGTTTTAGGAGGACCCCCTTAACACCAATTTGAAATACTGCACATTACAGATAATAGCTTGACAGATCATGCATTCAGTTAGATCTGCTATGAGCAGGCAGTTTTCTTTAGTGGTGGAGATAAAAATTTATCCCTTGATTTTTTTTTAATAGTGGGTGGAGTATAACTGGCATTGAGTAGGCATTGACTAATGGTAATGCTACACAAAATGTGATTGAAGGACAAGGGCACATCATTTAAAAAGGTGACAGAGGGAAATTAAGGAATTAGACACTAATTAGCTTAACATCTATTGTCAGGAAATTGCTGAATTGTGTAATTAAATTTTGGATGATGGAACAATTTAAAATTTTCAGCTGGTCAGAGAAAGCCAGCATAAATTTGTAAAGGGTAGATCGTGCCTGACTGTTTAAGATGATGAGGGAATGTCCATATTTTGCTATGTGTGTGTTGACATCCAGAAAACACTTAAGTCCCCATAAGAAAGGAGTTAGCTAAACTTGAAGCGCATAGAATTGAAGGCAAATTGTGAACATGGTTTGGAAATTAGTGGAGTGAAGGAGATGAGAGTGTGGGGATAATGGGCAAGTACTCATCGTGGCAGGATGTGACTAATTATGCCTCCAAGAAGATCAGTGATGTATGTTCATAAATCATTGTGACCTTGATCAACTTTAGGTGATGTGACTGAAAGTCACAAATTTACCAATGATACAAAGGTAGGTTGCATTGTAAACTTTGTAGATGGAAGCATAAAATTACAAAGCGATGTTAATAGATTAAATTAAGTGAATGGGGAAAACAATAATAAATGGATTTATGTACAGGCAAATGTAAGGCCATTGATTTAACCTACAAAGAATAGAACAGAGCACTTTTTAGATGGTGCAAAGCAAACGAGTAGGAGAGATCCAAAGAGGTTTGGGGTTCAGATACACAGCTCTTTAAAGCATAAACAGATACAGAAAATAGTCACAACGCTTTGTGGAATGTTGATCATTATCTCTAGAGGAAAAGAGTACAAGGGGTAGAATCACAAAAACCCTGCTAAGACTAAACCCAGAGTATACACAGCAGTGCACAGCACCACATTTTGGAAGGATAGATTAGCCTGAGAAAGAGTGCAGTGCAAATTTATAGAATTGTGCCTGGAATCCAATGGTTGAGCTCCCCGGTGCAACTTTCTGGAATTTGCAAGGATAATGTTTGATTTGATTGAACTTTTCCAGATATTAGGAAACCAATAGAGAGAAACTATTTCCATGTACTGGGGAGTCCAAAGCTGGGTTAGATGGCAGGCTATGTTAGGAAACACTTTTACATGCAAAAGCTGTTGACTGTTTTGAATTCTTCCACAATCAACATTGATGCAAGACCAAAGGTTATACAGACAACTAAGTGTCATCATTTTTGTCAGTCAAAGGTATGAAGGGATATGTGGCAAGAGCACATATGTGTAGTCAGGTTGGATGGCGATCAGCCACGGTTTCCTTGAGTGGTGGAATGGGCTCAAGAGGATAGACATATTCCTGTGTTCATACAATTGCATGGATTTTATGTTCAGTGCCAAGTTCTTTCCTAACCTTCAAGGAAACTGTCCATAAGGACCTGAGAATCTGTGGGATTGATTGCCATTACGACATGTTTCCTAGCTACAGGGATATCTTGTATCGAGGAAGAAGTAATAATTGTCATTCATGTCTTAAGAATTTTGCAGGGAGCAGACTAAAGATTGGGGCATATACTTGGGATTAAGGTAGAAACTAAAATATCAATCTTCAGGAGAAGATTAATTTATATTCTATTAAAATGCATGGAGTTTGTTTTTGATTGAATGGAAGAAACAAAATTGCAGATATCGAAAATTAATTGTTCATGACAGACACATTATTCAGCAGTCATTATGACTTACTGCACCATTACAAACTCAATTACGCCTCAATGAACAAGGAGTAATAATTGAAATTCAACTCCAAACCCTGATCTTGATGCTGGTTACATTTGCAAAGACTTGCAACAATATACACTTTGGAGGAGCAGAGTGTCCCTTGCAGAACCTCCTAGATATTCATGTTTAATTACACAAATGTGGACAGCGGATGTTGCTGTCAGTAGCACAAAGTATTGATGGCAAATGCTGACTGCTTTGTCCTCATGACAACTGCAAAATCTGGCCAGTAGTTCTGCTTGATTATCTTTTCAGGGATCAAGGAAGAATTATGTACAAAGGTGTCCACCGTTGAAGTAGCTGGGGTGGAGCTTATGGAGGGAAATTCACACTTAGTACTGCAGAAGAAATGAAACAGATCTCTGAGACATGGTGAATGGCCTGTTTGCGTCATGGATTTCTTGTGCTTTTGCAAAATATAATGGTGACTCTGGAAAAGGGAGTCTGTATTCTACTTCTTTGAAGGTAAATTGTTGGCATAAGAAAATTGGGCTTTCTGTTTCTGCAGATCACCTTGATAGCATTGAGCTGCCACCACTTTCACCGCTCACTCCAGCTGTGGAGGAGGATCCCTTGGCCTCTCTGCTAATGGCGGATGATACCTCAGTTGGAGAGAAGAAGAAACGCTCTTCTGAGGAGCTGCGGATCATGTGGAGAAAGGCCATCTGCCAGCAGATCCTTTTGCTTCGGATGGAGAAGGAAAACCAAAGGCTGGAAGGTTGGTTATCATCAAAGTATAAAATGTATTCTTAAAGGCTTTTAAGATACCTATTGTGGCCATAATAATGTATTTGAGCTTCAACGGTGTATCAAAGGAAGCGTTTTTCCTCAAAAGACATTTGGTAAAGAAACCAGTACCAATGGGGTCTCTATGGCACATGGTGAGCACGTGCTCATTCTGCATAGGATTGGTCGGGCCACTCTCAAACTCACAACTGACACCAATATTCGGCTCTGGACTTTCATAGGAAAGTAAGCTCAAAGCTGGTAAGAGGTGCATTTTCAATATTTACTCACAGTCAAATGATTTTGTCCAATTTTTTAAATGTTCTAACACAGTTAAATGTACACCTCTTAAAGGAACCACCAGAGGCTGCCACCTCTGAAAACAGTTGACATGAAAACAGTTGACTTACTGGAATGTGAAGCCAGGATGACAAAAAAAAGGTCTCCTCTGCTTCCATGTTGAAATTGTGCACTGTTAGATGTGTGTTGATCTGCCTTCCTTCCACTGGCTGCTTGCATCCCAATGACTGCTTCTTGTTAAAGTCTTGCCTCAGATTTGACATGACAGTTATCTCTGCCACCGCGATTAATTCAGGCAGAATCTAAGTCCAAATCAACTTTCAGGCCTCTGTCTCTTTTCACTCATTATCGCTTCTCAGTAGAGTGCAGAGGAAATTTATATCATGGAGAAACTGGCAAAAAAATTGTCTCACACAAATGTTAGGATCTCTGTAAGAGTTATCAAAAATTGTGATCCCACACCCCAAACAATAGAAACTGATACTTCTGACTTTTTTCCTCTGTCTCATTTCATACCCCAGTGAAATTTGCCCTCCTGCTGCCTAAATTTGCTTTCTGAAATAATGATGGTGTTCTCAAATGATATTCAAATATTTAACGATCAACATCAAGAGGTGAGGTGAAAGTTGTCTCCACGATTTATACCAATAATGGATTGGAATTAGTTTGATGAGTTACATGTTAGAATGATATAATTAACCGCAAAAGTCTCCAGATCTGTCCAGAGGTTTATCTGAGGAGTCAGAGCACTTTGTTTTCTCAGTGAAGCCCGAGGGCACAGCTGATAAAACACAAAGCATATAATAGTTCTCAAGAAATTCTAATGCAAATGATTCACCATCTGACTGTTCACTCCTATAGAAGGCATAGGTCAGGAATTGCACTCAATTTGCCTGGGTGCAAAAACAATCAAGAAGCTTGTCACCACTCAAATCAAAACATCAAGATACTGGTGGCTCCATCCAAATCCTTGAGCTTTACTACTTAGAAAGACAAAGGCAGCAGATACATGGGGACATCCCTGCCTGAAGGTTTTCCTCCAAGCCACAGACACCCTGACTTGGAACTATGACACCGTTCCTTCAGTGTTTCTGTTGAACTCCATCCCTATCAGCTCATTGGATGTACCTACACCAAATTCACGGCAGCAGTTCAAGAAGGCATCTCACCTCCACCTTCTCAAAGGAGTGCCTTTCCACTATGGTGGAAATCTCTTGAATAATTTTACAAAAACATTTCTATCAAACCTGAAATTATCAGCTGTAGGTGACTAGTGAAGAATCTGGATATTACTTACATTTCATGTTGGTGTAGATTTCAACAGCAGCCTATTTTCATAAACCCTTCACACATACATCAACGGAAGAGCACTGCATGATTTGTCTTCTTAAGAATTGTATAAAGTTTGCACGGTTTTGCTCCAATCCTTGAAAATTGAAATCAGTCCTCAAAGGTCAAAAGCATTTTGATGCCCTGAGCATATGCTAGCATTGATGTGACTTTCTAACATGGGAATGAATCTTCAGTAAACTGTACCCAATGATTTTCCTCACGAGGCTATGGTTTATAATTTAAAAATAGTATTAATAATTAAATGAACAGGTTAGGAAATCTTTCTCTCTTGAAGTTGGTCACAGTAACTGAATCCTTTTGAACCTATTGCCATACCTCGTGTTCCCTTGGAAATTTGTGTCAGGCTTGTTGGTGGGCAAGATGTTGAAATGGTATTCGTTAAATGTGCTACACACGTAGATTGGAATAACTCCAGCAAGGTCTCTAGTTAAAAATCCTGATCTTAAACAGATGTTTAAAGCATATCTGTTTGTAAAGTCTCATATTTCTAAATCATCCCTGTGAAATTAAGAGACTCTCAGTCTATGCACAGTCAGCACACCTGTTTTTTCCATTGTCTACGGGTATGAGCTTCCAGAATGTCTTTTCCAGTGAATCACCCTGCATCCCCTTATCCTGGCCAGATGTACCACAGCAACCAGGGCTTGTTGGAATGAGGAGCAAGTCACATGACCCCCTTCACCATCCATCTTACCTTAAATTAAAGAGACAGCCCAAAAATACAGTGGTCTTATAAACTTTGCATTCCCGACAGTCTTTCAGATGAATGCTTTAACCAAGGCCCCATCTCCCTTTTCAGGTAGGTTGAAATTGTGCCACAGAGTTTTCTGAGCAAAGAAGGGTAGTTATACCTTTGGTTACGGCCAGCATTTATGCAGAAAAATAGGTTTTCTGTTTATTGCTGTGTGTCCTATATAACTATAGTGACTACAGTTCAAAAGTAGCTCCTTGGCTGTAATGAACTTTCAGAGGTGAAGCCACGAAAGTTGCTACATAAATGCAAGTCTTTTCTCTGATGACTTGGTGTTCATTTGATAACTGTAAAGTAATCCACCTGTCCATTCTGACATGCTTAATGACTGGAATGCAAATTTTTTTTGTCACTTTGTATCTACATCCACCAAAAGAAAGAGAGAGAGGACCAAGTGTGAGAAAAACAGGCTTAGGTGTCTAGGTCCACACAGGAAGACTAGTGATAGGGCTGGATGTAAAGACAGATGTAGGTGTCCAGTTCCTTGATCAGAAACCGAGTGCCTTCAATCAAAGGGCATGCCTTATCCTGAGGTGACATGTAGTGCACACCGCATGGTGACAGGTCCACAGTTAATGAAATAACTCCATGAAAGCCAGTAGCCAGTCACCGAGCCACCCTTTATTTACATGACGCTGACCCCGCTAGCTCAGAGCCAGCTACTAGAGTGAGGGAAACCCCTGACACCCCTGTTTATAACTGTCAGCTCTCCACGATTGGACCAGATTAACAGCCCCAGTCAGCGAACTCATAATCTCTGAGGTATGTGGCTGACCAATCACTACTACGTTCCTCTCCCTCTAAGCCCTGGAATGTAAACCCCTTCCTTTTCCTGTATTTTCTCCTGGGACGTTTCACACCAGGTCAGCTCTTACGACTCTGTCATGGATACTGGCAGCATGTATCGGACTGTTGCCCGCCTCTTGGCTGAAACTCATCTTCCAGCGGTAATGGCATCAGGGCTGCGAAACCTATCGTGTCCTCAGAGGTTTCTTCAATGCTGGGCAGAGGGGGAGAAGCCACGGATTCTGACAGCCTTGCTGGATGTTCTGAGGAGTTGGGTAGGTTTTGGTCCTGCCCCATTTGCAGGGTAGCAGCTTTCATGAGGTGTGGTCCACATGCTTGTTCAGGACTGCCGCTCCTACCTGAACTTTGTATGTCACGGGACCTGACCTCGCATTAACCATGCCTGTACTTTTGCACATAAGGCAATGGCATTAGGCAGGCCTTGCAGAATTGTGGAATTGCTTTTTAGTCAACATGTAAGGTGGCTTTGGCCCCTTTGATAGTACTTAGACCTTCCTGGAAAACTTTCTGGGTATTTAACTAAAACGTCACTCTGGCAGCCATTTTCTAGTGGAAAAATGTTGAGCCAATCTATGTGAATCTTTCCCAACAAATTTCATCCCGTCAAGCTTGGGCCCGAGCCTTTTACTACAATCAGCAGTAACTGAACCAGATGCTTCTCATAAGAGACCAGAACTGAAATTGAACCCTTAATCTGTGAAGGTTACCCAGTATAGGTTTTCAACCTGGCTGAGGTCTTATGCAAACTTAAGGGTTGGTGTCCAGAGGGAATTTTGGTAAAGACTGGTTCCACAATCACTGACCTAGTGTCCTTCTGTTCAGGATGAATCCTGAGTGATGCTGTGCAGTTGCCTTCACTCAAGTGGTGTTCCCCAAGCTCAATTGGCCCAGTGAGGGTGTCCACTTCCATTGGCATAAGCTGTTGTTCATATGCTCCACTTGCCACATTTTCTAATGGCAAAGCCAGTTGTAGTGCCAATTTGAAGTTGGGTTGGGCTTCAGTTAGTCGGCCCTTTTGTATGGTTCTGTCATTAATCTTACATAGCAAACAGTCTCTCAGCATTTATTAAGGGTTAAACCACAGTCACATGCCTCTGCCAGTCATCTTAAACCTCATCAGATACAGATTCCCCTGGTTCTAGTACTGTCGAGTAAAACTGATAACATCACAGAATTAGAAGAGTCTTGGAGTCACAATATTCCTTAACTAAATCCATCAACTCTTGAAATGTTTTACTATCTGGCACCGCAGGAAAGTTAGGCTGCTAATAAACGGAAAAGCTGCAGGTCCACCCACTGTTAGGAGAATTACTCATTGCTTTTCATCTACCGCAATGTCATTTGCCTAGAAAAATAACGTTCTGGGCCTGGTCTTTGAAAGCAGTATCAAATGAGTCAAGCTTTCCAAATAGCAGCATGATGCCATAAATGCTTACCCAAATTCAAAGACTACTGTTGTAGGCGAATCTCTTCGGGGGCGTGTTTTTCTCTTGACGGCACTGAAATAACTTCACAAAGGCTGGTATTGCTGTCACCAAGTCACACTTCATTCACACGTGCAAAGTATAAGACATTGACCCAGCTAGCTCAGAGCCAGTCCTAGAATGAACAGAATCCCTGATACCCCTGTTTATATTTGTCAGCCAGGGCTCCCAGATTGGGACTGTTTAACAACCCCAGTCAGGGAACTCATACTCCATGAGGTCCACCTGGCTGACCTCGTTCCAACCACTACAATTGGTACCAGCAGCAGAGGGATGGAGCTGTTAAGTGACTCTTAATGAAGGCCCTCATTTGATGGGGACGTTAAGCTTCTCAATGCAAATTCTAATTCCAACAGATGGAAAGGTAGTGCCATCACTGTGCCCCATTAAGTGCCATTCCTGCCTTCAAACTCACCAATCGTGGGGTCGCGTGGTTCCGTCCGCTGATTTTATAACCCGTCCAATGGGGGCAATTTTAACTCATGATTGGAGTGGAGTGAATGTTTGTTTTATGCCTACCTGATTATAACCTCTGTTAAAATTTCTAAGGAGTATTTGACAGGGTAGATGTAAAATCATTGTTCTATTTGAGACACATGTTCCCTCGACAAAGGGCAATGTTTTGTCAGTGGTAAGCCGTTCCCAACAACAGGACTGGAAATGTATGCCACTTCCGCTCTCTTGCATTTTCCCATTGACAACAATTCAATTCATCGTGACTGTGGTATGCGCAGGAACATGTTATTACATGACAGTGAAAGCTTTGCCACATCCAGCTGACAAAGCTACAGCCAAGACTGGGCTAGAAAGCACCTCCTGATCGAACTAGGAGGCTCTCTATTAATGCAAGAATATTCCTGTCTAACTCGATTGCCATTCATTCAAGACTTATTGAGAACATTTATTGAGAGACATGGATGTTTTTCAAATTTAAATTTTATTTGCAAGTAGTTCACGTCACAATGGTATCACTGTAGTCATGTGCATCATTGTTACTTGATGAGGCTAGCTTAGTCAGAAAGTTAAATATGCTGACACCCCCCCGTGGTTGGCACATACTGGTGATTGCAGGGGAGTTAGAGACACTCCCTTTATCGTGGAAGAAACATTATTGTGATTTTGCCTACACTCTTGAATATTCATATTAATGTCTAATGAAATACACACCATTCTGTGGGATAAGGCTGACATAATTAAAAAAGTTCAATGTTAATAAGTATGCATTAATATTATTCATACTACAAATGGTGACATCTTGCTATGTAGCATGAGGTCTGACATGCCATTGGCTTAATCCTTATATTTCAGTCTGCCTTCAGAGGTTAATATTTTGGCTCCAGCCTAATGCAGTCCCCCCGTGTAGATTGCATGCTGTGTTCTTGCAGGTGCAAAACGTTAAGTTTGAAGGAATTGGGATGAAATTCCCCTCCCTTCCTAGCTCTCTCTGAAAGTTGTTCTGACATATGCTCACAGTTATTGACTGGATGGTTTTTTTTTTAATCTGTATTTACAGCAAGTAGAGATGAGCTTCAAATAAGGAAAGTGAAATTGGACTATGAAGAGTTTGTGCTTTGTCACAAAGAGGTTTCTACAGTTTGGGAAAAAATGCTGACCACTCCAGGAAGGGCAAAGTTGAAAGTGGACATGGAGAAGGTCCATGCTGCACTTAGTCAAGGTCAGTGCTTGATTACTAAACTTTGTTCCCCACAGCACCAGACTCATCCTAGTCTGGGCACCTCTCTGAGACATCAGAATTCAGTGTCTATACAAAGGTCTTTATAGATTTGTAAGGGGGAAGATTGATAGAAACTGATTTATTAAGAAGTATCCAACAAAAATTCAAATCAACCATACCATTTATAGCCATTTAATTTAAGATCCGTGACATTTCCTATTTTAAATACAATCCAAAATGCCAAAAATAATTGTTTAGAACGTAATGATTTCTGAAGAAGGGTCCAGACCCGAAATGTCAGCTTTCCTGCTTGTCTAATGCTGCTTGGCCTGCTGTGCGCATCCAGCTGTACACCTTGGTATCGCTTGTTTAGAATGTACTATTGCTTAGAACATATGGTTGCTAGAATACAAACAGGCTATTTAGCCAAACAGGTTCGAAATGGGGCAGCACGGTGGCTCAGTGATTAGCACTGCTACCTCACAGTACCAGGGACTCGGGTTCAATTCCACCCTCAGGTGACTTTCTGTGTGGAGTTTGCACATTCTGCCTGTGTCTGCGTCAGTTTCCCCCAGGTGCTCTGGTTTCCTCCCACAGTCCAAAGATGTGGAGGGTAGGTGGATTGGCCACACTAAATTGCCCACAGTGTTCAGGGATTAAGTGGGCTATAGGGGGATGTGTCTGGGTGGGATGTTCTGAGGGTCAGTGTGGA
>JAHRHZ010000009.1:25542894-25553381 GCA_024137785.1 Ginglymostoma cirratum | reverse complement strand
ATGATGCTGCTTGACCTGCTGTGTTCATCCAGCCCCATGCTTGTTATGCTGAATAGTAGTTTGGCATGTCCAGTAGTTATGAAAGGCACTACAAAAATGCAAGTTTATCCCTTATAATAAACTCTTTTGGCATTGGAAAGAGACATTGTTTAGTTTTGCAAAACTCAGAACTGCGATGCTGGAAGTTGGAAACGAAAACAGAAATTGATGGAGAAACTCAACAGATCTGGCAGTGCATTAAGAACTATCAATGTGATGTTGGTGACTTTAATTTCCCTGCTCCTCTCACCCATTCTAACCAATCTGCCTCTGAACTGACTGCACTCTGTGCTCTCAGATCCAACCCTGACTTTGTTATTTAGCCTACTGACAAGGGTGGTGCTGTTGTAGTCTGGCGTACTGACCTCTACATTGGGGAGGCTGATGCCAGCTTTCGGACACCTCCTCCTATTTCCCCTGGACCATGACCGCCACCATCGAAGACCAGGCTGTTGTGTCTACAGACTGTCGCTGACCTCATTTCATAAGAGATCTCTGCCCATTCCTCCCCACGTCGTCACTACCCCATAGCAAACCCACCACCACCCTCCTCTACCTGGCCAAGCTCGTCCTCACTTTGAACAACTACTCCTTTCACACATCTCACTTTTTTCAAGCCAAAGGTGTGGCCATGGGTACCTACATGGGCCCCAGTTATGCCTGTCTCTTTGTGGGTTATGTGGAACATTCCTTGTTCCAGTCCTATTCCAGCCCCCACCAACAACTCTTTCTCTGGTATATCAATAGCATGATCAGAGCTGCTTCTCTCTCAAGTCCAAAATTAGAAAAAATCATCAATTTTGCTTTCAATTTCCATCCAACTGTCTCTTTCACCTGATCCATCTCTGACTCCTCTTTCCCCTTCCTCAACATCTGTTTCTATTTCTGGGGATAGACCAGCCAACAGTATTCATTACAAACTCACTGACTCCTACAGTTAGCTTGACTATACATCCTCACACCCTGCTTCCTGTAAAGACTCTATTCCATTCTCCCAGTTTTTCCATCTCTATTGCATCTGTTTTGATGATGCCACCATCCATTGTCGGGTGCAGGGGGTGGAGGGGGGACCTCAGAGATGTCCACCTGATCCACTCCTCCTCCACTCCCAACACCTCCCCACAGCACCTTCCCATGCCATCTCAGAAGGTGCAACACTTGCTAACTTAATTTCCTCCCTTCTCAGTATACAACGTCCCAAACACACCTTCCAGGTGAAGCTATGATTTACCTGCACTTCACTCAATCTTGTCTATGGTATTCATTGCTCACAACGTGGTCTCCTCTACACTGGGGAGACAAAATGCAGACTGGATGACCTGTTTGCAGAACACATACATCCTGTCCCCAAGCTTCCAGTTATTGGTATCTAGCTTGCTTCTTTCCTGGCTTACTATCAACTGTTCCTTAATTTTCACTCCCTGGAATCTCTCTCCACCGATCAGCTCCCCCACCCCAAACCTTCCCCCAAGCCATTCCTTCTCTTGTACCACTATGGACAAATACCCCTTTCTCCCAGATGCAATCAGTTTTGATGAAGGGCCACTGGACTTGAAATGTTGACTTTGTCTTCTCTTCTCAGAAGCTGCCAGACCTGCTGAGTTTTTCAGCAATTTTTGTGATGGTATGTTATGGTTTGTTTGTCATTGAACAAAGTGGCAGTGTGAGTTGGAAGATAGTTCATACAATGATCTACTTTTGTGTGACAGGTGTACCAAAGGCCCGGAGAGGAGAAATTTGGCAATTCTTAGCTGAGCAGTACCGCTTGAGACACCGGTTACCGGAGAAACAGCAACCGGCAGATATCTCATACAAAGAACTTTTGAAACAGCTGACTACTCAGCAACACGCTATCCTGGTGGACCTCGGTAAGAGACTGTACGTTACTGATGCGGTAGATTGTAGTTTTACTGTATGGTCACTTAGGGATCGGAACAAGAATATGTTGTATTTATGCAGCACCTTTAAAGTGATTAAATGCCTCTCAGGTACGTAACATTAGACACTAGAAACATTGGGAGATTAATAGGGTAATGATCAAGAGCCTAGTAAAAGAGGTAGATTTTAAGAAGAGTTTGAAAGGAGAAGGAAAGAAGTAGTGAGGTAAAGAATAAATATAATGATTTGATTGCCCAGCTCATTAAGCAACCTAGGGTGGGTAGCAAAAGAAGAGGAATTTAGGCCAAAGCAATTTGTTTTTCCTCTCTGCATTAGGATTTTGCGGCCAGTAGATGGTGATATTGCACGTTTTATCTGAATGTAACAGTCTTGAATAACTGCAGTTTCAGATTTGTCATTTAATTTTCTCCTTTCTCTCTTACTTTCGCCTTGCTTGCCGTTTCACTGACACATGTATCTTTCTTTGCCAGTATAATTATTTCATACTATTTTCTGCATCCCATTTATTTTTCCAATTTCTTTTTCTGATTGCTGTGCTTTGATTAGGTTTTACTTTGGAATTTATTCAGTTTCAGCTCATGTGTTCTTTCTCACCTTGTAGCTCTTTGTTATCTCATCTCATTTTCCCAGTTAATCCTTTGTGTTTTCTTCATCTCTATTGCTGCTTCTTACTGTTGGATACCCCCAAGCCATTCCCTGTCAATTGCTGTGTTAAAAAACTCACCTTGGACTTCAAATCACTCCATGGTCTAACCTCTTCTCATTCTAGAGATGGTCATTCTGTAGTGAATATTTTGTTGTGTAAGGGGGTCAAGGTCTGATAGGGTTAATGCTGAAGAGCCCCTTAAGTGCCACATGCTATAATTATGTCATGTCGGTTTGGTGAAGAAACAGTTTAGGATCTCAAAGGAGTGAGACTTACTTTCTGTGTCTTTCTCAAAGTCTTTATAACGATATCTTATATTAATGTAACTTGAACCTAGTTGCTGTCAAGTAAGAAACTACATCTTGTTTAAGACAATGAATGGTAGGCCCCTAAGGAGCACTGAGGAACAAAGGGACCTTTCTGTACAAATCCACAGAAGATGTCTGCGCGGACAGACAGGGTGGTGAAGAAGGCATTCGGGATGCTTGCCTTTATTAGCCAGAGTATAGAATATATGCAAGGAAATCTTGTTACAACTTTATAAAACATTGATGAGTCCACAGGTGGAATACTGTGTGCAGTTCAGACCAACACTCTAACAGAAGGATTTGATTGTACTGGAGAGGGTGTGGAGGAGATTCACCAGGACGTTGCCTGCAGTGAAAAGTCTCAGTTATGAGGAGAGACTGGATAGGCTGGGTTTGTTCTCCTTGCATAAAAAGAGGCTGAGTGGGAGGGGAGGGGTTTCCTGATTGAGGTATACAAAATCATGACAGGCATTGCCAGAAGAGATCATGAGAATTTTTTTCCCCTTGGCAGACATCCCTAAGACCAGAAGGCATAAGTTTAAAGTGAGGATGAAGTGGTTTAGAGGAGATTTGAAGAATTTCTTTTTCATCTAGAGGGTAGTAGAAGTATGGAATGTGCTGCCTGAGAGAGTGCTGGAGGAGGGTATTCTCACAACTTCTACGACTCATCTGGATGAGCACTTAACATGCCAAGATATAAGAAGTTAAGACCAAGTATGGGTTAATGGGATTAGTGTAGTATGGTGTTTGTTAGTTGGAATAGACATGGTAGGCCGAAGGGCCTGTTTCTATGCTGTATGGCTTTATATCAAGAGCCTGTTCCCATTACATTATCAACTGCTTTTTTCTCTACCACACTCGACCAAACACTGCAGTTCCAAGAAGCAATGCCCTGTAGATTGCCACCCTGAAACAGCATGGTGCCACAAATCTACTCATAGTGAGAACTAGAACAGAGAGCTTATTCACGTTGAGCACAGGTACAGACTGCTTGTGCAATGTATTTTTAGTGGGAACCTCTCAGTTACACAGTTGAAGAATGAGAAATCAATTTGTCCTGTCCAGAATCCGAACAATTCCTGGGCTGTCTGTCCATTGAAACATCCAGATGATCTTGTAGCATGCCTGTCAGGGTATGTTGCAAAAACAAGCCCCTTCTAATCAGAAGATCAGGGCCCGAATTGATTCACCTCAACCTTGGATGGCAAGGCTAAAAGTGACACCTTGTGCTAGTAATTGACACTACATTCAACTGAAAGGGAAATCTCACTAACGTACTGTGAGAGGATTATATATAATTCATTGCTTCTCCAATACAAGAAAAATAAGATGCTGGATAAACCGAGACAGCAAAACATAAAACATTTCGGTTTTTTTCTTGTTTTTGACAGGACGAACATTTCCCACCCATGCATACTTCTCGGCGCAGTTGGGAGCTGGGCAGCTCTCATTGTTTAATCTCCTTAAGGCCTACTCATTGCTGGACAAGGAAGTGGGCTACTGCCAGGGCATTAGCTTTGTTGCTGGAGTCCTCCTCCTGCATACAAGCGAGGAGCAGGCCTTCGAAATGCTCAAGTTCCTGATGTATGACCTAGGCTTCCGGAAGCAGTACAGGCCCGACATGATGTCTTTGCAGGTATTGTGCTCATTGTTCAGTTTCTAACAAGCAGAGTTCTTTCAAATTACAATGCAATCAATATATTTTGAAAACTGCATTTGACCTGTAACATTCGTGTTTGCGCAGCTTGCAAACAAAATCACCATGTATTAGCTTGGAGTTTACATATGGAAAGTCTGCTCCCCAGCAACATTCCCTCTGATTATTGACAGTACATGGCAATGCATACATAGTGACTTCAAGGGGCCAATGCAGGCACTTTTAGTCTGTTGTGTAGCTGCACAGCTTAGACAAAACATTGCGGTTCCACAGGATACGTAATTGTCATATTCAGTCAGAAGAATCATTTAGCACTGTGACCTGTCTCCATTACTTTTGCATCTACAGTTTGAGAATCATTATTTATATTTTCCAAAGGTGGCTTCAACAGTTAAAGTAGGCCAATTTCTAACAAAATTGTCATGGAGTGTGTGATTTGTTGTATAAAGCATTAGCCATAATGCATCCTCCATGAGCTAACTTAAAGTGACAGCCATGACTATGTACTTCTCAATAATTTTAAGAGAACCTTTTATTACCAAAGATTTTGTCAAAAGAAACCCACTGATTATTTAAGCTTTCAGAAGGCATTTGACATCTCCCTCACAGAATCACATGATCCTTACAGCATGGAACGAGGCCATTAGGCCCACTGCGTCTGTGCTACCCTTGTTGAATTAGGCAGGTTACAATCCACTGCTGCTTTCCCATAGCCCTGTGCAGTCTTTCTTTCCAGTTATCTCTCATATTCCCTTTTGATTACATCGAATAAATGTGTCTCCACCACACTCTCCGGCAGTGCATTCCAAATGTGAACCACTTGCTGTGTGAAAGAGGCTTTCCTCATGTTGCCTTTTTTTTGCTGGTCACCTTAAATCTGTGCCTCTTGACCTTGATCAATCCATGTGCCTCCGTATGTTTTTGAATATCCTGATAAAATTGCCTCTCATTCTTTTCTCCAAAGAAACCATGCCGACCGGTTTCTACTTTACATGTGGAGTGGTAGACTAAGTCATCCTAAGGCATACTAAGCCTAACCTCCTCCTCAACCTCTCCTCTCACCTAAGGCATAGTGACCCCCAGGTTAAACCACCATCAGCTGTCTCTCTCTAATGAGGGAGCAGCCTTATGTTCTGGTAAGACTATGGCAACTTTTCTTTATTTTTTCTACGTCATATTTGTGGAATGGTGTTTTTCCTCCTTGATTCATCACACTTTTACTTCCGTGTGGATGTGGCAAAAAATAGTAGTGATGGGAGATAGGATCTGAGAGTTTTCTACTGCATTCTAACCAGTGCTTTATGTTTACTCTATTAATACTGTTCAGTCAGAAGTCACACGACACCAGGTTATAGTCCAACAGGTTTGTTTGAAATCACAGGCTTTCGGCGTGCTGCTCCTTCGTCAGTACTGTTCATGACTTTGAACACCACTTTAAAATCTCTTCTTAACCTTGTTTCCTCGAAGGTAAAGTCACGTCTTCTCCAGTTTTTCCACATATTTTGAAGTGCCTCTTCCGCAGTACCATTCTAGCAAATGTTGACCACACTCTCATCAAAACTTTGTGTCAGGTTTGTGGATGAAGGAGAGTGTGAGAACACCATGGGAATGAATTCTAGACAGTGATGGGCTGGAAATACCAAATCAAAAATTAGAATGACTAATTTGTATGCACAGTTTGTATTTTTTAAAATGATAATTCAAAGAAATTTCAGCACTGAAAAGTAGTTAAACTACGTGGGGCATTTTGATTGCAAGGAACGCTCATGATAGTTATAGCATGAAGAATATTGCTTCATGGTAGAATGTCCTTAACCTTTTTAGTAACTGAGCCCAGAAATTCATTACAGAATAGATACAAAAGAAAAATAAATGTGAATGTAAACTAAAGCAATCAGAAAAACCATGTCTAAAATTCCTTGGGGAATGGATAGAACAGAGACTCATTTTGAGCCCTTCTGATGGAGAGAGTATGAATGTAGTGGCAGGCAGGTGTAAATGAGGTGGTGAGGAAGTGTGAATGCAGATTCACAGCTACATTTCCTCACAAAGTTTCCATGAGCTACTCCATCCCTTCGTGTAGACTCACCAACATTTCTAGTTCATGCAAAAAGCCTGGAATGATTTCTGAAATACTAGTTATAACAGTGTTGGGTTGCTCCAGGCAGACAGAACAAGTTGGGCTTTCATGGCTGCAAGTATCTTGACGCTCTTTGTCAGAGGAAAGAGGTGAAACCGCCTCAAGAAGTCATATCAATTGGTGCTGTACTGTGTCCCGATGATAGTCACAGAATGGTTCATACATGGTCCCAGGATCTATTCACCTGTCTGCACCTTTCAATCAAAGAGCAACTGGGTAAAGAAAGGGCAGAAAATGAATTCAAAGTGTAGCATTTGTGCTTCACGGTTGAGTCAGTTTGGAAAAATAGTTGTCATTTTCAAATAAGACGTGAATTGCTCTTCATTTGATCATTTGTCATTAGAAAATCTGATGTACATTGCACAAAACAGCCATAAACTATGAAGTCTATCCTTGCCTCCAAAATGCCACCTCAGTGTTTGGCCAACTAAGGAAAAGAGCATTTAAGGCCCAGGATTGCAAACCTGAGATTATGTTTATGGTTCTACTGGATAACAATGATCCTCACACTCCTATTGTACTCTGGTGACTAGAACAGGACTGTCAGAGTATTGGAGAAGTACCAGCGGTGGTGTCTTTGCAAGAGCCTCCAAATCCAGTGTCAAGACAAAAACAGAAGTTGCTGGAAAAGCTTGGCTGGTCTGGCAGCATCTGTGAAGAAAAAATCAGAGTGAACATTTCCGGTCTGGTGACCCTTCCTCAGAACTGGTAGAAGGCGTTTCCAGCAACTTCTGTTTTTGTTCCTGATTTACAGCATCCACAGTTCTTACGGTTTTTATCCAGTGTCAAGACAAGTAGCCAAATAGCAACATCTCCTCCCAAGTCAATGTATTTGGCATTGAGACAATAATCATTCCAAAACAGCTCCACTCTCCATTTGAAGCAGGAGACAGAGATGTCCTTAAAGCATCTCTGAAGAGATCACCCACCCAGGCAGACTCTTAGGAGTCCCTCGTTTGTGGGTGACCACAATGAAGAAGGATCTTGCAGGAATACATGAAATGGGAGGCTCCTTTGGGAATGCACAGAGGCAAAATCATGTAAGAGCAGGCAAACATCCAAACAACTCATCTACACAACTCTTCAGGCTCCACCTGAACTATTTGTGGCATAGTCTGTAGATCACCATTAGAATTATTAGTCATCTCAGAACCGGGATAGAAGAAAGTCATCCTTAATACCGAGTGAGATAGTAGGAACTGCCGATGCTGGAGATTCTGAGATAACGCAGTGTGGAGCTGGAGGAGCACAGCAGGCCAGGCAGCATCAGAGGAGCAGGAAAGCTGACGTTTTGGGTTGGGACCCTTCTTCAGAAATGCTGCTCTTCTGATGCTGCCTGGCCTGCTGTGCTCATCCAGCTCCACACTTTGTTATCTCTTAATACCAAGTGACTGTTGAAGCAGAAAGCAGCTACTGGAGCCTGTCTCTCTACAGCTACTGCAGCACAGGCACTGCATAGTAAGGAGCAAAAGCTTGACGGAAGCATGAATAAAATGGCAAAAGCCGAGAGTCCACAGTTGCATTAATTCAGTTACATTTAGGCAATCCAAAATTGTGTTGTTTCCTTTCAGCACTCCTCAGTTTCCTTTCCTCCCTCTTATGAAATCCAGCCAAGAGGAGAGGCAGTGTGAGATGAAATATGGATCTACTAATAAGAGCGCAACCTTGTGCACGTCACATGGACCCAGTGACATTGAGACAGACACATGTGGCTATCAACAGCAGTACATAATGAGACTGTCAGCAGCAAACTGATAGTGCTCGCTGTGCCTATGGAGATTATAGATGAGCAAGATAATAAAAGGAAGACATCCATTATTCAGAGTGACCCATGTTGTGAACTTGGTAACCCAGTGAAAATCAATTGCTTTACACTTTCTGCAGCACAGGGTGATGCAGAAGAAGGCGCAGCAGATGTTGGCTGCCTCTTCTTTCTGAGAATGTTTACAAGAGTGATAAGGCACAGATGGGAATGTGATGTGGGTGTTTGCCATTTTTCTGGGGTCAGGTAGCAGCCATGGGTTGCGAGGGTGAAACTTGAATAGTTCATCAGCACCATTTTGATCTTGTGACATGCCACTGTGCGGATAGCACTTCAGCATGTGTTACATTGATCCCAATAAATCTGCAGCGTACATCAGAAACAGGCAAGCCACATGCAAACTCCAACTCAATGCTCAGTTGACAAACAGCCAAGGGACTAATGTTATTTCGACATAAGGGTTTAAGCAATGTACACATACAGAGGTTTTTTTATTTTGTTTTAGCAAGATGAAGTTTATTGATGATTTTCTGAATCTCAGACAGTCCGACTGAACCATATGTTGCAGGTGCTACACTGTACAACTACTCCTACCATAATTGGCTTTCATTTCACTGCAGGTTACCGGGAAATAGCATTTTGTTTGTAAGTCAAAAATGTTTTGCCTGCTCATGTTTAGAGACAATCCTGGCTTTCCTGAATCCCATTTCTCTCCTGCCCCCTACAATCTTTTTTTAGCTTGTGGGATGTGAGCGGCCAGCATCCCTGACCACACTTGAAAAGGTGAATATGAGCCACTTTCCCAAACTGTTATGGTCTATTTGATTTAGGAGGACACTCAGTGCCATTAGGGAGGGAGTTCCAGGATAATGACCGAGAGATACTAAAGGAATGGCGACATAGTTTCAAGTCAGGATGGTGTGTGCTTTGGAGGGGAATGTGGTTTGCAGTGATGGTGTTGCTATGTATCTGCTGCGCTTGTCCTTCCAAATGGTAGTGGTTGAGTGTTTGGAAGGTGCTTTCTAAAGAGCCTCGGTGAATTTCTGCAGTGCATCTTGTAGAGTGCTGGTATGTGACTTGGAGGGGAACTTGAAAGTGATATTATTCCCTTGCATTTGCTCATCCTATCGTAGGTAATAGCAGTTGCTGGTTGGAAGATGCTGTTGAAGGTACCTTGGTGAGTTAGGGCAGTGTATCCTGTGGGTGGTACACACTTTTGTGACTGTGGAACAATGGTGGTATGTTTCAAGTGATAGATGGTCACCCATCAGGCAGGTTGCTTGTCCTGGATTGTGTCAAGGTTCTTGAGTGTTGTTGGAGCTGAACTCAGCCTGGCAAGTGGAGAGTATTCCATCATACTTCTGACCTATGCCTTGTAGGTGGGCAGGCATTGAAGAGTCAGGAGTTGAGTTGCTTATTGCAGAATTTCCAGTCTCTGATTTGTTCCTGTGTCTGCTAACTATCAAACTGGAGAATACTTGTTCTGGTCCACAGCAGCACCCTTGATTGGTCTGATTCTACTAGGTGAGCAACTGCTTCTAGCCGATCTCCTGATCAAAAATTAGGCCTAGTGATTAAACTTGAGTTTGCCATGCTCTCCACTGTCCCTGGATAGTGGTTAAAATGGATACTAGCTTGAAATCTGTTTTCTGATGTGTAATGCTATGGGGTGATACATGTATCTAGAAATGTTAAAAGACCATTCGGTAAAGGCAGATGGTTATTTATCAGAGATAAAAGGTACTGCAGATGCTGGAGAATCCGAGATAACAAGCATGGGGCTGGATGAACACAGCAGGTCAAGCAGCATCATAGGAGCAGGAAAACTTGACGTTTCGGGCCTAAACCCTTCATCAGAAATGGGGGAGGGGAAGAGGGTTCTGAAATAAATAGGGAGAGAGGGGGAGGCGGATAGAGGATGGATAGAGGAGAGGATAGGTGGAGAGGAGGCAGACAAGTCGAAGAGGCGGGGATGGAGCCAGTAAAGGTGAGTGTAGGTAGGGGGGTAGGGAGGAGATAGGTCAGTCCAGGGAGGA
>JAHRHZ010000009.1:25494581-25541228 GCA_024137785.1 Ginglymostoma cirratum | reverse complement strand
CTCTTCGACTTGTCTGCCTCCTCTCCACCTATCCTCTCCTCTATCCATCCTCTATCCGCCTCCCCCTCTCTCCCTATTTATTTCAGAACCCTCTTCCCCTCCCCCATTTCTGATGAAGGGTTTAGGCCCGAAACGTCAAGTTTTCCTGCTCCTATGATGCTGCTTGACCTGCTGTGTTCATCCAGCCCCATGCTGGTTATTTATCAGGCAGGTTTTGTGAAATACTATAGGATAAGAATTTCTAGCCTCGAGGTATAAAGGAGATAGACAGTCCTGCTTCAGATCCTGTGTGGAATTAGAATATGACGACCATGACACATGGCATTTTAAACATTAGAACACTTTTTTTTGATAAATTGCACACGTAAATAATTTCACAACTGTAGTTTGATCTTTCCACCTCTTTGATTATTGCTGCCAGCTTTGGTTCATCTCTTCCTGAACTGAAGGCTGGAGAAGGCTGATGAAAAGCTACTGCAGAGGCAGATTTTACAGTCAGCTTGATGCCTGTCTGCACCACACAGCTCAGCTTTTCAGAACATCCTCCAGGAGTCGTGTCAGCTCGGTTTTTCTGGTTTATCATTTGTGGTTTAGCATTCTCCTCAGATGCATATCATGTAGGGAAAGGGACGTGAGATTGGTCCAAGTCAGTTGTGAAGAATCAGTTTGTAGTGCATCAGGAACCTGGTTAAGTAACTGCATGATTCTCGATAGTTTTTACGTGATATAAAACAGGCTGCTATTTGACTGACCTGGGCAGCCCAAGTCATTTGTCAGATGTTTGCACGTGGGTCTAAGGCTTGTTAATCATTCATGGTTTGTATATATGTTAACACAAGCACCTGTACCATTTCATCAGGTTCATCATTTTCACTAAAAACAGCGAAATGTCCCAAATCTTCCTTCCTAACCCAGTCAACATTTTTAGCAAAATAATGCACCTATACTGCGCTACTACCATGCTTTAATAACTTTTCTGTATTGGAACCCAAAACTAGACACAGTTATGACTGTTTTGACCAAAGGTGTTATCCATATTCGTCTCATCTGTTTGTCTGTGTATTTTATCGATGAGTTCTATCTCCTTTGCCATGATGGACTAAACGATTTTCTTCTGCACCTTCATAATTCTGTGATTCTGTGAACAATCTATATCTGTATAAGCAGGTCGCCTCTACTCTGATTTCCACATTACCGTTTAAGGTATACTTTTACTTCAGAAATGTGCTTCACATTACCCTGCATGAAACTACATCTGTCACCGAAACACTTATCCTACTAGCTTACCTCTGTCCACCTGCAGTCTTTCACAATTCTTATCTAAATTCATTCTTCCCTGTAATCCCAGTTCCTGAGCTAGTGAAATCTGCAAAGTCGGACACTGTCCATTTCATCGAAAGAAAGAAAGATTTGCAATTTATAACTCTCTTCACAATCTCAGGATGTTCTGCAGCCAATGTCTACTTTATCTAAACATGTCGTAATCTACGTCCATATCAGTTCTCACCTCAAGATACTTTACTCCAAGTAAAAAACCTCAGCTTCTCCAACTTGACCTTGTAGGTTAAATCTCTTATTCCTGGAGCTATTCTGCTGAATCTCCACTGAGTCACCTCGAGTACCATACTATACTTCCTGATTATGGGATAGTCACATCTTCGAGCAGTTTTGTGGATGGTTGAAATACTATTCACATTGTACAATGACATCTTATGTTTTTACCATTTGTTGCACCGGTACTGTGCAAAAATAAATCGATTGTGTACTTTTCAACACTGTGGAATCTTAATAATTATGGTTAAAGCTGTACGAATTAATGCAATTGTATTACCAAACGCATCTAATGATTAAAAGAGCGTTCAGGAGCCTCAAGGGATTTAGGAGAACACCCTCAGATTTCACAGTTGTCTCCCTTAGAAAAATTTTTATTATGACCAAGAAAGTATTTATATATTAAATGATGCCTTGTGGTTGGATGGTGTGTTTAGGTTTTCAGCGCGGAATTGCAAGAAAATGTGTGTGCAGTCTGCTGCAGAAATACTGATTGCAATTTGTCTTTTGGGCAGATTCAGATGTATCAGCTGTCACGACTTCTACATGACTATCACCGGGATTTGTACAACCACCTTGAAGACAATGAGGTCAGCCCCAGCCTCTATGCTGCCCCGTGGTTCCTCACCTTTTTTGCCTCCCAGTTCCCACTGGGATTTGTAGCCAGAGTCTTTGGTAAGTAGGAGCTTCGTGTTCTGAATTTTAGCACTGACATACAACAAGAATACAACAAGAGAACCATGAGGCTTGGATAGGGTTAGCCAAAAAGCCTCGTTTTTGCAAAGGCCATGTACCATCTCTGGGTGTTAACTCCATTGCAACCACCTATAACCCTCCTGTGTGAAAATTATTATAAATGCCTTCATTCCAATAAATAACCACCGTCCAAGCATACAGATTAGGAGCAGGAGTAGGCCATTTGGCCTCTTGACCTTGCATTGCCATTTAGTAAAATCGTGGCTGAACTGATTATTATCTCATACGTCGTAGTATAATTTCTGCTGCTTGTTATTGGTGTAGAAAGCTGCCACCAATCCTTCTTTCTAGATACTTTTAATCTATGCTGTGTTTAAGGAGTAGAACAGGTGGGACTTGAACCTTCTGACCTGGAGTTAGAGACACTACCACTGCTTCACAGTGCTCTGCTGAGTCTGAGGTTTATCTAATCAGCAAGGATACAGGATAAAACACTATTGAGGTCTTAATAGTGTGATACCAATATGTGTAAGTTATGTAGGCAAGTTAGGCGTAGTTACAAAAATGATCAAATGTCAGAGATGACATGTCTGTCTCCATCAGGGCCTTGTGCTAGTCTGGCTTTTTTCACCCACTGACTGTACGACATCAACAAATTAGGTGGAGCTGAATACATTTCAACATTAACGCTTTGAGAACTGTTACCTTATCTCCCACTAGCTATTTTTTCCACTGAGATATATTTCCCATATTTATAAATTTAGGCATGTAACTACTTATACATCTAATACTATCCCATCTCTTCACAAATCTCCAGCTTCACAAATTTAGGCACCCGAGGTTTCAGAATTCTTCCATGTTGCACTCTGTTTGGAATTGAGAAAATTACTGGGTCTTTGGATCAAAGTCTGTTGATCTTGATCCTTATCTCAATAGAATCCATACAGTGCGGAAAGAGGCCATTCGGCCCAACAAGTTCACAGCAACCCTCCGAAGAGCATCCCACCCAGACCTATCCCCGTACCTTTTGCCTGTAACCCTACATTTTCCATGGTTAATTCACCTAATCTACAAATCCCTGCACACTATAGGCAATTTAGCATGGCCAATCTACCTAACTTGCACATCTTTGGATTGTGGGAGGAAACCAGGGCATCCAATGGCAACCCACACAGCCACGGGGAGAACGTGCGAACACCAGACCAGACAGTTGCCCAGGGATGGAATTGAAGCCTGGTCGCTGGTGCTGTGAGGCAGCAGTGCTAACCACTGAGCCACCATGCCGCCCTTATCTTTTCTAAATCAATTCTCCACCAGAGGATCTTTTATGTCCTGTGTGTCCTTCACAGAGGATGTCATTCCTGGCAAACCCATTGGTCTCTTTGTTCAGGACCTTTATCTAAAAGAATATTAATCTTCTGAAATCCCTTTTGCAAGTGAACATTTCCCTGCTAACTCAGTTCACTGTCTCATCACCTCATCTGGGGGACACTTAGTCTTATGAATGCACATCATGGAAGACAACTGCTCTACTATAGTAGGTATTTTAATCTTGGAAGAACACTGGATTTTCAGACCAGAAATTTCTTCTTTTTGACCATATCTTGAAGCTGTGGATGTTGGCCTGGCTTCTATAAAATTGCATGCATCTCATCCCCATTTTGTTCAAGTAAATCTTTATATTTAATCTGCTGATAGGTCTGTGTTGAAGTATTGAAGCTCCCCACTTCAACTCGTCCAGTATGTTAGATATTTTCATAGGTCTTTTGTGGATATTCTCTTGGTGAGCTAGACATTTTCACATCCTTCATCATGGTGCTAGAAGGCTTCTGCTTACTTTAACAAATCTTTGTCACCGGTACGAATAATTCTTCTTAGAAAGACAAAGGACTGAAACATTGTTCTTTAGCTTCTGTTGTCTTATCATATTACATCAAAGTCAAATTTGCTGATTAATTTTGTATAGCATATGATTGTGCTGTTTAAATTACTTCGGTTAGAGATTCATCAGTGTGCTCTCAAGTCAGTTGTCCAGTTCATTTTCGTTCTGAGTATTTGCTTCATTCGAAAAACTTTTGGTTCTTCCAGTCTTCTGATTTGTCTTTGGTGCTGATTAGAGTGAAAAATATTTCCAAAACTCCAGTGAAGACAGTAACTTCGTCCCTGTTAGTGACCTGGAATAATTCTCTTGTGCCAGTGTAGATAATTTCAATAAATTATTTCTTCTTGGGTTCCTCCAAGGTCTAGAAAGTCCAAGGAAACCTTATACAAGTTGCGCTAGCTGGTCAACAATGGTTTGTTTCTAAATTTGTTGTTCTTTTGGAGCTAGTTGAACTCCTTCTGTGGTCTTAAGGATGTTGAGGTAAAAACATGCATACAGACTCAGAAGTGAGAACTATTGATTGTGAACTACATATACATTTTCAACTCTCTTAGGTTCTTTGTGTTGCAGTGTTACTTGTAACATACATTTGTTCTTGAAAATTCTTCCACATGGAGCATGTAGTGCTACCTTCATAGGCTGCAACTTTTTTTTTCTTCAGACGTAGCATTTGATCTGACAGAACAGTAATACTTGCAACTGTACTAAGCTTAAAATTAACAGGATGTCCTTTACAAAGACCGGCTCTGTCTAGTTTGAATCAGTTGCATCATTGGTTTCTCCTAGAAATGCTGCAGGTATCTTTCCAATGATGATTATTATACCGTGTTCATCTGTTTGCTTGTGTAACTCCCATCACATTTGCTGTGCTGAAATTGTGTTGTACCTCTGCCCATCTTCTGGAAATGACCTATAGTTTTACATGTGCACTTCTTTGTCATACCTGGGTACTGAATATGCTAATATAACTTTCTTGTCCCACAGCGCTGACACTGACTCTTTGTATCTGCTGACTGGCCTACTCTTCGTGGTGACTTGTTACATGTATCAGTAGAATGTCTTATACCTTAAAATTGGATAGGTTTAATTGGTCGCCTGTGGCGTAGTTGTCTCACATATCTCAGAATATATCTGTGAGTCCTTCTGGCGTCAGCTTGTAACATTCTAACATAACTTGAATAGTTTTCTCCAAAGTAAAATATTCTTTGGATGCTATAAATCTAACAGGGACTTGCCAATAATTCAGACAACAATTTTGTCTATTATATTCTGCTTTTTAAGGTTCCAATGTAACAGGTCTCCACTAATCTGTAAAAGTCATTAATTAAATGATTAAATTAAATTAAATCTTGCTCTTTTAGAAATTATTTGATTTCAAATTGAAGTACTGAAAGCTGGTAGAACCTCATCAAAAGTATCAGAATCTTCTTTTATATTTAGGAAATTTATAATACTGTAGTAGCAGTTTCGCTTGAGATTTAGTATCTAATCTTAAAACTATTCTTAATCCCAAGAAGTGTTTTCTCCAAGATTTCCAATGTTGCATTTTGTTTAGCTTTCTCTTAAATCTTGATTGCAATATTGTTTATCTTCCCATTTCCTTTTAATGTGATTATTTATTCTTATTACATGATAGCTATTTTAAACCTGTTGCATCTCAATGCTGTTGTTCTATTTTCTTTAAAGATCTAATTATCCCCCAATAGATAAATGGTCATGATTTAAAGCTTGTGGTCTAGCATTAGATTAGTGCTATTTTAATTCATTAATATTAAAATATCTTCAAATCTTTAAAATCTATGAAACAGCAATTTTGTTGTATTTTCTTTGTCTATGAGCACTTAAAGTCTTATTGTGGTATAGTAGTGTTTCATTCTAAGAAAGCTTTGTATTTTGTATAATAGCATTGCTGTAGTGTTTATTTTTAACATTCATATTCTTTTTTGTAGCAGTACTGTATCTCTGTACTGCTCACTGGGATTTTTCCTGCTTTTTTCCTGATCAAAATAGTGGTTTCCTGCCTTCTGCGGATTTCCCACCTTTCATGGCCGCATGTAAAACTACAGGTCATTTCCAGAAAATAGACAGAGATACAACACAATTTCAGCACAGCATAAGTGATGGAAATTACACAAGCAAACAGATGAACACGGTATAATAATCATCATTAGAAAGATACCTGAAGCATTCCTCGGGGAACCCAATGATGCAACTGATTCAAACTAGACAGAGCCGGTCTATGTAAAGGACATCCTGTTAATTTTAAGCTTATTTTTGGTGCAAGTAACTCTGAGGTGAAGGCTTTCGTTTGAAGAGTTTTGCTTGCCCTGCTAGTCCCTCCGTGTGTGCTGCTGACATCTTATTGGTTTGCATTCTTTCAACTGCTGTCTCACTTCTGGACATTTTTTCTCTTGGGTTGAATCAATTTTTTTCACCCTTGTAACCTTAACCAAGGATCTCCACTGCTGATCATCAAGCCATATGTTATTGAGTCATAGAGACCTATAGCACAGGGACAGGCCCTTCGGCCCAAACTGATCAGTGCCAATTAAAATGGCCATCCAAGCTAACCCCATTTCCCTGCACTTGGCCCATATCTTTCTAAACCTTTCCTGTCCACGTATTCATCCAACTGCCTTTTAAATGTTGTTGATGTACCCACCTCAACCACTTCCACTGGCAGCTCATTCCATATGAGTACCACCCTCAGAGTAAAAAGAATGCTCTTCAGATTCCCATGTATTCTTTCCTTTCTTAATTCTACTGATGCCCTTTAGTCCTCAATTCCCCAGCCCTGGGAAAAAGACTGAGTGCATTCACCCTATCCATGTCTGTCATGATCTTATACCCTTCTATAAGATCCCCCCTCAGTCTCTTACGCTCTAAAGAAAAATGTCCTAGCTTGTCCAACCTCTCCCTTTAACTCATTCCCTTGAGTCCTGGCAACATCCTTGTAAATTTGTTCTGCACTCTTTCCAGTTTAATAACATCCTTCCTATAGCAAGGTGACCAAAACTGAACACAAGACTGCAAGTGCGACCTCAGCATTGTCCTGTACAACTGCACATGACTTCCCAACTTCTTTATTCAGTGCCCTGACTGATGAAGGTCAGTGTGTCAAAAGCCTTCTTCACTGCCCTATCTACCTGTGATTCCACTTTCAGAGAATGGTGCACCTGATCTCCAAGTTCCCTCACTTCCAGTACACTCCTTAAGGCTCTACCATTCACCATGAACCTCCTACCTTGATTTGACTTTCTAAAATGCAACAGTTCACACTTGACTATGTTAAACTCCATTTGCCATTTCTCAGTCCACATCCCCAGCTGACCAAGATTCTGTTGCAATTTCTGATAACCTTCCTCACTGTCCATGATACCACCTATTTTGGAGTCATCCCCAAACTTACTAATCATGCCTTATACAATCTCATCCAAATCACTGATATAGATAACAAATAGCAATGGGCCTAGCACCGACCCCTG
This sequence comes from Ginglymostoma cirratum, assembly GCA_024137785.1. Lineage (NCBI taxonomy): Eukaryota > Metazoa > Chordata > Chondrichthyes > Orectolobiformes > Ginglymostomatidae > Ginglymostoma > Ginglymostoma cirratum. Next base: position 25,533,614 of record JAHRHZ010000009.1, on the reverse strand, counting down.
AGGCGCAGTACTAGTCAGAGGCCTCCAGGCTGACAAGCATCCTTCCACTAATACTCTTTGCTTCCTACCATCAAGCCAATTGTGTATCCAGTTAGCCAGCTCTCCCTGGATTCCATGCAATCTAACCTTCCAGAGCAGCCTACCATGTGGAACCTTATCAAAGGCCTTACTGAAATCCATGTAGGCTACGTCTACTTCCTGCCCTCATCAACCTTCCTAGTCACTTTCATCAAAGAATTCTAACAAATTTGTGAGGCATGATCTCCCACACACGAAGCCATGCTGACAGCTTCTAATCAAACCCTGTCTTTCCAAATACATGTAGATCTTGTCCCTCAGAATCTTCTCAAGGAGCTTACCTACCACAGATGTTAAGCTTACTGGTCTATAATTCCCAGATCTTTCTTTGCAGTCCTTCTTGAATAAGGGCACAACATTCGCTACCCACCAGTCTTCTGGGACCTTACCTGTGGCTAACGATGATGTAAATATATCATCCAGGGCCCCCGCAATTTCTTCTCTAGCCTCTTGCTGGGTTCTTGGATATATCTGTTCAGGACCAGGAGATTTATCCACCTTCATACATTCTAATACTTCCAACATCACCTCTACTGTGATATGGACTGTCCCCAAGGTATTGCCGTTAACTTCCCCAAGTTCTCAAGTCTTCTTGTCTTTCTCTACAATAAACACAGAAGAGAAATATTCATTGAGGACCTCACCCATGTTCTGCGGTTCCATGTTGTGGTGCTAGCCACTGCCATTGAGTGATTGGGGTAGAGTGCTGCCACCAAGCCTCCTTTCTAGGTACTTTCTAACTATCCTGTTCAGAGATGGTATTGCACACCTCTGGAGCAGGTGAGACTCTAGTCTCCTGGCTCAGAGATAGGGGCACTACTACTGCACCACAATAATCCCCAATCCTCTTTTTGAATCCTCCAAATGAAACTAAAATAATGTTGGACAGCCTCTCAAGGGTCAATCCTGAGCCTAAGGGCTTGTGAAATTAGCACTGGTAGAGGATAAACCACTATTGAGTCTTAATGAGAAGAGGCACATCTCTTACGAAACAAGTTGTGGCTTATTGAATGATAGCAGTGATTACAAGTTACATTGGGTAGTTAGCAAAGACTGTCAGGAGCCAGAGATAATCCGCCTTGCCCCTTTGGGATCCACTGCTAGACCGGTTCTTCTCCATCCAAAGACTGAGAGTCATCAGCAAATTGGTGGTGCCTTACACAATCTCTAACATTAACACTTTCAGAACTGTTACTTTAGACAACAAATCCACAGTTGCACCTAGCTGTGGTAACTCAATATATTTTCTTCTTCACATTGCCACTGTTTACCCTACCTAGCTGAATTTCGAGAAAATGTATCAGGTTTTCCTTCCCACTCCTTGGCCTCCTGTAGCATGGGAAAATCATGACTTGTGGAACATTTCAGTTTGAAATATTCAGCCTACTATCACAATGAAAAGCAGTTATGTGGTGAAATATTATCCCCTTTTCTACCATCAGTAGCTAACATTCCCATAGGCCCTAAGAACCATCGGGTTGCTGTCTCATTACGGGAAGAGACGACTTGGTGATTATAATCAGAGGGACACTACACCTCAGGCAAGGGGTAAGGCTGAGAAGGCGAGACCGAAGCTGGTGAAGGAATTTTACCCGCACTGTTCAACTTGTATTTATATTGTAGTTTTAACGTGACAAGACATCCTAAATAAGATGTTTGTAATTTAACACTGAGCCACATAAGAAGATATTAAGGGCAAAAAAAGCAAAAACTGTGGATGCTGGAAATCAGAAACAAAAACAGAAATTGCTGAGAAAATCTGTGGAGAGAAAGCAGAATTAATACTTTGGGTCCAGTGACCCTTCTTCAGAACTCAGAGTCGAGGATCCTGAAGAAGGACCACTGGACTCAAAATGTTAACTCTGTTCTGTCTCCACAGATGGTGCCAGACCTGCTGAGTTTCTCCAAGATATTAGGGCAGATGACCAAAAGCTTGTTCGAAGAGAAAGGCGAAGAAGGCAGGTGGAATGGTTTCAGGAAGGAGTTCGGGAAGAGAAGCTTCTTGGCAGTTGGAGTCACGACCATGACGGATTCTCAGAAAGCCAAAATTAGAGGAGTGCCGATATCTTGGAGGGTTGTGAGGCACAAAGAGATTGCAGAGGTAAGGAGGGAGGCGAGGCCACAGAGGAATATGAAAGCAAGAGTGAGAATTTTAAAGTTGAGATACCACTTGAGCAGGAGCAGTATTTGTAAATGTAGCTTAATAGCCATAGGGGAGAGAGATCAATGAGATTTAGTGTGAGTTACTTAGAATGGAATTTTTAAGATGTGTGCACAGGATTTACTCTTGGATTACAAATGTGATTTTGTATATGAGGTGATTCCCTCCTCCTTCAAAGCAATACAGTGCATTCTTAATAACTGCAGCTAATGTCAATAGTTCTCTGCATGATGACCTGAACTCTATACCAGTGCGAACTGTTGTAGAACATTTAAAATATACAGGAGATGTAGACAGAGGGGCCATGACACAGAACAGCAGCAAGCTGACAAGGAGTGGGAGAGATGATTGGACAGTCCTTGAAATGGTAGCTGCGTCACACTGAGGTTGTGTTTTGCCACTCTAAACTATAATTTGAACACTGACATGCAGGGGTGTGGGTTTAGGTGGTAAGTGGAGCTCCACTCTATTGAATACCTGGAAAAGACTGAGGTAGGAACAGGAGCCAATGCAACAGGTTGTGATTTGGACTTGCTGAGGGTGGAATACAACAGTTAAAAGACATTTAGATAAGTACATGAATAGGCAAGGTTTGGCGGGGTATGGATCAGCAGCAGGCAGGTGGGACGAGTTTGTTTTGGGATTTTGGTCGGCGTGGACTGGTTGGGCTGAAGGGTCTGCTTCCACGCTGTATTACTCTATGACTCTACAGGCACCAGCATTTGAATTACCTTATACTTTAGTGTAGGTTACAATAAATTGCTAAAAACAACGGAAAAATATATACTGGTATATATTTAAATATACCAACTTTTATTTCTTCAGAACATCCCGATGTGTTCTAAAAGACCGTAAGATATGGGAGCAGAATTAGGCCATTTGGCCAATTAAGTCTGATCTGCCTTTCAGTCATGGCTTATATGTTTCTGAACCCCATTGTCCTGCCTTCTCTCCATAACCCTTGATCCCCTAACTAATCAAAAATCCTATCTATCTCTGTCTTATATATCTCTATCACTTGGCTTCCACAGTTTTCTGTGGCAATGAGTTCTACAGACTCACCTCCTCTGGCCGAACAAATTCCTCCTCATCTCATTGCGAATGGGTCGTCCCTTTACTCTGAGGCTGTGCCCTTGGGCTTTAGTCTGTCTGAGTAGTAGAAACATCTTCTCCACATCCACTCTATCCAGCCCTCTCAGTATTCTATTAGTTTCAGTCAAATACCCCCTTATCCTTCTAAACTCCATCAAGTACAGACCCAGAGTCCTCAACTGCTCCGCATATAACAAGCCCTTCATCACAGGGATCATTCTTGAAAACCTCCTGTGGACCTCCTTGAATGCATCTTTCCGTAGATATTCCTCAGATATTGGGCCTAAAACTGCTCACAATATTCCAAATGCGGTCTGACCAGAGCCTTATACAGCCTCAGCAGGACATTTTCTGCTTTTGCATTCCAGCCCACTTGAAATGAGTGCTAACATCACACTTACCTTCCTAACTGCCAGCTGAACCTACATGTTAACCTTAAGGGAATTCTGAACAAGAACTCCCAAGTCCCTTTGTGCTTCAGATTTCCAAAGCCTTTCCCCATTTAGAAAATACTCTGTGCATCTATTCTTCCTACCAAACTGCATGACCTCACACTTTCCCACATTGTATACCATCTGCCACTTCTTTGCCTGCTCTCCTACACTTTCCAAGTCCTTCTGCAGCCTCCTGGCATCCTCAACACTATTTGTCTTTTCATCTATTTCTGTGACATCTGCAAACTTAGCAACAGTGCCCTCAGTTCCTTTGCCCAAATCATTAATGTATAATGTGAATAGTTGTGGTCCGGACACAGACTTCTGTGGGACTCCACTAGTCACCAGCTGGCATCATGAAAAACACCCCTTTATTCCCACTCCCTGCCATCTGCCAGTTAGCCAGTCCATGCCAATACCTTGCCACTAACACCATGAGCTTTTATCTCATTTCGCAGTCTCCTGTGTGGCCCCTTGTCAAAGGCCTTCTGGAAATCCAAATAGATTGTGTTCACTGGCTCTCCTTTGTCAAATTTGCTCATTACCTCCTCAAAGAATTCTTTCAGATTTTTCAGACATGACATCCCCCTGACACAGCCGTGCTGTCTCAGCCCTGTTTTACTATGCACTTCCAAGTACTCCGCAATGTCACCCTTAATAATGGACCCTGAACTTTTACCAACAATCAAGGTCAACGTAACCGGTCTATCCTTTCTTGTCTTCTGCCTCCCTCCTGTCTTAAACAGGGGGTTACTTTAGCCATTTTCCAGTCTTCTGGGTCCATCCCTGACTTCAGTGATTCCTGAAAGCCAATGCCTCTACAATCTCCTCAGCTCTGTCCTTCAGAACTCTAGGGTGTAGACCATCTTGTCTGAATGATTTCTCCACTTTCACACTTTTCAGCTTCTCCAGCACCTTCTCCTTAGTGACGGCCACCATGCTCACCTCTGACCCCTGACTCTCTTCAAGTTCTGGTGTGCTGCTGGTGTCTTCCACCATGAAAACTGATATAAAGTATCGATTCAGTTCCTCTGCCATTTCTTTGTTCCCCATTTCTACTTATCCAGCCTTTTTTTCCAGAGGTCCAATGTCCACTCTTGCCTCTGTCTTACCTTTTATGTATCCAAGAAAATCTTTTGCAATCTTCTTTAATAGTACTCGTTAGCTTAACCTCATATTTCATCTTCCACCGTTCCAATCATTGTTTTATCAGTTTTCCTTTGCTGATTTTTAAATGCTTCCCAATTTTCTGGCTTTCCACTAATCTCACCATGTTGTAATGCTTTCTTTTACTTTTATGCTGTCCCTGACTTCTCTGGTCAGCCATGGTTGCCTTGTCCTCTCCTTAGTTTACTCCTTCTTCCTTGGGATGAATTTCTGCTGTGCTTCCTGAATTATGCCCAGAAACCCCTGCCATTACTGCTCCACTGCCTTCCCTGCTAGGCTCCCCTTCCAACTGATGCTGGCCAGCTCCTCCCTCATGTCTTTGCAGTTATCTTTACTCAACAGCAATACCATTACACCAGGTCGCAACTTCTCCCTGTCAACCTGCAGGAGTTATGGTTGCTGCCCCCTACGGATTCCTTCTCCTTAAGCTCCCTAATCAAGTTTGCCTTGTTATACATTCCAGATCTGCAGTCAATAATACTTTTGATGTGCCATTATTGCTGTAATGCAGCAGCTAATTTCCACATAGCAGGAACCTACAATCAGTAATCTAATAGGAACCTAATGACCTGTTGCAGTGATGTTGACTGAGTGCGAAATATAGACCAAGGCATCAGGAAGCGCTCATCTCCTGCCCTATAAATTAGTGACGTGGCAACTTTTACACCAGCTGGAACAAGCTGTTTAGCATTTTATCTGGAAGCCAGAACTTCTAACAGTACAGCTCTCTTTCAGTACCACATTGAAGTGTCATTGTGTAGTTATGTGATTGGAGTGGGATGTGAGCCGACATCAGAGGAATGACCACTATTGCTGAGTCACACCTACATGTAGCCTCATTAATGGTACATGCAACTTCAGATTTTTATTCGTCCTTACATTGGTTCTTCCAGATTTGTGACTTAGTCACATGGTTATCACAGATTTTAAATGCTATTACTCTCAATGACCTCTATTTTATTTGACCTTAGAGTACTTTCCCTAATGGTGAGAATGGAAAAAAAAGTTCTCCCATTCTTGACACTTCATTTCTGCTAAACACAAAAAATGGAAGGGAGCGTCATTTTTTTTAAATGTCCATTTAAATTTCAATGTCTGATTTAATTTGGTTCTGCACACAGGAATAGACAAAAAGTTGAAAAGCAAAACTTACCTATAATTTCAGCTTTTAGTCTGCATTGCATTGCTCATATGCAGCCATGCCTTGAAGGCGTGAGGAGAGCAGTGAGTATGGGATAGTGGTAACCATGGTAACAAAAGAAGTGTCTCCTCCCATTCAGAGTGGCTAATAAATGCAGTTTGGTTGTAGTTACTTGGCAGGCTTCACTCTACACAATGAGTGCTGAAATTTTTGTGCTGCCTGTAAGTTGTGAAATTATTTATAATAAACTTGGAGCTATCAATGGATTTGGGGATTTACGAATGTATCCTGCCTCCATTTTACAGTTGTTTAAGAGAGCTGATTAAAACAATAATTATGAGTACAAAGCCCACAGCTTACCATGGTGTCCGGCAGTGTCAGAGAATTATTAAGAACCACTGTCGAGCAATATATTATTTTGAATCGTAGTGCTTGACATGTTTGATGAATAAGATTGTTGGAAAGCCATCATGTCTTTACAGCATGCATCCTTTCTACAGGTGACCTGCTTTTTTAAATGTCTGTTCTGGGACATCCTTGGGAGAACTGGCGTGTCTGAATTCTTAACAGAATAACATCACGTAGTACTGAAGTCTTGCAAAGACGCATAAACATAATCTTGACTCTTTTTAAATTCTACACATGGCAACATATAGATGAGTATTTGACTTGAAAATGGAGATGTTCTGACTAACATGATGACTTGTGGGTCTGTATTCTATTTCTTTTTTCAAAAAAACAGATATAATGTTTCTCCAAGGGACTGATGTGATATTTAAAGTGGCCCTCAGCCTGCTGAGCAGTCACGAGGCACTAATTCTGAAATGTGACAGTTTCGAGACCATCGTAGATTTCATAAAATCGACCATTCCGAATCTGAGTCACACACAGATGGAGAAGACTATTGTTCAGGTACTAATGTCACTATTTAGTATTGTGAACTTTTCAATGAAGTTGCCTGGATTTGCACTTTGTAGACCTACTTGAAGTTTTGTCAAGGCATAGAGAGGATAGTCATGTTTAATTCACTAATAGTGCAAATGTCTGCATCAATATGGTCTTGATTATCTATGCCAACCTGTTTTATACATGTCACACTTCCACATTCCACTAGGAATAAAAAAAATGTTATTTTTATCTTCTTTTGTTCCACAACCTGTGTATTTTTAACACGTAAAAATTATTTACTAATTAACAGTTTTCAGATCTAAACGGTCTTTTGTATCAGACCAAATAGAATACTATGACAGAATGAAAATGAAGTGTGTTGGACTTTTTTAAACCAGCAAACTGCAACCACTGAACTGTATCCATGTGGGGTACTAGTTTTAAACTGAATAGCTTTTCCAATGTCTATGGGATTTAATATTTTATTATCATAGTGCATGTCCTTGATATAATAAAGATACTGTGGCCATAAGTGCAGCCTGGCGCACTGTATGCTTTTCTATAAATCATCCGGAGGGATAATTTAAGGGCATTAATAGTTATGTATTAGTCCAAGGGAGCTGTAAAGCCAATGTTACTTGTAATTTACAGACCAGTCTTAAAGTGTTTGACCTCAAGTTACAGGAAGGCACTAAGGTTTATGACATTGTTGATCACTTCTAAGTAATGCTGTTAGCGCAGTAGCTCTCAACAGTGGTTTATATTTTACTCAGTACATTTTACTGCTTGTTTAATGTATGTCAAGTACAATGTTCTACACAGTGGTTTATATAGCACAGCTGGGCTACACTTATGAGATTTCTTTTACCTTCTCTATTTGTCCAGCCTAACCACTAGCATTTTAGAACAAAACTATTATTCAGGATTCTGTACTGTTATGATTTTGTAGTGGGCTGGTGCTTCAGCAGGCTAGACATGATCTTCATGGCCCAAGGAAGATCCTGACTCTCAAATCAGCCCTATTGTCAGCGGTACAGGATATGAGCAAGTACTGTTCCACTAATTAATTAATTCATTTCATTTAACTAAGGAGGAGGAAGTAAAAATTATCACAGTTACAGAATCCTAATACCCTCAAAATGTCATATGAACAGAAGCCATGTATGTATCCTCATATATTTAATTTTCGTCCCACCCAATCTCCTTCAATGCGTTATCTGCCTGGATATAATCTTCAAAGTAGTTAAGAAAAGCTGTTTGAGATGCATCTTCCGATTCCAATCTGGTTTCAGTATTTGTAACTACATTTGCTCCTTGCCCAGCAATGTTTCCATTTTATAATTCCCATTGGATTTTTCAAATACCTCCATGGCACTGCTTGTCCCTATCTGCGTAACCTTCAACAACCAGGGCAGGCACAATAGACTGAATGGATTCCTTCCGCACAACTCCAGTTCTTTCCTCGAGAGCAAGGACCATAAATCAAATCCATTGACACAGTTCTTACAACATGAAGTACTGACCCTTGATGTCAAGATCTGTCCCTATTTACAATATTGACCCACCAATGTCTTGAGACTCAGACTGACAGATGGTGAGCTGCTTCTTTCAATAGTCTAATAGCAAAACCACAAATCTGTAAGCAGCATGTGCTGATTTGTGACTCAAGATGTATGTTGTTCTCAATATTGCTGGCTAGATTGTTTCCCACACTGGTTATGATGGCACATGGTGAACTCGCCATCACTGTTTCCTGCAATTTTTGGCCAGTATTGCTTCATTGTTGTCAACACATGAGACAAATCTTAAATTATTCATCAGTGTATAGAGAAAACTTTCACCGGTTTCAAAGTTCTAAGGACAAGGTCACAATCCCCCTTTAGGTTTAAATCTGCATCACAGCGCCAGTTATTCCTAGCAGCAATTTTAGGTCTCCTTCATTCGCTGTTTTCAGTAAATCATTTCTGGGTGTGTTGTAGGTATTTGAGATGGACATTTCCAAGCAGCTGCATGCCTATGAGGTAGAATACCATGTGTTGCAAGATGAGATGGTGGAGAATTCATTGCCCAATGATGACGGAGACCGTCTGGAGAAACTGGAGAGAGCAAATTGTCAGCTCAAGAGACAAAACATGGAGCTACTGGAGAAGCTTCAGGTAATAATGACTCCAACTGTAAAACTGTTAACGCAAAGGGATGAAATGATACTGTCTCAGGAAATAAGGTACCCACAGGATTTTTTCTTTGGGACAGATAATACATACGTCTGAATTTAGTCTTTTTTAACCAAGAAAATTAATTTTGATCCAGCCTTATCAGGTGCTTCTGAATATCAAAGACAATTCTTATCCATCAATAGATTTTTTCTTTATTTAGGCTCCCATTCATCTGTAATATCAAAGTTGTTTTATGTACAGATGTTTAATCTATAGATCGTCAATGTAGCCCAACCGTCAGCAAGTCTAATACCACTGGGCTGATAACTACATATTAAAGTGTTAGCCAACTTGTTCTGGTTCAGACACAGGAGCTGTGTGAAGTAATGAAGTGCATCAAACTTCTTGATTAATTATAAGACCAAAAGCAATGTGGTTGACTTTTATGCGCCCTCTGAAATGGCCTAGCAAGCCATTCTATTGTATTAAACCTCTAAAAGGTTACAGAAAAGGAACAAAACCTGGCATTGACCCAGGCACTGGAAACATCAAAGGCAAACACAGCCCTGTCGACGCTGCAAAGTTCTCCTTACCAGCATCTGGGGCTAGTGCCAAAATTAGGATAGCAGGCTGACAGACTAGTCAAGCAGCAGCCTGACACAGCCATTGCTTAGTGAATTGTACCTGACCGATAATGTCCTAGACACCACTATTACAATCCCTGTGTATGTCATGCCCCACCAGCCAAACACACCAAGTAGAGCCAGTGTATAGTAGTGTAGAGTCGGGAAGGAGTTGCCTCAGGTTAAATGTGATCGTGGAAATCATCTACTGATTACCATGTATCACTATCCTACACTTCTTCCCAAGCAAGGCTAATGAAGTATACTACTCCATATTAAACATCACTTGAGGGTGCCAAAAGTACAGAAAGTACTCTGGGTGGCGGATTTCAATGTCTACTCCCAACAGTGGCTCAGTCTTGTCTCTAAACTCCTAGCTGACCAAGTCGTAGATTCATACAGCATTTAAACAGACCCTTCCATTCAACTAGTCCATGCCGACCATAAGCCCGAACCAAACTAGTCCCACTTTGCTGTGTTTCAGCTGTATCCTTCTAAACCCCTCCTATTAATGTACCTATCTAAGACAACAAGCATAGGGCTGGATGAACACAGCAGGTCAAGCAGCATCATAGGAGCAGGAAAACTTGACGTTTCGGGCCTGGACCCTTCATCAGAAATGTACCTATCATGGTACATCATGGCACCCTCAAGTGACGTTTAACATGGAGTAGTATACTTCATTAGCCTTGCTTGGGAAGAAGTGTAGGATAGTGATACATGGTAATCAGTAGATGATTTCCATGATGTATCTCAATGTACCTATCTAAATGTCTTTTAAATGTTGTGACTGTACCTGCATCCACCACATCCTCTGGCAGTTCATTCCACATTCAAACCACCCTCTGCTTGGAAAAAGTTACCCCTCCGGTCCCTTTTAAATCTTTCTCCTTTCACCTTAAAAATGTGCACCTTAAAAATGTGCCCCCTAGTTTTGAACTCCCCCAGCCTAGTGAAAGACCCTTGCAATTCAGCTTATCTATGCCGCTCATAAACCTCAATAAGGTTGCCCCTCAACCTCCTATGCTCCAATGAACAAAGCCCCAGCCTATCCAGCCTCTCCTTAGCTTGCATTCTCCAATACTGACAACATTCTTGTAAATCTTTTCTGAACCCTCTCCAATTAAATAATATCCTTCCTACAGCAGGATGACCAGAACTGTACACAGTACTCCAAAAGTGGCCTCACTGGCATCCTGTACAACCTCAACATGATGTCCCAACTCCTATATTCAATAGCCTGAGCAATGAAGGCAAGTGTGTTAAACATCTTATTAACCACCCAGCCTACCAGTGATGCAACTTCCAAAGAATAACGTATCTGAGCCCTTCGGCCTCTCTGATCATCAACACTGCCTGAGGCCTCACCATTAATTGAATAAGTCCTGCCCTTGTTTGTTTTACCAAAATGCTACACCTCACATTTATCCAAATTAAACCCCAATTGCCACTACTCAGCCCATTGGCCTAGTTGATCAAGATCCCTTTGTAATCTGAGATAACCTTTTTCACTGTCAACAATACAACCAATTTTGGTGTCATCTGCAAATTTACTAAGCATGCCTCCTGAATTCTCATCCAAACAGTTTGTATAAATAACAAACAGAAGTGGACCCAGAAGCAATCCCTGCAGAACACTGCTGGTCACAGGCCTCCAGTCCAAAAAACAGCCCTCCAACACCACCCTCTGTTTCCTACCATCAAGCCAATGAACTGCTAGACTGGGTCGCTGCATGTTGTGAGGAACGAACAAGAGGGAGAACCATACTTGACCTCACTCTCATCAGTCTGTCCATGACACTACTGATAAATGTGATCACTGTATAGGCCTTGTGGGGACAAAGTCCTGCCTTCACATTGACAATACCCTCCATCATATTGTGTGACAATTTCACCATACCAAATGGAACAGACTTCAAACAGATCTTGCAACTCAAGACTGGGCATCTGGATTTGTACTCAAACACAATCTGCAACCTAATAACCCTGCAAATTCCCCTCTCCACCAGTACTATTAAGTCAGACTATCAATCCTCTTTCAATAAAGAGTACAGGAAGGCACACTAGGAGCAATACCAGGTATTTCTAAAAATGACGTGTTAACCTGATGAAGATACAAAGCAGGACTACTTGTGTGCTAAACAGCATTAGCAGCAAGTGATAAAGCTAAATGCTTCTATACCCAAAAGATCAGGTCTAAGTTCTGCAATACAACCAACCCAGTTGTGAATGGTGGAGGAAAATCAAATAACTCATTCGAGGAGTTGGGCTCCACAAATATCCCCATCCTCAATGATGAGGAAGCCCAGTACAAAAGATACGGCTGAAAGATTTGCAACAATCTCCAGCCAGAAGTGCCAAGTTGATGATACATTTTGGCCCCCACCCGAGGTCCCTGGCATCACAAGTTCCAGTCTTCAGCCGGTTCAGTTCAGTCCACGTGATACCAAAAAAAGGCTGAAGGCACTGGACACACTGCAAAGGCTATGGTCCCTGACAATATTCTGGCAATATTCCTGAAGGCTTGTGCGCCAGAACTTGTTGTGTCAATCGCTAAGATGTTCCAGTACAGCAACGACATTGTCATCTACCTGGCAATGTGGAAAATTGGCCAGTTACATCCTGTACACAAAAAGCAGGACAAATCCAACCTGACCAATTACTGCCCCATCAGCCTACTCTCGAGCGTCAGTAAAGTCATGGAAGATATTATCAACAGCAATAACCTGTTAACTGTTGCCAAGTTTGGGATCCGCAAGGACCACTCAGCTCCTGACCTTATTACAGCCTTTGTTCAATTACGAACAATAGAGCTGGATTCCAGAGGTCAGAGATCACATCCTCAAACATTCACTCCCTCCACCACTAATGCTTAGTAGCAGCAATGTGTGCCATCTACATTATGCACTGCAGAAATTCACCAAGGCTCCTTAGACATTAAATTCCCGATACACGAATGCTATCATCCAGAAGGACAGGGAAGTAGATACATGGGAACACCATCATTTGCAAGTTTTCCTCCAACCTACTCGCCACCCTGACTTGGAAGTATATTTTTGTTCCTGTTTTGTCACTGGGTCAAAATTCACAAACACTCTCTTTGAAGGAATTCTGGGTCTACCTAAACCCAAAGAACTGACGCAATTCAAGAAGGCAGTTCACCACTGCCACATGAAGGGCAACTAGGCATGGGCAATAAATGTTGGCCTGGCTAACAAAGCCCACGTCCCCAAATGAATAAAAAAAACTCATAAAGTTCTCTCAAAATTTATCAAAGCCTACAATATGAGCCTTTTCTCTGCTATGAATGACCCAGGCCTAACTGAAACTTGTTTGAAATGTAAAGCCAGGAAAATACCTGAAATCACCAAGGAGTAGTCAATCTTGCATTAGTTGTATTTTTTCAGTGTCTGTGTCACTCCTTCCCTGTGGTTGCGACATCAATATTCCTTCAACAGTTCTTCTCATACCTTAACTTTAGGGAAGGACAAGGTTTTGTATTTGCCAACATAGCAGTCAGTTTGGAAGTGACATCCTGAGCAGCAGTTGTAACAATGGGTCTCCAGACTTGAGATGATAACTCTGCTTCTCTCTCTCTATAGATGCTGTTCTACTTGCTGAGCTTCTCTGGCATGTCCTGTTTGTGTTTTAAGATATTATACTGTCAGTTCTGTAATCATCAATTAGTGCTCATTTTATGCCAATTCTCTCCAACTCTATGCAAAAAAAAAGCCTGCACATCTTTCCAGGCTCTTTGGAAATCCCCAATGAGTTTCCATTAGTTGGGCATTTTGGCAGCAATTTCAAGAAAGAAAGAGGAAGGAAAGAAAATATTTGCATATCTGCATATATTTTAACATATTTTTATATTCTCAGAATTTCAGAAGGTCTTGAAGTCAAGAGGTTCCTCCTGAAACCTTTCCTCCCTTTATGGGGAGGCGAAGACCTAGTGCTATTATCACAGGATTATTAATCCAGAGACACAGACTGTACTCGGGGGTCCCGGGCTTGAATCTTGCTACGACAGTTGGTGGAATTTGAGTTCAATACAAATCTGGAATTAAGAAGCCACTGATGACTGTGAAACCATTGTCAGTTGTCAGAAAAACATATCTGGTTCACTGACGGCCTTTAGGAAAGGGAGCCGTTGTCTTTAACTGGTCGAGGCTACGTGTGACTCCAGATCCACAGCAATGCGATTGACTCTTAACATGGTCAAAAATGCTGGCCTGGCCAGTGATACCCATGTATTAGTCAATTGGAGAACATGGGTGATTTACTAGTAGTGACCAATAGATTTTAAAAAATGGACGATTTGATGATGGGAAGTTCAGTTATGTGTAAGAACACTTCTGGATCTTTTAAAAATAAATGAATGAAAGAACCACTGCCTGGTGGTCCATACATCAAGGTTCCAAATGGATCATTGGTCTGTGCTGACATGACTGATCACAGGTGATTCTAGGCTGATGGGCAAGGTGAAGAGAGGTAGGTAAACTCAGTCAGGTTATCCCTGTCTTGAGCCTGCTTCATCTGAGCCCTGCTAAATAGTGCAGGTGTATGGAAATCTGGTGACAACTGGATCAGATGGTTTGTGGTACCTTTCCTACCTTGGTTGAACAGCCAGTTAGACTGCATGTGAAGAACAGCAACTTAGTGAAGGTGTGAGTTGATGCTATCTGTGGAGAACCTGTGCATGAAAAGTGAAAAGAAATTGGAGTTACAAGCAAAAAAGAAGAAGGTGCTAGCACAGCACTTTGACTCAAAGTCCCACAGACCCACACATACTGTTCAATGGCCTACTGCTGGACATTTGTCCTTTGTTAATGTATGTCTCGTTAATTATTTCCTTCATTTTACAGGCCACTCGCTTCAAGATACAGAACCTGGAAGCCAGCGTTGAAAATATTTTAAGCCGAGAAAATAAAATGAAGCTCCTAATCCGCACAATGGAGCAGGAGAAGCAATCGCACTTAAAGACTATAGAACACATGCGCAAATATTTGCCACAGGACGTCCTCAATGACGGGGAGTTTCTGACAAGGAAGAATTCAGGGATTTTCTCATCAAGAAAGCCTGAAGCAGTGGATGAGGAACTGGATGGTAGCAAAATGAAAATAGGAAATAATAAGTCATGAAAACTTCAAGAGCAAAATCTGGGCGACAGTGCTCTAGGAAGCTGCATAGCCATTCTGATGAGGAAAGTGCATGCTTTACTAGGCCTCTGAGTCATTGTGTCACATGGTATATGGCTCAGAAGAAGTTGTATGGAGGCCTTTGTAATGTAAGAATGGAGAGCTTAGAAAGTGTGGTATCCAAAATATCATTTTTTTTAAAAAAAATCAACTTAACAGTCCTTCACCTGACTTATTTGGTGTTTAGTACATTTAGCATCACGGTTGGAAACTGTGCTTCATGACTACAGCTTCTGTTGTATTACTTATTGTACTTCAGCAAGGAGAGCTGCTTGATCATTAAGACAAAAGACCAAGGTGACGGTTCTATGTCAATTGCTCTTTTCCTGCCATATATAGTTACTGGGGTGAGGATGGTATTCAATCTGTCAAAATCATGTGGGAAATGTAAAAAAAATTTTAAAAAACAATGTATTTTCTCTTCAAGGAGCAAAGTGGTTCTAATGTGAAGCCAGTTGGAATTATCGTTTAAAAACAGAAGGCAGTTCATTTCGTTACATCAACAAAATGGTTGACTGGAGAATGGATGTGGCATTTAACCAGCTCCACTTCAACTACACATACTTACAAAGTGCCAAATCCCACTGCTTTCATGTTGGGTGATGTTACAGTGTGCCAGCAAATCATTACCTCTTCTCTATGGAATGGAACCAGCTAAAGTCCAAAGAAGGACAATGTTCAAAATGGAGATCAAAAGTATTGGAACTGCTTCTGCTGTTACTTCCACCCATTGAGTTCCACAGTGCTTAATTTTCCACTGTGTGTGTTATAAATATTACCAAATCATATAAATTTATGTCTGTATACGATGTAGGTTCTATAAAACAAAAAAAAGTTTCTTCTTTGTTGTTTCTGATGTTATTTGAAGCATCTTCCAAAAGGCTAACTCAGACATGTTCAAATAAAAGAACAGAACTACAAACACTGGTTAAAATGAATGCACATGTTTGGATTCGTACTTGTTTCTCAGTCTGGTGTACGCCAAAAAACAGGTTATATATTAAGGTAGTGGAAGTGCTCATGCATGTGAAGGGAACTGGACTCATTCCTAACTAGAAATTCCTCAAACAATCTGGAGTTTCTAGAAGCATAGAATCAAACAACACAGAAAGATGCCGTTTGGCCTGTGGTGCCTGGAAGTAATCTTTAAGACAGCTGCACATTTTAAACACAGGCACCTACCTTTTCCCTGTAACTGTGCAACCTCTCCAAGGACTAATTTTTTATAGATCATTACTTTTGTGAATATGCCTTTTGCAGCAGAAACTGTTCTTATTAGACTAACAAATGATTTGTAAAAGTGAAGTTATTTCAACACAGTGCAGACTGCTCCAGCTCAGGGATTGAAGATCAATCCGAAAGTCACAGGGTTGTGTCCCGATGTTAAAACTTGAATCTGTCTTTGAATAGGTTTCAATTTGTGTTTTGGTCTCCATAACAAACAAGGGTATGTAAGGCTCAGTGTCAGGTGATGTGTACTAATTTCCAGGCAGATCACACCGGAGATCATATTGTCCTTTCCAAAGATTCCATTTTACTCAGAATCTGAGGTGACATTTAAAATAAAGTTGTTTTATAAAGGTTAGTTTTCATTCCAGTAGGCTGATAAGACTGGGCCCTTCTGGGAATTTGTTTTCTGCTGTCGTGAGGAAAATAGTTGCAGAGATTGAGGAAACTCAAAACCATCCACCAAATAGAAGAGGGGATCACCTCAGCTGAAGACCCTGAGCTGATGAAATTTTATTTGACAAAAGTTGATGTCCGCAGGGTAATACTTGGAAATATGGATGCTGCTAGAGACTGATACCGCACCTACCATCTGTTCACTTCCAGTTTGACAGATGGCCTTGGATAGTGCCTACGTTATCCTGTCCATCCAGTACTCCTGAGGGTGACAATCTGGGTTGCTATCAGAAGCGGTCAGAGATCCTAAAATCACTCCACAAATAAATAGTGAACTCTGATCCACCATCAGATTGCAGAACTAATTTCTAAGTGCTTTGTCCATGAGCAGTTGCAAAACCTGCTACCCGTGGTCTTCAAAAACCTGTCTCACCAACCTCCCACAAGACGAAGATTGGAAAATCAGCGCCAGTTCTCAGAGATAATCGATATTCTGAGGACTCATTTGGTGTTGGTTCCTTACCAGGATGTTAAGTGGCGAGTTCTTCAAATGTCACTATTTTGGCCTCCTGCAACTTAGCAGTGGTTATGTCAAGCAGTTGAACTTTGGTTCGACCACACTTTTGAGTACTGTCTGCAGTTCTGTTCGCCACACTATAAAAAATAAAGGATGTAGAGGCATTGGAGAGGCTACAAAGCAGATTTCAAAGAGAATACCAAGAAAACATGGGATCAACCTGAAAAATGTTTGAGTATTTAGCTCTCTTGGAAGAAGGTCGTGTGGTAATCTCTACAGTTCTTTAAAATTATGAAAGATTTTGATATGAGTAAACCCACAGGGCATGTTTCCTCTTGCTTGGAAGAACATGACAATATAAAATAGCTACCAATAAATTCAATATACAATTCAGGAGACACCTCTTTATCTAAAGAGTGGTGAGAATGTAAACCTTACACTTTACTGGCTCCTATCATAGTATAATATAGTTGGATTTAAGTGGAAGCTAGATAAGTATCTGAAGGAGTGCGGTATAGAGGTCTTATAATAATGGATTTACACAAGGAAAGAAAGCACCTTGCTTCAATAGAGCACAAAAGCCGGCAATTAATAACAAAAAAATGTTTTTTGCAGCTAAATCACCATCATCCTGGAATGGGAATCATTCTACAGGATGGCTTGCAACTGGTGTGATATCTAAGTAGGCAGAGAAAGAGGGCCTCTAGGCCTGCTGGGAACACTTGGCCTAATTTACTCCATCCCTGTCCCAATCAATCAATGGCTAATTCAGTTGCCCTTGAATGGTTATTTTGTCATTTGTGCTCATCTGTGATTTTTCTGTACATTTTCTCTTCTGTTTGTTTCCAATAAACCGTGAGTCTGTATTACTGTCTAATAAATGTAACAAGCCATTGATTTAATGTTTCATCTCTAACCATACTAATGCTGTATGAACCTCCTTTTATGTACATTAGTTCTCCTGACAGGATACTTGTCCTTCTTCCCAAACATTGGCATGCCTCTTTACCCTTCTGAAAATATTAAATTGATTTGAACATTTGCCGTGTGCATTTATTTCAGCTTTCCTTTTACACTCGGTGTTGCTTCTGTAGATGCTGGTTTCTTTCTGGAGCTGAACATTCCTTTAATGGTGGTTCTGTACTGCAGGATTCTAAAAGCACTGATTTTGCCTTATTGAGGAATTTTCTCATCCCGTGGTCTTGCCATGATGGTGCTGGTTTATACCTGGCTGATACTGGCACAGGAATTCATGCTGCACCTTAGAAATGGCTAGACTATTCCTTGCACTTATTTGCTGCCCTTGCATTCCTCGCCCACTCACCTCATACCTTATCATTACATTTGCATGATTTGTAGTATTCCTGCTGCCTTCTGGTAGCTGGTCATGTATTGTCCATGAATTCTTTTCTGAATAAATTCATCAATACTTCCATCATTCATTCACCTGTCCTTAAAATAAGAAGTTAATTCGTTGATCAGTTCGTCTCTGCATAATCTTCCCACCATACCGTAACGTTTTGTTAGAAAACAAATACATTTTGTTCAGCGATGCATGAGTTGTGCTTCCTAAGTAAATGAACAGTGAATGTTTGCTTAATAAGACACTAACTCCAAGTATGATTCTTTGTAAATCGTGAATTGTCCCTAGTCCATTTATTTCTGTTTTCCATTTTAATAGGTTTGTGTTAGAATTGCCCATTAATTCTTTACTGCGTTTTTATTCAAATTTCTGTTCAAACACCAATTCATTCTATACTATAATCTCTGGTTCCTCATTAATGCAGCTAATAGCCCTTTTCTTTTCAGCTATTGAACTCGTAGTTGATCTCCATCTTTGTGTTGTGGATGCTGAATTCAGATAATCTCTAGTATCCCAAGATTTAACTACTTCCTTATTTTGAACGTATTGTTAGTCATTCCACCAAGTTGTTTTCTTTCAGGTTTGTGCTTTAGGCATTCGCACTACATTTGCCATTCCATTGTCATTTTCATTTGGCTACTGGTTTCATGCACTTTCTTCCTGACTTTTATTCATGTCACTATTCTGTGTTCCCACTCTCAGTTCTGGTGTTAACTCCTCTTCCTCTTCCATACAATACATATTCATACTGACTTGCTTTCACCCATTCAAATTTGTAATTTCAAATATTGTCTACAGTCTGTATTTTTTGTCTTATTAAACTGCCATATGTTTTAAAATTCCCAAATTAGGGAAAAAATATGGCAGCACAATACTAGCCCCAGCCTGTTACCATCCTCCGTTATGTCATGTGGCATTACCACACTTCTTTTCATTCTTTCTCGGAATGTGGGAGTTGCTGATAGGTACAGCTTTGTCCACCCCTAACTGCCCTTGAACTGAGTGGCTCGCTATGCCATCGTGCAGAGCACTTAAGAGTCAACCATTTTGCTGTGTGTGGAGTCATGAATTGGCTCAATGAGGAAAGAACGGCAGATTACCTTGCCCAAAGGTCATCAAGAAGCACTTCTTTCCAGAAATACCAGTTGGCAATGGTTTCATGGGTCACTAACAAACTAGCTTTTAATTATCAGTTTAATATTATTATTTTCGAGTTCCAACAGCTGCCATAATGAGATTTGAACTCATGACTCCAAAGCATCAGCAACAGTATTCCAATGACGTTACCACAGCTCTACTGTCTCCCTCGCTAAATGGAAAGGACATCGAACGGATTAAGTGACCCAAACTGGGCATCCCTGAAGCTCTATGAACTATCAGCAACAGCAGAATTATATTCATCCACAATCTGTAACCTCATACCTCAATGTATACCCACGCTACAATTATCATCAATCTGGGAGATCAGCCCCCATTCAATCAAGAGTGGAGGAGTGTATGCTAAATACTGCACCAGGAAGGCCAAATAATGAACTGTCAAGTTGGTAAACCTACAACATCAGACTACTCGTACACCAAATAGCACACAAAGCATGCAATAGACAGAGTTTAGCGATTACACACCTCATGGTTTAGATCTAAACTCTGCAGTCCTGACATCCAGTCATGAGTGGTGGTGGGCAATTAAACAACCAACCGGAGGTGGAGGCTCCACAAATATTCTCATCCTTAATGATGGGAGACCAGCAGATTAGTGCAAAGGACAAAGCTGAAGTACTTGTGACAATCTTCAGCCTGAAGTGCCAAGCAGGTGATCTATCTCAGCCTCTCCTGAGGTACCCAGCAACCAGTCTTCAACCAATTCTGTTCACTCCGCATAGTATCAAGAAAGGTGTGAAGACATTGAGCATGGTCCTAACAATAGTACTTGTGCTGCAGAACTTGCTGCACACCACCCAAGCTGTTCCAGTGCAGTTAAAAAACTAGCATCTACCCTACAATGTGAAAAATTAGCCAGGTATACCCTGTCCTCAAAAGGCAAGATACATCCAACTGGCCGATTTATCAGCCTAGAAGTGATGACTACATGTTGCAAAATGATGGAAGGGTTTGTCAACAGTGCTATCAAGTGACACTCATGAAAGGAATGACATCCTCATTGATGCTCAGTTTGGGTCTCACTTAGCTCCTGACCTCATTACAACGTTTGTCCAACCATGGACAAAAGAGCTGAATTCCAGAGGTGAGTTGTGAGCAACTGCTCTTGACATCGGAGTGTGGAAAAATAAGCAAATGGGAATCTGGCTGGGTAAACTCTTCATTGGTTATGTCATACCTTGTACCATCTTCCAATACCTGTCCACAAGGCACAAATCATGGGTGTGATGAAATACTCTCCACTTTCCTTGACGGGTGTAGCTCCAAAGACAATTAAGAAGTTCAAACCATCCTGGACAAAGCAGCCCACTTTATTGGCACCTCATCCATTAATTTTGCAGCAACATGTGCTATCTACCAGATACACTGCAGGAATTTACCATGCCTCCTTCGACAGCATTCTCCAAACCCTTGGTCTTTGCCATCTTGACAAGGGTAGAAGATTGGTGGCAAGCAGGATCAAGGGGCTGAATGTATATTTTTCTTGAAATTATCAGAAAAACAACCCATTCACCCAACCAATCCATAATGGTGTTTGTGCTACATACAAACCAAGTTCCATCTATCCTCATCCAAATCTAACATCATA
The DNA here is from genome assembly GCA_024137785.1 of Ginglymostoma cirratum. NCBI lineage: Eukaryota > Metazoa > Chordata > Chondrichthyes > Orectolobiformes > Ginglymostomatidae > Ginglymostoma > Ginglymostoma cirratum. The sequence goes on along the minus strand of JAHRHZ010000009.1, from coordinate 25,512,430 downwards.
TTCCTCTTCATATGTTAGTCATATGTTATTCCATCCTCCATTTAAATGCACCCAAACTATTTACTTCAAACACTCCCTGTGGTAGTGTGTTCCACATTCTAACCTCTCTTTATGTAAAGAATTTCATTCTGAATTCAGTATCAGACCTCCCGGTCACTATCTTATATTGATGAACTCTAACTCTATTCTTCCCCATAAGAGGAAACCATTGTCTTTGGCTGCTTTTTTTAAGAACATTAGTAATACCCTTCCCCACCTCTGCCCTGGTGAAGGAAGGCTGTTCACCCATTTACAGGCCCCAACTGAAGCTAGTCTCCAGTGGGACGTGCAGTTTAAATCAGTTAAAGTCATAACATGTGCTGGGCTTTGGGTTCACATTATTTAGCTGTTTGTGTATCAATTTCAATGATGAAAATAATTTAAATTGTCTCATTATGGATGCAGTGTACTTCTGAAATTATTACATTTGCTTTTGGAGAGATCTAATGTTTTCTAGGCTTTATGTAAACTAGTAATCACACTGCTATAACTCATATTTACTTTCATCTCACGGTGACGTTTCAGTCATAACTTTTTCAAATACTTAGGCCAAGGCTGCCTATAAATGCTAATTTAAGTTTAGGACAGGCTCGCAGAAACAAGAGGAGACTCAAGTAGAGGTGACCACATGTTTTCTTGTGGAGACCAAATGGAATCATGCTCCATCTGGGGTCACATAACAAAATCTTCCTTGGAGAATGTTCAATGACAGAACCTTGCAGCAGTATTTTCCCTATTTTGGCTCCAGTTCAGAACAAACTTATGAACGTTATAGTGCACAATTTATTAAGACCTTTGTTTTAGAATGGGTTTGTCTATTTGGATAAGCTCAGGCCAGAGCTTGAGGTGTTTCTTCCAATAGTATTTTTAACAGTATATGTGTTACGATCTTGCAGTAGTCCTAAGCTACTCTGGTTCCAACTTTCTAGCTGAGTCTCTCTCACATGACTACAAGAGATCACTGTTACATTGCAGCATGCCTCAGAAGCTCATCTGCATATTCCTAAACTATATCACTGCATTTCTGCCCCAAATCCATTCTCAGTTTCCAACATGTATGTATGTTTTTTTTTAATGTTATTGATTGAAAATATTTAACTGAAAGTATTTACAATCCAAACCTCCGAAGATAGAAGGGTCTAGGCCCAAAAGGTCAGCTTTCCTGCTCCTCTGACGCTGCTTGGCCTGCTGTGTTCATCCAGCTCTACACCTTGTTATCTCCCTCCGAAGCCTGGAATTTGTCGATTCAACTAATGTGGCGGCCTCACAGTTTTCCCTGATCTTATTATTCAAAGTTGTGCTGAAAGGCAGCAGTCTCTAGGCTAGTTGGATGTTCAGCAATTGAAGTGGGTGGAGTAGACCGCGTAATGTTGCACCAGATTTATGATATTGAAAAGGATGATCTTCTGTGGGTGATTGCATCAGCAAGATTGGCTGGTGATTATAGAAAGGATACCACTTCCTTTTGGCTGGACTTAATGATCGGTCCCATCTTGTAATACTTCTCTAAAGATATCTTCTGTCGAAAAGATCATTTAGCAATGAAACACAGCTTAATGGCAAAGTTGCGTCATTAAATATGTACAGAATGGTAGCAATGTTCCTCAACATGAACAGATAGGTAATATGTTGAGCTTATTGGGCTGTCTTCTCAAATTTAGGACGAAGAGATGAATGCAGCGTCTGGGAGAATGCGGAAGGATCAATCCTTCAAAAGACTGTTACGAGGACTGGGAATCATAAATGAATATCTTTACAGAAATTGTTCTCGCTCTGAAAGAGTTGCTGTTAGGACAATGTTTGTCATTGCTGTGAGGCATTTTGGATATAAAAGCAACATGAGATGGATTTTGTCTTTGAATGTTGTTGTTTCTGACAGTGTCCCTAGGAAGCTGGGTGAAGTTAAAAGAATCCTCTGGGCTGTCATGGAAAAAGTATTGTTGAGGTATCTTCCTGAAAGTGGTTATGTTGTGTGGTATTGTATGATCTATGAGATCTCATCAGATTTAATTTGCCTGTTGTCACTGCGGTTGAGGGTATTGGTAGTTCCATCACATCTTCAGTAGCCTTATGTTTTGATTCTTCATTAGCTCTGTTTGCCATATAATCTAGCAGCACTGTAGGAGTATGTGAAGAATTCTTCTCACCCTAGTCTAGAAGAAAATCAAAGAGTTCTCACAATGTACCACATCAAGGGCTGGAGAGTCAGGTATCCAAGGTTTTCCTTTCAAACTGCTGAAACTGAGCCTGTTGGCTGATTGTACTCTGGTTCACCCACATGGTGTTTCTCCTGTCTCGGAGCTTCTAAAGGGATAGGTTTATCTTCATCAAGCATAGTAGGATGAGATGCATCATGAAACTGATCAAAGTCTTTGGAAAGCAGGACTTGATGAAAGATTATTCGATTTCCTGAAATATGGCACTTCAATTGTTTGGAAATGTTGAGGTAAATTTTGGTAAAACGTTATCCACTCTTCTTGATATGACAGTTTATGTTCCTGGAGAGACTGAGACAATTGTCACAAGATTGAATGTAATCATCATCCTGGCATTGAATGTTTTGTATCAGCAGCAACAAATCGAGTTGTACACAAGCCTTCCAATTCAACAAAGACCTGAAAGACATAAATGGACTGCTAATAAGTTTACCATCATAAATAAGGATTCGCTGCCTCCCAAGACCCTGGATCCTGATATCTGATAGTTGTAAGAGTACATTGTTGAACCATCAGGTCAGCCCTACAGTAATGACTGCTTCTGAGTTGCCATGAAAATTAGCATTAAAATGCTTGAGTTTTAACTTGACCAACCAAAATCCTGATCCAGATCACTGATTTCCACTTGATTTTCCATTGTAACTTCCATGTTTATCTTATTGTCCAATGTGTCGAATTCATCTTTGTTCAGGGGCTGATTGAGTTGGATTGCCTTTAAGAGGTGATTTTCAATTGAGGAAATGTTGAAAATATTGAATTCTGCCACAATGGAAGCATTGTGTGCATCCTCTTGGGCAATCCTCATGCTATCTTGCATTACAACACAGCAGCATTTCACATCAGATTAGAGGCTCAATAGCTATACATGTTGTTAAGTTAGTGTCATATCCAATGGTAAGATAGTGGAGGGGATTATGTAGAAATGTACTTATTTTTTAAACCTGTTCACATGTAAAACTGCCATTTATTTCTCTTGCAAATAAAAGTTATGCGATACGTGCATGCAGGAAATAAATTATACGTTGACCTTTTGTGCATTGCCTCAATTCAATCTGTCATGTTGTGTCATTTAATTGACTTTTATTTCAACAGAGGTAGCATGTTCTGCACATTACCCTTAATATTTATAATTCCCGCAACCACTCAGATGAATTAATTTAACAAGTCAAGGCTAATAAGACTCGAAAGGATGGTTCTATTCACTACATAGAGTAGGTTACAAATGTCAATCATTTTAGTATGCCAAAAGCCCAACTGTATCCTGCCTGACAGCCTCCATTAAGAGAACACCAGTGGAAGATCTAGAAATGCCAGATTAATGATAAATGAACTTTTTGGAATTTTACTAGTGCCTTTTAATCTTTTCAATTGCTATTTTACCACTTAGATATGTATATATATATTCTGAAAATCTGTATTTTCAAAAAAATTTAAGATGAACGTAGAAAGAAATTGCTTGCAGTGAATGTTACCTGCTTCCAAAAATCTGCAATTACGTTGCTGTCACATTAAGTCTCCACATGCACAATAGGAATCCCAATTATCTCAGTACAGATAATGTTTCTGTCAATATTGGTTTTTAATAATAATTGTTATCACTTACATAATGCTTTTTTATAGAGTTGACTTTGTACCCTGTAAATAGTCCAATATGTTACCCACTGAGTCACATAGAATCCCTACAGTATGGAAGCAGGCCATGTAGCCCATCAAGTCCACACTGCCCCTTTGAAGAGAATTCTACCCAGACACACATCTCTTTCCTACAATCCTGCATTTCCCAAGGCTAATCTACCTAGCCTGTACATCCCTGGACATGATGGGCAATTTTGCATGGCCAACCCCCCCCTTAACTGCACAACTGTGGGAGGAAACTGGAGCACCCAGAAAACTAATCCACAGACACAGATCATGGAAATTGCACACAGAGAGTCACCTGAGGGTGGAATTGAACCCAGGTCCCTGGTGCTGTGAGGCAGCAGGGTTAACCACTGAGCCACCATTTTGCTGCTTTTAAATTCAGCATGCTTTCAAGTTGAAGACGCGCTCCAGGATTTTGAGCATTTATGCTGACATTCTGATGCAATATGCAGAGAGTGCTGCACTGTTGGATGTGTTGTCTTGTGAATAAGATGTTAAATTGAGGCCCCATCTGCTTGGTCTGGTGGATAAAATAGTTCACTTGGCACTATTAGAGTTATCCCTGGTATTCTGGCTAATAATATTCTCTCAAACAACATTGCACAAACAGATTATCTCGTCATTATTGGATTGCTGTTTGTGGGAGTTTGCTGTGTGCAGGTTGGTTGCTACAATTTCAACATTACAATAATGACTACACTTCAAACAGTACTTTCTTGGCTATAAGCATGGTGAGTACATCTCATCCACTCCTGGCAATTTATCAACTTTTAGGTATGACTCGCTTTCCTGACACATTACCCTATCAATTTTTGGCTAATCTAATATCTTAGCTGCTTCCTTTTTCACCACCACTAGGACAGATTAAAATGCACACAAATGATGCTCCATGAATGAATTATGTCACAAGGGAATTATTGAAGATTAGGAAAAAAAATGTTAAATATTTAGAGAGGGGAAGATTGTACATAAGAACATAAGAAGTAGAAGAAAAGGTGAGACATTAAGCTCCATAAGCCTTCCCCACCGTGCAATATGATCATGTCTGATCTACTCCAAGCTTCAACTCCCCTATATTACAAGAACCTATCTATCGCTTCTTTAAATGTTTTCAGTAATCTAGCTTCCACAATTCTCTGGGATTGAGAATTCCAGACATTCACTGCCTTCTGAGAGAAGAAGTTCCTTCACATCTCAGTTTTAAGGAAGTATTCTGTCATCTGGTATGTGACTCCTGCACTTTGGAAAGATCTTCTCAACATCTACTCTGCCAAGCCTCTTAGAATCTTGCATTTCAATAAGATCACTCTTGATTATTCTAAACTCCAATAAAAAGAGGCTTGACCCATTTAGCTGTTCTTGATGAGCCCACTCATTCATCTGAGGAATCAGCCAGGTGAATCTCTTTCGAATGGCCTCCCATGCTAGTACATCATTTCTTAAGTACTGAGACCAAGACTGTACACAATACTCAGGTGTGGCCTCACCAACACCCTTTACAATTGTAACAAGACTTCCTTAACCCCTTAGCAATAAAGACTAAGATTCAATTTGCCCACTTAACTACTTGCTGCACATGCACACTAACATTTTGTGTTTGATGCACAAGAACATCCAAATCCCTCTGTACTGTACTATCTTTGGAATCTCTCTCCAATTAAATAGTAATCTGCCTTTTGATTCACCCTACCAAAGTGCATGACCTCACATTTTCCTACATTAAATTCCAACTGCCAAGTTTTTGCCTACTGACTCAACCCATCAATATCCTCTTGCAGATTCCTTATGTCTTCATCACAACTGGGTACAAGTTCAGTTCCTTTTTCAGAGAACCAGCATAGACATGAGAGGCCAAATGGCTTGCTTCTGTTCTATAATCATTCAATAATGATAATATTCAGAAAGGAAAGTATCATCTGTCAGGACAGAAAAAAAGTTAGCATTTCAGGTTGATAACCTTGCAGCAGGCTCTGAATGGACCCACCATAAAGACTACCTTTACTTAGATGAAGTGTAGTTAGTACCTATCCTTTAGAGATGTAATTCCTACTACAACTTATCTAACATTGCAAATTTCCATCTGGAAGAATGTTTATAATGATATTGGATCAGAACTTGTCAAAAAATAGTAAGTTTAATGGTTCTTGTCATTATTTGGGGAAATAACACAGCAACCTCAGGCAAAAAGCAATGATTAGTTAAGAATGAACACTCAAAACATTGCTGCCCAAGTGGCTTAATACATAGGACATCTTGCCCTTAGCCTTGCAGTTGTAAAAAAACAGACTGATTCTGTTTTTCTATTGAATTTGCTGTGAAGTAAACTCATGGTATTCAAAGAATACAAATCATTTTAGTGATATGTTAAATGTTAATGACTTTACTAAACCTCTCTGGCACTGAAAATTAAACATTACAAATGAGGAATTTCATTTCTTCAGGATTTAATTCTTCAGAGAGCTATCCTTTCTGTCATTTATTATATTTTGCTCAAACCAAATTTTTATGTCTACATACTTCCCCTCTTTATCTCATTCGGTATTGGATTCACCTGCTTTAATTCATCCTCTCTCTTAGTCCTTCCTGGATTTATTTCCCAAACATCTTTAATACATATGGGTTAAGGTGGCACAATCTTAGTTGCCCTGTTTACTCAGGTTCCAAATCTGTTTCCCCTGCTGCCTGGTTAATTGTCTGTTAAGTTTCAACAACTTAGTGGGTAAAGATGACCTGAGGTAATGGGTGCAAAGACAGATTTTACTAATAGAAGATGTATAGATGCATTTCTGTAGCAAATTATGGTCCCAATCTAGTATATGGTGTGAGACAAAGGTATGGTGATATCCTAAAGCTTCCCATGACTGTGTCAGTCAGTTTGTTCGATCTGTATATTATTTCAGTTTAACACATAAAAGGGACTAATTCAATCCCAGTACAACCATAAAAAGATCTGCAATAATTTAATGCCTGCGACATATCTGATAACATTATAATAGTGGCTGGATATTCCTTTCAGAGAAGAATAATGACAGATAATGGGCAGAAGAACATAGCCCAGAAACAGTGCTGGAACAAGAGCACTTGGCTTCAGAGACATTGTTGACATCATGTCATGAAAAGGCATCGTTGATCAGGGGTATTGCTTGCCATTTGCCTAAATTCTACAGGTGATTACCGAGCCTGAAACTTGTAGCTTGGAAAAATATTGAGTGATGGCAATCATCAGGCTTGACTCTTGAGTGTTTAGAGAAAAATGCCTTTGATGTCATTGATGGCTCAGATCCCAAAGTTCTTGACAAAACTAAATAGTAGACTATTGGGAGACAGGTAATGCACCATTTATCTCAATGAGCTCTAGACACTGATATTATGACAAGAGTGACACTATTTCATCCATCAGCAAGTGCTTATCTCTTGACAATCATTTCATTCACTGGAACCAATTTCAAAAATTTGACTTCTCTGTTGAATTGGACCAAACTACCTGAAAATACGTATGCAGCACTAAAAGCAACAACTTTAACAATGAACGTTAGCCTCACCTGTATTTGGAAAAAGTTTCTCTGCCCCTGTATTTATGATGAATTTACATCCACAATATTTTCCTGACTCTAAATAGGCCTGATCTAATTTTCTTTATGATCTTTTGCATATTTTCAAAGTTTTAGGTGCACAGTCTATTGTTGTCATGTCCCGTACATGTCCAGAATGCTGTCTGGGTTACCCTCCAATCTTGCACCCATTGTAAACTTGAGCTCATCCAAAACTCAGCTGTTTGTATCCTAACTCACATCACTTACTGTTCACCTATCATCCTTGCTGACCTACTTAATCACCCTGGTCTGGCAAAGCCTTAATTTTGAAATTCCTATCCTTGTTTTCAAATTGGTCCTTACTATCTGTTTAGTGCCCTGAAACTGTACTTTTTAAAAAGATTTATAAATACCTCTAGTTCTGGTCTCTTGAATGGGACCATCACTGGCTAGGCTGGCATTTGTTGCCCATCTCTAATTAGCCTTGAGCAGATGGGCGTGAGCCACTTATTATAAGCTGTCACAGGTCTTGTGCTGTAAGAATGCCCACATTATTGTCAGAATGGAATTTTTTTTACAAAGGATGATGTCCCTTTGGATTACAACATTTGTACACTACTCTAAACTCCTCAATTTTTGCCTGCAAGGATATCACGATATCCAGATCAAGTTGTTCTCATAGCTCCAAGGAGCAGCCAGCAGCAAGTATGTAAATAGATAGACGACCGTCACTTTGGAACAAATAGAGAAGCCAGACTACCTTCGATCCTCCAACTACTAGGGGAGCAAATTGTCGGAGTGTAACACTCTCGCTTCTGAGTCAGAAAGTTGTGATTTCTAGTCACACTGCAGTAACTTGAGCACAGGATTTCCAGCTGACACTCCAGCGCGGTAATGAGAGAGTGCTGTAACATTGGAGGGGCTGTCTTTCTGGAAGATAACAAACATCCCATGAGATTAATTTGAGGAACGGGGAGACTTCCTCAGTACTTACCCTACACCTAGTATTACTGAAGAAAACCTTGACCACTATACTTTGATTTTTGATGTTTGGGAGTTTACTGTGCAATAAATAGCATCTGTGTTTTCAAATTACAAGAGTAACTACACTTCAAAAGACATTTTTGTTGACAGTAAAATACAAAGATTATAAAAATTAGATTACAAAAAGTGGTATAAATCTTGTAACATTAAGTATTTGAGCAAAGCAATTGCAGGCAACAAATATCAGAGTATAAAACAATGAGAAACAAAAACATGTTAAATAATAACGTGATCACACTTCATTGGCATTGTATTAATAGAGAGTTCCTATAATAATATTTTAGAATGGAATGAGAGTTGAGATGATTGTTCTGCTTGGAATGTGAGAGATCATATCTTTCCAAGGAAAACTACAGTTCTACATCTGACATAGAAAAAATGTTAACAGATATATGAAAGATGTTACAGCCGGGCACTTACAGAAATTCAAGGTAATCAAGCACGGCTTTGTTAAATGGAAATCATGTTTGACCAATTTATTTGAGTTCTTTGAAGAAGGTGCGTGTGCTACCAATAAAGGAGAACCAGTGGATATATTTTACTTAGTATTTTAGAAGACATTTGGCAAGCTGTCACGTCAAATGTTATAGCAGAAAATAAAGATTCATGGTACAAGGAATAACATATTGGCATAGAAAGAAGGTTGGTTAATTGACAGAAAACAGGGAGTAGGATAATTGGATATTTTTCTGGTCAGCAAGATATAATGAGTGGTGTGTCCCAGGAATCAGTGTGAGGGCCTCAAACTTTAACAATTTACATCGATGACTTGGATGAAGGGACTGAAGGTATGGTGGCTACATTTTCTGATGACACAAAAATAGCTAAGAAAGTAAGTTGTTAAGAGGACATAAAGAATCCACAAAGGGATAAGGACAGGGTAATTGAATGGGCAAAGACGTGTTAAATAGAGTATAATATGGGAAAATTTGAAATGGTCCATTTGGCAAAATGGAGGTGCATTATCTAAATGGTGAGAGAATTTAGAGCTCTGAAATGTGGAGATATCTGGAAGTCCTAGTATGTGAATCACAGTAGGTCAGTATGCAAGTACAGTAAATGATTAGCAAAGCTAAAAGAATGTTTTCATTTATAGCAAGGGGAATTGAATACAAGGATATGTTTCAGTTATACAGGGTATTGGTGAGACCGCATCAGGAGTATTGTCTCCTTATTTAAGATAGGTTGTAAATACATTGGAAGCAGTTGAGAAGATATACTGGACCAGTAACTAGAAAGGGTAGTTCATCTGATGAGGAAAGCTTGAACAGGCTAGGCTTGTACCTGTTGGAATTTAGAAGAGTAAGAGGTTGACTTGATTGAAACAACTAAGATCCTGACATGTCAGAGTTTCCTCTTCTGGACAAATCCAGATCTAGGTGTCAATAAAGTTTTGACAACTAAATGACTGAGATGAAGAGAAATTGTTCCTCTCAGAGTGCAGTGAGACATTGTAACTCTCTTCCTCAAAGACAATGCAAGCTGAGTCTATGGACATTTTATAGGGAGATGGATAGATTCTTGATATTGCGAAGGATTGAAAGGTTATTAGGGATAGGTAGGAAATGGAGTGATCAGATTAGCATGATCTTACTGAATAGTAGGGCGAGCAGGAAAGTGGCTAAGTGGCCAATGCCTAATTCATATATTCATATCTATTAGGAAAGTAGAATACAAGGTCATTATGTAGAACTCTCATCATTCAGATCTTGACAAATAATTCTGTCATATGTCAATCGCTGAAATGTCTCCAGTTTCCTCAATATTATGTCTGCCTTCCTCTCATCTACCTCATCCTCCCAAACTATTGACCCCTCCTGCCCTCTGTGCCTCTAGCTCACTCACTGGGGAAACCTCTCCACATCTCCTGGCCCTGCATCACCATTGACACCTCTCCTATCCACTTGCATTGTACTCAATCCCTCCCATTGTCTCATTGCAGGGAAACATCTCTGATAACCAGGATGAGAGGGCTAAGTCCAGTGATGGTGTGGCAGACAGAGGCTCCTCATCCCCTATGATGAAAAGATGGTGGAATTGTCCAGGGAAGAGGGCAAACACTCAGGACACTGAGACCAGGCAACGGAGTGAGGTTCATTGAGTTGTGCTGCTCTCCCATCAATGCCAGTGCAATCCCATTCTTACTCCTTAACTCTTTGCTTTTACTCCATTAACATAAATAATCCCCTCTCATTTCTTATGTAGGTCCAAGGGTACTCAACACTCTTGAAAACAAGGAGACCACCACCAGTGACACTGAGTTCAACTAACATCTCTGAGGAGGAATCCAGTGAACCCTCAGAGGAGGCACTGAAATCATGTCTCATTAACTTGATTGAGTTTTTTCAAGAAGTGATGAAGATTTACCAGGATTTTGCCCAGAATGGAGGGTTTGAGTTATGAGGATAGGCTGGGACTTTTCTCACTGGAACATAGAAGGTTCAAGGTGATCTTGTAGAAGTTTTTAAAATCATGATAAAGTGAATGGCAGGTGTGATTTTCCTAGGGTGGGGGATTTCGAGACCGGGGGTGCATATTTTTAATGTGAGAGGAGAAAAACGTAAAAATGACATGAGGGGCAATTCTTTTTACACAGATAGTAATTCATGTGTGGAATGAACTTCCAAAGGAAGTGGTGGATGCGAGTATGGTTACAACATTTAAAAGACATTAGGATAAGTACATGAGTAAGAAATATTTAGAGGGCTATGGGCTAAGTGCAGGCAGGTGGGATTAGTTTAGTTTGGGATTATGGTCAGCATGGACTGATTAGACCAAAGTTCTGTTTCCATGCTGCATGATTCTATGACTCTATGACAAGGCTTTCACCTTCACCAGCTCAGAAACTTCCATCTCAGTGCATTCTCTTTCTAGAGTAGGCTCGGGAGCACAATCTGGTGAGCACATCACTGACATATCTACCCAGCAGATCGAGGAAAAAGCCACAGGTCGCTGGCACTCAGAGGTTCCCACATGCTGAGCCTCAGGCAAGAGACATTCCCCTGGCTTTTAGCCATTCATGACTTTGCCAAAATGCACGGACACTCTCTGGAACAGCTGGCAGCTTTGTCAGTGACAGTTGGTAAACTGGATAGAAGGCAGGAGGGGTCTGCTCATGTTATCAGTGCTATGCTCGTTCTGGCATGAATGTGTCAGGCTATCTCCATAGACAAGTTCTGTATTACCTTAAGGAGCCAAGTCCTGCTCACATGGGGGACAAGTGAATAACCCAGGTGCCCTTCCCCTCAGGGAGACTGGGGCCAGTAGGCAACCAGAGAGAGCAGGAGACACTCAAAGGAGTGAAAACCTCACCTCAGAAACTTCCCCTCATACGTCAGAGGTGCCCAATTCCTTCACCTGCCCCCTGGCCTGCGATGCCAAAGTCCAAGTCAAGGAAGGTGAGCCCGCATCTGGGCAGAACAGTCTGAGCATGCCTGGACTCTCTAGGCCCATATGCTCCAGGGGATGGTCAACTTGGTCTTCTAGGCCAACAGGACCAACCACAAAGCAGGCTCTCTCTACCCCGACAGGAAGGGAACAGAAAATGAAAACTTACTGAGGACATATCAGTGGCTTGGGTGACACTTGGTTGTAAACAGACATGCATTTTTGTAAATCTATGTTTACTGACATTCCTGAAATATGTGCTTTCAATCTCTTTGTAGCTGTCAGACCTGAGGAAGTTGCACCAGTGATCTGTGACTTGTCCAGTATGTACGCAACATGGGCAGCTCCCAGGGTGTCTGGTCCACACCTCCGGAATCTGGCATCTCTGGTAACAGGTGATCTGGACATTGATGGAGTGAAATCCACTTTGGTTGAGGAACTCTGCAGGTCATTGACAGGGTGCTCTCACAGATGCATGGGTGCAGTCTATAGCAACGTACACCTGGTGAAAGTCAGTGATGTTGGAGAATCCCACTGCCCAGTCTGCTTGACTCTCCTCATCATGGGGGAAGGATATAAACTGGTGTAATCTAGAAAAAAATTGACATCATTGACATGCTGCATGTATTTGTGAGTTGAGGATTGAGTGATGCCATGCAGATCCCCAATTGGAACAAGCTGCTGGCAACAAAACTGAGCAGAGCTCTGACTTCGATGGGCAGAGGGGTCAGGTAGCCACTTGACTCTTTCCAATGCAAATATTGCTTCAGCAAATGACACAGTTTAGTGATCATGGTCCAGGACATCCCTAGTTTTCTCCTGTGCCGGGTTTCCAAAAGCAGTAGAAAATGGCAGTTGGGCTGGTAGATTTGGGTGTGATCATTCTTCTCTGGCTTCTTGGGGGTTGTTCAGCCACTCCTTCTCCTCTGGACACTATACAGCAGCTGCTGAAGATTTCTGTTGTTGCTGAACTTAGTGACAACCTTCCAATTGCTGTTGTATTTGTTGGTGATGTCTTTTGGTGAGCAATGACACAAGGTAACCTCTGAGTGCTGGGTCCACCTTAGATGACAGATCAGATAATCTGTGAAGAGTGTCAGAAATAGAGCAACATATCAGTGATAGCAAGCATGGGGCTGGATGAACACAGCAGGTCAAGCAGCATCATAGGAGCAGGAAAACTTGACGTTTCGGGTCTAAACCCTTCATCTATAATCTTCATCTAAAACCCTTCATCTAAACCCTTCAACATATCAGTAATGACACTTCTAATCCCTCACATCAATGACAGTGCAACAACATGTTATGGCCTCACACGTTGTGTCATAGAAACTTCATCTTTGCAAAGGCACCAATGTCATGCCTCAATAAGGAGCTCTGAGCTCTGTAACCTCAGGTAGATGTAAGGGGCAGAACTAAAGCTCTTACATCAGGGCAGTTAAGTACAGGTGATTCTCTACTGTGATAATACTCCACTGCCCAAAAAAAAGGACCCTTGAACATCACAGAGCATGTCACCACATAATTACAATTAGATGTGGAATGTTACACCTTCGAAATGTTGTATCCCAGTATCAGGTACAAAACATGATGCAGAAATGGCAAAGCCAGGAAAGAGTGTGTCTGCACAGCTCTGTGTATCTGACATAGCAGCATGTCAATCGATGCAAAGTATGTAGTGATGATGATTGCTTGGGTCTGTAATTGCTGTTAACAATTAACAAAAGGATGACTTTTCAATAGAAAACAGTGTGGAGCTGGAGGGGCACAGCAGGCCAGGCAGCATCAGAGGAGCAGGAAAGTTGACATTTTGGGTCAGGACCCATCTTCAGGAATGGGGAGGAGGAAGGGAGCTGGGAAAGAAATAGAGATAGGAGGGGTGGAGCTGGGGAAGGTAGGTGGGATGGCGATAGATGGATGCAGGTAGGGAGTGGTGGGGATTGGTCAGTGGGGTGGAAGGGGTGGGTAAGTGGGGAAGGAGATGGACAGGTTGATTTAGGTTGGTCGAGGGGACGGTGTGATGAGAGGGAGGTTTGGACGTGGGATGAGTCCAGGGGTGGGGAAATTTAAAACTGATGAAATCTATGTTTAGACCTTTGACCTGTAGGCTCCTGAGGCAGAATATGAGGTGTTGTTCCTCCAGTTTGCATGTGGCATCATTATGGCACTGGAGGAGGCCCAGGATGGACATGCCATCAAGGCAGTGAGAGGGGGAGTTAAAATGGTTGGCGACCGGAAGGTGTTGTTGTTTATAGTGTACAGAGCACAGATGCTCTACAAAACAGTCCTCAAGTCTGTGTTTGGTCTCACCGATACAGAGGAGGCCACATCGGGAGCAGCGGATGCAGTAGACCCAGGTTGGACATACAGGTGAACCCCTGTCAGATTTGGAAAGTTTGTTTTTGGCCTTGGATGGAGGTGAGGGGTGAGGTGTAGGGGCAGGTGAAGCACTTCCTGCAGTTGCAGGGAAAGGTGCCTGTGTGGTGGGCCTATTGGGGAGTGAGGAGCAGATGAGGGAGTCGCGGAGAGAGCGGTCTCTATGGAAGGCTGATAGGGGTGGGAAGGGAAATATCTCTTTGGTTGTGGGGTTGGATTTTAGGTGGCGAAAGTGGTGGAGGATTATCTGCTGGATGCGGAGGTTGGTGGGGTGGTATGTGAGGACTGGGGAATTCTGTCTTTATTTTTGGTGGGGGGGAGGAGGGGTTTGAAGGCAGAAGTGCGGGAAATGCAAGATATCCGGTTGAGTGCATTTTTGATCACCGGAGGGAGATGTTGCGGTCTTTGAAATAGGATGACATCTGCGATGTTCGGGAATGGAATGCCCCAGCTTGGGAGTGGATGTGGTGGAGCTCTGACCTTTCAATAGAATTGATTGTTGATGATGGGTGACATTACAGACAGTGAATACTTAACAAATACAATTAGCCCTAGCAGGCAATCAGATGCAAATTATTTGTATTTCATCCTTAAGGGGAAAAGCAGGAAGTTGGTGCATCTATGTTGTTGTAGTGGCAGACACGCTGCCCTTTATTGATCAGGTGAGTTTGGTGTGAAATAGCGCAGCTTTGTGAGGGAGTTGCAGGCTGAAACTAAAACTGATTCCACACCCCACCACCATCGTTCATGTTCCCTTTTATGTTCTGTCCCTGAATCCCTGATGTACTTCCACCCTTCACCCATCACCAATTTCCATCAGCCCCTTTATATCACTGTTCATGTTCCCCATTTATCCCCTGAGCCATGGTCTTGCATATTGCCATGTTCTTGTTGGCCATTTATTCTCATTTTATTGAGGCTACAGTGAATTGTACATTATGCAAACTCCCCTCCTCCCTGGCAGCTCCTCATCCCCTCTTATGAGATGAGATAACGTGTATGAGATGCTATCTATCTGGAATGGCGCACTTTCACTAGCAACGTTCCTTTCGCAACCCAATTCAATGAACCCAATTCACAGACCCTGTACAGATATCTTCACAGCTCCCCAAACGACATATCTGTGACTCCTGGACTAGTTGCATCATACCTGGCCTGGCATTGTGGAGCAAACCCCCTAATCATCAAGGTCCACAGGGAGGCCTTAGAGAATGTTAACCACTTCCAATACCGTGGGAGTGTCCCGTTGGCCAAAGCAGCTATTAACAAAGAGATCCAGCAAAGCCTTCAATGTGCCAGTGCAGCTTTCAACCATCTGAGGAAAGGGGTGTTCGAGGACAACAGCATCAGACCTGACACCAAGATCATGGTTTATAGAGCTGTGATTGCTCGCTCTCCTGTATGGGTCTGAGATGTGGACTGTCTACAGCAGACACCTCAAGGCATCAGAGCAGTACCACCAATGCTGCCTGTGCAAGATCCTGCGAAAATGCACCAACACAAGGATCCTCGACCAGGCCAATGTCCCCAGCATCGAAGCACTGACCGCCTTGATTGACTATAATTGCTGGGCATGTCATCCACATGACGGACATAAGACTCCCCAAGCAGGTGCTCTATTTCCAGGCTACCCCAGGTGGACAGACAAAGTGCTTCAGTGATACCCCCAAGGCCTCACTGGTGAAGTGCAGCATTCCCACAGGCACCTGGGAATCACTGGCCCATGACCGTCCAAAGTGGAAGAGGAGCATCCAGGAAGGCGTTCAGCACCTCAAGACTTACTGTCGGGGAAAAAATAGAAGCCGGGCGAAAACAGCGAAAGGAGCGCTCTGCCACACCAACATCCCACCCACCCCTTCCCAAGACGACCTTCTGCCCTAAGTGTGATAGAGCCTGCAGTAGCCACATCGGTCTCTACGGCCACCTAGTGACTCACCCTGACAGTGGAAGAGAGTCATTCTCATCGACAAGGGACAGCCAATGATGATGATGACCTGACTGATAGTGGTCCAGTCCCCAGCCTGAAAGAACACTGATCCCTGCACTGTCGGTTAGACCAAACGCCTGACCAACTATTGCCAAATTCTGGGCTGTCAAACAATCTCCTTGAATGAATGTAGAGGCACCTCTTGAGCATTCACAGTCTCCCTTCAATCCACTAAGGAGTTGTCCCTTTGCCTTTCACTTCTGGCCATTGGGTTGAATCATTTGCAATCTGTTTGCTGTATAAACTGCTAGCTCACACAGGTGTGAATTTGTTGCAGCTCGGTGCTATACGGCAAGATGGGTCTAGCCCTTTGACTGTCCAGTGCTCTGGATCACTACTCGCACTGAACAGCAATGCAAATCAGAGAAGCTGTCAGCCTGTAAGTCACGGATGAACATCTAATGCACTAAAATGCAATGCAAGCCATAGAGAGTGGCAGTCACAAAGTTAATGCGGGGTGAGTAGTGCTAAGAATCAAGATAAGAGGCATAGGAGGCTTCTTATGTAGATGCACAAAATGTGTGTGTGTGTCCCTGTGGGCAAAACAACTTGGCAGAAGCTTTCAAGGCTTAAGAATTGTTGGGCTCAACAATGAAGCAGTCCTGAAGAGCTCTTGTGATGTGAGAGCTGGTGTGAAAGAAGCCATGTTGATGTGGTGAGGCTGATGGTTTGTTTGTACTGACTGGCACGGAAGTTGGTGGAAGGGGATAGCGTCTGTGGGGAAATGATAGTGATGGTGGAACTGAGTAAAAAGTCACTTACTGAAGCAGTAAGTGATGAGCTGTAGCATCATGTGACTGCTCTGAAATTCATGTTTCTCAGGGAAGGAAGGGAGAAAGGGAGCTGCGTAGTAATGAAATGCAAATACATGGAAATAAGATGGTCTCTGCTTATTAGTGAGATTCATAACTCACCGCTGAAACCTCAAGTGGAAAATGGGAAATTGTTTTCTCGACTTCAGGAATCTGATATTTTAATTTTTGCCGTATTTTCCCATCTGCCTTGCCATTGCCCACACCATTGAAGTCCTGGACAAATTCCACTCATAGTCGCTGGCCACTATTGATCATTTATTCCTTGTTTTAAGGGTCCTTTGTGATCCAAATTTTTCTAACTTCTCCTTCAGTTTTCTCATAATGATTCTGGCTCTGAGCTTCCAGTTACCAATTTGTGAACAAATTAAAATGTTGGGCTGGGTTAGACACACAAAATGGGCTCCTTGAGCCCTAGATTTAATGCCAGAGGACAGCTCACCTCCATTTGGTCAGCTCATCCTGCTTTAAGTCCTCAGATGACATTAATTACTGTAAAGTAGGACTTACATTCGTTTCCAGGTGAGGGTGTACAGGACATTGGTGAGGCCTCTTCTGGAGTACAGTGTACAGTTCTGGTTGCCCTGCTATGGGATGGACATTATTAAATTGGAGAGGGTTCAGAAAAGATTTACCAGGATGTTTCTAGGACTTTAAGTTATAAACAGACGCTGAATAGACTGTTTCAGAGATAGTAGGATGCTGGAGAATCTGAGATAACAAGGTGTAGAGCTGGATGAACACAACGGGCCAAGCAGCATCAGAGGAGCAGGAAAGCTGACGTTTCGGGCCTAGACCCTTCTTCAAAAATTTC
>JAHRHZ010000009.1:25398557-25489581 GCA_024137785.1 Ginglymostoma cirratum | reverse complement strand
AAATTAGTCTGCAGTAACTTGTCCCTATTTTCAACAAAGCCTTCTGAATGCTGATAGAGTTTAGAAGTCACATTGTCTCGGCCCGAAACGTCAAGCTTTCCTGCTCCTATGATGCTGCTTGTTCTACAGCTCTTGTTTGCTTGTTGGATTCCTACAGAGCACACGGCATTCATCCATTTGCAGCTGATGTGCTTCCTATCAAACACAAGCTCCCTTCCACTTCACCATGTCTCATTATTTCAATGGCTACTTTACTTGCATGCGAACTGCTTTCAAGAGTGGGAGACTAGATTTTGACATTCAATTCCCTCACAAAACCACTGGGATTAAAAATAGAGTGTTTGAAAGAACTCAGAGATTCTGGCAGCATCTGAAGGTGGAGAAGCAGAGTTAACATTTCCAGCCCCAGGATTCTTTTTCATAACTGCAAAGAGGTGGAAAAATGGAGAAGTTATATGCTGTAGAAAGTGAGGAGCAAGTGATGCAGGATGAAGGTCAGGGAAGGGTAAGAGGACAAAGGATGTTAGAGATCATAGGTGTCACAGAATGAAAGACAAAAGGAATTGGGAATGGTTGCAGACAGATGGGATCAGGGCAGGTGTGCACAGTGGGTGTTAATGGTAGAATATAAGTCAACTATACTGAAAGCAAACCTGAGAAACACAGACTCTCGTGAGGTCGGTGTGGACTTGTTGGGACATGGGGCCTGTTTCCATGCTGTAGGGATTCTATGACTCTATGACATTAGGGAAGTCAGAAGATAAATGGAGGTCAGAGTTCATGGCCTGCAGTTGAGCCAAGGAGGCTGTAAAGTTTCTAAACGGAATATGAGGTAATTGTTCCTCCAGATTGCGTTGGGTTTCACTGTAGCCACTACAACAGGCCCTAGGACAGAAAGGTGAGCATGAGAGAAAGGTGGTGGATTGAAGCAAACAAGCAACTGGAAGGTCAGGGTCATATGTGTTGGACTGAGCAGAGGTGTTCCTCAAAGCGGTCACCCAGTTTGTGTTTGGTCTTGCAATACAGAGAATCAAGATAAGAAGGAATAAGCTCAGTGGGGCTGGAGTAAGCTGCAATGTTAGGTCTGCCAGGGCAATCTTGTTTGTGACTTTTGAGAAAGTAATGCAGCCGGGGAGCTGATGGGGTGTGAAGCTATGCAGGTGCGGTCTCCTGGGGAGATGAGGTCGGTGACATAGGAAGCAAATGACTTGATGTTCAGATATGGGGTCATGGTCCAGGGAGAGTCAGAAAGAAGTGTCCAAGATTTCGCACTCAGCCTCTGCAAGGGGAAGATTGATACGCCCCATGACAACATTTAGACCGGGCATTGTAACATTTTGTAAAAACCAGGGAACATTTACTCATACCTGTGATTCTTGAATCTGTAGTAATGATGATGCTTACTCTATCATTTAGGAAAATGCCTCCCCAATGGTTGATCCAGCCAGCAACTGAGGCTTACAGATCCAGACAGCGGCAGGTTGGATCCGTATTGTATACACACAGTGAATTGATCCCACCACAATGGCCACAATTAACCCTGTGTCTTGTGTCAAGGAGGAGGAAATGGCCCAGAATCGAGTCCCTTGCTTGTTGGAAACAGCTCCTGCTGAGTGTGCTTTTCAATGGACGGCAGATGAGGACAACAGGGGTCTGGATCACCCTCTTTCAGGGTTGAATCGTCTGCCCACACTCACTGCCACAGCCTCCACAAGATTAGTAGCCACTAAGGCAAGTTTCTGGTGCTGCCGAAATTGTAATTCAGCAAAACAAAAATCATGCTTGTAAACAGGGGAAAGCAACTCAATTTTTTTGAGGCATAAAACAAAGATGGAAATGAAAAATCATTTTCCACACTTGCCAATTCCAAGTTGTTCAGTCCTATATGATGGTCAAAATGATTGTAATGTGTTAGAAACCTAATACTGCTTCAATGCTAGATCAAAATAACAGTCTAAATACTGGCAATTTGTTTCATTTCACAATTCATTGTCATAAGTTAAAGCAATAGAACATTTTCCTAGTTTTATTGTATGCCCTGATCTTACAGAAAGCTGCAAATAACACTGAATGATTTTGTTAATAAAGTGAAATGAAGGTTTCATTGGATTGTGCCTGCTGTAGTTCAGTTATAAGCCTCTGTTCTGCTGTACGTGCCCTTGCCGTAATGAAGCTGGGAAAAGTAGAACTGCCAGTTTAGAAAGCACTGTGTGTGGAAATAGCTTCTCAGTGCCTCTGCTGCACTCCCTTGGGTCAGAAGCTGGTTACCATGGATACTCTGATTTTTTGCAGCTAATGGAAGGGATGTCTGTAGCTTTGGAAACCTAGGGACTGCCTGGTCTTTAATAATAAGGGGGAATTACAGTTTCATGATGTTTTAAAATTGTGGACAACGGAGTAGTTTTTTGGGGGGATGTCAATGCAGATAAAATTGTGCTATATTTGAGAATCATTTTTTTCTCTGCTAAGTTTCTGCTCAAACACACTTGCAATTATGCCCAGAAGCGGCATTGCACTGAACAGAATCTGCATTGCGAGGCTATGGAGTCTTAGGTTCATTCAGATTCGCATTCCCCTGTCTGCTTAATTAGCACTTTGTCTTTGCAGCAGTGCAGGAGGGGTGACAATGCAGCGCTGCTAATCCAATGCTTTTAATTATTTAGAATGGAACATTTGATTTCATCCAGATTTGTCCTGCTTTTTAATAAAGATGTATCACACTAAGCACATAGATCATTGCAATACACTCAAAAATGTTGGAAACACCAGATAAAGAAGATGGTATATAAAAGAGCAAAAGAGAGAGAGATCAATAGTTTATCAGGAACAGATTTATTTAGAGGATGCAATGCCATAGTCTAATGGTACACTGTCCAGATTATTCTGACCTTTTCTTGAGGCAGATTGTTTGATTTATTTGCCTTTCCCACCCTCTGATATCGCACAACTTTCCTGGCTATGTTGGCAGAATAGAGATACACTCCCAATTCTGCACAAATGTTGTTTTCTCGTTTCTGGAAAAAGAACAGAGCAGTGGCCTGAGACGACTGGCTGTGTGAATTTCCTTCCCTCTCTGTTAAAAAAGTGCTGGCTGCAACTATAGCACGGCTTGCATGGAAAGACAATTCTGGAGGTAAACTCAAAACTTATACCACTGATCCAGATTTATTTCTTGTTCAATAGCATTGTACTATTTCTTCAAAAACCATTATTTTGAAAAGCATTTTAATTCCTGATATATCACCACATTGGCATTATTCCTTTGCACAGCTGAATCAGTGCTATGATCCTGTTATTTTCTTGTTTCATCAAGTCCGTGACCCCAGTCTGGTGACTGCACTTGACCTTACTATGGACCAATTAACAGGTCAATAGGAGGCAAATATTGTGGAAATTCTGGTGTTGAAAACCATTCCACTAGCCCCTCCTTGTTGTATGTGAAATTGGTTAGACCACAGCTGGAATACTGTGTACAGTGTTGAGCCCGTTGTCTTGGGGAAGATATACTGGCATTGGAGGCAATCCAGAGAAGGTTCATTAAGCAGGCACAGAAGTATTATCTTGTGAGCAGATGTTGGGTGAATTTGACCTATACTCATAGGAATATAGAAGAAGAAGAGATGGCCATACTGAAGCATACAAGATACCTCGACCACTTAACATGGTAGAGGTGGAGAGGATGTTTCCCCTTGTGGGAGAATCTAGGACCAGAGGGCATAATCTCAGAATAAGGGGTTGCATATTTAGGATAGAGATGAGGAGGAATTTCTTCTCTGGGACAGTAGTGAATCAGTGGAGTTCTTTACCATAGAAGGCTGTAGTGGCTGGGTCATTATGTGTATTCAAGGCTAAGACTTTTAATCAGTAAGGGAATCAGCGGAAATGGGGAAATAGCAGGAAAGTGGAGTTGAGGATTATCAGATTGGCCATGATTTGAGTGAATTGTGGAGTAGACTCAATCGGTTGAATGACCTAATTCTGTTCCAATGCCTTATGAAGTGGAGATGCCAGACTGGGGTGGACAAGGTCAGAAATCACACGACACCAGGTTATAGTCCAACAGATCATTTTAAAAACACAAGCTTTCAGAGCCTCACTCCTTCTTCAGCTGTTAGTGAGAGAGGTAGTATCTGACACAGAATTTATGAGTAAAAGATCAAAGGATCGCACCACTGATGAAGATATATTAAACAAACCTAAGATGCTGTTAAATCTTTAATCAGTTAGAAGGTTTTAATTAATTAATATGCAGATATGAATCCCCAAATTCCTTTCAAGTCACTGTCCTGAGAAAACTAAAGGGTTATCAGTGTAAAGAAGAGGTGACATTTTTTAGGTCAGACAATGTATGTTAGGTGTGAGGCCTTGTTTAGAATCTGTTTGTGTTTGGGTTTGGAGTCAGACTGATTTTATTTCTAAAGTAGGAATTTATAAAATGCCATATTGACTGACTGTCTATAAATTGTGTGTTTTTTGAACAAAATAGAATGTATCTGCAAATAGAAATTCTCCCCATGGATTCACGTGTGTGTGTGTGTGCACGCACGCTTGTGCGTGTGTGTGTCTGTGGGAGAGAGAAAGAAAGAGTGTGTGTGTGTTTGTGTGTATGTGTGTGTGTGAGAGGAGGAGAGACAGAGTGTGTGTGTATGTGTGTGTGTGTATACATGTGAGATAGACACAATGTGTGTATGAGAGAGGATCTGTGCAAGAGAGTGTGTGTGTGTATTTGTGTGTGCGCATGTGCGTGTGTGTCTGTGTGTGTATGTATGTATCGTGTGTGAGTGTATGTGTGAGAGTGTATAGTGTGGTGGGGTCACGTGTATTGTAACATGAACCCAGGATCCCGGTTGAGGCCATCCTCATGAATACTGAGCTTGGCTGTTAGCCTCTGCTTGGCGACTCTGCGTTGTGATGTATCCTGAAGCCAACCTTGGAGCTCATTTACCCAAAGATCTGAGGCCAAATGCCCTTGACCACTGGGAGGGAACATCGCTGTTTGGCGATTATTGAAGAAGTAGGGCTCTGAAAGCTTGTGTTTTTAACTTAACCTGTTGGACAAAAATAAACCCAAAAGAATTGTGGATGCTGTAAATCAGGAATAAAAACAGAAGTTACATGTCTGCAATCTGAGGAAGATCACTGGACCCGAAATGTTAGTTCAGATTTTTTCTTCACAAATGCTGTCAGACCTGCTGAGGTTTTCCAGCAACTTCTGTTTTTGTTCCTTTTGGACAAAACCTGGTGTCGTGTGATTTCTGATCAATGTCTTATAGTCTTATTGCTCCGATATCAGGAACTTTCTCTAGGTTGCTAGAACTTAGCTTCAGCAAGAATTCTTCTTTGTGAATCTTCAAGCAGAGACATGGAATTTCCAGGTTTCTCCTGACTTTGCAGCTCCATCAAACCTTTCCCTCTCCCTTTTCACTTATATAACCCCCAGTGCCTGAAGAAAATTATATCTTAGTAATGTTGGTATCATTATCAAATAATCTATTATTAAACTTTAATATCAATACAAATACGACATTAGTTGGTTTTCACTCAGAAATATCTACAGAAATAGTAAAAAAAGACTTGCATTTTACTGCTGGATGTCACAAATTGCTTTACAGCCAACAAAGTGTGGTGACTGTTGTGAGAAATGTAGCAGTTAGTTTATAGAGAGCAAGGTGATAACAACCAGGTAATTTGTTTTTGTGATACTGATTGAAGATAAAAATTGGGTCAATTGGCTTTTTTTTAATGCTATCGTTTAAGTTCCATCTAAATGGATGATAGCTTTGACAGTGCAGCACTCCCTAAGTATTGCACTGAAGGGTCAGCTTTGAATACTATGCTCTTAACTCCCACAGTGGGGTTTGAACCCAGAGCCTTCTGACACAGAGATAATGTACTGCAGACTGAGCCATAGTTGTCACCACTTGATGTGGTTTGCTAAAACAAATGAGTTGATAACCAACTTTGCTGATTCAAACGTTACTAATTTTAGAGTCTGATATTGGACCCATTTTCACAGCAACGTTAGGGCCGAATGTTTGATTCACTGTAGTTACTAATGCTGGACTATACAAGATGGAAATGTTCTAAATATCTCTGTTAACTTCAGTGAAACAGAATCTTTTGGAAAGAGGGATGGAGACCCTTCTGCTTGGTAGCAGATCCAAGTGATATTGGTGCTCTGGTGGCCAAAGAGACTCAGCAGCTGAAATATCAGGTGACAGATTTCACACTCAATTGTCAATGCAAAAGTACCTATTCTTCAGTTCGATGTATTAGTTCCATATGGAGTAATGTTGAACCTACATTGTTAGCTTGTTTGTTACAGCAAACATCTTGAAATATAAAGTTATGTCATTCAGTTATATCTGTTGGCTGTTTGGGAAATTATTATCTTTAAATAATAGATCTCTAAGGAGATCATAACATTGCATATATCTGTTCAGAGCAGGTCTGATATTAGATCTGGTTATCAAGTGTAGCCTCGACAAATTAAGTTGTCACAAATTATGGTAAAAATTATCTAGGAACCTGGAACATTTAACTGCATCATCTTCCCTCTGACCTTTCCAGTAATGGAATCATGACATTCAGCTCTGATAGGTGGTGCAGAATGGATTGTCACATAATTGCTATTTCTGATCATTTATTAACTAGTTCATCTGACCATTAAGTACTTAATTATGTTGTATTGGATAGTTCTTGGATATTTCAAGTACAAGGCAGACACTGAAATAACTCCACAAAGCCTGGTGTCCCGTCACCAAGTCAGCAAATCACCCTTTATTTACACGTGCATTGTACACAGCACTGACCCAGCTCATACAGAACTGACTCCTAGGGTGAGCAGAACACCTAACACTCCTGTTCATATCTGTCAGCCAGGACTCCCTGATTGGCGCAGTTAACAGCCCAATCAGGGAACTTGTATTCTATGAAATCCACCTGACTGCTATTGTTCCAATCACTACAGACAGCAATGCCAGGATATTCCCTTAACTCACTTACACTGCTTCCTTAGACTGGATTTTCCCCTTAGAGTTGGGATGCATGACTCAACCATTTCCTGATATCACACATAGAAACATAGAAACATAGAAGCTAGGTGCAGGAGGAGGCCATTCAGCCCTTCCAGTCTGCTCTGCCATTCTTCATGATCATGGCTGATCTTCCAAATCAATAGCTTAATCTTGCTTTCTCTCCAAAACATTTGGTCTCATTCATCTCAAGTGCTTTTATCTAGTCACCTCTTGAATACAATTCTGAAAGTCAGCCTATTCACCAGTACTTTGGTCTTTAAGAGTCAGGGGTGGGTTGGAACCAGGTCCACTGCCTCTTGAGGCAGGAACTGAGGGGTTAGATGTTTATAGCACAGGGTGGAATACCTCTATCCATTCACTGGGACATCAGCTCAATTCTCTACATGGTTCTTTTGCTCATCATTCCCCCACTCTGCCCCGTATTGGTTATCCATACCCACTCACACAGTATCCATTATGTACATATCTCATGAGGATAGGTTGAAGAAGTTAGGACTGTTCTCCTTGAAGAATTGGAGGCTGAAAGGAGATTTGATAAGAGGTTTCAAAATCATGAGCGGACTGAATAAAGTGGATAGGGAGAAGCTGTTTATAAGAGAAAAAAGGATGTGAGGACATGGATTGAAAGTGGTGTGCAGACGAAGCAAGGATGCTAAGAGAAAAACAACATTTTCATGCAGCGAGAAGTTAATGTGTGGAATGCACTGCTTGGAAATGTGCTGGAGGCAGTTTCAATTGAGACATTCAAGAGAGTTTTGGATGATTACTTAGATAGAAATGGTGTGTAGGGATACGGGGAAAAACCAGGAGACTGGGTCTAGGTAATGGCATGATGGGCCAAATGGTCTCCTTCCGCACGGTAACAATTATGTGATTCTGCGGTAATAATACTGGAATGACTTAAAAAAAAATTGAGAAAATAAATAAGCCACTCAACCTCCTCCTGAAAATATTTTCCATTGAAAATAATCATAAAACTCTGAATCAATACATTATCATTGAAACTCTGCTTCAACTCTATTATTTGAGGTGAGCAATAATCTATCAAAACTGAAAAAAACTCTGCAAAAACCTCTTAAAACAGTTAATTATGTGGTCAGCTGTCAATCAAACAAACCATATAAACAATGTCTGATGGAACTTGGAGGTCATCCTTGCATTCATTAGGAAATTATAGGACACAGTTAAATAAAAAGGTTATACAACACTTACTGTATAAGTATCTTTGAACTTGCATGCATGGTTGTCCTCCAATCATTTCCCACATGGGGGAAAAATGGTGAGATGTTAACCACGACCTCTTAACCAAGTTGATATAAGTGTACAGCAGGCCAAGCAACATCAGAGGAGCAGGAAGGCTGACGTTTCGGGCCTAGACCCCCTTCTACAGAAATTTCTGAGGAAGGGTCTAGGCCCAACACGTCAGCTTTCCTGCTCCTGATATGCTGCTTGGCCTGCTGTGTTCATCTGGCTCTACACCTTGTTATCTCAGATTCTCCAGCATGTGCAGTTCCTGCCACCTCTGATATAAGTGCAGTTGAATGTTTAATGTGTGCCATAGTTGTGTTCCTGTCTCTGAGCCAATCCACGTAACCTGCCCATCTTTGGACCATGAGAGGAAAGCGGAGCACCCGGAGGAAACCCACATAGACACGGGGAGAACGTGCAAATTCCACACAGACAGTTACCCGAGGGTGGAATCAAGCCCAGGTCCCTGGCACTGTGAGGCAGCAGTGCTAACCACTGAGTAATCCATTGGTTAACTTACTCAACTTTAAGCATAAGAAATTTTATTCTTACCCTACGGTTAAAATACAAACAAAAGAAAGAAGAATTGGTCTAACTTTAACTCTATTGGAAAACTTAACAGAATAATAGATTATTTAACGATTAAACAGCAACTGTTCCAACATACTGTAGTAACATCCCATAAAGACGTTCTTGGCAAAGGCAAGTCAGTAAAACAGATTTTTCTGATGAAGGGTCTAGGCCCGAAACGTCAAGTTTTCCTGCTCCTATGATGCTGCTTGACCTGCTGTGTTCATCCAGCCCCACGCCTTGTTATCTCGGATTCTCCAGCAGCTGCAGTACCCTTTATCTCTATTTCACATGTGATTCTGGCCACAGAGAAAAATCTCAAGCTTTTAGCTGTAACATAGAGAGAGAGAGAGAGAGAGCTTCCATAGGCAACATCAAAACCCCAACAACTACTGAGAGCTAAATTAAAACCTTGGTTCTCTGGGAGCGTGACTCCACCCATTTGTTCTGTTTCTATTGTTCCAACTTTTTAAAAAAACCCAAAGCCTCACAAGCTTTATCGACAGACAGCTCTCCGCCTATGGCTCAAAGCCTCTCTTCAAAGAAACTCAACAAAGAATACACCTCTTAAAGCCAGAGTATCATCACACACAAGGATATCTAAAGTAAATAATACATAATGTATAGAGTCAGTAGAATGCACTAAAAGAACACAGTATAGTGACCCAGTAAAAAGAAGATTTTTAAACTCCCCTAATTATAGACAAACATTTGGAACCCCAAAGAAAGATTTTTCTTTCTAACTTCTGCTATGATGATTGTTTAGCCCAGTTCACTAGGGGTCCCATTGATCTCCCATCGAATTCACAGCCAAAAATTGAGGAACTTTCTACCAATGATTGGTGATCTGGTAAACAGTTTAGACAGAAACATCAAATTAGAAAGGTACATAGATTATGTGAATGGGTGAATATGTGACTGATGGATTGTAACCCAGACAAGTGAGAGGTTACTTAAAAGGTTGAGTTAAGTATTGTTTAGAAATGAAAAGCTTGAAACAATGAAAGTCTAAAGAGAGTTAAGTGGCGCTTGTATATTAATGTTGAAAGTAATACACAGGCACAAAATGGAATTGTGGTCTTTATCACAATCTTTTTGTCATTTTTCCCATTCTAATTTCTAAATGTTGGACACTGGACTTCCATTGGATTGGTCAACATTTAAAGACAACATACTGCAATTGTTTTTCATTACCTTTTGCAGGACTGTCCCCCACCACTGCCTGCCGTCAGGATTCACAGAAAGATGAGAACTTTTTATGGTCACGTTACAAATGCAACTTTCCTTGCTAAACAGGTCGTGGTGTGCGACTCAGACTCAGAGCTATTGGGCCAGAGGTAGGGACACTACCACTGGGCTACAAGAATGACCTTCATTCACGTCCAAAAGATTAGAATTTAAAGAAGAAGACTTTTTGATGTCACCATACAAATCCCTGATGGAATCACATGTAGAGTGCTGTGATCTGTGAACCTGTCTGGGCATGGTTCACATTCCCTCTAACATTTCCTGTGTAGCAACTGCCTCCAGAATTTCACATCAATGCATTCACTTGCCAAGCATCATGCATAGATCCTATGATCAGCCACCTAACAGGGCAGCTCAGAGGTACTATTAGACACAGCACTTTAGAAACTATATTTTTTCCTGCAATGGAGTTTACAGCTGATTTACCAGAATGATATCAATGCTCCGAAGGTTATGTTTTAGGAGAATTACGTAAGTTAGATTTATATCCCTGTGAAAAAGAAGATTAATGTATAACATCATCATTTAGCATTTTTACAGGAAGTGATCGTCAGAAAAAGAAAGAAGTTTTCTGTTGATTGGGGATGTGTTATTGTTCGGGGTTTGATTGTGATTGTCTGTTGATGCTTCTTGCTTTGGTATGGTCACTTAGGAAAGGAAATAAAAGTGAGACAAGTTTTAGACTATTAACATGGAATATAAGAACTAGGGGCAGGAGTAGGCCATTCTGCTTCTCAAGTTTTTCCCTCCATTCATCAAGATCATGGTTAAACTGCCCCCGAACTCGTCTTTCTTGCAAGCCTAGATTGGTGTCAATTCCTGATATTCAAAAAATAAATTGATCTCCCATTTCAATATTGTTAGTGACAACTCTCTGGGGTAGAGAATTCCAGACTTTCATTACCCTTCGGGAAAGGATATTCTTTTGCATCTCAGTTTTAAATTGTTTTCTCTTATTGTTTTCTCTCAGTTTTCTCTTATTTTGTAACTATGTCTCCGAGTTTGAGATTTCCCCACCAGTGCAAACATCTTCTCACTATCCCTTTTGCCAAGCCCCCTCAAAATTTTACATGTTTCAATAAGATCACCCCTCATTCTTCTAAATTCTAATAAAGGCCTAACCTACTTAGCTGTTCTTGACCAGGTGGAGTAGACCTGTTCCTCCAAGTGTTAGTGAGTGCAAATTTCTTCAGCAACTTGGCTTCTTCATAATCAAACCGTTTCTTTGCATACATGGTTACAATGTGCAGGGTGGAACCTGATGAGGTCAATCAGCTCACAAGAAGCCTTAGTTGCTTGTAGTTCTTATTCATTTACAGTGTGAGGGGAAGCTTTAGCATGTCAACAAGCCTGCTTAATTGATGAACGGCTTGAAAGGATATTGGAGCGAGAGCGGGAGGATTCAGTTGTTGTGGTCCACGCCAAAATAAACAACATAAGCAAGGCTAGGCAAGAGGACCTGTTCAGAGATTGTCAGGAGATAGGAACCAAATTAAAGAACAGGTCCTCCAGGGTTATAATCTCCAGATTACTGCCTGAGCCATGTGCTAATTGGCATAGGGACATGAGAACAAGGGAAGTAAACACGTGGCTGAAAGAGTGGTGTGGGAAAGAGGGGTTCCTTTTCATGAGGCACTGGTATCAGTATTGGAACAGGAGGGATCTGTACCGTTGGAACGGTCTCTACCTGAATCGAGCTGGAACAAATGTCCTAGTGAAAAGGGTAAATAGGCTGGTCAACAGGACTTTAAACTAGAAAGTGGGGGGGAAGGAAATGGTGAAACTTGTCCCAGTGGGAAACAAAGTAGCAGGTTAACACCTGTAGTGGTAGATTCAACTACATGGAAAAACATGAAAGAAATGACAGGGGAGGAGAACTCAGGAGGGGTTATTAAAGTCTCCAGCGCAGACACAAATAGAACAGAGTGTTTGGAAAGGGCTAGCAATCAAACATCGGAAAAATTAATAAAAATGAGAAGAGGGAGACTTAATACAGGACTGAAGGTGGTATATCTGAATGCACGCAGTATAAGGAATAAGGCAAATGAGCTTGTGGCACAGATCGAAACTGGCAGGTATGACGTGGTAGGCATCACAGAGATGTGGCTGCAAGGGGATCAGGATTGGGAACTGAATATCCAAGGATATACATCCTATCAAAAAGATAGGTGGCAGGTGGGCCGAGGGGGTGGGGCTGCCTTAGTAGTGAGAAGTGAAATTAAATCAATAGGAAGAAATGAAGTAGGGTCAGATGGTGTAGAATCTGTGTGGGTAGAATTGAGGAACCGCAAAGGTGAAAAATCCATAGTTGGAATTGTGTACAGGCCTCCAAATAGTAGTCAGGAGCTGGGGCGCAAGATACACCAGGAGATAGAAAAGGTGCGTAAGAAAGGCAAAGTCACAGTGATCATGGGGGATTTCAATATGCAGGTGGACTAGGAAAATCATGTTGGTAGTGGATTGCAAGAGAAAGAGTTTGTGGGATGTCTATGAGATGGCTTTTTGGAGCAGCTTGTAGTGGAGCCCACAAGGAAACAGGCAATACTGGGTTTAGTGTTGTGCAATGAGGCAGACTTGGTAAGGGGGGTTAAAGTAAAGGAAGCCTTAGGAGGCAGTGATCGTAAGATGATAGAATTTACTCTGAAATTTGAGAGGGAGAACATAGAATCAGAGGTAACATATCACAGCTGAATAAAGGTGACTACTGAGGTATGAGGAAGGAGCTGGGCAGATTTGACTGGAAGAGGAGCCTAGCAGGAAAGACAGTGGAACAGCAATGGCAGGAGTTTCTGAGAGTAATTCTGGAGACACAGCAAAAATTCATCCCTAGGAAAAAGAAGCATGGTACAGGGAGGATGAGGCAACCATGGTTGACTAAGGTAGTCAGGGATAGCTTAAAAGCAAAAGAGAAAGCATCTCATGTGCTGAAGGAAGGTAGGAAACCAGAGGACTGGGAAGCTTACAAAGACCAACAGAGGGCAACAAAAAAAGAAATAAGGAGGGAGAAGATTAAATACGAGGGTAAACTAGGCAGTAATATTAATGAAGACTGTAAGAGTTTCTTTAGATATATAAAGGGCAAAAGAGAGGCAAAAGTGGACATTAGACCACTGGAAAATGATGGTGGACAGATAATAGTGGGGAACAAGGAAAAGGCTGAGGAACTGAATAATTACTTCGCGTCAGTCTTCATGGTGGAAGACATGAGTAATCTCCCAAAAATTCAAGAGAGTCAGGAGCCAGAACTGAGTATGGTGGCCATCACCAAGGAAAAGGTGCTAGTAAAACTGATTGGCCTGAAGGTGGATAAACCACCTGGACCAGATGGTTCGAAAGGAGATAGCTGAAGAGATAGTGGAAGTGTTAGTGGTGATCTTTCGGGAATCGCTAGAGTCAGGGAGGGTCCCAGAGGACTGGAAAATTGTTAATGTGACACCCCTGTTTAAAAAGGGAGTAATGCAAAAGATGGAAAATTACAGGACGATTAGCCTAACATCTGTTGTGGGTAAGATTTTGGAGTCCATTGTAAAGGATGAGGTTTCTGAATATTTGTAGGCGTATGGTAAAGTAGGGCAAAGTCAGCATGGTTTCATCAAGGGGAGGTCACGCCTGACAAATCTGCTAGAATTCTTGGAGGAAGTAATGAGCAGGGTAGACCAAGGACAGCAAATGGATATTATCTACCTGAACTTCAAGAAGACTTTTGACAAGGTGCCGCACAGGAGGCTGCTGAGTAAGATAAGGGCCCATGGTGTTAGAGGCAAGGTGCTAGCATGGATAGAAGATTGGCTGTCTGGCAGAAAGCAGAGAGTAGGTATAAAGGGGTCTTTCTCAGGATGGCAGCCGGTGACAAGTGGTGTTCTTCAAGGGTCAGTGTTGGGACCACAACTTTTGACTTTATACATTAATGATCTAGATGAATGAACTGTGGGCATTCTGGATAAGTTTGCAGACGATACAAAGATAGGTGGAGGGATAGGTAGTATCAAGGAGGTGGGGAGGCTGCAGAAGGATTTGGACAGGTTAGGAGAGTGGGCAAAGAAGTGGCAGATGGAGTATAACGTGGGAAAGTGTAAGGTCATGCACTTTGGTAAGAAGAATAAAAGCATGGACTATTTTCTAAATTGGGAGAAAATTCAGAAGTCTGAAGTACAAAGAGACTTGGGAGTTCTAGTCCAGGATTCTCTCAAGGTAAACCTGCAGGATGAGTCAGTAGTCGGGAAGGCAAATGCAATGTTGGCATTTATTTTGAGAGGACTTGAATATCAAAGCAGGGATGTACTCCTGAGGCCTTATAAGCCTGTGGTCAGGCCACATTTGGAGTATTGCGTGCAGTTTTGGGCCCCATATCTCAGGAAGGATGTACTGGCCCTGGCGTGGGTTCAGAGGAGGTTCACAAGAATGGTTCCAGGGATGGAAAGCTTAACATATGGGGAACGTTTGAGGACTCTGGGACTATACTCATTGGAGTTTAGAAGGATGAGGGGGGATCTAATTGAAATTTACCGAATATTAAATGGCCTGGACGGACTGGATGTTGGGAAGATACTTCCATTGG
This sequence comes from Ginglymostoma cirratum, assembly GCA_024137785.1. Lineage (NCBI taxonomy): Eukaryota > Metazoa > Chordata > Chondrichthyes > Orectolobiformes > Ginglymostomatidae > Ginglymostoma > Ginglymostoma cirratum. The sequence goes on along the minus strand of JAHRHZ010000009.1, from coordinate 25,474,920 downwards.
TAGGAGAGACCAGAACCCGAGGGCACAGCCTTAGAGTAAAGGGAAGACCTTTTAGTATGGAGACAAGGAGAAACTTCTTCAGCCAGAGAGAGGTGAATCTATAGAATTCACTGCCACAGAAGGCTGTGGAGGCCAGGTCATTGAGTACATTTAAGACTGAGATTGACAGGTTCTTGATTATCAAGGGGATCAAAGGTTATGGGGAGAAGGCAGGAGAATGGGGTTGAGGAACTTATCAACCATGACTGAATGGCGGAGCAGACTCAATGGGCCGAATGGCCTAATTTCTGCTCCTTTGTTCTTATGGTCTTATGGTCTTATCTCATGTAGCCAGACAGGTTTGTGAATACAGGTTTCATGCCTGTGCCTCACGTGAATACACTCATGGATGTAAATCGAGATAACAAGCATGGGGCTGGATGAACACAGCAGGTCAAGCAGCATCATAGGAGCAGGAAAACTTGACGTTTCGGGCCTAGACCCTTCATCAGAAATGGGGGAGGGGAAGAGGGTTCTGAAATAAATAGGGAGAGAGGGGGAGGCGGATAGAAGATGGATAGAGGAGAGGATAGGTGGAGAGGAGACAGACAAGTCGAAGAGGCGGGGATGGAGCCAGTAAAGGTGAGTGTAGGTGCGGGGGTAGGGAGGAGATAGGTCAGTCCAGGGAGGACGGACAGGTCAAGGGGGCGGGGTGATGTTAGTAGGTAGGAAATGGGAGTGCGGCTTGAGGTGGGAGGAGGGGATAGGTGAGAGGAAGAATAGGTTCGGGATGTGGGGACGAGCTGGGCTGTTTTTGGGATGCGGTTGGGGGAGGGGAGATTTTGAAGCTTGTGAAATCCACATTGATACCATTGGGCTGCAGGGCTCCCAAGCTGAATATGAGCTGCTGTTCCTGCAGCCTTCGGGTGGCATCGTTGTGGCACTGCAGGAGGCCCAGGATGGACATGTTGTCTGAGGAATGGGAGGGGTAGTTGAAAAAGAATGAGGACATTTGGGATGTACGGAAGTGAAATGTCTCATCCTGGGAGCAGATGCAGCGGAGGCGAAGGAATTGGGAATAGGGGATGGCATTTTTGCAGGAAGGTGGGTGGGAGGAGGTGTAAATCGAGTGGGCTTTAATGCTAATGAGTATTCATGGAATGCTAATGAATGTAAAAGGAGTTCCTGACTATCAAGTTCAGGACAGATGACCTGTTTGAAAATTCTTCGGAAACTTAATAGCAGAGCTTTATCCTGCCATCTGAAAAAGGTTTTTTTTTTGCCTTCCACCCAATTAAGATCTAGGTCTGCCCTTATAAAAGCTCCTCGCAAGCCTGAATGTTCCGCATATTAATGAGTTTGCCCAAAATTCCTGCACTTAGTGGTTTAATAAAGAAACTAACCTTCTATTTATTTTTTTCATGGGATGTGGGTGTCACTGCCAATATTTGTTTTCCATCAACAATTGCTCTTTGAGAGCAGTTCAGTGTCAACTGCATTGCTGTGGGTGTGGAGTTACATATGGGCCAAGCTGGGTAAGGACGGCAGACTTTCATCGCTATAGAATATTAGTGTACCAAATATTTCTTATGACAATCTCTCGTAGGTCCATGGTCATGATTTCTGAGATTAATTTTCACCACGGACTTTCTTGAGTTAATTTATAGATTGAATTTAAGTTCTACCAGCTGTTCCAATGCGAGTTGAACCTGTGTCCCCAAAGAATTAACCAGGGCCTCTAAATTACAAAAGCAATGACATTTATAGTATATAATTCTACTTTTCCTTATAATAGCACACAAAGACATTTCAAATGAATGCACTAGCAGATTCTATGCATTTTTATATCCCTGAGGTGATACACACATCAGGTTAACTTCACGTTTGTAATATATATTACTTTTTTCCATTTTCCTAGCCACCTGATATTCATTTTCTTTCATTCTTTTGGAAGGAGGTAAGGCAGTCTTTCCCACGAACACTTAACAGAAAGTTCACACACTTTAAACCAACTCTGTTCTTTTCGTAAAGCAACCAAGTTGTTCGATTCTTCTCCCTGGAGGAAACAAAGTTGAAGCACTTCACGATCGATATGTTTTATAATAAAACAATGTAGGGATCTAAAGCTGTCATGACTGGGGGTTGGTTAGCACAGTTGGCTGGATGTCTGGTTTGCAATGCAGACTGATGCCAACAATAAGGGCTCAACTCCTGCACCAGCTGAGCTTACTATGAAGGACTGTCCTTTTTAGCCTCTTCCCTCATTTGGCGCTCAGGTTAAACCACTGCCAGTTGTTTCTCTCTAATAAGAGAGCACCTCTGTGATCTGATAAGACAATGGTAACTTTTACTTTTACCTATAGCCATTGTAAACCAAACATGTATGGTCTTCAGAAACTTATTAGTCGTCTTGCCAGTTACAATAGGGGATAGTTTCATTCTTTAGTTTAAAGGTGTGAATCTTACAGGGGAATAGGTGCATTCCTCATTGCTCCCATTCTTCCTGGTTGAATATGGGGTTGACTGCTGACTTTAAAACAGGATACCCCACAGTTATAATACTCTCGAGGCAGCCTTCACAAAGTGAGATAACAAGGTGTGGGGCTGGATGAACACAGCAGGCCAAGCAGCATCGTAGGAGCAGGAAAGCTTGACGTTTCGGGCCTAGACCCTTCGGAGTGGGACCTTCGGCTCACTCAGGCTCAGGAAGTTCAGTCCTCAAGAGAAACTCTACAGGGAATTTGGCTGGTACATTTATACATTAGACCTTCACTAAAGGCTGAAATCTCCAGCTTCTACCCATCAGTCGATCTGTAGGGTCAATTAAAGAAAATGAGCTGATCACATCAAATTATGCTAGGCCAGCTGTGTGTACTTATTTGTGAAATGTATATGATCAAATTGGCACTGCAAAGCATTCATAAAGTGTGTTTTGAGGACCATTCTTTTCTCTTTAACTCCAAATCTTCAGGCTTTCCTTGAAATGTTGGCGAGACCTCTCATGACTAGGGTTTTGTCAGATTTGAAGGGGCTTATCTGCCTCCATTGTTCTTATGAGCCAACTACCAGTGCAATGCCAGTGATGGAGATTGTCAGCTGATTCCCTTAAAGCGATGGCATAGTTCTACCATGTCCCGATTTTGCATCTGTAAAGACAGTTCTCCTTGCTTATCGCTAGGTGGGTGCCTCAGACCTTACAAACCATGGTGGATGGCACAAAAACGTGGATTTTCTGTTTCTGATGTCAGCTGAGCTGTATGGCGTATCTTTAGTCAGCTCTCCACATTTCATTGCATCCCTCATACTTCACACTATCAATTGAACAAAATTTCAACTCTGTGGTTATCAGTTGTCTATTAAAGAACAGGTGTCCATCCTCTCTAGAGGAGGGATTTAGACAGACAGGGCTTTTAGGATCAAAGTGACTCAAAGATATACAACTATAAACAAAAGTTTGTATCTGGTCTCAGTAATCCATTTCTTGTTTCAGACAGAATGGCAGTAGTACTGAGTAGTAAGAGACTTGTTGGTGAAGCAGGCCACTTTGAGATCAGTAATGATCGTCAGGTAAGTCATTGAAGGGAAGCGAATGGAGGAATGATCAGAAAGATGAGCTGACTGGGAAGTGGAGGCAATCTTGTCAGGGATTAGCAGTGATCTGGGGGAGGTGGAAATTGGGACTTGCTAGGGAAGTTGTAGCAGACAGTGGTCAGTTTTCTCTGAATGTAGGGCTGGGAGGAGCATTGCTGCTTGACTTGGCTCCATATTCAGTGCCCAAATTTTAATGGTTACAAACTTTGGTGTTCCTCCTAAGGACCATCTGCTCGGTTGCATGTAGATCTGGATGTTGTTGGTGCCATTAACATCAACAGCTTCAGGGCAAATCAATGCTGGAATGGACATTGTGATGATTCCAAATATACAACCCTGTGGTCTCTTACAGTGTTTGAAATCAGATTGAAGCATTTGCATTTGCAAAGAGAACATCACTGGTTTCAGGCAGAAACCGATTTTGGGGGGCATTTACCAAAAATGGCAGGCAATACACGTCTGGTTCGTATCATGTATGTTCTTCTTGCCCTCAGGCTGGAAGCTTTGGAAGCCATTTGGCAGCTGAGCTGAAAATGAGTGCTGCATGGCAAACCTTTTAGATGACCGTTCCATTGCTTTTAATGCTGATGATATAGTTGTAACATGCCACAGAAGCACCCTGTAGTAGCTAACTCCTGTTTCTTTTGTCTGCCAACCATGAGCATTTTCTTTACATCTGGGCAGGACTTGAAGTAGTATTTAAATTGGACAATGTTATCTTGCCCTTCTCTCCTTCAATCTTCCGAAGAAATATAGCTGTGTGGACAATTTGGAGAATATGACTTCGTCTGAAACTCAATATTCATTCACTGGCTTTTCTCACTGTGCGTTCAGACAATAAATACAACAACAAACGGCATTCATACTTTACCTTCAACCAAAAGAAGTGATCCATTTAATTCATGAAGAGCAGAACGAAATGAAGACTCATCCTATGGGATCACATTCTAAAACCCATCGCATTATTTTGGGACACTCTGCATTCTGGAACATATTTTTATGATATGTATGTAATGTTTTGAGATATAATACGTATTTCAGCCTCATTATCTAAATGTCCTGAGTTCATACCCCAGGGAAGGTGTTACTTAGAAAACATCATTCACATACCTGCCTTGGTTCACTGGGTAACAGTTATGCCTCTGAGAGTTGCCTGAGCCAACGTTTATCCTTCATCTCAACAGATGGTCTGATTAACTATTGAAATACAGTTGTGTTGCTCATATTAGAAGAATTCCAGAATGCTTCATTGGTTGTAATGCAGTTTGGGACTTTTTCAAGTCATAAAAAGTGCCATATAATTGCAAGTCTTAAGATCAATATCTGTGCATCTATGCCAAAAGTGCCATATAAAATATAATGTCTAAAACAAGATATATGTCTGCATTACATTATACATAGTGTGGTTTCGGAATGATGTATTTCAGCTGTTAAAATGTGCACCAAGCCTTTCAGGGAGGGATAGGCACGTTCTTCTTCAGGCATAAACATGTGTATTCAGGCAAACAAACAACTTTCAGCCCCAGGGGCCAGTAGAGGAGCATCTCTTGTGAGTTAATCAGATAAACCAATTTTAATGAGGCATAACTAATGGCCCAGCAGACTACAAAAAGAAGAAACACATGTACAAGGCACATTGTAAACATGGCCTTGCAGCTTAAAGCTGCACAGAAGTTAAAAAAAAAGTGCTGATTATATTTCCCATCTCCCATTGAGCACGTACTGCACCAAAAGTGAAATTCATAGTTCAGAGAGAAGGTGAATTATCCAGCTGACTATGGTAAAGGAAAGAACTAGTGATTAAATTAATTTCACTGTTGGTGTAATGGTACATTCCTGACAATCATTTGTAAGCCATTTATTATACTCCATAGTGAAGATGGTGCAATTATTTCATAAACTGTTCGTATCTTATTGAATTATTTTGTTGGTACTTCTTGTCCCATTGACTTTTTAAAAAAAAACTTGAATGAATCAGATAAGAGGAATTGCAGGTGTATGTCTCTTTCTGTTGTTGGCATTGTAGTGATTGTAATGAGGTCAGCCAGACGGACCTCATAGAATATGAGTTCCCTAATTGGGGCTGTTGATCCGGTCCAATCAGGGAGCCCTAGCTGACAAAAAATCAGGAGTGCCAGCGGTTCTGTTGACTCTGAGAGCTGGTTCTGAGAAAGCCAGAACTGTCTCAAATACTATGCAGGTGTAAATAAAGGGTGACTTGGTGACGGGATATCTGCCTCTGTGGAGTTATTTCAGGCACATAAAGATTCAAAGCAACCTTTGGTTTGCCACTTTCTTTGAAGCCAGAGTGGGCTGATAAATCTTGGTTAGGGACAAAGAAAACCTGCAGATGCTGGAATCCAAGGTATGCCAGGTACAAAGACTCTGCTGGAGCCAAAAGCTAATAGCTTGGTGACAGATCATGCTGAAACAAAGAAAAAGTGCACAAACCTCTTAGAATCTAAGTTGCTAGTGGCAGTCACTTGGAATCCTCACTGAAGATCAGGTAAGACCCAGATAACAAAGTATGACAAGCACCAATTTCAAGAAACTGACATCAGCAGATAAAACAGCCAGGAGACAGACTTGCCTTTTCTCTGATTCAAGTTTTAGTCCTATCAAGCTAGAAGCTCTCCTGTTTCAAAAAATGGAACCAACAGCTTGTTTTCCTATTTCAATGTCAATAGGTTTCTTACAGCATTAAAAATTAAAGAGCAGTTATTAAAGGCTACTCCCAGCTAAAAGACAAAGCTCTATCGAATAAAATGCAGCATTCAAAACTGTAAAAAGCATTGTTACAGCCGAGCAGCATACCTGTGCACAAAGTTTGGTTGGTTCTGGCATCTGTACTTCCCCATTTGGCACTCGAATAGAGGGAAGTCTGCAGTGCAAACGCCATCTAGCATGTTAAGCCTGCCACTGCAGACCTGTATTCCTTAAAGGAATGGTCACAACGTGATCAAAATTCAGTGAAACAGAAGGAAAAGAGGGAAAAATAAAACGAAGGCAAAGCCAAACAAAGAAAGCAAAGAAACAGACAAGCCCTATGCTCTACTTCATGAGATTTTAAAAAAAGACAGACTTTCAAAGAGAAATGGACGATCAAACGTAAAACTATGGCTTTGGCAGGGAATGATATCTTGACTGAATTACAGCTGTTCAAGCAACATATTTATTTTGCAGGTCAATTCAGAAATGATTCCGTGACAAGATGTCTGATAAGTTTACTTGCTATCAGCAAGGAAGGTCCTTACAGTGTTATTATGTCTAATCTTTCCATGGACAGTCAGAAAGAATATCTGGAATGTAAGGTAAGAATGAAGTTCAAAATTACCAGCATCGAACTAAAGTTGTATAGACAGAAACTCGAAGTGTCTATTTGAAGAGTTTGTTTCAAGAAGCCATAGAAAGAGGTATCAGTGTGATTTCTCTGAAGAAGGACTCTAAGAGAGACAGTCAACTCCACAGCAAATAAAGCCTTAAATTTTCTAGGCAAGGAAATTTGCCATATCATTGACACCTTGCTTGAAGGTGGATATCAGCTTGAAACAATAGTGGCAGTCCAACGTCATTATAAGGTTTAGATGCAGAACATGCCGTTGCTATGGGAAGCCAACTGCATCACACCAGCAAGATCTATAACAGATACTGTTTGTTGTATCTACATAGAAGCCAGTATTTTGGAAATTTTGGAAGATGGTCAGTTTTCCATATTGTTAACCTTTCACGCCAGATCAATGGTAAAAGGCAATCCAAAGCTTTTACAACTATCGACATAATATGTTCTGAAAATAAAGGACAATGCACCCTAAAATCAATGCAGGAGCAAGTGCCAACATATCACCATTATGCATCCTGAAAAACATGTAGCTCAGCAACTGGCTCTTCATATTACAAGAGACCATCTCAGAGATATACTGGACCACCAATTCCATGCAGTGACACATTGCACTGTAGTGCTAATATGCAAGTTCATCCTGGCTGCCTAAAGTCTTCTACCTGGTAGATAACAACAGTCCAGCAGTGTCAGAACTACCAAAGATTATAGATCTTAGTTTAGTTCCAATTAATGAAATTCAAACCATACTCACTATGGTGGTAGACCAGGCATGATGGCATTGAATCAGTCAATATTTCAAATAGCTGTACCCAGGTCACACTGACTGACTGTCAACTTTTAGTGTGATGCAATATTGCGTCTCAAGAATGATGCAACCCCATTATTGATCTTCCAAGGAAGTGCTGTGTGCACATTTAGGAGAACCTTTGAGTGAAACTGAATGAGATGGAGCTAAATAGTATAATTCAGAAGACGGATTGTTGTAGCTTGATCACATCCAGCCTGAAGAAAGACAGCGCCATAAGATTTTGCCCAAATTCAAGGTTGCTTCAATCTCCTTTTAAAAGGTGTCCACATAAAATATCAATTCTGCAAAACAAAGTCCTAAATCTTCCATAACAAGATTTTTTCACCAAATCAAGATGCCATATGAATTTTACTGATTCTGAAGGTTATTATTTAGGCTGTCAATGAGTCAAAATCCATTCTAGCAGCACATGTACAGTACACATTACATTCCAGTCGTAAAGGATTATTAAAAATATATTCGTCTGAGTTTTCATAGCTGACAATATCAAAATCATGGGTCAGGCAAACATAACATGACCACAATCTTCACCAATTGATGGCAGTAGTGCAACGATATGGATTGAGGTTAGTCAGCACAAAGTTCCAGGTCAACGTCAGCCAGATAAATATTTTCAGGACTATTTACTCTGCCCATGAATTATGTCTCGATCCAAGTAAAATCAAGTATATAAAGCTAACAAGATCTGTGATGTTCCCATGGATTTTTCCAACTTCTCATCATATATTCCTTGAGATTTTCTCAAGGAGCGTGGCAGGACAATCACCAAAAAGTCTCAAGCAGATTCTTTTGACAAAGTCGTACTGACTGCAGTAATACCACCTCAGGAATGTCACAATTTTTGATGTGCACACATTGCAAAATGACCTAGGTTCATGTTTTTAAGACAAAAAAACCCTTGCTTTCAGATTAAAAGCCCTGTCATCTGTACAAACCAACTTCTAATATTGAGTGTGAGATGTTAGCTCAAGTATTTGGCATCTTTTGGTTTCACACCACTTATTCTGCAAAATATTTCCCATTTCAATCGATCATAAGCCGGTTGAAATGGCTGGCTGTATACGGCTAATGAGTGCACTATCCCATTTGCATGTTTACTTCTTAAGGTGCAAAGAGATGACTTTGAATTCTGATGCAAGCAAGGTACCAGGATATCTGCGCCCATCATGCTGAGCAGATTACCCAATCTACATAAAGATTGAGATCCTCTAAATTTAACCGTTGATACTCTTGACTGAATTTGAATTCGTTCTTGAAGTTGATGCATTACATTTTGTCTAAAGCCAGTGTGAACAGATCATCAACCGCTGAGTGTGAGCAATTACAGGAGTTGCAAAACACCATTATCCAGGGATGCCCTGACAGTGTCAAGGAAATTCATGAGAAGATGTGTCAATCTTGGTCATTTAGGGATGGACTTGTTATATCATGATAAGTCAATTTCAATAGCAAACATGTCCTTGTAATGAAAGTTCTATGCCAGGATGTCATGTCTATGTTGCACTAGGGAGACTGGACATGGAACATGCAAGAAGGCTAGTAAATTCATTTGTGTGCTGGTCAGGGATGAATCAGGATATTCAATGATTCATGAATGGATGTGAAATATGTCAAATATATCAACAGCAGTGGAGGAGCATTTTCATCCCTGCAGTGTTCCATCTACACCTTGGATGAAAACAGCAATAGACATATTCACAGTGCATGGAGAAGGTTACTCCTTGTGATAGCTTATTGCTCCAGATTTCCCATTGTTTAATAATTTAGCAACATAATGAGTACAACCCTTGCTGAAATGCAGACAGTTATTTTCAATTTGTTAGACTCTGACAAGAGATTGCTGTTCACTGGCAAACTGACTTAAGATATGCGTGTTAAGTGAGGAGTTACCCATATCACATTATTAGGTCACTATCCTTGATGAAACTGTCTGGCAGGAAGTATGGTACATATTATTAATCAATGATCATCAAATGTTAATCAACAAAACAAGATTTTTGCATTCCATTGCTGAATTTGTGTGCAACAGCAACTGAGAAAGGGTTACTATTCCATGTACAACATTCTAATTATGTGCGAAGAGGATGTGGAAGAAGACTCCAGTGATGATTCTGCAAAGAAGTTGATTGACAGTTACGAGTGACAAGATAACCAGCTTTTCAACCAAGAACAACTGAGCACAGCATGCATTCCTCCAAACAAGTATATGATTACCAGATCAGGATGAGTTGTCAAACTTCCAAAGTATTAAATTGAACATTATAATTTTAATCACATTTACTCTTTTTTTATGTTGCTTGCTAGTTTTTACTCATCATTTAGTTTTCCCTCAGTTATTACTTTGGTCATCTTTTATTGGTTTTATGACTCTCCCTACCCTCAGGTCAATCACTAGGCTGTGTCAGATTTTATGTTGTTTTCTTTCAATTTGACACTATCTTTAACTTCTTGTTTCATCATGGACAGTTTATCTCCTTTCAAGAACACTTCTTCCTCACTGAAATATACCTTTGCTGTGAGTTATGAACTCCTTTATAAACCTGCACCATTAGTCCTCTACTATCTTTGATGCTAAATCCCTTTCCGGTCTACCCCATGCAATGCTGCCCTTATCACTTATAATTTACCCCATTTAAGTTTAGCACAGTTGTTTTTGACCCATATTTCTCTCTTAAACTGAATGCTAAATGCTGCCATGTTGTAGTCACAGGCCCAGGTAGATCTTTTACTCTGAGATCATTAAATATGCCTCACTATCAGGTCTAAAAAAGCCTGAATAAAAACTGAAAGCACTGCGGATGCTGTAAATCAGGAACAAAAACGAAGTTGTTGGAAAAACCCAGCAGGTCTGGCAGCATCTGTGAAGGAGAAAACAGAGTTAATGTTTCGGGTCCGGTGACCCTTCCTCAGAACTGATGCAGTGGCACAATGGCTCAGTGGTTGGCACTACTGCCTCACAGTGCCAGGGACCCAGGTTCAATTCCACCCTTGGGTGACTATCTGTGTGGAGTTTGTACATTCTCCCTGTGTCTGCATGGGTTTCTTCTGGGTACTCCAGTTCCTCCCACAGCCCAAAGATGTGCAGGTTAGGTGGATTGGCCATGCTAAATTGCCTGTAGTGTTCAGGAGTGTGTAGTAGGGGGATGGGTCTGGGTGGGATGCTCCAAGGGTTGCTGTGGACTTGTTGGGCTTAAGGGCCTGTTTCCATACAGTAGGGATTCTATGATCTTGAGAAAGGATAAATGCTAAAGGGCTTGGAATTGTAATGCTCAAAATGATTATCTTCTTGGACACATAACTTTACTATGATTATTTTGCACCATTTCAACTTAATTAGGGAGACAAAAACACATCTTTCTTGAGGTTTTAGACGGACACAAAGATTGTCTTCTGAAACATTGTGTTTTTGGCCTGTTGGAGCATGAAGTCAAATAGAAGTCAATTGCTGAGGGTCTAGGCCCGAAATGTCAAGCTTTCCTGCTCCTATGATGCTGCTTGGCCTGCTGTGTTCATCCAGCTCCACTCCTTGTTATCTCGGATTCTCCAGCATCTGCAGTTCCTATTATCTCTGCTATAGTACCATGCTGGTTTTAGAAATAGGATCCAGTACGTTTGAATCTATTATGTGTACACTTTTTATGCTATATTGTCCATACTATCGCAGCTTGAAGCAGTGTTTGCCCTTTTTTCAAGTGGTAACCTGGTAAACCACAAAGAAAAATTCAGAAATTTAAATTCACAGATGTACTTATATGCATAATTATATTCATCATGTCAACTGAGAGATTTGCAGTAAATTCAATGGTTTACAATGTGTACTGGGATTTGTTTGGCTTTATCAGGAATGATTTCTATTATAATACATTTGGCAATTGTTTCTATCATGCCAGTGTCTAAGGAATTACAAAACAAATTTGTTTGGTGCAAATTGAAGATTCAGAGCTCAAAGAATTTTTTACAGACAGGGTTTGCACACAATATCCTTTTTTAGACATTTAGCTGCACTGAATCATCAGAAATTTTCTAATATTCTTGCAAGTCTACATTGTGTTCCTGATAAAGTAGTTTATAGCTTCATGCTTTTGACTATATTAGACCAAACTTTGCTGCAATGATTACATTTCATTGAGCACTTGAAGAAAAATGTCATACTGCATTTAATGATAGGTAAGATTCAGACAGCACCATCAGTTGAGTGTGAATTCTGTTAAATCATTTATAGACAAAGAAAAACAAGGGAAGACCCAACAAGGTCACTTCAGAGTTCTCTGTTGGCCTTTTTTTTGTATACCTTAACACATTTCCAAGGATGAGCCCCCATAACTACAATATCAAAGTTGTGAGCAGATGATTTCCCTAAGGAAAAAGTAATTGATAACGATGACAACAGCAAGAAGAAGTACATTAGAGTAGCCAAGAAAAGATCATCATAAGAATATAAGAAAAAGAATTTTTTCAACTACATTGACAGTTTGATTTGCAGTTTTACATGGACCTTGACCTATGTTACATGAACACTATTTTGTTATCTTAGTGAAAGTATTGCATACATTTTCCGACAGACCTACATATTGTGAAATCCAAATATTCATCTACCCTTACATCTTTGTAACTCAACTATGGCTTGCTGTTCTCTGCTAGACAACATGCTATCTCTCTGCCCATTGCAGGTCATAGTGCCCAATGTGAATATATGAAATTCTGCCGTTGAATTATGGGATAACGTTGTTCTTTTGGAAGGAACAATTCCACTTGAGAATAACAATGTAGCAAACAGTCACCAGAAACAGATAAACTGTGGTGAGTATTTTGTAATTCCGTGTTAATTTCCACATCCCAAATTGAGAGTAAGATGATAAATTGTACTTAACCACTGATTTATTAAAAAAACAGAATTTCTGAAGACATGCAAACTGTTTTCAACAGAATACATAAATAATGACTACTTTTGCTTTGAATAATGCATTTTGACTCAGCAGGGATTGCAGAACTAGTTGACTCATTGATAAGCCTTCTGCTCACAGTTCAAGGGTGTAGATGTCAGAGCCTTTTCAAATATTCTCAAGACTAGGCTTTTGTTAAATAGCAGCACATTATCTAATTTCACTGTAGCTGATGTGGCAATTCTTCCAAATTGTGAAGGTTGCATCAAAGAATGAACCTTTCAAAACCAACTGAAAGGTTTTTTTTTAATAAAAGTAATTAGGAGGTAACTTGCAAACAGTTTTGTAACAAAAAAACTTTTGAAATACATTTTGTGCCTCAAAAGGAATACTTTGTAATTCATGTAAACACAGTCAATATTATTACACAATTATCTACTTTCTCTTCTTTACAAAAGAAGTTTATTTAAGAGGTATGCATAGTACCAAAGTGAATTGCATTTCATTTTGACAACATTTGAAACATGTTTAATTAACTTTGACAATTTGCGCGTGAAAATTTGTCTTTTTTTATCATTTCTGTTTCCACTGTCTTATGTTGTAGATTATTAATTACCCTTTTGAGATAGTATCCTGCAGTGTGATGCCATCCATTCGTTTCTGTCTATGTGGTCCTTTCTAGGTGTACTTTCATTAGTGTATTCAGTTCAAAGGGTAGCTAACACAAATTAAAATAAATCTATGTCAAAACCCTTCTCAGTGCTTGGTGAAAACAACATGGTGATTAATGATATTCCTTATTAATGTAGCAGTAGTAGGTTTCGCTCATGTTTTCTGTCATGCAGAACTTTACAGAAATGTCCTTTTGAGTCAAGATAATCATAATGAGTAACAGAAAGTATAAAATAGCGTGTGACTAACGCTATAGTTTCTATTAGAAAGTTTTTAAAAAATCAGCTATCAGCAAGATTCAGTGAAGTTGCACATCCAGAGTGTGAGCTAAGGTGGATCTAGAACATTCCACTTGCTGCTCTGATGGACATTTAGGAGGCCACGCTCAGGAATAGCTGGCTCTCTGAACTTCTATAGTACAATACCTTGTGTTTGTTTTGCAACAATAATGAAGTAAGATATCCCGAGGCACTTCAAGGAGGCATTGTGAAGCAAAATGGGTGTCAGTTAGTTCAGCTAGAGGGCTAGTTTGCAATGCAGAGTGACATCAGGGATTCGATTCCTGCACCAGCTGAGGGTGCTGTTAATGACTTTCCTTCTCAACATCTCTTTTAGCCTCAGGCACTTGTGACCATTAGGTTGAGCCACCACCAATCATCTCTCTAATGAGAGTGCAGCCCTCAGTTATGGTAACTTTATCTTTACCCTTTATAAAGCAATATACAATACCAAATCGCATAAGGAGATATTAGCACTGATGGCCAAAAGCTTGATCAAATAAGTGGATTTCTGAAAGGAACTGAAGTAGGAAGAAAGGTTGACGGAGAGAATTCCAGAGTTTAGGGCCTAAGCAGCTGAAAACACCATCACTAATGGTGAAGAAAATAAAATCTGACTTTCTAAAATGGCTAGAACAGGTGGAGCACAATAGCTTGGAGAATGTGAATGCTGGATGTGTTGCCCATAAATACAGCCTTAAAAATAAGAGATCATACGTTTAAGACTGAGATAAAATGACTTTTTTTTTCTCCCAAAGGGCTGTGAGTCTTTGGAACAGTCCTCAAAATGTCATAGAAGCAGACTCTTTAAATATTTCTAAGGCTTTTCTAATTTTTAGTTCGATCAGCCGTGATCTTACTGAATAGCGGAGTAGGTTTGAGAGTCAAGTGGCCTATTTTTGTTCTTAATTCGTACGTTTATATCTTCATATGTTAGTCGTACTTTGTAATTAGTTCACACACTATAGAACAAGATAAAAACCAAAAGAACTGTGGATGCTGTAAATCAGGAACAAAAACAAAGTTGCTGGAAAAGCTCAGATAACAAGGTGTAGAGCTGGATGAACACAACAGGCCAAGCAGCATCATAGGAGCAAGAAAGCTTGACTTTTCGGGCCTAGACCTTCCATCAGAAATTTTTACAAAAAATTTTAAATTAAAAATTTAACAACAGGAGGTGTGTAGTGGCAGGCTATGTGGTAACAAGGCCTGGTGTGTCAGGTGGAGGGCTGGGACATGGGAGAGTTTAAGCCCTAAAATTATTGAACTCAATATTGAGTCCAGAGGGCTCATAGCCTGCCACTACACACCCCATGTTGTTAGTCACTGACAGTCCCCATTAACAACTACTCACCCTCCCAGCCTGATCGTTAGCAACTCCTTTGTCTGTCCAACTGTCTTTCTCTCGCTTTGGGATCTATCCTATCATTTACTCCCTATCCCACCCACCTCCCTATTTTCTGCATATAAGCTGACGTTTTCCCAGCCACCATCAGTTCTGAGGAAGGGTCACCAGACCCGAAACGTTAACTCTGTTTTCTCCTTCACAGATGCTGCCAGACCTGCTGAGCTTTTCCAGCAACTTCGTTTTTGTTCCATTATAGGACAAGGATGGACAAACTTTGCCTGCCTTCTCATAAAGAGGAGCATCTTGCCGTCATGCCTGAACGTTATATTTTGTTTTGTCTCTCTATTTTGACCACCTTGTTTCTATTTCAAAGTTGCTGTTATTTAGATTGTGGTGATCCATTTTGTGGTTACCCAGTAATGGACTTTATTCAATATTTTGAATCTTGGGTGACAGACTGTGGGAAAGTACTGGTTGGCTCAGTTTGGAAGGGATTTGGAGACCGTGACCTCAATAACATCTGGCAGACAGGTTTCAGGCTCTTACCTAAGTCCCCCCAGTCCAGAGTGTAATCTTCTGTTGGAATTGGGTGCCTCACCTGGCAGTTGTAGAACCAATGAGGGCCTGCCATATCTGCGACTAATCAGAGGCCGGTATCTCCTGCACTCAGTAGCATCCATGGGAAGAGTCTCGGGCTGCCATCAAAGGAACAACTTGGAGTCCCCTGGAGACCGAATGAAAAGTAACACATATGGGAGTATTACACTGTCTAGTTTTCTGACTTCCCAGGTTTTCAACCAACCCTAAGTTATATCATTGTTTCCTGGAACCTAATGATGTCATGATCAGGAAGTAAATACTCTGTATTTCATTTTGTCTTGAAGGGAACATTGCTCAAAAAGAAGAAGAAAAACAAGTTGATCTCAAAGCATATCAGACATCATACAACAGTTAAAAGAGTGTTAAAACTTGTGGTGAAATAGCTAGTACCAGCTTTTCTCCTCGAATTGTGGAATCCCTACAGTGTGCGCAGGCCATTTGGCCCATTAAGTCCACACCAATCCTCTGAAGAGCATCCCACCAGACCCATCCCATCCCTGTAAGCCAGCATTTCCTGTAGCCAATCCACCTAATATATATATCCCTGGACACTATAGGGAATTTGGCATGGCCAATCCACCTAACCTGCACATCTTTGGACTGTGGGAGGAAACCCACACAGACACAGGGAGAATGTGCAAAATCCAGACAGACTGTAGCCTGAGGGTGGAATCAAGCCTGGGTCCCTGCACTGTGAGGCAGCAGTGCTAACCACTGAACCAACATGCCACCACTATTGGTTGTAATCCTGGCCAAATAGATAGCATATATTTGGGGGTGCACTGTGGTCACTTGATAATATTTCTGACCAAATTGGCACTTTGCGGTCTATTTTCATTTTCCACATGATCCTCGTGATCTCTTTGCAAGTAAACCATGGGAAGTTGTGTGTGTCTTGGCGCAACACCAACTGGAAATTGGATTGATTTCGCTGAAACTGACTTTATTCGGCAGCTTCCTGATATTGGAGAAAAGGGAAGTTCTATTCCCTGAAATGAAAGCAAAATACTGGTGTGGATGCTGAAAATCTAAAACAAACACAGAAAATGCTGGAGAACGTCAGCAGGTCTGATAGCATCTGTGGAGAAAAACAGAGTTAACGTTTGAAATCTGATATGACTTCTTCCGGCCAGAGGAATTTCATTCCATGATCAGACTGGTCTCAGTTCCTAGAGCTAAAAGACAGTTTATTAACCCTTCTATCACATTGTCCTCAGACGTCTGAAGTTCCTAAACATTTGTAGTAAGGTTGACATTGGATTAAATGGACTGAGTGTGTTAGGCATTTAAAACTATGGATTTCGAAACAACGGTGTCTAGAAGGCACATTTTGTTTTGTTTTTAAGATTAGGAAATGATTTGGAAATTTTGAATCCGATTTAGAAAGGATCAGAATTATATTTGAATTACAATATGCACTGATTGATCTCAAGTGGACACTTACCACCAGAATCTATTCAGGACAATTAGCATCAAAGAGTTAATTCACTTTTCTCCCTTAAACATACTCTTTCATAAGCCAGCGCCAATCAATGAAGTTTTTTTTCCCAGTAAATGGGCAACTACTTCATAGGAAAGGAATGAGGTGGTGCAGGAAAATTGCTAATTGGAACAGGATAGGCAGGGAGGAACAACACTGAAGGTTTGAACTGGAAGTAACATTCCAACCTACTGTTTTGACTGTGGGGTTCCTGAAGCTTGACTGAGACTATGAGAATCATTTAAATTACATCATGCTTTAATTGAAAGTGTCTGGAATTGTGAACTGTTACATTATGGGATAGAAACCATCATAAAGTACTCGAAAGATAAATGTTGAGTCCTGCTTAATATGTGTGATATGAAATACAATGCTACAGTACTCCATTGACTTCAGTGAAGCGAACGTACATTTGTCTGTTTTGTATTCAATGAAGATGCAGAACTTTCAATCAATGTGAAAAGCTAGACAAATCATATAAGAGATTCTCTTCTGTCACAGGGAGCTCCATCAATTTGAATTTTATAGCACTTTTAACTTAATAATGCTCCAATGCGCTTCACAAGCATCTTGTAAAACAAAATTCAACACCGAATCACCATAAAGAGATATTAGGGCAACTCAAAGAGGTTATTGTATCCGTTGTTGGACCAACCACAGTGATTTAGGGTTTAGGTTTTATTGTCATGTGTACTCAAGTACAGAGTACAAGAGTGCAGTGAAAAGTATATGATTTCATCACACCTGGCACCATCTTAGGTGCAAAATCTTAGTTACAGAAATAGAGAAATAAAGAGATAACAAGGTGTAGAGCTGGATAAACACAGCAGGCCAAGCAGCATCATAGGAGCAGGAAAGCTTGACGTTTCGGGCCTAGACCCTTCTTCAGAAGAAGGGTCTAAGCCCAAAACGTCAAGCTTTCCTGCTCCTATGATGCTGCTTGGCCTGCTGTGTTCATCCAGCTCCACACCTTGTTATCTCAGATTGTCCAGCATCTGCAGTTCCTACTATCTCTAGAGAAATAAAGAAACAGGTCTTCTGAGCATAAACGTAGAAAAGTAAAGAAGTAGAGTTGAAATGTGAAACATTACAATTCTTTCTCGAGCCTTGGGCCTACAGATGTTCCAAGCTGGGCTTTCCCAAAAGGCCTCGTTCTTCCCTGCGCTGGGCTAGCTTTCACCCACACTGGGCTAAAAACCACCTCGGCATGCCAGGCTTTGCTGCCGCTAGCAAGGATATGGCCCTGACTGCCACTGCCAGCATCCCTCACAGACAATCGCCGCTGCTTCCCACCATAACCACCATCTTTCCCTGCTGTAGATTACCACTTGCTGCTGCCGCCATCCAGACTCACACTGGGCCTCAGATGCTGCCACGCTCTGCCATCACTGCTGCCTCCATGGCTCCGGCTTACAAGTGCTCGAGGTCCATTAGGGCTCACTCAAGATTTGTGCTGGACCATCACAAAGCTCAATGTGCAGGCAACTACTACCAGTCCTCTTTCCTAGACATTTTAATCAACCCGTTCAAAGGTGTTGTGACACAGTCTCCTGCTCCAGACTTAGGGACACAACAATTGCACCACAGAGTCTCAATCCTCCTTCCTGTACTGAGCCTAAGGGCTTATTTACTTAATAGTGGCACAGGATGAACAACTTGAGAGTCCTAACAAGAACAGGTACTTGACAATTTATAGCTTATTGCAATGGGACAATAAGTACAAGTTATATTGATTAGTTGGACATGATACAAGACTATCAGGAGGCAATAATGACACATCTAACTCATCAGGATCTCCTTCTAAACTCCCTTTTCCCCTCACCCTTCATTTTGGGCGGAGTTTAAAGTACTCCCTACTATTAACACTTTAAAGACAAATTGCCATATGCAACAGAGGTATTATGGATCATCTTAAGGAAGGAAGAAGAGGGAGAGAGGCAAAAGATTTCAGAGTCAAGGAAGTTGGCAGCTGAAGTGTTGGCCACAGATTAAAAGTATAGAAGGTCAAAAGGCCAGAATTAGGTGAACATCAATAATGGGATTGTAAAACAGGAGATGATTACAAAAATAGAAAGCCTGAGGTCAGGGTGGAAGATGAAAACAAGGGTGAGAATTTTAAAATCGCGATACTGCCTTATCAGGTGCCAGTTTAGGTCAGTGAGGACAGGATGATGAGTGAATGGGACTTGGTGCTTGTTGGGGCATGAGCAGCAGCATTTTGGATGAATTCAAATTCATAGGAGGTTCAGTTCTATTGGCATCTGCCTGAGATTTTATATTAAAAATATTTAGGGGAAGTGAGATTTGGATCACCTAAACCGTCTCACAGTTATAATCTGAGGAAATTAAGGCACTACTTGGAACCCCAAATATTTTACTGCTGTGTCCACATCTGAAAAGGTGAGATACTGGTTGCTGAAAAGTGTATGTAAAATTTGGTGGAACCTGATTAACAGAAGGTGAAGCCAAAAAAAAACCCTTCAGTAATTTCCAGGTCTGGACATCAAAATGTGCTGCTGGTGACCATTTTAAAGTTTCTTTTTCTATACTATTTAATGTTTGAGGGTTTTGTGACATTTGAGTCCAGGATTTGAACTTAAGTTGGATGGAACAGATGAAGTGGAATCCAAAATGACATTTCAGACCACCACAGACAGAAACTAAAGTGTATTTTGATGCACCTACCATTTTGGTATTAATTGCACTTGTTCTATTGTTATATATTCATTTTTCCTTTTGCCTAATTTCACTTGTACATTCTTCTTGAGATCAATTGTGTCTTTGAGGGCTGGATATATTTGAATATGTATACAATATATCATGAGGACTAGTAATACAACATATATATAATTTGGATCTTCAAGGGCTGGATATATAAATATATATGTGGTAATAATCAAAGAGTCTATTATGACACATTGGCTGCTGGATGGTGGTTAATCAAGGAATGCAGCAGGCTCGAGCATAGATGAAACTAATAGAATTTTATTTGATTAAATTTGGCTGTTGGAGAACATTAATTCAAAACTTTTCCCTGAGATTAAATTCTGTAATAACACAGATAATACTTGGGCTTGTGGGAGGAATAAGCTGAATGCATTGAGTGCCTTTTTCTAATTTCATGCTTTCTTACTTAATGCCACAATTTTGAGCTTGCAGCTAGTTTCCATGGACGGCATCTTCTTGCTCCTCTACATCAGTAAATACATCGACGCATCATCACCGGTTGACCGTAAACTGCTTTTCTGAATTTGAGAGTCAGGGATTATTTGTCTCTCAGGTAGACCAGCAGCCAGAAAATAGAAATTGGCATGAAAATAAAATCCTGTTTTTAAAAACAAAAGAATCTGATGTTTCTTTTTAACCTCAGCTCCTGTCGTGATGCCATTGGAAAGGTTAAGTTTCACTGAGTGATTACTCCCTATGCTGGAGACAGGGAGCTGCACTTAAAAATTGCCAGCACAGTCCATCTATATATTCACAATTGCATCCATGACATCATGCCATTATAGAAATGCAGCCTGCAGTGAAAGGGCTGTAAAGCTTTTGAAACACTTTCAGAAAGAAACACTTTTAAACAGTTGCAAACCACAAGTTGCAAGTTGTCTTTGTTTTATTTTAAAGTCATATCTCTGAAAAAAAACTGATGGAATTTAATGTCAATGATCTGCTATAAAGGATAGTCAGACTGGTTTGAAAATATGTAGTCTTATGTCAGAAAACTAAAAGGGGCTGGTTCAGTTTGGGCATATGCAGTATGAAAAGGGCAGCTCCCTTAGGGAGATCAGAGTTGGGCAATTGACGGTTGTTATGTATGTAGTTGAGGGTGCTGCCCCTTTAAGAGAGCTGATCAGGTGACTTAGAGGAGAACTTGGATCCACTTTAGAACTGGCTGTGAGCATCGCCAATAGAGTGTTCCTGTTCAGATTTACCATTTGTCTACCTGGTATAAAATTCCTGGTTCCAAAGGACGCATCAACATAACAACAGTAACGTGCACAAGGTGGAATTTTACAGCGGCCTAAATGTTGTGGGCTATGATGCAATTTGTTGCAGAATTGTTGAGAATTCAGGCGAGGCCTGTTTCATAAGGAGCATCTTGCTCTATCTTTTATGCTTTTGACAAGCAGGATGCCAAGTTTTTTGCAAGGTGGTGCTGCATTGCCAATTAAGTAGGATTTTAGCGAGTGACTAACTTGCCTTATTAATATTTAGCTTCCTATCTTCCTTTTATTCATGCATGGGATGAGGGCATTGCTGGCCAGGCAGCATTTATTGCCAATTCCTAATTGTCCAGAGGGCACTTAAGAGTCATCCACATTGCTGTGGGTCTGGAGTCACATGTAGGCCAGACCAGGGAAGAATGGCAGTTTCCTTCCGTAAAGGACATTAGTGAACCAGATGGGTTTTTCCTACAATTGACAATAGATTCACGGTCATCATTCGATTCTTAATTCCAGATTCTTTTAAAAAGTAAATTCAAATTCCACCATCTGCCATGGTGGGATTCAAATCCGGGTCCCCAGAATGTTTTCTGCGTCTCTGGATTAACAGGTCCAGCGATAATCCCACTATGCCATCGCCTCCGCCTAAACAAGAAGTACATGCGTTCATTGCCCACAGGCATTGGTATCCTACACCTGTAAACGTCTCACAGCCATTATGGCACCTCTTCGATACAATTGCAGTGCACTCTGGAGACACAGACACCGGCAACTAGCAATGATAAGCAGAGACTATTTCCTGTTACAACAATACAGGTTATGGGGCAGTATAACACAATCATTTAAAATAGATGGAAGGAGAGGAAGGTGTAGGTAAAAGCACAGGGTTTCCAGTTGCTTGAATATTCTGATATTTGAATTTTGATCGTACTAAAGCACATTATAAACACAAATTGCTGTTGTAACGGAGGGTCTAATAGACACATATTTAAGACCTGTAGAACAGAGGACCCCACCTGGACCCTGCATTGATTGAACATAATGCACCTAATTGACTTCAAGCAGATATCCTGGTCTCCTGTTTTATTGAGACCTGTTCTTGGTGATTTCAAAATAACTAAGTGACGTGGTGGTTTTATTTGCAATTGCCCTTTCATCTTTGAAAGAGGCCTGCCAGTATAGCACTGATAGGGTGTTGTAATATCAGAGATGGTCTTTTTTCACTGTGATGTTTGTCAATAATTTATCTCAAAGCCACCAAAACAGACTAGATATCACATAATGAAGAGAAGCACAGCTGACATTTCAGGCAATTACTCTTTATTAAGTCTAAAATACAGTAACGATGAAAAATGAAGAAGAAAAGAGTTGGGTGGCATAGAAGGGCATGGGTAGGTGGTATTTTATTTGGCAAAGCTTTGGGAGCAGGTTGGGATATTGGTGACTTGAAGAAACCTGGCTCAGATTTTCGCCACATCATGAAGGCAAAATAATGTTGGACACAGTGATCACCAATGTTTGCACCCCACCTTCCACTCCTTAACCCCCTGTCCACCTCCTCCCCTCCCACCTTTTCTCAGACAGTCTACTTCCACACATGACAGTCTCCATAGTTCACCCTGTTTGCGCATTTATCTGGTCCAAAAATTGTAAGTTTGGGCAGCTATCCAATCAATAAAGATTGGATTTGCAAGCCAGGAATTCTCTTAACTATGCTCAACTGGACCAGGGGTGAAAACCTGGAACGAAGAGTCTGTTTTCTGTTTGTCCGTCATGTGGTTTTTACTTCAATGTGCAATTTTGAGCCCCAAAACATTCTTTGCCTTAAAGTTAGACTGAAAGAAAGTTTTGGTTTCCAGTCGATAGAGAGGTTAGGGAGAGGGTTCAGGAGAATCCCAGATATGTCTGACCCCTTGACCTCAGGAAGCGAGGTAGTGGATGGGATGGTAGGAGCAGGGGAGGGTAACCTCTCACCCAGGGTACATCCAGTCTTGAGGAGTTAGTATGTGGGCGTGGGGTCTCCTGATAGCGAGTGAGTTTGGAGGTGGGGGTGTGTCGAAGAAGCACTTCTGGTCCCCCTGGCCACAATGAGTGGTGTGGGGTCACTTGATTTCCTCCTGAAGCTGTCCATGCCTTGTTGCAGTAACCGGATTCCTGGAGGGAATAATGCAGTAGGCCAAAATTTAACAGGTTAGTACTGGAGTTTTCAGCCTAATTATTAGATTTGAAATGTTAAGCCATCTTCTGGAAGCAGGTTGGCTGCCCAGAATGGAAGGAAGGCTGGGTCGGAGAGAGGAAGATAGCAATGGTTGCAGCCAGTTTACTGATCTTTTCTCATACATTTTGCCAATTTAATCCATCTGCACCCATTTCAACCTGCTCACAAATAGTAAAACACCTACCAGGCTGAGGGAAAAGACAAACTGAGTCGTTAATTGATGCAACAAGTAATTCCAGCATTTTTCTGATTTTCAGCAGATAAAGGTTCGTTGTTCAGCTCATCATTTGTTTCTGTGCAGTTTGCAGAATGTCACTGCTTTGGAATGACATGGTAAACATGATCGTAATTTTAATCTTGAAGGATTGATTTGCATAGAATTAAATTTTCAAATGTAAATTGGAGTTAATCTGATTTTGTGTCTGAGTGACTGATTTTGATTGATAATTTATTAGCCATAAATCAGTATAATTTGATAAAATGTAACCTAATGATGGTTGCTTGTGGAAATTTGTCAAAAGGTATTTCACTCTGGGTGATTCATTTTGAAGTTGAATCTCTTGGCAGAAAACTGGTCCATCCCTTCATGCCCACACGCATGGCTTTGCCAATCTCTCTTTGCTCCCCATATTGTGGTCCAGTTTTATAAGGACTCACCACTGATTATATCTTAATCACCACTGATTATATCTTAACTGAGTGGCTAGTTTTAAATGTGAGCCTGTGGAGAGAATGCTAACAAGTTCTTTATTGGGAAGCACTTTGAAACCAAACTCAGTCTAGCCACTTAACATCAATGAGTTCATGAGTGAGCAGTGGATGCCGAAGAGTGGGAATCACCCTAATTCCATTCCATTGCTCAACCCAGTTACACAGAAGTCAATTGCAGTATCTTTAACCTCTATCTCACTAAATATGAGGTCTGCTCAAGTAGGGGGTATTCTTCTTGATTCATTGGATCGTTAGTACATTTAATGGGACAGAAGTCTATTTGCCTCGCACTGTCTCTGTTGGAAATCACACTGACTACACTGATTCTCAGAGGCAGGCATAGTTATAGATTACTTGACCTGTCTGGCTTTGTTCTGATATATCAATAGAGGATGCTGTGGGGCCCATTGCACTGACCCTTTCTGGAAACGACTGCAAATCTGTGCAGCACCGAATTTCACATCCATAAATTTTGAATTTGGATTTTGATTATGTAGGCTTAATGGAAAACTGGGCACAGTAGCACTTTTTGTGAGGGAAACTCGAGGCCGTTAAGTTTCCAAAATGGTATTTTTGGCACGGACATGCAATTTGCATTGAATACCATGTCGGTACAGAGGCTGGCACACATGCCCACACCTAATACCCACTGGCAGCTTACAGAGCAGCAGTGACATCAATTGATGTGTAATGCTGACTTGACACATACATTGCGACATTGGAGTGTCATGTTCCAGCAAACTTCCCCTCTAAACCTAGCACAGCCAAAGATGACAACATTATGGACACCACCTTCCCAAAACACCACCATCAGCCCTATTGAAAGATCCCATCAAATGCTCACAAGTTTGTTGCTGCTTTATTTCTTGCTATCGTTATTGCTGCAATGCTGCATGTATTCTCGAGTTTTGTTTTAATTTCACTAGTCTATACAGAGTTGCCTGGCAGGTGCTGACATATTTTCTTGATTTCTAAACAAACTAGTTGCAGCCATGGATAAACTAGTGGGGCTGCTTCTTTCCATTGAATAACACTGGGAGAATGAGCACAAGCCATTCAGACCAGGTTGATCTGCTAAAGAGGGAGGAGGAGGAGGAGGAGGAGGAGGAGGAAGGGTGGCTGAAGATTAGCCACGCCTTATTGGACCAGCTCTACATGAGCAAATAATTCATGAGTGATCCCAAAAATCTCAATCCCCATTCAGCTCTGTAACTGACTTTGGCGTATCCTCTTGCCTATGATGCTAAAATACATTAAACCTCACAATATACATTCCTATCCAAATTTATAAGTTAAACCATGTCAGAATGCATGCAAAAGTATACTATTCATTTTCCCTTGTAGCTTTCTTTGTCTGTCCTTGTGTTCTGCTCAGTGCCACCCATTGCCCTATGCTAACTTGGTGCCAGACTGCTCCAGTCTCCTTGACATTGGTAAGAGGTTTCCTAGGAGGCTTTCCAATACTCCAACTATTAGGGAGGGCACCCACCAGCCTTGTCGTGTAAGCTGACCCATCAAAGTAATCCTCTGATCTCTCTGCTGCTGAACTAACGTGTGGCCTTGCCCTCTGGCAAGCTGGTGCCTTTGTGATACATTCCCCCTGCCATGGCTACAGCACAGTTGTGCCCAATGTCTTATCTGTGCATTATCCTCCAGCGCAGCAAGGTGTCAGTATCAGAGCTTATGATTTTGTTAGTGAAATAAAGTTACTTTGGTAACTGTAGAAAGATCTTGTCTACACTGAAGTGAGTGAACATTGACAGGCTATAGACCCACATTCCAGACACTTGTGATCTGATGTAATCTTATTGAGGTGTTCAAAATTATGAACAGATCGACAGGATATAGAAGGATATTCAGTTTCCTCTAGTTGGTATGTCAGCAGGGGTCATAATTTCAAGATTGTTGGCAAAAGAGCTAGGAGTGAAATGTCTTTACTCAGAGAGTTGTTAGGGTTTGGAATACACTGCCTGGGACAGTTTTGGAAGTGGTTTCCATAGGAGATGTCAGAAGAGAGCTGGATATATATATATATATATATATGAAAGCAATGAATTTAGAGGGCTACAGATATAGAGCTGGAAACTGGAGCTAGGTAGCTCTTTCAGGAGCTGGTACAGACATGATGGATTGAATAGCCTCCTTCTGTACTGAAAAATTTATGTGTCTGTAAGTGATGGTTTTTCCTGTATGGGATGAGGAGGTCACTGACCAGGGCAGCATTTATTGCCCATCCCTAATTGTCCAGAGGGCAGTTGAGAGTCAACCACATTGCTGTGAGTCTGGAGTCACATATAGGCCAGACCAGGTAAGGATGGCAGTTTCCTTCTCTAAAGGATGTTAGTGAATCAGATGGGTTTTTCACAACAATTGACAATGGATTCACAGTCATCATTGGATGTTCAATTCCAGATATTTACTGAATACAAATTCTGCCATCTGCCATGGCAGGATTTGAACCCAGGCCACAGAACATTATCTGGGTCTCTGGATTAACAGTCTAGCAATAATACCACTAGGCCATCACCTCCCCTGTGACTTACTCTTTTCACACATGCCCAGGCAGCTATGCTTAGTGTAAAACTACAGTTAGCCCTTTCGTCCACAAACGTACCTTCACATTTACTAACTTCCTGTTCTTCAAACAGTGCTTGGACACTTTTTGAATATCTGAAATGAGAAAGGAACAATGACTGGGTTGTAGTAACAGGAGAAAATGTAAGGCACTTACACCATCTTCACCTCATTCCGGAAAGATATTCCATTTGCTTTTCTTTTCCTTTCTTTTCTTGTTTTTCTTTCTTCCCTTTTTTTTCCTCCTTAGTTTGCTTATCTCTTGGTGAAGAGCTCGGTTGCGTCAATGGCATGGGCCCAGCAGCACGGACTCATCACAGTGACGTCAGAGGCGGATTCAAGTTCCCCCTGACTTCTGCATTGTCGAGGCAGGTCCAGCGCTGGCTCATGGGTGTTGCGGCGGAGGCGAGATTGCGTTCCCGGCAGTGCTGCATCCAGCGCAGATTCAAGGAGGCGGTGGCTGAGGCGAGTTTGGACCCAGCACAAGGCCTGGCAGTATCAGTGGTGGCTGCATTGGCAAGTTGGGCCCGAAGCAGGCTCATGGCGGAAGTGGAGTCAAGTTTGGGTTGGTATGGTACTGGACAGCATCAGTGGAATGTGCATTGGCAAGGTCCAGCGAGGACTCATTGTGGCAAGGGTGTTGGTGGAGACAAAGTGGCAACATTTGTCCCAGGGGCAGCCCATGGTGAAGCACTTAACAAGAAGGACTGTAAAGTTGGACACTTTCTTCATTTTGTCACTTTTCTGTCTTTATACTCTATGTTTTGTGTCTTTTTTTCTGTGTTTTAAGATGATGCTGGAGAGTGGTGACACTCTACAACCCTTGTCACTGCATTTTTGTAACCAGATACACATGACAATAAATAAATCAAACCAAGTCATGTCAGAGGAAAGTGAGGGGTGAGGAGGAAGGGGGAATATAAGAAGGAACTTTCATTCTGAGAATACCATCAACATCAAGTCATCTATCCTTGTCAGTGGTCAAGGTCTCAGTGACGTCCTTTCTATAAAACCCACCATTGTCTCATCTATGGCATTCAGAATATTGGCATGCCTCTCACTGTCTGGTTAACCCCTCCGGACTCCTGTCATGTGCTACCCATTCCTGCAAGAGAAAGAAACATGTGTCAGTAAATGTTGTGCAGTATGTCTAGGTGATGTGGTTTTCACAGTCGGATAGCTGTTGCTGTGTGTAGACCTTGAGCTCAGGATGCATGTGAGGTGTGCAACAATGCTTGGTGTATAAACTTGAGGCGAACGTTAGAGCTGTGTATTGATTGACAGATTGTTTGTCAATGAATGGCGGGGTTTTGGTCAATTGAGCAGTGACTGAGATTAGTGGAGCAGTTTGTAGGATATGGGATTTAGCGATGCATTCACTGACCTTGATTACTCATGTGAGGTCATTAAGGTGCTTTGGCACTATATCCAGGTCCATGGCTGCATTGCTGACATTGATCTCTGATAAAATCTGTTCTCACTGCCCTTCTCATTTGGTGACCCTCCAGCCCCTCTGAGCATGTGGGACATCTCTCCTCTTTTTTACCTCCTCCACCAAGACCCTGATGCAGTATTGGAAACATTTAGTGCACACTCTCTACTGTGGTCAGCCATTACTGTATTTTCCATAACATGCTCTTCCCAATGATGTCAGCATTGGCTCCAGCCACAATGCACCTCCCCTTTAAGAGGAGCAAGGCTATGTTTAAATAATGCAGGCCATTGATGACAGTGGCTCCCTGTTGTTGCATTCAGGGTGTGCTGGTTACATGCAGAAATCAAGCAAGCAGTACAGAGTTGATATGCTAGTTTTCTGGGTATTAAGACAAACATTGCAGTTATTGTATACCGTGTGGTTTATGAAGCTGAACATTGTATATCAAAAACTCAGCGACGCAAACAGTTTGCTCCCAGATTTATCCTATTTTCACTCCTTGGATGCTGCATTCTGAAAGTGTAATTCTTTTTGTCTTTCTTTCCCTTGACGTTACATTTGGGAAAAATTTCCATCCAAACAAAATCAGATCGCTAAGCACTTCCTTCTCATCAATTCTATTTACATCTTGTGGATAAGTGTAGTAACTTGGAATGCTTTCAAAAAGTTTCCTTTCCCGCATTTATTAATCCAGATATCAGTTGTTCTCTGGAGTCTCTCTTCAAATTGGAACACAGTGGAGTTTTCATTAGTATTGTTAAATGAAGATAATGCTAACTCTGTTCCGTCCTACCTCCACTGCTCTCTTAGCTGCCAGCAAGAGGGAAGAATCAACTGGCAGGACACTTGAAACCATTGTTGATTGGCATGCCCGCTCCCACGTGCCATGATATCACTGAGAGGAAAATGAAAATTCTGACCCTGGCACCAAATTCCTCTATGTGTTCGTGCCAGCCACAGTTCTCTTTTGTATTCAGCATAAACAGTGTTTGTGCCAATACATTTATTCCTCTGTGCCTTTAGTCTCCTCCCTGCAAGGTTACAATCATATGCACTGATTCAGGAATGGTATGACTGATCAGTAGGTCCATGGGCAAACCTTCAGCATCTTGTTTAATGTTATATTCTGCCTTTTCAAAATGAAATTGTGTTATTTATCAATTTATTATGAAGAACTTATTTGTGTTTCTAAACAGATATAGGATTTGTCTATCGTTTGTACATATTTTTCAAAACATTACTTGTCACGTAACTGTGATTTGTCGGCCTGTATTTTTTACCTGACAGAAATGAAACTTCACACCCAGCTGTCAGTGTGATTCAGCTGCCCACCACATGCCCCTGGCATCACCATCTACTTCCATCTACCTTAATATTAATCGTCTTTGTCCCTACCTCATCTCATCTGCTTTGGAAACCCTTATCCATAGCTTTGTTATCTCCAGCCTTGGCTGGTTTACAATTCTCACAGTTGTCCTCCAGCCTTTCGTCCAACTTAATTCTAGAGGTTGGCTGTTTGTATCCTGACTTGCACCAAGTCCCATTCACTCATCATTTCAGTGCTCACTGATCTTCACTGGTTTAACATCCCAGCTATATCTTGATTTAAAACATTCCCTTATAAATATTAATGATCTGAATCTTGGTGCATAGGAGGCAATTTCAAAGCTTACAGATGATGCGGAACTTGTAAGAGTTGTAAACTATGAGGATGATAGCGATGAGTATGGAACTCCTGAAGGACATTGGCAGGTTGGTGAAGTGGGCAGATAGGTGACAGATAAGGTTCAGTGCAGATAAGTGAGAGATGATGCACTTTGGTCAGAAGAACATAGAAAGACAACACAGAATAGCAGGGTACAATTCTAAAAGAAGTGCAGAAACAGCAGGACCTTTGTGTAGATGTGAACAGATCATTGAGGGTGACAGGACTGCTGGAGACAGCAGTTGAAAGAGCACACTGTGTCCGCAGCTTTTTTTAATAGAGGCAGAGCGTACAAGAGGAAGGACATGTTGTTGAACTTTTATAACGCAGTTGTGAGACCTCAGCTGCAGTATTGTGAACAGTTGTGGGTGCCACATCAGAGGAAAGACGTGAATGCCTTGGAGTGAGTGCAGAAGGAATTCACAAGAATAGTTGCAGGAATAAGAAACTTTAGTTGAGGATAGATTGACGAAGTAGGGGCTGTTCTCCCTGGAGAGAAGAAGGCTGAGAGGAGATTTGCTAGGCCTCGTAACGTAGATTGGGAGAGGCCATTCCTGCATGTCAGAGGAACAAGAATGAGACAGCATAGATATAAAGCAAAGTGGAAAAGAAGCAAGTGTAGTGTGAAAGAAAAAAAATTCAAACAGCAAGATGTTATGATATGGCATGCCCTGCTTGGTGATGTGATGGAGACAGGTTCAATCGAGGCATTCAAAAGGGCATTGGATGATAAGTTAGATAGAAATAGTGTACAAAGGTTTGGGGATAAAGCTGGAGATGGGGGCTATGCAACAATGCTCTTTGAAGAGCCAGTGCAGTGATGATGGGCCAAATAGAATTGTTATGGCACAGAAGGAAGCTATGATTCTATGAAGTTATCTGCAATTTCATATTTGTCAGCTCACTGCCTCCCACAACCTTTTCCTATCTCCATATCCTTCCTCATCTTACCTTCTCTGCATGTTCTTGATTCCCCAATAATGGTGCCTATGCCTTCAGTTCCTAGACCCTAAGCTCTGGAACTCCCCTCTCCTGTTAAACGTCTTCATCTTTCCACTTCCTTTTTATGCTTAAGGTATTTCTTCAAAGCTGTCTCTTTGATTGAATTTTTGCTTACGTATTGCCTGAAGTGGTTTGGTTTCAAATATTTTTTGATAAACATTTCTATGAAATACCCTCAAATGTTTTAATATATGAAAGTTGCCATATAGGTACAAGTTGTTGTTGACCCATGTTGGGTATCATTGGATTCTGTCCATCTTTGAAACGAGAGATATGACAATTTGGATCCAAAATGACAATCATAATGATCTGATGATGTGAGGCCAATTACACTTTAACTTCTGGACCTCATTTACAAAGCCCCAGGTTTCTATCCAAGAAAGACAGGAAATGCTCTCTGTCTGGCAGGTGGGAGCAGCACGTTGGACAGCATGGAGCTGTCTCAAGGGGGACGACAGATATCATCCTGGCTACTCAGGTATGATGTTCAGATGGGGTTCAAACAGGCCTGCTAATCACGTATGTATCTAAAATCAGGCCTATAAAAATATTCATATCACCTGGCCAACAAGAGATGTACAAAAATAGTAAATCTACTCACCTGGGTTAGCTTCAGAACATTTGACTCTGACTCTACTTCCCACTTATTTGGTCCTTGTGAGAAAACCTCAATAACGTCCTGACAAAGGCCTCAATATAAAATGGCAGTCCAGCCCTGATAACATCAGGGTATTCAATCCTTGAAAGATTAGGTTAAAATAAAAACCTTTGGGAATGGACTTGAATCCCTCATGGTAGATTCTATCATAAAAGTTAACAGGCCTTGCAATCTGTACCTGACAGCCAGGGCCAAAAATGCCACTAAGATTTGTGGCCTTGGATCTTCCAGATAATGGCAAGAGCACAGAATGCACCCTGAGTGAGGGATTTCAATGCCTTTCCCTAAGAGTGGCTCAGTAGCATCACTACTGACAAAGCTGGCCAATTCCTAAAGGATAGCTGCTGGAGTAGATCTGTGGCAGGTTGTGAGGAAACCAACTAGGGGGAAAACAAAAACTCCCTGACATTGTCTTCATGTTGCAGATGTAACTATCCGTGGGAATACTACAGGAGTGATCAATACACAGTCCTTGTGGAGACAAAGTCTCATGTTCACATTGAGGACATTCTCTGTTTTGCTGTGTGGCAATGGCACTGTGCCAAGTGGGACAGACTACAAACCTATCTAGCATCTTGGCACAGCTTTAAACCTCATGACTTGACATCTCTCCCATTCAATTGTTACCATAAAACTGGGAGATCAACCCTGGTTCGATGAAGACTGCAGGCTACCATGCCAAGAACAGCATCACGCCTAACTAGTAATGAGGTGTCATCCTGGTGAAGCTGGAATACAGAACAACTTGTGCGCCACACTGTGGAAGTAACATGCAATAGGTAGGATGAAACAATCCCACAACCTAATCTAGGCAGCCCTACCACATTCAGTTGAATTGTGTTAGATGAGGAGACTCCACAAAATCTCCATTTTCAATGACAAAGTAATCCAGCACATTAATACAAAGGTCAAGAAATGTGTTTATCTTCAACCACAAATGCTGATTCGATGACCCACCTTGTCCTTCTCCAGAGGTCACCAGCATCACTGCTCTTCAAGCAGTTAACTTCATTTTATGTGATATTAAGAAATGGTTGGGGATATTGGATACTACAGAGGCTATGGGCCCTGATAACATTCCATCAATAGTACTGAAGACTTGATGAAAGTTGCCGTACATGTCTTATACACAAGAAGTAGGACAGACCCAACATACGTAACCACCCCTCCATCGGTCCACTCTCAACCATCAGTAAAGTGATGGAATGTGACATCAACAGACATATTGGTGGCATTTACTTTGTAATAACCTGCTCACCGTAGACAAATTTCAGTTCTGCCAGTGTCACTGAGCTTCTATCCTCATTACAGACCTATGGACAAAAGACCTGAATTCCAGGAGTGAGGGTTCCTACCCTCGATATCAAGGCTATATTTGATCAAGTGTAGTATGAATGAACTCTAGCAAAATTAGAGTCAATGAGAATCAGAAGAAAACATTCCATTAGTTGGAGTCATACCTGGCACATAGGAAGAAATGTGGTTGTTAGAGATCACTTGCCTCAGCCCTGGGACATTACTGCAGGAGTTCCTTAGGATAGTGGCCTCGGCCTAATCAACTTCAGCTGCTTCATCAATGGTCTTCCCTCCGTCATAAGGTCAGAAGTTGGATGTTTGCTAATGATTGCACAATGTTCAGCACCATTCATGATGCCTCAGATACTGAAACAACTCATGTTCATACACATAAAGACCCAGACAGTGTCCTAACTTGGGCTGATTTTTGATAACATTCACATCTCCTAAGTGCCAGTCAATGACCATATCCAGCAAGATAGGATCTAACCATCACTTCTTGATAACCATTGACATTACCATTGCAGAATTCACAACTATACACATCCTATTTGTCACCGTTGACCAGAAATTAAACTGGACCAATCCTATAAATATGTGGCTGCATGTGCAGGTCAAAAACTAATGGAATGTTTTCTTCTGATTCTCATTGACTTCAGTTTTGCTGGAGCTCATTGAAACTACACTTGATCAAACTCACTTCTTTTCTCCTCACTCTGACCAACAAGACATTAGTCAGGAGCGTGTTGGAATTCTCCCTCCTTGCCTGAAGTGGTGTGACTCCTACAACAGTCAAAAAGCTCACCACCATTTAAGACAAAATATCTTGCTGGCTTGGCAGTCTATCCAGCATTTGTTCATTCACTGCATTCGTCACAACTGCACAGTATCAGCAGTACGTGCAATCTACAAGATACACAGCAATAACTCACCGAGGGTCCTTTGACGGAACCATCCAAACCTATGACCATGACCATCTAGAAGGATAAGGGCAGCAAGTGCAGGGTAGCACCACCCCTTGAAAGTTCTCTTCCAAGTCTTGGAAATATGTTGCCCCTCTTTTGGTTTTGCTAAATCAAAGTCTTGGAGCTCCCTAACTAACAGTACTGTTGGATGTAATTACAGCCAAAGACTTCAACGGTTCAAGAGAGCAGCTGACCATCACCTTCCTTGGGGCAACTAGGGATTTGCAATATTACTGTCTTAGTCAGTGACACCCAAGTCCTTAAATGAATTTTTAAAAATGTTAAGCATATTTTGATGGTGAATGCTGACTGCTAAAACTAAACAAGACATATTTATTTTCTCCTAAGATGCTTAATCAAAACACCTCAAGTACTTTAAACAATAAATTATTTCGGAAGTGAAGTCATGCAATGTATGTAAACATAGCAACTGTTCTGCATCCCATAAACGGCAGCACAATCAATGACTGGCCAACCAATCTGATTGTTGTTTTGAATTTTTGATTGAAGGAAGCATGCCAAGTCAAATACCGAAAGGGTGGCCTGCTATTCTTTGAATGTTATGAATGAATGCACAATAGCACTTTATTTTAGTACCTAATCAAAGGTGGAGCCTTTCCCCCCAACCCCAACCCATGCAAAGCTACAGTTCAGCAGTATTTGTCACTGTAGACTTCCCTGAGAACTGACTGCAATTGTAGCTGATCCAGTGCAGATAGCAGGAAGATGACTTGGATTGCTTTTAAGCTAGGACCAGGAGCAAAGTTTAGGCCTTTGCTTAGGTAGACCAACGTTAACATGATCCTCATATTTGAATCATAATAACAAAATATCTATTGTGCTATATTGTATTTTGTGTTTCATTAATTCCTTGCTTAACTTTGCAGTTACGCTCTTAGAAAGTGCCACTGTTAATGCAACAATCTTAAGCAAATCAATTTTCCCAATAAAACACTATAAAAATTTATTCTGGAGGACATTCCCTTGAGCATGATTAAAACAGTGTACCGTACACATTTATTACTGTATGTTCTTAATTTAATATATTCATAGTCAAAATTTAATTTAGTATATAAATTAAATTTGAAGATTTGAAAGATAAATATATAGACTCTTTCTCCTTACTTCCCCATTGCCAGCCCTTCTACTCACCATCTTTGGACAATGCCTCAGTGGTTAGCACTGCTGTCTCACACTGTCAGGGACCCAGGTTTGATTCTAGCCTTGGGTGACTGTCTATGTGTGTTTCTGCCGGGTGCTCCGATTTCCGCCCACAGTCCAAGGATGTGCAGGTTAGGTGGATTGGCAATGCTAAATTGCCCCATAGTGTGCAGGGTTGTGCAGGTAAGGGGGGAATCAGTCAAGGTAAATGCATGGGGATAAGATGAATCTGAGTGGGATGCTCTTTAGAGGTACAGACTCAATGGGCTGAATAGCCTCTATCAGCACTGAAGTGATTCTGTGATCTCACCCATGCCCTGATTCTCCCTGGATGAGTGAGTGAAGGGATGAATGCCAAGAGGGACATGTGGAGAGAGGATTTAAGGAATATGCAAATGAGACATGTTGTCATATAATTCTGGCCTTGGTAGTCGTGTGAGAGGGATTCTGCTACAATGTTGGATCTCAAGTGTTTCTAGACAGAGATGCTGCTGTTAAATTGCTGTTGTCCATTGTTGTTAAGGACTCTTTGAACAAAAGCCTTGATGTTTGGCCTGAGCTTATCTGAACAGATGATCCATCACTAAAACAGCAAGTTGGAGGACCATCCAGTGGATGGTTGCTGCTAATTAGAATTGCTGAGAAGGACTGGCCAGTCCAAAATGGCAATGGTCAGGTGATATGACCCTACATCACACCCCGAATGCAGACATATTAATGTGAATCCACATGTCATTGCAAACACTGGCTGCAATGAAATGATGCAATGAAACTTAATTGAGACAAATATGGAGCAACTTAACATGAGAATTACTGTACTGAGAATGCATTGGAACCTGCTTTAGTTCATAATATATATGCTGTTCCACATTTCTGTAGGAGCATACTGCGCACATATGTTTTTTGTCCTTTGGCCTGACTGTGAAACACACAGAAACCACTTGTCTAGCCTGGCCGTGAATTATATCATGCTGTCATGGTCAAAGTATTTTCAAGAACCTCCTTCAGAGCCACCAGCTGTGCACACCAACTGCTTTCCACATTGCATGCAATGAAAAAAAAACTACTTGGAAGTAGTTCAATCAATTATAGAGACCCCAAAATTATAAGTCATGAAATGTTTGCATAAGTGTCCTGATTTCCTTGAATAGAATAAAAGGAAGGTATCTTACTTTCCTTTATCTAATCTACTTTGTAAAATGGCATAATATCAGATTTCAGTTAGATTTACCAAATGCTGAACTTAATGCAGCAGGGAGACAGGAAGGATTAGTACTATAAGTTTTGAAAATCCATGCAAAGGTTGAGAAATATTTTCTGTTGGATCACTACTGACGAGTGGAGGGTTTGATGCTCCTTAGAGCATGTTGTGTATGAATGTAAAGTCATGTAGCCTTTGATATGAAGAAAAACCCACGTGTTTTCTCATCAGGTTCAAAGATGTCAATATTGGCTCAATGGTCCAAGTCACACTCTGGAGATTTGGACACCTTTTCCAGGCTGTACTGAGGGAGTGCTGCATTATCTCTGGCACCATCCTTCTTTGGAGATGTGAAGCCAATGTCTTGTTTGCCTTCTCAGGGGAAAAAAAAAAATCCATTGTTCTAATTGAAGAAGAATAATTCCATTCCCAATCTGACCTCCTACAGTGATCACAGTGAGCCTCAAGATTAACTATAGGTCCGACACCTCATCCTTCAATTGAGTATTTTGCAGCAATATTAAATTCAACAATTTCCTTTTGTAAGCTCTATGTTGTATAATTCTGACTTCTAGTTTACAATTCTGTAGCTCTCGCAGAATTGTTTTTTGTGTTGAATGCCTCAAAGTATCAGCAATTGCCTAATATTGTGTCAAAATTAAAATACTCCCAAGTTGTTGCCAGGTCTTTGAGCACTCAGTTCTTTGCTCAGTAAAACCTAAAGTCACCACTTCTATAAAATGCAGTTTTGTTTACTTTAGGAGCCCCTGCTGCAATAAAAGTGATTGATTATTGTATAATTTAGATTATGACAAATAAGTTCTTTATTCAAAAGTGTTGTAACTCAAGAGCTGTTTTCAATCCATCAGCACTTTGGGGCTTGTGGCAGCATTTAATTAAGTTAGCAGTCATCTTTATCAATTATTTCTTCTGCTGTGGTCATCCTTAAAGCCAGTATTTAATGTCCATCCACATTTACCCTTGAGAAGATGGTTTCTGAGATGCTTTCTTGAACTACTGCTGTTGCCTGGGAAAGGTAATCCCACAATTTTGGAGATTTTTAGAATTTTGGCACAGTGACTATGAAGGAACAGGCAATATAGATCCGCGTCA
Source organism: Ginglymostoma cirratum (assembly GCA_024137785.1). Lineage (NCBI taxonomy): Eukaryota > Metazoa > Chordata > Chondrichthyes > Orectolobiformes > Ginglymostomatidae > Ginglymostoma > Ginglymostoma cirratum. The sequence goes on along the minus strand of JAHRHZ010000009.1, from coordinate 25,437,958 downwards.
GAGCAATTGGTAAACTTGGGGAGGGGTGCATTTTGGAGATGTGTCCCTATGCACTTCCTGCTTTGTCACGGATGTTGTTGATTGTGGATGTGCTGTGAAAGAAGCCTTGGCAAGTAGCTGAAGTGCACCCACTAGATATGACAACCCAATGCCAGTGTGATTCATTGGGTGGGCTTTTTTGGTGAAGTGGTGCTAAAGTGAAAACGTTAAAACTTTGGTCAGTGCACCTAGTGGTACGAATGAAACTATCCTATGTTCAAGTGAGTTCAGTTCTGCAAATGAGTGTGTAAATGCTCCTCTGTTTTGTTGGAAGCTTGTTTTCTGGTCCACAGTATTTTAGATATAACAGTAGCAAACAGTTCCGGAAGCTGCTGTTGCAAGGTTTACTTTGCCTAGTGATCATGTAAAGGTAGGAAGCTGCTGCTGTCAGTTTGCTCAAATGCTTTGGATATGGCCTTGGTCAGGATCTAACACTTTAAGGGAAAACTCGAGGTATAATTTTAATCCTTTCACTGTGTTGGTGAATATCTTTTTTGGATCAGCTCCCCATTATAACAGGCCATCTAACAATCCTAACTTCAACTGAAAGAACTTAATGGACAGCCATTTACAACGAACTGTATTGCAGTCACAATTCAATATGATGTGTGTATTTTTTCCATCTACTTGACATTGGAGATGGTGATTTGTTTCAGCATGGCAGATTTTCTGAGCCTAGCAAACGTTTTTAGCTTCCTCTGCGTGTGAGACCTGGTACTGACCCTTTATTTCAATGGGGAGAATGTGCTTCAGTGCCAGAGAGATAATCACTTTCATGATGCTTGTATTCCCTGGCACTTTAGAAGGCTCAGGGTGATCTGCTCAAGGTTTCAAGGTGCCTAACAGGGACAGATGGGCTAGGCAGAGCTAATGTATTTCTGTTGATTGGTAATCCTAGAACAAGAGGCAGATCTTTTAGGAATAAAGTTGGAAACACTTTTTCACTCAAAGGGCAGTGGAAGTTTGGAATTCTAACCTGCAAATGAAAGTTAATGTTTGATCAATTGCTAATTTTAAATTTATATTTTTGTTATTGAAAGGTATTTAGGGTAATGAAGCAAAGGTGGATATGTAACAAATGTGGATATGTGAAGCTAGATCATTGATCAGTCATGGTCCTATGTGAATGGTAGAATAGATTTGAGAGACAAAGTCGCCTTCTCATAGAGAGTCATAGAGTAATGGATTCATACAGCATGGAAACAGACCCTTCAATTCAACCAGTCCACACTGACCATGTTCCTAAACTAAACTAGTCCCACCTGCCTACATTTGGTCCATAACCCTCAAAACTTTCCTATTCATGAATTTATCCAAATGTCTTTTAACATTGTAAATGTAACCTGCATACATCACTTCTTCTGGCAGTTAACTCCACACACAAACCACTTTCTGTATAATAAAGTTGCCCCTCATCCTTTTTAAATCTTTCTCCTCTCATCTTAAAAATATGCCTACTAGTTTTGAATTCCCCAACCCTAGGAAAAAACCCTGCTATTCACCTTATCTAAGCCCATCATGGTTTTATAAGCCTCTATAAGGCCACCCCTCAACCTCCTATGCTCCAGTCAAAAAAAGTCCCAGCCTTTCCAATCTATTTTTATATCTCAGACCCTCCATTACCAGCGATATCCTGGTATATCTTTTTTGAACCCTCTCCAGTTTAATAATATCCTTCCTATAACAGGGCAGCCAGAACTGCACACAGTGCTCCAGAAGAGGCCTCACCAACGTCCTGTACAACCTCAACAAAATGTCCTAGCTCCTATACTCAAAGGTCTGAACAATGAAGGCAAGTGTTCTAAATGCCTTCTTAACCACCCTGTCTACCTGTGATAAAAATTTCAAAGAATTATGTACCTGAACCCTTAGGTCTCTCTGTCACTTTCTCTCCTGCTCCTGTAACCTGTATTTTTAAATAACAAAACAGCTTTCCAGCAGAATCACTCAACGGCAGTTCCTGTAACAATTGCATTTTTGCTTCTCAGTGATTTCTCACCTTTTAGTAAAGAAAAATGACCCTCCTTAAATTAAGAAGTAGGCCTTCAGGAGATGCAGCTGTGCCAGATGTTTTGTTCCACTTTGCTGAGGCATTGGGGGAGGGAGTAAGGTGACAAATATACAGGCTACCAACATCTTTCCATGTTTCCAATATTCCACACTTGATTTTAACTGTATCTAAGTAAAGTTCATGAGAAAATATCTGGTCTTCAAATACATGGTCAGGTAGAAGAGGTGAAGATTGTAGAATTAAATGGCACAGGATGAGGCCATTTGGCCCATTGTATCTATGCTGATTCAGTGGAAGAGTGAATAAATGAAAACTCACACTTACCCCATAGCCTGAAAATCTTTTACACTTTCTACTTGTCAAGAGGGGACAAACTCGTAAAGAAATAATCAAGATTGGTTTAATCAGATCTTGTAGGAAATGGAGAAAGCAAATGTTATTTGTTGAATAGCTGAAGGGACAAGTTATATGCCTGGACAGTGAATGCTGAAATAAAGTATGACTTTGTACTTCTGAGTATTGTGGTCAGGACCAGTCTCTGTTTTACATGAGGATTCTGGAACAATTGGTGAGAGTAAAGGAAGACTGATTCCTGAGCTTATAGGTTTCCATGTGAAAGAGTGAAGCTTTGTTTCTGGCACATTACTCTCCAGCCAAGAGGAGGATCGAGAACGTTTTGATAAAGCTACTTAAGTTGTTCTTGGGTATGAAAAATTTCGATCTTAGGATGTTCTTCTGTCAAGCCCAGGATTTGAAGCCTTGGGAAGTTCAATATAAAATTAAGGATGCCAAAGAATATAGGCAATGCTTCACTGTACAAGAGGGGACACAATAAATGTCCAGTTTTCAGAAGAGGGATGATGAAGAGAAAGCCATGGCATATTTTGCCAACGACTGGATTAGTTCCTATTCTCCTAGCAAAAAAAAACAAAACAAAAATATTAGTTTCATATTTCTAATCAGAAAGTCATCAAGTTGTTTTGATGGATTGGCTACAACTTATTCTGTAAGAAAATTAATTTGGTTTATTTATATATTTGTGGTTGGACATACTGTAATGCACAAGTGATTACAGATTTTTTTGATATTTACTTGCTTTGCTTTAACAAAATGGTAAGTTCTAATGGATATTGTTAGGTATTGCATTGTGTAGGAAATAATATTTGAAAGTCAGTATTTGTATTACTTGTCAAAGCAATGGTGAATATTTCAGGAATTGTAGGAACCTCCAACATGACTTCTTTCTCATTCCTGTCTCTGTCTTTCTGTTATCAATCACTGTTCATACAGCAACTTTGTCTGTCCATTCCTTAGGAACTTGCTGTCTGTCCTGTTTCACAAAATCTTTTGACTCTTATTTTTGGCTGTTTCCCTCTCTTGGCTCTATTGGTGTTAAAATGCAATCCACAGCCCTGTAAAATGTTTTGTGTACAGTGGATCTTGTGTGCTGGATCCTTGCACACTGTGGAATGGTATACTGGAAAATCACAAGCTGTATCCCCCACCAACACTCAGGTCCCATTTTCTGCTATCTATTCTGCTCCATCATTCATTCTCTCCTCTCATTTTTAGTTGGCATCTAATTCACCCTGTTCATTCTTGCCTGAAATTACTGGAATGCACATTTTGGTCATGAAGAATATGTAGAGCCCACAGTCCTGGCCATTAGCACTGAGAGTAACACTGAGAGCTGACCAGGAACTTCAGTCAGCAGACCTGGAAGAGGGGCCCACCTGTGCAAGTTGACTGATCTTCAAATGCTGAAGGCAGTGTAAAGTGGATTTCCGCTGGAATGAATAGTTCTATAAGGATGAATACCTAGGAATTAGAGTCATACAGCGCACAGAAAAGGCCCTTCAGTCCATTAAATCTGTACTTACCTATCTCCACAAATCCCACTTTCCAGCATTTAACCCGCAGCCTTGGATGTTATGGTATTTCAGCTGCTCATCCATGTACTTCTAAAAGATTGTGAGGTTTCTTTCCTCAACTTCTCTCCTAAACAGTGCATTCCAGATTCTCACCAATCTCTGAGTGAATTTTCTTCCTCAAATCTCCTCTAACCTCTTGCTCTATAACTTAAAATTATGCCTTCTTATTCTTGAGCCTTCAACCAAGGGGAACACCCACCCCTTCTATGCCCCTCATAACCTTATATACCTCAATCAGGTCCCATCTTGAGCCTTCTCTGCTCCTAAGAAAACAACCATAGCCCATCCAGTCTTTATTCATAGCTAAAAAAACTCCAACTCAGGCTATATTTCTGGAGAATCTCCTCTGCACCACCTCCAGTGACTGAGTGTCATCAATTCAGAGCAACATTTCATCACTGAGCTTCTGTTGATGTTTCTTCTTGAGTCTTTTAATATTAAATGAACATTTTCTCAATTGGCTGTGTTTTTTATTTGATCGAACTAATGCTCACCAGAGGCTGAAGTGCTTAGTTTCAAAGTCATATTAAAGCAGTTGATTGATCTTAATGAGATAAACTGGACAGAAATTTATAATCATTATTAACGCTGATTCTACTTTAACAAGGGCAAATTTGCCCCCGGCTTCATTCCCACTCCATTTGGTTACCAAGTTCAGATAGAATGCTCGATACAATTGGATAAATCAGAAGCTGTTCACTGAAACACAGATAAGGAGATTATTAATCAGTAAAGCCAGACCATATGCTACATTGGAATCAGTTTTTGCAATTTACATTACTGAACCCAGTTCAGTAAATCCACTCTGCATACAGCTGTGGAAGACAATTTGAATTGAATAAATGTTTCTGTGGCTCACATCACTTCTTCTTTCCTTCCATGCCTAATGGCACATGAAATAACTCATTTCTTCCATTGTTTTTCCATCCAGCAGGTTGTGCTGCAGATTGTTCGCATAATGAATAACCTTTCTCTTTTGTAGAGAGCTTGTTGCCTGATCAGCAAGGTCTAGCTAGATGCAATGGATGGTTTTACTGCTTCACTGCCTATGGCAACCAGTATTGCACTGACCATCAAACATTCACAGATGGTGTCTTCATTGTTAACAGAGTATGGTATCATTTTAGCTTAACTGGAAAACTGTTTGTTGTAAAACCTGCACATTGCTAAATGTGAGATTAATAGGCAGAACTGTAACCTAACTTGCTGGATGGAAAACCATTACATGTTGGGTGGAACACTGATTTCAAACCCTGTCCCATAAATTCAATGGAGAGTAAAATTTGGCACAGTGTAAAGCTACTTTTCTTTTAGGCAGCTGGGCTAGACTAAATTGTCCTCAGTTTGTTACATCCTGAAAGAGGGAATTGAATTTACCACAGTGTGAGTTCTGATGGGTTGGTGATTAGATCACATGACAAAAGCAAAAATGCTGTCCTAAATTTGAGGCTTGGATTATTTTAATTCCCAGGCCTCAGAAAAGATTGACTGGTGAGTTTCTGTCCCAACTGTCTCATTCACAGAAACCATCTGAGTTCCTCGTATAAATTTCATATGGGCCTCGAGAGGCCTATTTGAGATGGAATGCACCTCTTAAAAGGAAGTTGGATTCCATTCTGGTGGCTCACTCTAAGAGATTGCTGTTGGGAGATGTTTGGCTGAAATAAAAATCACAAACAAAAGCTCCACGTTTTCTGAAGTGGCCCTGTTGTCTATGATAATATATATCAATGACTTAGATGAGGGGAGTGAAGGTATGGCAGTTATATTTGCCAATGACACAGATAGGTAGGAAAGTTTTGTTACAACTCATGAGGATAACACACTGGAAAGCAAGCTTTGCTATTCTTGGAGTCATCACAAACGTTAAAGATTGTGTAAATTATGCAAAGTTCCCTCATCCATCTGATTTTCAGACCTAGATTGAGAGAATGCACGGACCAGGTTTCTGTATTGAACAGGAATTTCTATTTATTACAACTAATTAGACTCTGGCTACAGATAAACAGTTATAAACTGTCTCTAGTAAACTCTAATCTGCTTATAAACTGCCTGTCTCTCACACACACACAGACAGACAAGCAGAAAGAGTAAAATAGATTCTGAACTGAAGGGAAAAACAGATCAGTAGTCATTGTCCCCAGGTCCTGCTGTTGAGGTGACCATTATGACACCTGCCAGCACACTGCTTCAGTTGTCTTTCTCTGGATGCTTACATTGTTTGGTAAGAGACCAAAGGAGGCTACTTCATTCATACAAGAGTATTGACTTATCAGTTAAAAGTCATAGCTTACAATAACCGTTGCAGGGAAAAAAAAAGTTTTTTTTCAGGTTTATAGAGAATTTTAACTGCAGAGAACAGAGAGACCCTTACCAAACTGTGAAGACCTGAACACTTCTTTTTCTCTGTAACTCCAAGCTGGTCAATTATCTGAGAACCATTCACACAGTTGTTGGCAGGCAGAAATCTCACTGTCATTGATAACCAGCTACTAATTCATAGACAAATCAACTTTTTGTTGGCAGCAAAAACCATATCTGTAACCCCCTTAGCTCCAAATCACCTGCAAATCAAACTTCAATTGCTGCTTGTTTAAACAGTTACTTACATGACCCCTGCAATGGCTGTCAGGTTATTTACTTTCAAAACGTAGAGCCTCTCTTTCAAACACTGATTTTAGAACAACCCTTTGTTATTTTTGTTCTCAATTTTTAAAAACACAAAGTTAGTATCTTGTGGAGGAGACATAAAGAGTTTATAGACGAATGTGGAATGGTTGAGTGAGCGGGCAAAAGCTGACAGATGGAATGTTATTTGGCAGGAAGGATGAAAAGGAAATGTTTTACTTAAGTGGAGATCAACTACAGAATTTGATGGTGGACAGGGATCTTGGTGTTCTAATACCTGAATCATAAAAAGGTTAGTGTGCCTGTACAGCATGAAATCAAAAAGGCTAATGGGATGTTATCCTTCATTATGAGAAGAATTGAGCATGGCAAAGTATGGATATTGTTCTTCAGTTATGCAGAGCATTGGTGAGACAACGAATGTCCTGTGTAGTTTTGGTCTTGATAAAGATGTAAATATATTGGAGGTTTACTAGATCAATCCATAGAATGATCGAGTTGTCTTTTGAGGAAAGGTTAGACACATTGGGTTTGTTTGCTCTGGATTTTAGAAGAGTGAGTGGTGGCTTGATTTTGAAGTGTATAAGACCCTGAATGGTCTTCACAATGTGGGTGTGGAAAGGGTATTTCCTTTAGTGGGTATGTCTAGGACTGTTTTAAAATTAGGTGTCATCATCTAGGATAGAGATTTGGAGCATTGTTTTCTCTCAGATGGTTGTGGAACATTGGACCTCTCTGCCTTAGAAGGTGGTTGGATGCAGGGTCATTGAATACTTTAAGGCTGAGGTAGATTGATTTTTGTTAGGTAGGTAAATCAAAGGCTAACAAGTTGATGGGAATTTAGAATTCAGAATTCATAGAGTCAGCCATGGTCTTATTGAATGGTGAAAGAAGTTCAAGAGTTTGAGTAGAGATAGTAGGAACTGCAGATGCTGGAGAATCCGAGATAACAAGGTGTGGAGCTGGATGAACACAGTAGGCCAAGCAGCATCATAGGAGCAGGAAAGCTCGACGTTTCGGGCCTAGTCCCTTCATCAGAAATGGGGGAGGGGAAGGGGATTCTGAAATAAATAGGGAGAGAGGGGGAGGCAGATAGAAGATGGATAGAGGAGAAGATAGGTGGAGAGGAGACAGACAAGTCAAAGATGTGGGGATGGAGCCAGTAAAGGTGAGTGTAGGTGGGGAGGTAGGGAGGACATAGGTCAGTCCAGGGAGGACGGACAGGTCAAGGGGGCGGGATGAGGTTAGTAGGTAGGAAATGGGAGTGCGGCTTGAGATGGGAGGAGGGGATAGGTGAGAGGAAGAACAGGTTAGGGATGTGGGGACGAGCTGGGCTGTTTTTGGGATGTGGTTGGGGGAGGGGAGATTTTGAAGCTTGTGAAATCCACATTGATACCATTGGGCTGCAGGGTTCCCAAGCTGAATATGAGTTGCTGTTCCTGCAGCCTTTGGGTGGCATCATTGTGGCACTGCAGGAGGCCCAGGATGGACATGTTGTCTGAGGAATGGGAGGGGTAGTTGAAATGGTTCGCGACTGGGAGGTGCAGTTGTTTATTGCAAACCAAGCGCAGGTGTTGTGCAAAGCAGTCCCCAAGTCTCCGCTTGTTTTCCCCGATGTAGAGGAAGCCACAACGGGTACAGCGGATGCAGTATACCACATTGGCAGATGTGCAGGTGAACATCTGCATGATGTGGAAAGTCTTCTTGGGGCCTGGGATTGGGGTGAGGAAGGAGGTGTGGGGGCAGGTGTAGCACTTCCTGCGGTTGCAGGGAAAAGTGCCAGGTGTGGTGGGGCTGGAGGGGAGTGTGGAGCGGACAAGGGAGTCCCGGAGAGAGTAATCCCTCCGGAAAGCAGACAAGGGTGGGGAGGGAAAAATGTCTTTGGTGGTATGGTCGGATTGCAGATGGCGGAAGTGTCAGTGGATGATATGTTGGATCTGGAGGTTAGTGGGGTGGTACGTGAGGACGAGGGAGATTCTTTTTTGGTTGTTATTGCGGGGACGGGGTGTGAGGGATGAATTGCGCTGAAACGTTGAGATCTCCTGCTCCTATGATGCTGCTTGGCCTGCTATGTTCATCTAGCTCTACACCTTGTTATCAAGAGTTTGAGTCGCCTACTTCTGCTTCTATTGCATGTGCTTGTTTAAGAAAATCATTTTCTTTACTAACTATGATCAGAAGAATTCAAACATGGCTGTTCAAGATGCTTGGACCAAGGTAGCTGAGACCATCACCTCCAGAATAATTGGACCCTGCCCCTTCCAATCCCCCATCCCTATAACCCTCGGGCTCTGAACCAATATCCAAAGCATGAAGGTTCTCATTGATCTTTGAAGAGCAGCGATGGTGAGTATAGCTCTTAAGTTCTCCTTCTAACTGATTAACTAAATATTTCTAACAAAAATCATGCCACGGATTAGAAAGGCAATAACAAATAGCAAGTCAAGCTCTCGGCTTCATTGCTGGAGAAAAAGAATTGAAAAGGAGGGAAGTTTTGCTAAACCTGTATTGACCCTTGGAAACAAAACACAGGAATAGAGTGTAGTTCTGTTTGCCATGTAAGAAAAGGAATGTAGAGGCGCTGGAGGGGGTGCAAAGAAGAGTTACAAGGCAGATACAAAATATGTCTTGGTATACCAGATACAAATTAATAGGCTCAGTCACTTCACTTCAGATAAAAGAAGGCTGAGGGGCCGACTTAGTAGATGTCTTTAAAATTAAGAAAATTTGGGAGAATAGATACAGAGAAAACGTTTCCTTTTGTGGGAAGACTATAACTAGAAGCAATCAACTATAAGATAGTCAACAAGAGATCCAATAAAGATCCAACCGTAGAGTGGGAGTGATTGAAGTGAATATTATGGAGCTGCTGGGAGTATTTAATGGTTTTTAGGATTATAGTGTGAGGTTATTTCCTTGTGGTTAGTTGCTTAGATCATTCTCAAAGCCCAACCCTTGTGACCCATAGCCTGAAATACACCACAAACTTCCCTGCATCAGTGCCCAGAGGATCCTTTCTTATTGTTTTTTAACCGAAATATAGTTAGTTCATATCAGGACATGTGATCTATCTTGAATTCAGAATGCAGTGGCAGAAACATTCACCATATTGTGGCTTAATTAGGCCAGAAGACGATAATATTATAAGTAATAGGAGCAAGAGTAGGCCATTCTGTCCATCATTCCTACCCCACCATGCAACTGATCCTAACTGATTTGATTAAGGCCCTAACTCTACTTTGCTCCCAAAGCCCTTCCCTTGTAGATCAAAATTTTGTCTTGAGTATATTCAGTGACTCACTTTCCAACGTGCTCTGGGAAAGAAAATTCCAAACACAATTGATCCTCAGAGAAGAAAACCCTTCTTGTTTCTAACTTGCAAGGAAGACCACATATTTTAAAACTGTGCACCATTGTTTTAGATTCTTTCATGAGGAGAAACATCCTCTCATTTTCTCTAGCCTGTCAAGATCCCTCATAATTTTAAATATTTGAATTAGATGATGTCGCATTCTAAGAAATTCCAATAAGCATGGACCAAGCTGACTCAACCTTTCCCTTCTATGAAGATGAAGACTTGCATTTACCTACTTCTTTCAATGACCGCTGAGTACCTCAAAATGTTTTATAGCAAATGAAGTACTTTTCAATTGTAGTCACCATTATAATGTAAGCAGTTAATTTACACACAACAAGCCCCCCCACAACAGTTGTGTAATTATGAGATAACAAGCATGGGGCTGGATGAACGCAGCAGGTCAAGCAGCATCATAGGAGCAGGAAAACTTGACGTTTCGGGCCTAAACCCTTCAGATTGCCTGTTTTTCATAACGCAGACTGAGGAATAAATATGGGCCAGGACACCAGGTATAACTTATCTCTCATTTGTGCAGGGAACACGGAAGGCTAGCACACAGGTGCAGCAGATAATCAGTTGGCCCTTATTTTAATGGGGGTTAGGGCTCATGTGGTAATGTGGTAGTGTCTCTACCCTTGATCCTGGGAGACCTGGGATCAAGTCCCACCTGATCCAGAGCTACGTAATAACATTACTGAACAGGTTGATTAGAAAATAGGTTAAATTCTTAAAAAAATTCAAGGGTTTAGAGCTTTTGTGGAGCTGTGGTTTTGTCCCTGTTTCTTGATCAGAAGACCTAGATTCAAATCCCAGCTGCTCTAGATGTATGTCACTTCTGAACAGGTTAATTAAAAGATATCTTAACTAGGGAGGAAGTGGCCTAGTGGCATTCTCACTGGACTATCAATCCAGAAACTCAGCTGATGGTGTGGGGACCTGGGTATGAATCCTACCTCAGCCTTTGGTGGTATATGAGAAGAAATAGTGCTGTTGTGGTGCAGAGGTAGTGTCTCTACTTCTGAACCAGACAGCCTGGATTCAAATCCCACTTGCTCCAGAGGTATGTAATAACAGCTCTGACAAAAGTTGATTAGAAAATATCTAATTCATGGAGTTTGGAGAATAAGAGTAGAAAAGTTTTACTGCAAATGTACAAGGTGCTGGTGAGACCAGATGTGGAGTACTATGAGTGGTTTTGGTCCCTTATTTAAGAAAAGATATTATTTCATTGGAAACAGTTCAGAAAAGATTCACTCCAGGAAAAAGATGGAGCAAAGGTTAAACAAGAAGTAATGGTTAAACATAAAAGAATGAGAGGTAATCCCATTGAAGCATATAGGATTTATAAGGGAATCGGCAGGATAAATGCTGAGACGATATTTCCCCTCATGGGAGAGTCTAGGAGATGAGGGCATAGTCTGAGAATCAAGGGGTGCCAATTAAAGACTGAGATGAGGAGTACTGTGAGTCATTGGAACTCCTTGCCACAGACAATTGTGGTCAGAGTCCTTGTGCATATTTAAGTATGAGATAGATAGGTTCTTGATCAGTAGAGTAATCAAGGGTTATAGGAAAAGGACAGGAAAGTGGACATGAGAAGTGTTGGGTCAGCCACAATCCTACTGAGTGGTGGGGCAGTCTCGAGTGGCTAAATGGCCTACTCCTGCCCCTATTTCTTATGGTCTTATTCACCAAATATCACAATAGGATCAGAGATAATAGGTACTGCAGATGCTGGAGAATCCGAGGTAACAAGGTGTGGAGCTGGATGAACACAGCAGGCCAAGCAGCATCATAGGAGCAGGAAAGCTCGACGTTTCAGGCCTAGTCCCTTCATCAGAAATGGGGGAGGGGAAGAGGGTTCTGAAATAAATAGGGAGAGAGGGGGAGGCGGATAGAAGATGGATAGAGGAGAGGATAGGTGGAGAGGAGACAGACAAGTCAAAGAGGCGGGGATGGAGCCAGTAAAGGTGAGTGTAGGTGGGGAGGTAGGGAGGAGATAGGTCAGTCCAGGGAGGATGGACAAGTCAAGGGGGCGCCGCCCTATGATGCTGCTTGGCCTGCTGTGTTCATCCAGCTCCACACCTTGTTATCATAATAGGATCTTTTTCAGCTGTCTGAACATGCAGATGGAGCCTCAGTATATTATCTCATCCAAAAATACAACCCCTCCAACACTACTTTATTCCCACTACACTGTAGTGCCAATCTGGAATTTTGTACTCAGACCGGGGAATGGGACATGAACCCATACCCTTTGGGCTCAGGGATGTGAGCATTATGTACTGAACCACAGTAAGGTGGAGAAATGAATGGTGATGTATTCATCACTAACAGTGCAATGCAACTGACCCAGACTCAAAGTTCCTTGAGTACTAACATTGACATTGTTATTTCATGCTAACCACCATCATGGGAGGCGTGGAAACTTATAATAGAGCTCAGATGGGGAGATTCTTCTTTCCTGTGGTTTTAAACAAAAATACAATGCCAACAGTTTTATTTTCTCCAAATATTTGAGTTCATCTGAAGCTGGATCTGGCAGGGGTGCATCTAGGGTGAGGTAGTTTCAAGACTCGGCAGAACTTCTGCCAATCCAACGATGGTCTGTCTGCCTGCATTCTCAGTGTGAGGGTCTTTGAGTAATGTGAGCAGGAACAGTAGCCTACAGTGGACATCTCAGTTTGGATTGTGTACGAACTGTCTGTCTGTCCCTCCTCTGTTATTCATGTTTAATGGGACATGGAAGCCAACGAGAATGGAAAAAAAAGCCACACAGCTCTTTTGAAATGAAAGGAATGTCATTTAGACTTCTAGCGCTGGATATGGGAAAATAAAGTTATCTTACAGCACTGCAAGATTTTGTTTTGAGCATTATGATTTCAGACTTTAGTTAGCCAGTAGTGGGTGGTGACCACATCAAAACACTTTTTAAAATGACCAACCATGAAAATATCTTGCACAATAGGCCTATATTCCCTGGAGGTTAGAAGAATGAGAACTGATCTTATTGGATTATATAAAATTCTTAACGTGTTTGACAGGGGTTCGGTGCAGAGAAACTGGTTGAAATAATACTTCCTGGGAACAGGCTGGAGGGTGAAGGGATGTAGAATGAGTTAGCATGGGGAAACCATGTTCATACCTGCCCACCTCTGTTGGTATTTTAGGTGTGGTGGAGTTCTCACTTGTGCTTGGGCCAAGTGAAGCAATTAAGGGTCTCCTTCTGGTAATTTTACCAGAGGCATTTGGGGTTAGGGGTTTGCCAAAAGCACATGCTGGTCTGCCAGACACGGCTATAAGCTCAGAGTTGGATGTTTAGGGGTCTGCTATTTTGCCTGTTAGACCCCAGCAACACATTGAATTTTTTTTGAATTTGCCCTCCGTTCTGCCCTCCATTCATCCTTCTAGTGAACTGGCTGCAGTTCTAGCCCTGACCACTGCCCCCAGTGCACTGTTGGTCCTGGAGAGATGCTGCCCATCAGATTGGAGCTCTTGGAAACAGGTCATTGTCCCAGACAGGGCTTCGAGTCACAAGCTGAGACTCTCTATAGCTGTAAAGTCCAATTATGACTTTCTGGGCAATTCGGAAGTAGGCTTGCCTTTAATGTTTCCACTGGAAGAAAAGGACACTATCTCCACTAGATATTCTGGCCAAATTTCTCCCCTGGCCGGGGAATCTAAAACACACACACACACACACACACACGCACACACATGCACACACAGCGTCAGGAGAAGCCATTTAGCTTTTTGAAACAGAGATGAGGAGAAATCTTTTCCGTTGAGAGGTTGTGAATCTTTGGAATTTTCAAACTTAGAGCGCTGTGGATGCTCATTAGTCAGGTATCCGCAAGAAAGACATTACATACAAACATAATTAGAGCAAGAGTAGGCCATTCACACTTCAAGCCTGATTCTCCACTTAAAAATATCCTGGTGGACCTAATTAAAACTTTAACTTCACATTTTCACCTACTACTGATAATCTTTCACCTCCTTGCTTGCTGAGGATCTATCCGCTTCTGCCTTAAAAATATTCAAAGACCCTGCTTCCATTGAGGAAGAGAGTTCCAAAGACGTAATGTCATCTGTTTAATCCATACAACATAAGATGTAGGAGCAGAAAAAGGCCATTCATCCCATTGAGTCGGCTCTGCTGTTCAATGAACTCATGGCTGATCTGGTAATCTTCACCTCCATTTTCCTACTTTTTCCCATCTAACCCTTGATTCCCCTACTGATAAAAATCTGTCTGTCTCAGCCTTGAATATACTTAATGACCCAACCTTGACACCCCTCTGCGATAAAGAATTCCACAGATTCATTAACGTCCAAGAAGAAATTCCTACTTTGAAAATCCCATCTCTGTCTTAAACGTGTGACCTCTTATTCTGAGATTCTGTCCTGTGATCCTAGACTCTCCCACAAGAGACATGCTCAACCTCTCCTCATAAGACATTTCCTCCATACCTGGTATGAGCCTAGTGAACCTTCTCTGACTGTCTCCAATCCCAGTATACATCTTCTTAGGTGAGGTGCTCACAGCATTCAGCTGTGGTCTGACTAGTATGTTGTACAGTTTGGGGAAAACCTCCCTAACTTTATGCTCCATTCCCATTGAAATAAAGGCCAATTCACTGCAATGTTATCTATATTGTGTCTTCACTAAAACAGGTTGCATGGTGGTAGCAGTTACAAGGCTATAGCAAGCCAGGAGGCACATCAGTACAGTATAGCAATTCTATCCCAAACAATCCCTTTTTCATACAAAAAAAATCAAAAGATCCTATGTATCATAATTTACATTTTAAGTTACTCAAGTTAGCCACTATAAACACAACTGTTTTCATGCATTAATGGCTGTTCTTGTCAGTATCTGAGGATGCATTGCACTTGGATCCCTTAATCTTACACTTTTTGGTAAATATCTCATTTATTGGAGGAGTTTTTACTTGAGCTGTAGTGGACATTCTCCTCGTATCTTACCAAACTCACCTCATTAACTTCCTAACTCGGCCGCACCACTCTAGACCCATCTTATCAAGCATGATTGCTGGATCAACTTGCCATTGCCAGGATATCCTGGAATCAACGGTCACCCCTGGTGCTGATGCCATCTTTAAGAGGCCGTCTGCACCCAGACAAGCACTGATGGTCTGGAGCTGCCCTGCATGGTTCCTTGGACATGACAGACAAGGGAAATTTTCTGACCTGTTTCATGGGCAGGGATGTGGGGTCTTGCTGAAAGGGCTAGCTCATGGGCGGGACTTCCTCTTCTTCTGGGACCAGCAGAGTAGTCCACCACACCAAACTGTGCCAGCCTGGCCTGACGTTACCTCCTAGGTCAATGCCATCTCAGCCAATGGAAGAATGCACAGCATTTTAAGAAAAAGGTCAATTTCCTTCTCTATTCTGCCAGGGTAAGTGCCATGGTCTGCTCTCTGATACCGCATATTCAGTCAATCTCTGCTACTGTGCCAACCTCCCACCAAGGCTCATGCTCTACCACTCTCATTATTACCCGCACCATCTTCTCTCAGCCCCCTCTCTGCCAACCCCAGACACCACTAACCCTTCATGCCCTCTGTTCTACCTACGCACTCACTGAACACCTGCACAAAAAGTAACAACTGTCCATGTACTTTTACCAATGTGCCACCTTTAATGCCTGCCTCTCTCTTATTCCAGGAGGAAAACAGGCTGTAATAGGGCAGAAATAGTCAAGATGGCTGGTGGGCTATCTGGCATTCACTTCCTCACCCTTTGTGGCAGGATCCCCTATTCTGAATACTCTTGGTTACTGACTGACCTTTTTCACGTCTCTGGACTGGTACCAGAGGCTACACTTAACTTACTGTGCCAGGACTCCCCGAGTGAAAGCTATCTCCCTTGGCCTGACTGATGACTGCTGACAACCATGGTTCCTGGTTTTGTATCTGTGTATGGCATACAGCAATATGGTGAGCCTGATATCTCAGGCTAACAGGGAAAACACAAAAAGGCAAGGCAAAACACAAGACAGGGATGGTGTGTGCATCCAGGTAGGCTCAGAGTGAGTGAATATTATGACACCATGCGAACAGGCAAGAGATACAGCCTGATCCAGTCAATGAATTCATTGCATGTTCCTGAACACAGTGTCCCTGCTGCAGCATGACAATAATAACTACTAGTGCAGTCAGCAATATAGCACTGAAGTACTGGACCATCCTGTAAGTGGATCAGATATGTGTCATGAGAACTTATATGTCAGACACCAAGGTCCATAGACATGGGGTGCATGGAGATGTCAGTATCAGTGATTCAATATGGAGGTCTTTTAGACCAAGCAGTGAGCTGAAGTTGCTGGGTACCTGCTCTGATATCCATGTCTAGAATTCTTGATATTTAGTTTATTCAATGTGTTTGGTAAGGTGGGAAGCTGCATATTAATGGGGTGAGTTGAGCAGTTAATAAGGCATTTAATAAGCTCTCATCTCCCTTATTAGACAATTCACTGCTGCCTGGTAAGAAACTCACTTCACTGCACGAAAGATGCAAAGAGATAATCCCGATGTTGAGCTCGGCCTCACTGGACTTCTCATGTGATTCTGCCACATTTCTTACCATAACCCACGTCATTCAGGCCCTGCAAGATTTAGCTGATAGCCTTTAAATGTTGTGCATGTTATTGTCATCGTTTACCTGGGTGATATTCCTTTCCTAGGAGCATTATCCTGTTTCGTTTATTGAGCCTCTGGTACCTGTTGTTCTTCATTTCTATTATTGGTGTAGCGAAAGCCTCTGGGACTGATTCTCAATCTGTGGTCTGTGCAGATGGTGAATTCATCTTTTCCTGTTTGGTTGCCTGCAGTTGAGGAACAACTTTGCCAGTTGTGTGTATATGTGTCTCTGGTGGTAATAGAATTTCTGGTTGTTCATTTGCACCATGTTTGATCAAGGTGAAAATTACTGCACATCAATCTTACGTGGACTCTTGGGTGGCACGGTGGCCCAGTGGTTAGCACTGCTGCCTCACAGCACCAGTGACCTGGGTTCAATTTCACCCTTGGATGACTGTCTCCTGTGGATTTTGCTCGTTCTCCCCATGTTTGTGTGGGTTTCCTCCGGGTGCTGTGGCTTCCTCCCACAGTCCAAAGGTGTGTAGGCTAGGTGGATTGGCCATACTCAATTGCCCATACTGTTCAGTGATGTGTAGATTAGGTGGGTTTCAGGGGGATGGGTCTGGGTGGGATGCTCTGAGAGTTGGTGTGGAATTGTTGGGCCAAAGGGCCTGATTCCACTCTGCATGGATTCTATGACTCTTATTGAGAGTATTAAAGATATATATGCTGATATGCTTGCTCATGTTCAACTTTGGTAATGTCAAAATGGCTTTCTGTCTTTTTGACTTTATTTCCTCACTCATGACTGTTTTTACTTCTGGCTTCAGTAACATATTTGTTACTAGAGAATAGTTTGTGTATGGCATGATATTAGTCTTTCAACTGGACTACATTCCATGTCTTCAGTTAAAATGTTTCTCTGCTTGAGGATCACCTTGTATGCATCGGTATGGAATCTGCCTGATTTCTTTGTTATTCCTTTGGCAGTATGCATTGCCACTATAGTCTTCCCACTTGACTGGGGATAGGTGGGGATGATATATGTGTTGAATTTCCCAATTGTTTATGCGGAATTTTTTCCTCATGAACTGAGATCATTATCATTCATCAATTGTGGGGAGTTTCATAATAACTGGAACATGTTGACATGCGTTCGATGATCTCACCAGTAATTAAAGTCCACTGGTTCACCTCCAGTCATCAAAATAGTAACAGCTAGTGCCAAGGTAATCAGTTCCTGTGAGAATGAGGGGGTTGGCTCCCAGCTTCATCAATAGTCTGTTTGAGATCTTGTTGTTATTAGTGACTCGCTAACTTGTTTAGATTAGTACTCATGAAAAGATTGTATCATTTTATGCCCTGCATTTTTGATAGTGGACTAAATTGGGAAAAGGGCTGTTTTACAACAAAAGGATTGATAAAGGAATCTTCTATTTTGAGAAGCAAGTTACTAGAACTTATTGTAAGGCATGTTTACAGTGCTGCTTTGATCAAGTCTTATGAAAGGATGCTTGTCAGTGCGCTGGCACCAGGGAATGTATACAAAGTGAAGTTTTGCTGGTGACAGGCTGCTAATTGGCTTGTGGAGTTGTGACCAGTTGTGGATTCCATTAGCCCTAACATCAACAATCTGATCGGTTCTTAGGTAGCTGAACAGCTTGTGGGTGTGAACGATATTTGCAGAAGCCTTCAGACTGCTGCAAGGGCAGATGGCATATCTTTCTCTCAAGCAAAATGCCTTCACCCTGATGAAAGAGATAACAAGCATGGGGCTGGATGAACACAGCAGGTCAAGCAGCATCATAGGAGCAGGAAAACTTGACGTTTCGGGCCTGGGTTTAGGCCCGAAACGTCAAGTTTTCCTGCTCCTATGATGCTGCTTGACCTGCTGTGTTCATCCAGCCCCACGCTTGTTATCTCGGATTCTCCAGCATCTGCAGTACCTTTTATCTCTCACCCTGATGAAAGCCCATTTATGTCCCCTGACCAGTTGCTGTAAGCTGTGGTCTTTAATCTGTAACCAGGAGACTTTCAGTTAGCAATTGCATATGCCTTCTGCAAAGAACAGAATTGTACCTGGACCAGAGAGTTTGAACAACAGAAAATTTTGGCAAACAAAATGATCATCTCAGTGAACCCGGTGGACTGAACTGCTTCCCTAGTTCTTTCTCTTCAGCCATACCACCAACATTTTTTCTGTCTATATGTGTGCGTGTATGGACGTTTCTGAAGGAGTGAGAGTTTTAACTAGTAGGGTTATATGTCAACAGATCATGTTTATCTCCGCATAGTTTGAATCTATTTGTCGTAAATAGCATTACTTGTTAAGTATAGAAACCTGGTCATTGTTTTCTGTTAGCCTGGGTATAACCAACAGGCAAATTGAGAACTTTGCGTACTTTGATAACATTCTTATATTTTGTGATGACTCCAGAAAAAACAGAATTAGATTTCCACCCCTCTACCACAGTGAGTTGTGAAACTCATCACAAGCATCACGCTGGACTGATGTGCTCCCTGAGTTTGTTGCTCATGATTTATCAGTAGTGCACATCTCTTGCCTTCTTCACATCTGACTTAGTTCCTTGGTGGCTTGTATGGATGTGATTCAACATCTTTCCTCTCAGTACTTTGGGGATAATAGCCCTGTTTTCTTTGTGTAATAAGCCATCTTGAGTGGTCGATTCTTCGCTGTTTGCCCAATACATTCTTCTGAACGCGAGAGTGTCCTAAATGTCTTTGTGCTATCCTGTTACCACTACTTTTTGCAACACTTGGACATTTTCACCTTGTTAGGTAGCTTGCTCGAATTGAGCAAGTTATTGTCTGTTGTATTCAGTGTCTCTGTTGGGCTGATAACTTCCAGAGCTTGTCAAACTGCTGCTTCATGTTAGATCTGAAAAATTTTGCTTTCTGTTTTGGCATCCTGTATTTCCCTTGATGGTAGTACTGCGCTTGACAACATGTCAATGATGTATATCTTTTTCCCTACATCTGTATGTCATATTCAGATGGTATCTCTGTAACTGGAGTAACAGCTTGAACAGAAAGCAGCGCTTGATGAAAATACTTTGAAGTGGCTTGTGGTTGGACATGTCTGTCACATTGTCTCTTCCCAGCAAGCATTAATGAAAATGGTTGCAAGTAAAGGCAATAGCAGGCAATCTTACTTGATCTGAACATAATATCATTCCGTTTGTATTAATGCCTTGGATGCAATTGCAACCAATTGCCCTTGTTCTATTATGACTGTTCCAAGTCCTGTTATCCAGGTATCACACTGCAGGGTTGACATCCTCATTTACGTTATTGGATTTGAGCACTGATGTTGTTGTTACCGGTTGTTTAATTTTAAAGAAAATGTTGTTTCTAGTTTCCTGTCCAACTACCACTGCACATCCTTGACAGTGTTGGCATAATGGTTCACACTCTGATGACAAAGTCGAGCAAAAACTTTGCTAAATTGTCCACAAATTTAAAAAATTGTTGCACTACCTCTACATCAGTTGCTCCTAGAGCTGTCATCATTTTGGGATCCAGGCGAAGGGATTTTGCTGTCAGCATAGGAACTATGTACTTTGTAGTAGGAATCTTTAATTGCAATTTATTTCTTTATTAGTCTCACGTTCATCTTGCAAGCTAGGTCTAGCAGTCAAGTGAGATTTTGATCATTATCAACAATGCTTTCTTCTGTTGTGTCTCCACATCAACAAAGTAGCAGATCATCTTTTATTGCTTCCACTCCACAATTATTATTAAGTATCTCAAGTTGCCTGCCCTGAATACACCACTGGATCTGTGGAAATGCAAAATGCACATGCATCAATCTGTAACTTCTGAATGATGTGCGGAATGTAATGAGAAAGTTGTAGCTTTCATCCACTCTTACTTGACAGTAATCATCATTTGCATATGGGGTAGTGAATATTTTTCCCTTTGCAAGTTGTGGCAAAATTCCTTTGGAGGTTTGCATCTGATACTGAGCTCTCTGCAAAGCTTTGTTTTGGTCTTTTGTGTTAAAGATAATGCTCGGCTTTTCAGGTTGTTTTACTCCTCATGCTGCAATTCCATTCTATAGGAGTTGTCACTTTCTTTATTGTTCCATTCCTTTCCAGCTCTTCATTTTGTCATTTGGGCTGGCCTTGAGGGTAGCTGAAATTTTCCTCAGCAGATGCTAATTTGGTTATACACTCTCACCTACTTTGAGGTATTGCTGTGACTTCTGGCAGTAGCTGTGTTTCTACATAACTCCTCAACATTCATCTCCCCATCTGATACTATGCTGCACACACAACCGAGTACCCCTTAAGTAAAGGTCCTACAGTCACAGTCCCGCACCCATAGTCCCATAATCCCTTAACCTTCAGGTTAAGCCACTGGCGGTGGCAAGGGGAGAAGTTAAAAAGAAGGATATGGTAACCTCAGCCAGTGGGGACAACATGTTGCAAATTTCACTTGTCACATCATCGTTTGTGTTCTGAATTCTTTTTTTAAATTCATTCATGGGATGTGGGTGCCACTCACCAGGCCAGCATTTAGGGTTCCCATTCCTAATTGCCCAGAGAGCAGTTCAGAGTCAACCGCATTGCTATGGGTCTGGAGTCACATGTAGGCTAGATCTGGTAAGGATGGCAGTTACCTTCCCTGAAGAACATTTGTAAACCAGATGGATTTTTCCCAACAATTGGCGATGGTTTCATAGCCCAGATTCCAGATTTTTTTTTAATGAATTCAGATTCAATCATCTGCCGTAATACAATTTGAACTCTGGTTTCTGGAACATTCTTGGGTCTCTGTATTAATAATCTAGCGATAATACCACTGGACCACCAGTCTTGAAGCCTGTCCTATGTTTGTCAAAATTTGGGAGAATCTCCATATTTAATATATTTTGAGAATTGTTTAAGGTATTGGTAAAACAGATGGTGGAATTGGAGGTGGTGGGGGAGAGGCATTTAAATATAAAACATTATCTTGGAGTTTATGAAAACATTGAAGAATTGTTTGTGATATTACATTAAACAATGGTCATTATTTAACTTTAAAAGAATGTTATTTTACTTGGCTTCTATTACAAATGTCATTGATAATACAGCTATGTGGGAAGGAAAGTAGCCAACCAGATTTATAGAATATGCTGTAGCTGCCAAGCCACTAAGCTAATTTCTGTTACACCCTTTGGCTCAGATCATAAAGCAATTTAAAACAATGTTTTCATGCCATTTTGAGTGAGGATCCCATTTAATTTTTAGTCTAACTTTTGGTCTAACTTTCCTCTAAAGGTCTCAGCCTTTAAGGTTTACTTAGAGAAGGTCAGCCCTATTTGTGTATCTGGTTGAGATTGTAACATAGAGAGACCCCTTTCGAAATGTAGGGTTCCACTGAAAGAATTTGTCTAAAAGTCACTCCTGCCTGTGATTACTGAAGGATTAACAAACATATAATTAGCTCCTCTCATACAAGCAAGTGAACAAACAGTGTTGTTATTTGGTGCCTCTCCCTACACAATTCCTGAAAAGCATTCTACATTAGAGAGAGATTACTTCTGAAGTAAATGATGCAAAAGTTGTGTGGTACCAGTAGCAGCTGAAGGTACAGTCATGTACACAGAAAGCTTGAAGTTATTTTCTGAGCCCATCGAACTGCCCAAGCAGCTGTGAGATGTGATATCCTCCTTCCTCATACAAACTGAATGAGGAGAAATTTTCACATTCCAAAAACCCATTGTAAGCCTTGATTAATTTAAACTATCATATACTGTTAAGATTTTATAATCTGAATTGATAGGATAAAATAGCTTTTAATTTTGAACCAGTATGTCAGATTTCCTGTGTAATGTTTAAACAGCTAAATTCCCAGCATTGCAGTTTAAACATGATTAACCTCAGTATATTAAGGGTCGTTTTCCAGATTTGAACTGTCAATGGGGAGCCTTACCGTTCAGAAAGTGCTAATTCAAAGTTAAGGTTGGCACCATGCCTGGTTTTCAAACATTAACTTAAGCCTATGGCATGGCCATCTTAATCTTTCACCCTTGACTTTCAATCAGCTGCACAAATAAATTGTTTAGACATGGCTGTCCAAAACTGGCATGTCGACGCGGTCCATCCATCATAACCCATTTGAATTGAACAACTCAGTGCTAGACCACTCATGGAAGCAGGGATTAACAGGGCTGAACATTGGCCCAGAGGATCAGAAATATGGCTCTCAGAGGAGCCCTTCTGCAAGTTTCTGTTTGTTATTTGGTTTTGGGATGTGGGTGTTTCTGGCTAGGCCAACATTTATTGGCCATCCCTAACTGCCTGGGAACTGAGTGGCATGTTAGGTCCATTTCAGAGGATAATTAAGAGTCTACCTTCTGGGCTGTAGATCTGGAGCTACATAAAGGCCAGACTAGGTACAGGTGATGTATTTCCTTCCCTAAAAGAGATTAATGAATCAGATGGGTGTTTGCAATAATGGTTACATAGTTGCCACTGGCCTAGCTTTTAATTCCAGACTTTCGTCAATTCAATTTTCCACCATCTGCCATAGTGGGAGTTGTATCTATATCTTCAGAGCATTGATTTGAGTGTCAGGATTGCTAATCAAGTGACAATGCCACTATGCCACTGCATCTATATATATCTGTGTTAAACTTTCCTGAATGTCCTCCAGGTCCAAACCTGAGGTATCTGGTTAAAAAAGAACAGCAGAACCAATGTCCATTGACAGAAAGATTGCGAACCAAAGGGCACAGATTAAAGGTGATTGACAAAAGAAGCAACATTGATGTTAGAAATGCACATTGATGTGTATTTTCTGAAGAAGGGTCCAGACCTGAAACGTCAGCTTTCCTGCTTCTCTGATGCTCCCTGGCCTGCTGTGTTCCTCCAGCTCCACACTGTGTTATCTCTGACTCCAGCATCGGCAGTTCTTACTATCGCTCATTGATGTGAGGAAGATCTTTTTAATCTGTGAGTGGTTAGGATTTAGGCTACATGGGTGATTCAATTGATGCCTTTGAAAGAAACATGAATAATTATTTGAAGAGAAAAATTTGCAGGGCTGTGGTGAAAGAACAGGAGAGTGGGATGAGGTGAATAGAACTCATAAAGAGCTGTGGCTTTCTTCTGTTTTGCCTCCATTCCCTGGACTGAATCTTCCTGGACACAGATAGTGAGGCATGGAAGCTGCTAAAACTGCAGAGCTGGGTCAGGTTGTTTCCTTGACCTTGCCCTCCCATGAGGTATTTTTACTAAGTTGCAGAAAGGCTCCCCATTCCAAGGAGATGAGCAACCTATTTGCATATGTAAAAGGCCCTGTTGAGCACCATTTCACATTTCTGACAGGACTTCCTGCTAAATGGGGAGGTTACCAGCTGAATGGATGTAACCTCCCAGTGGACACTCAGGGGTAAGGCCACATGGGCCCTTGTGGCAGGGAGGGTAGTATCTGCCCTACGAATGACCTATTTTCAGCTCTTGGTCTAAAGCTTCTCTGTCCTTGGTCCCAGGTCTCCTGTATTCCTCAGCAGTGACCACTTTTTCCAGCAGCGCAACTGAGGCTTCAGAGTTGCTAATTCTGTGATTGGTGAGGCAGCATCAGGAACCCATTCACTGACTTTAATTGTACGGCAGGCCTACAGACAGCCAAATAGGAGGCCACCTGTGATAAAACTGCTGGGCAGAGCCCCAGAGTTGGCATGTGCAAGCTTGGGACTTGGTTTCCACCCTGACATTGGGGTCTCTACTCAACAGAAAGAATTGAGCCCTACAAGTCAACCATTGCACTATCACCTGGAGACGCCAAAGTCCATTAATTTGAGTTGAACTCCCTTGAACCAAGGGTGTTAACATTCACCTTTATGGTGTTCAGCTATTTGAGAAGTAAAATTCATTTGAATAAATCATGTTCCTTAGAAAAACAGTAAGAAATGAAAGGAAATAAGACACAAAAGAATGTAGAATGAAAGACAGTGAGAGAGAGCAAAAATTAACTTTTGTAATGTTGCCATGATGTGTATTTTAGTAATAGAATGCCAATATTACAGCAATAATACTATAGCCGACATTTCAGTAGTATTCATACTGCAATATGTGTGTTATTGACTTGAGACTGCTTCAGGTTGAGACTCCATTTAAGCAGTGGAATCTTACAATTTTATCCAATATCATTATAAACCTATCATCATCGCATTGTTAATCACTCACTTAGGAGGACGATTTTGCACCTAGGAAATTACGTGTCAGTGGTCATGGGATCTGTGGGTGCTTGCACGGCTGATCAGTCTAATCTGAGATCCTGTACACTATAAGATGTGGAAAGTTTCACTTGTTCGTCAGGAGATGGGGACATTCTACCCAATAAAATGTTTTTCCCTTTTGACTTACGCAGTCTGTTCCCTGGATCATCAGATAATTTCTAGAGCACATGCTTTTCCTGGTGACATTTTCATGGGAAGTTTGAGTTAATCACTTCTCCACAGGGTGTTCTATTATTTCTGCAATAGATTTCTAATGACCGATTAACAGGCTTCCTGGCAGACATTAAGTAAGGTGGCTTTCATCTCATTACATTTCATTTAGAAGTACAAAGAAGCCAGTATATCTGTAATATGCAGTGTGCAGGTTGACAAATTTTAACTGATAAATTGTTCCTGAAATCTCTCATCACCTTACAGACTTCTATCACCTCCTAAAGTGGGTCAAAGTAATCCTGACAATGTTCATACGTGTTCAGGATTATTCTTGGTTGTGAAGAATTGAGAGACAACATTAGGAAGAATTTAAATTGTGACTATAATTAAAAAACAGTTGGAATGTTGTGTCATCTACTGAGTTTTAGAAACGTCCACAAGTGTGAAGTGATTCATTTTGGAAGGTCGAATTTGAATGCCGAATACAGGGTTAATGGCAGGATTCTTGGCAGTGTAGAGGAACAGAGAGATCTTGGGGTCCACGCCCATAGATCCTTCAAAGTTGCCACCCAAGTTGATAGGGTTGTTAAGAAGGCGTATGATGTGTTAGCTTTCATTGGCAAGGGAATTGAGTTTGAGAGCAATGGGGCTATGCTGTAGCTCTATAAAACCCTGGTTAGACCACACTTGGAATATTATGTTTGGTTCTGGTCGTCCCATTATAGGAAGGCTGTGGAAGCTTCAGAGACGGTGCAGAGGAGATTTACCAGGATGCTGCCTGGACTGGAGGCCGGGTCTTATGAGGAAAGGTTGAGGGAGCTAGGGCTTTTCTCATTGGAGCGAAGAGGGATGAGAGGTGACTCGATAGAGGTGTACAAGATGATGAGAGACAATAGATAGAGTGGATAGCCAGAGACCTTTTCCCAGGGCGAAAATGACTATTTCGAGGGGACATAATCTTAAGGTGATTGGAGGAAGGTATAGGGGAGATGTTAGAGGTAGGCTCTTTACACAGAGATTAGTGGGCGTGTGGAATATAGTGCCAGCGGTTGTAGTGGAGTCAGATACATTAGAGACATTTAAGCGACTCTTGGATAGGCACATGGAGGATAGTAAAATGAAGGGTATGCAGGGTAGTTTGATCTTAGAGTAGGATAATAGATCGGCACAACATCATAGGCCAAAGGGCCTATACTGTGCTGTACTATTCTATGTTCTATGTTCTCCTAAATAAACATATGTCACTATTGCAATGGCTTCACAAGGGGGAATATTAACCGGTTGGAAATGATGATGTTGCCCCAGCTGTTATTCAGTATCCAGACCCTATTTTGGCAGCACTAGTTGCAAACTGGCAAAGAGTTTTTATCTGTTTACCAAGTAGGGATTAAAAGGCTGAAGTAGGTTTAAGCTCCATTTATCGCAATCAGGAAGATGAGCCTTTATAACGCAGTTTGTCAATTTGTTCAGTCAAGGCAGGCTTTCATTAATGTTCATAAACTGGGACACTGCCAGACTGAAATAGAAATGCCTATAAAAACTAAAATGGTGTTGAAGTTCCCACTTGTAGTTTCTTAGCCCCTCAATGTATAAATCATACAAAATTGTTAAAACAAAGCTTCTATAATATATATTCAATCATCCTGAAAAATCATTGTTCATAGAGATGAAAAATCTTCGATAGTGTTATTACTCTTGCATTCAAACAAATTTGGCAGTTCATTTATCCCTACAGATGGCAACTGATCTGCTGTCGATATTTTTGACAGTTACAAAAGCCAATATATTCAGAGATAATATAAGGTTTACTGCCTCTGTGAAAAGTGCATCAATAAGAAACATGTTGCTGTTAGCATAATGCTGAGAAGGAGCAAATATTTTTCACAATAAGGCACAATCAGTGATTTTCCAAAGTGTGTTAGCTAAAGTACTTCCAAAGTTAACACTCCGAAACCTCCTTTAAACACCAGGTGAGAATGCAATACAATGGGATGTATGATTTGGTGCCAGCAGCAATTATCACACGTTGGGTCCTGCAGTAAGTAAACGCCAAATGGAAGTGATGACCATGAGCCCATTGTTGATTGTTGGGAAAAACCCATCTGATTCACTAATGTCCTTTAGGGAAGGGAACTGCCATCCTTACCTGGTCTGGCTTGCATGTGATCCCAGACCCACAGCAATGTGGCTGACTCTTAACTGCCCTGTGGGCAATTAGGGATGGGCAATAAACACAGCCTGGCCAGTGATGCCCTCATCCTTAGAATGAATAAAAAAAAGTGAAGACTAAGCATAATGGAAACCATATTTCACATAAGGGAAACTGTTTATTTCAATCAGAGATTTCTTTACAGAAATTGTTCCTTCCTGACTCAAAATTTGTTGAGTCACCAAAAAAAGATCAATACCTGCAGCGATGGCAACAGCCTTCAGCCTTGTTAGGTAATGGGATTTGCTGTGGTAGTTAACTGCATTGCAAGTTATGTCTCCAGAACCCCATTGTAGCATGTTACTGCAAATTGAGACAGCGGGTTGAGAAGCTGCATGATTCTATGGTTCCATTTTCTCTGGGCCCTGTTTTTGAGGAGGCTCATATTTTTAAGAAAGTCAATAGATTTTCCAATAGTGCATGAAATTGAAGGTCTTGTAGCTTAGAAAATAGTACCCCCATCTCTAAACCAGAATCTATGGGTTCAAGACCCATTCTAGGGCTTGGTGACTATAAAAGGATTGTGTTTGAAGGCTTTCTGATAATCTTGTTTTCCTCAGATAGTCCCTTAGAATTGACGATAACTTGCATCCTCTCAATTTTGATGGACTCTGAGTTGGTTGTTACTTCCAAAGCGCTACCTGCAGGTTTTGCCACATTTGTGAGGCAGATGGTGCTTGAAGGATTAGTTGTTTTCTTACTGATACCTTGGCTTTTTCACATTTCTGATGAACTGTCTCAATGTTTCCAGTGTCTTCCTCATGGAATACTGTCTTCTTTGGTCAGTCACAGACCAGGGACTCCCATGAAGCAATAGGGATGGTCTTACATCTTTGAAAGTGCTTTGAGGATGCCCCTAAAGCAATTCCACTGTCTTATTGGAAGTCTGCTGCTGAAACCAAGCTCCAAGAAGAGATAAAAATGGAAATTGCTGGAAAACCTCATCAGGCCTGGCAGCATCTGTGGAGACAAAGCAAAGTGAATGTTTCAGTTCCAGTGACTCTTCTTTTGTTTCTCATTTGCAGCATCCACAGTTCTCTTGGTTATTTTCAAGAAAAAGTATTGATTCAAGATTTAGGTTTTGGGCAAATAATCATCATGTACTATTGAGCAAAGTTAGTTTTTGAATAATTAATACCTCAGGGCTAGCTTTGTTTCCCATTTCAGAGAGGACTGTTATAAATCTTTTATAAGACTGTGCTAACAAGGTGTGGAGCTGGATGAACACAGCAGGCCAAGCAGCATCATAGGAGCTGGAAAGCTTGACATTTTGGGCCTCGACCCTTCATCAGTAAAGGGTAAAATGAAGGAATGAAAGGGGTCATGTACCCTCAACTGAATCCTGCTGACGGCAAACTTGAGAGGTTTGGTTGTCAAAGGTTAAAGGGTGACTCAGGTTGGTTTATTGCAAAGCAGATGCAAGATGTCCATGCCTGTGCAGACAGTGGCTCGACTGTTTAACTCCCAGGAAGGTGTTAAGAATATCAGGCTCGATGGATGATTATACATCAACTGCCAATTTAATTTTAAGATAGAATGAAGTTGCAGTATTAAAGGATTGCTAATTACCATTTAAAGTTAGATAGATGACCTATGTGATTCCTATTGCCATGTAGATTGGCTTTGATTGGTAGGGTGCATAGGAAATCAATGTAAAATCACTTGATTGTGATCTCCTAAGGGGTATTCTGATATTTTGGGTAGCTCAGTTGTCTGGATGGCTAGTTTGTGCTACAAAGTAATGCTAACAGTGTGGGTTCAATTCCTGTTACTGATTGAAGTTTCCATGAAACATTCTTTTTCTCAACATTTCCCCTAGCCAGAGGTGTGGTGACCCTTAGATTAAGCCACTGCTAGCTGTATCTTTTGCTAATGAGAAAGCAGTCTTATAGTCTGATAAAACTGTGGTGATTTTACCTTTTCCTGAGATAACATGAATATGGATTGCAGTTCATCTTTGGGTTGAAAAGAGTCAACTTGTGACTCTAAAATGAGGCTGGAAAATTCCTCTAGTCTGAACTAAAGGGGGAATCTCCACGGAAACCATCACCATGAAAGACCGCTCTGGGATTAAAATGTACTAGATTGGGAAAACAAAAGCATGGAGCTGTAAACCACTTTGGACTGGTTTTGGAACAATAGAAAACTTAGTTAAGGGATACAGTAACATACAACTGTGCCAGGAGATTTTGAGTCATTTTGAAATGTTAGATGGGGGCCTTTTCTGTTGTGTAACAGTTAAGTCAGCTCCTGGAATTTAGTCGATGGTGGTTTTAGTTTGTTCGTTACATTAAACATCTTAGAATGAAAACTTTTGTTTTTTGGGGGTATTGGCAAGGTCAGTATTTATTGACCATCTCTATTTTTTTCCTTGAATTGAATGACTCCTAATTCACTTCAGAGGGCAGTTAAGAGTCATCCAAATTAATGTGGATCTGGAATTACATGGAGGCTGTACCAGGTAGGGACAACAGATTTCCTTCCCTAACATATGTTACTGAACCATTGGCAATCATTGATAGTTTCCAATTATGGAATTCTTAATTGAATTTAAATTTCACTGGCAGTTATGATGGGATTTGAACTCCCGTCACAGAGCATTATTCTGAGCATTGCAATTATTAGCTCATGAAATTACCATTTGCCACCATCTCACCAGTGTGGTAGCCTTTCAGCTATTCACTGTAAGTTTAAAATTTTGCTCTACAAGTTATTTATCTCCATGGAAATCATTATTGGGCACTATTGTGGATCCTCCTTCTTGCTGCTGGATTTGGAGGATCTGGTAAAGGTACTGTTGATAATGCTTCTCCAGTGTCTTCAGGTACCTGCTATAGGTTACTCAAGTCTCTAAAACACATAGGAATTTGGGAGATGGTGCTACCTAATATACCCTTAACCTTGGTCTTGGGCTTTAGAGATCCTGAGCCTCAAAAACTCTTTCCTTCAATTGCTGGAAGGCTGAGCTGGCACATTAGCTAAAAAAATTTGAAATCTATGGTTGCCTTTGTCAAAAGGAGGCTTCCAAGAAATAGTAAATGTTCCATTGATTTTAATCCTTGAGATTATGCTGGAACTGGGTTCAAGATCTCAAAATAATGAAGGAGTGGAAATCGGGGAACTAAAACAACCAGAACATCGTACGGATCACACATGATCACAGAGCAAATAGGGTGACGCAGTGACTTGGTGGTTAGCTCTGCTGCCTCACAGTGTATGGGGCCCACGTTCAATTTCACGCTCAGGTGACCGTCTGTGTAGAGTTTGCACATTCTCTGCGTGTCTTCATAGGTTTCCTCCCACAGTCCCAAAATGTCCAGTTTAAGTGGATTAGCCATGGGAAATGCAGAGGTACAAGGATAGAATAGGTCTGGGTGGGATGCTCTTTAGAGGGTTGGTGTGGACTCGATGGGCCAAATGGCCTGATTCCACACTATAAAGATTTTATGGACAATTCCTTTTTCCTTGAGAGGGACAGAAATTCCCCAAAACCTCAACAATCTGAATGCTTCAAAGAGAAAGAAAAACATTATTGTCAGTTCTGCAGAATGAGAGAGGCTGAATAGAATGCCCAGTTAAACATTCCATTACATAATCAGTCATACTAAAAATAATACAGTGTGGTGATAACTGGCAGGCAACAATTTATTGATGGCCTACCAAGACCTGGTACTGATTGTGAAAGAAAAAGAAAATGAGGAAGGTATTTTTATACCAGCAAGAACAAAATCCAGTAAGGAGAATAGATCTTACGAGAAGGATAAACCAGCCATAGCTATCCAAGTTGGTTAACAAGAGAATAAATTTGAAAGAAAAACTATACAAGG
Source organism: Ginglymostoma cirratum (assembly GCA_024137785.1). Lineage (NCBI taxonomy): Eukaryota > Metazoa > Chordata > Chondrichthyes > Orectolobiformes > Ginglymostomatidae > Ginglymostoma > Ginglymostoma cirratum. The sequence goes on along the minus strand of JAHRHZ010000009.1, from coordinate 25,406,946 downwards.
AGGTGAAAGTCAGTGAAAGCTCTAAAGCCTTGGATAAATTCAGAATGCAGCAAAGGAAGACTAAACAAAACTAAAAAGAGGGAAAATAAACTGTGAAGACAAACTACCAAGAAAAATAAAAACTGACAATAAGATTTTTTTAAACATATAAAAAGAAAGAGAGATTTCAAAGTGAATGCAGGCCCCTTAGAAAAATGAATCTGGGGAGATAGCTATTGGAAGATGCAAGTGGCAAAAGAGTTAAATGGACATTTTGTATCAGTCTTCATTGCGGAAGATACATCAAACATCCCATTAATACTAAAGAATACAAGCGAAGAATTAAGTTCCTTCACCATCACTAGAGAAATAACATTAGACAAACGAATGGGACTAAAGGCAAATAAGTCCCAAAGCCCTGATGACTTGCACCCTAGAATCCTAAAAGAGGTAGCTACAGAGATAGTGGATTCATAGGTTGTAATTTTCTAAAAACCCTTGGAATCTGGATTAGTATCAGATGATTGGAAAACTGCAAATCTAATACCCCTTTTCAAAAAGGGAAGGAGGCAACATGTAGGTAACTATAAGCTGATTAGCCTAACATCCCTTGTTGGAACCAATTACTATGAAAGTAATAGCAGCACATTTGGAACTCCCCCACTCCCTAATCTAACCAAGCAGAGTCAGCATGACTTTATGAAAGGGAAATTGCTTCTGACTTATCTATTGGAGTTTTTTGAGGGAATGTCTACCAGAGTGATAGAGGGGAACCAATAGATGTGTCGTATTTGGACATCCAGGAGGCATTTGACGAGGTACAACACAAGGTTAATTTATAATATAAAAGGCAATGCTGTTGGAGGCAGTATATTGGTATGGATAGAGAATTGTCTAACAGATATGAAGCAGCAAATAGGAATAAAAGGGGTTATTTTTCAGGTTGGTAACATGTAACTGGTGGGGTTCCAGGACCAGTGCCAGGACCACAACTGTTTACAATATATATTAATGTTTACAATACATTAATGGAGGAAGGAAGCAAATGTACTGTCACCAAATTTGGAGATGAGACAAAAATAGGTGGAAAGGCAAAAGACAATTTACAGAAAGGTTAAGTAAGTGGGCAAAAAGTTGGCAAAAGGTGTATAATGTGGAAAATATTAAGTTTTTCATTTTTGAACAGAGAACAACAGAACAGAGTATTATTTAAATGGAGAAAAGAAAACTGCAGAAAGCTGCAACACAAAGGAACTTGGGGATACGTGTGTATCAAACACAGAAAGCAAGCACACAGCCGCAGCAGCTAATTGGGAAGCAGAATGGAATCTTGGCCCTCATTTCAATAGGTCTAGAATATAAGAGTAGGGATGTCTTACTGCAATTACACAAGGCACTGTTAAGACCCTATCTGGAGCACTGGGAGCAGTTTTGGTCCCTTATTTAAGGAAAGATATCATTTCACGGGAGGCAGTTCAGAGAAGGTTCACTAGGATCATTCTTGGTATGGAGGGATTATCTTATGAACAAAGGCTAAACAGGTTGGAATTCTACTCACTGGAGTTTAGAGATAATTTCATTGAAACATATGGGACTTTTAAGGGGCATGATAGGGTGAATGCTGAGAGGATGTTTCCTCTCATGGGAATGTCTAGACTCAGCAATAAGGGACACCAATTTAAGACTGAGATGAGGAGGAGTTTCTTCTCTCAGAGGTTTGGGAGTCTTTGAAAATCCTTGCTGCAGAGTTCCATGGGTGCAGAGTTACGGCATCTGTTCTGCATTCCATAAGTGATTCTATTGAATGGTGGGGCAGGCTTGAGGGGCTGAAAGGCCTTCTTCTGTTCCTATTTCTTATGGTTTTATGGTTGTCTGGTCTTCAGAATAAATGAGCAACATTTGATTAGCTGCTTTCCAGAATCACCAAAATATTGAAATTTGAACATGGGAGCTTGGCCATTTTGTTCTGATTTGGGCAGTTTGAGCCTCCAACCAACTTGGAAAATTGCAGAAAGCACAAATTATTTCTTGATGAAACTCATTTACAGTTTAAATTCACTAACCTTTCTCACTGAATTGGTTAATTATACTGGACTTGGATGAAAATAAGAGCAAATTCTAGCACTTCTATATATCAGATTTGAGTAGCAGTCTGAAGTTGAAGAAAACTCCTCATTTACTTTGGTTTCCCTTAACAAAGCAGAGTTTCTCGAAGGTCAATAACTAAACCCAAAAGATATGGATTCTCAATTGAGAATATCAGTTTAAATCTCTGTCTTGGCAAACATTTACACTTCAGCTTTCTTATTAAGGGTTGATTTATTTCCATTCTTTACAGGGTTATCTAGGAGAGGCAGATGGAACGTTGGTGGACAGACAGATCTTATCCTGCACCAAGCAACACTCATGATTGACTGACCGAGATGTGGTGTTGACAGTATCGGTCATGGCATCTGCATGGTAGGAGTGTGTCAGTGTGAGCAGGTATGCAACAAGAAAAAAATGGGAAAATACTGTTATAAATATAAAGCGTATGCCAAACAGTTTTTGCGATTAATCCAAAAAATGTTATGGTATTTAGTTTCCTCAATTACAACACTTCAACAGCACTTTAATGGTTGTAAAGTGCTTTGGGACACCATGAAGTCATGATATGCTGTAAATCCAAACTATTGCTTTCTTACTTGATGCAACTTTTAGTATACAGCTGATTTTTAAAATAAAGTCAGTGAAGTTATGTCAGGCAGATTTTATCATTTTGTGAAAGCAGGAGACAAACATCTCTAAACTAACAATGACAAAGATATACACACATACATGCAAAATATATATACATATATATCGCAAATCTCCATTTCCAGTACAAAGATTTTTCCATTAGTAAGTATCAGTTATGTTGACAAAGAAGTTAATACCTTTTAGCAGTTTTCCTTTTGTTAACACGTTGGTTTTTATTTTTAATACCATTCACGAAGTTTTCACCGTTTCAGCAGGTATCACGAAATCCAGAATTGCTCTTCCAGTCTTGCCCTTTCCACTGCACAGGCTTCCTGAGTTATTACACCCATTTTCACAAGATCTTGATTAGGAATGCTTCATAATTTGGAATGTCTTGGGGGCTCAAATGGCCATTTGAAAAAACAGCTGTTTCCACACCACAGTTCCTGGCTTCTAGAGCCCAAGAGTGTGGATATTATTTCAGTTAAGGTGCCTCCACTGCAAGGGAGCTCTAAACTGGGAATACAGACAGTTTGACTCAGATTTCGTCAAGATAGAAGGCATCTCCACAGTGGTGAAAATGGCAATAGAACTCAAGATTACCCACTGAGATAAACTTTACAAGGATCATGGACAGACACTATTTAATCTCCTTGTGGAGTTCATTGAATGTGAGGTCCCTTGGTAACAGGCACCAGATGGAACTCATCATCTGAACCCTTTATAAAGCAGACCCAAGGTCCTCTTGTGGTGCAGGGGTAGTGTTCCTATCCCTCAACTGAGAGACCCAGGTTCAAGTCACACCTATTCCAGAGGTGTGTAGTAATATCTCTGAACAGGTTGATTAGAAAAATGAGATAAAGCAGACCCAGGGAAACCAAAGTAAATAAGGAGTCATTTTTTTTCCAATTTCAGGCTGCAAATTATTTGTCTCAGTCTGGGACTAGCCTCTGTGTGCCGTGAGTAATGGCTCCATTTTGGTGTTTAACACTAAATGATGTTCCTTTCCAGTCAGGCTTCCTGAGTTATTACACCCATTTTCACAAGATCTTGATTAGGAATGCTTCATAATTTAGAATGTCTTGGGGGCACAAATGGCCATTTGAAAAATCAGCTGCTTCCACACCACAGTTCCTGGCTTCTAGAGCCCAAGAGTATGGATATTAATTCAGTTAAGGTGCAGAGAGGTTTCAAGAGGTGTCGAGCATTGTCAACACCTGTCTAAATGTGTTTTTATGAATGAGAGTGTTTCCTCTATAGAATATAGTCTGCAATATAGAACTTTAGAAGTCTAATTCCTGTCCTGTGTGGATGGGTATGTGGATACTAGTTGGGTTTGTATTGTCGGTGATGGAGGAAAGGGTGGTTTTTGGATGGAGGCTTTAAGTTGGCATAGAGGGTTTGAGGGGTGATGGGGTTGGATAGGAGGCATAAGGTGGTGTAAGATGCATGATAGGCCATATGGGATGGCTAGAGTCTTTATGTGATTGGCATGGATGGGACATAGCAGTGAGGGAGATTGATGTGGCTTGAGAGGTAAGGCCTGAAGAAATGCTTTAATATCAAATCAATTTATTTTAAGTTTAGAACACAGTGCTGGAACCTTGAGGTACATTTTCCAACCTGCCTGCTTCAGGAACTGGCAGCTTCCTTACCTCCTTGCCTGACCCAACTCCCAATCAGCCCCACCACCAATACCTCCACCTCATTCTCCACCCTACCCCATGCTACTTGGATCAAAAATGGGGAGCGGGTGATGAATTTTAAAAGCTGGACGTTCTCCCGTCTTTGTGCATCTGACCCAAGATTGAAAAACCGGGGCCTTAAACTTCATCATGTAATATAATGATTAGATTCTTTTTATATCAATGAACCTTTTAGATTCAACTGCGTCTCCCAATCAGTCATTTGATGTTTCTTGTGTTTTTCTCTAATATTCTGCACATTTCTCCAAAATCACTTTGGGTTAATTTGGTAAGATTTCCTTGCACTATCAACTAAAAGTTAGACACATTGTCCATTCTGTGATTCACCCCCAAATATGTTTCCATTGTAATCTTCCATCGCTCCATCTTTTCCAGTTGTTTGCTGTCTCATCACCAGTTGCAACTCTTCCTTTTTTTAATTTCATCTCTTGCTGTCTCTTCTAGTATTAATGTTGCATTAATTCCACTGAGGATTTACATTCTCTTTTTTTGCTGAATATAGATTTCACATATAACCTACTAATTTTGCAGAGTTTGGAGCATTTAATTTTCTTGTTCCATTTAACACTAATGAAAATTGACTTTGGCTGTTGAAAGCATATCTAGAACTTAAATTGTATTTTAAATCCAGCCTGAGGCACTTTGATTATATTCAGATTCTGTTTATTTAACTGGATGGGTTAAATTAGTCTTATCTCTAGCAAGAGCTGTAATCCAAGTTTAAATCCAGATCAAAGTGTTAAATATCTTAACAGCAAAATTAAAGCCAAATAGAGGAGAGAAAAACTTGAATGGGGCAGTGAAGAGAGGGAAGTAGGGGAGGAGGGAGCAAGGGAGAACAGAAAGGAGTAGAGCAAAGGAGGAGAGCATATTTTATTGTAATGCCAGTTTGGAACACATGATGTAATGGAGAACATGCCTGAAAGATGTAAGTTACTTATTCATATGTAATCAGGATTTAAACTCAAGTAAGTTCAAGCCATTGACCAGAAGAACTGTTTTTCTTCTTGTAGGCTGCGATTTAATGCTAACTGCAGCCTCCTCCCTCCACATATACCCCGACCCAAACAAAAAGGATTCAGATGGGAGTAAAGGTTCCCCAGTTGATTCTGGGGAAAATAGGAGCAGAAGTAGGTCAAACCTTTTCTGCCATTCCACATTATCATGACTGATCTTCCAACTCAGTACCCTGTTCCCACTTTCTCCCCACCCCCTTCAATCCCTTTAACCCTAAATTCTAAGTGTTTGCCATTGTTTGACTGTTATATTTGGTCATTGAATCTTACCTCATGAATCTTCATCTAAACCATTGACTTCTGAAAAACATCTTGCTAATTTCTTTCAAGTTCAGAAGAGTGACCAATGCTTTATGCTCTGTTTTGAGTTTGAACTGTAATCTCATTACATAATCCGAAATGTGTTTATATGCCCACATCATGGCTAAAGCTTCTGCATAATGCTGTTCTGTCTCTGTTAAAGGTCTAGAGGCATGATCTAGAAGTCTAAACTTGCCATCCTTCTGCATTTGAAATCACACTGCCCCAGTCCTGTAGATGATGCATCTGCCCTCACTCTACTTGGTGAATATGGATCATAATGAGTTAAGATTCGTGAAGGGATTAGGAGTTGTTTAATCTTTTCAAAGAGTTTTCTAGGTTCACATTCTAGAAACGTTATTGATTCACCTCAAAACCTGTCTCAAAAGGTCATTGACTTCAGTCAAATTTGATCAGAATTTGCTCACTTGACTTGTCACATCAAGGAATCTTTCAAGTTCTGCGAAATACCGGAGTGCTGAGAATTCCTGAATAGCTTTGTTTTCGTTTGTGCATCATCTGTAATTCCAGTTCCTTGAACAATGTGACCAAGGTATTCTATCTTAGGTTTGGAAAACTCGTGTTTTTCATAAAGTGTTCAGCTTTGATTCTGTCAGAACCTTTGTTCATGTTTCTCTATTGTGGATCCATTCACCACCGGTATTCATGGGTGGAATATTTGCGAGGCCAGGTCTGGGTTGATTTGACAACATTGGAAACCCTCAAGGACAGGTCAAACCTCACGTATGTGGAGCTGAAAACATTAAGTGTGCCTTATAAAGGTGGAGAATGATACTTTTGTCTAAGAGCATACTGCGGGTTGTGTAAACCTGCGGTGGTTGATTTACATTTGGCGTAGAAGCAACTGAGATCACACCAGGTGGGCAAAACAGTGTCACATTCCTGAATTCATGAAATCATGTGTGTACTGTGGGGAGTTCCTTTTTCTCCCACATTCTCAGGATGAATGCATGGAATCTTCATGTATACAGAGGTCCACCAGTTTTGAGGACTTCAGTTGGAATGTCTCCAGGTCTGCACATTTTGTTCTTTTTCATCTGTTAGATTGCTGGGTGCAGCTGTCCCATTAGTGGCGGTTCACCCTGGATTCTCCCATTGGGTTTGATGAGATAGCCTGGAGACTGTGATGTGCTCCTTGTAGACTCACAGCTGAGGATTTGTTGTGAATGTATTTTTCCAGCATTGACAAGTGACATTGTCTTCTTCAAAAAAAGAAACTCCATCCTGTGAGCAAAGGGATTTTGTCTTTTTGCCCTTGGTCTGTGGATGGCTCTGGTGGCTTCACCGAAATTTGGGAAGTACAGATGGTTGCTCAAGCTATTTGACATTTCCACTCCTTCAAAAGAGTAGCAACGTAGACAGCACGAGATGACCAGTGATCCTACTAGCGTGGAAGCAACTGTGGGCCATAAATCAGTCTATGGATGTGGAAATATGATGGAAGAAGTTATTGTAGATCACAATCATAATCTAATGATGTTGCTTAAGAGAGGTCATCAGGTGGATCTGAATCTGAGCAAGAAAAAGATGCAATTGAACATGACTGAAGTTAAGTACATAGATCATGTAATGACAGCAAAATGACTTCACCCGATAAGATGTAATAAAGATGCCAAGTGCACAAGATGTGAAGGAGGAACAACATTTTTTGAATGTGTGATGTACCAAGCGAAGTTCTCACCTAGTTTGTCATTAGACTGTAAACTTCCGACACATGCTTGCTGCAAAAGATGTTCAGTGGGAGAGAGGAACAGAACAAAGAGCAGCTTTCAATTACATCAAACAACTAGTCATGATAACATCGTTGCTGAAATATTACAATACAACAACAAAGGCATGCTGCTGTCTCAGGCAAGTGAGACAGAAATGAGAGAAACCTTCCATTAAATACACCTATTGTCTTTGCATCCATGACAATGTTGGAAACTGAACAACATTCTCTGATGTAACATCACTCCAAGAATGAGAAGGCACCAGATAAGCAGACAACAGCAATTTGCACATTTTTTTTTCTTTATTCATTCATGGGCATTCTTAGTGAGTTGTTAAGGTGCAACTTGTAGGTGGTACAGGCTGCTGCTGTACATCAGCGTTGAAGGGATTGAATATTTAGGATGATTGATGGACTGCCAATCAAATGGACTGCATTGCCCAGCTAGGCAGCATTTGTTGCCCATCCCTAATTGCTCAGAGGGCACTTAAGAGTCAACCACATTGCTGTGGGTCTGGAGTCACATGTAGGCCAGACCAGGTAAGGATGGCAGTTTCCTTCCTTAAAGGACATTAGTGAACCAGATGGGTTTTTCCAACAACTGACAATGGATTCACAGTCATCATTCGATTCTTAATTCTAGATATTTATTGAATTCAAATTCCACCATCTGCTTCGGCAGGATTCGAACCCAGGTCCACAGAATGTTATCTGGGTCTCTGGATTAACAGTCCAGCGATAATACCACTAAGCTATTGCCTTCCCCTAACATTCGAAGACCCCTGAATGATTTTTATTTATAAAATTCATCTTTGTATCAGTTTATCCTGCAAAATCCAGTTCTTGTGGGTGTTTCAAAATGTCATTCAAGCCATTTCACGGTTAGTTAGATTGTCAATGATAGAGGGTCAGAGAAGTTGTCAGTGATAGAGGGTCAG
>JAHRHZ010000009.1:25355912-25398547 GCA_024137785.1 Ginglymostoma cirratum | reverse complement strand
GATAGAGGGTCAGAGAAGTTGTCAATGATAGAGGGTCAGAGAAGTTGACTCCATTTTTGCTGATTTGCTGCTGCTCCTGTGGAGGTAATGGATGGGCCATGGACAGTAGGATTCTGCTCAGAGCAGCTAGAAAGTGGAAGTGTGCCAGTGACTAGATCCTGGAGCACCTCATTGCAAAGCCTAATGGGATGCAGTCTTGGGAGAAAAGATTGAACAGCTCAAGGGGTAAATTGTTGTTGGCAACAATGTGGCTGAAAAGCTGGGACCGTGCTGATGTTTAGATGCTGGAGTATAGCCTGGTCACGTTGGTGGGTGACGGACTCAAGAGTAGGTCAGCTTTGCTGCAAAAGAAGGCTGGGCCTGGGAGGTCAGGGAAATTCATTGGCCACAACAGTTTGTTGAGTCTAGTTGTTTGGCAAAAAACTGAAATTATGCTGGTAATTAGGCACTTGTGAGCATTCTTGGGAACCCAGTGGAATGTGATCTTGGGAGAAAAAGAATTGAATTACCAGAAAATGACCTGCCATTGAGGCAGTCATTTTTACCTTATTTTGGGCAGCTTGGTCATTCAGTGGTTAACACATTGGTGGGAAACCAGAGCACCCATTGGAAACCTGCACAGACACAGGAAGAATATGGGGCAGCACGGTGGCTCAGTGGTTAGTACTGCTGCCTCACAGTGCCAGTGACCTGGCTTCGATTCCATCCTCAGACGACAGTCTGTGTGGAGTTTAGCATGTTCCATAGAATCCCCACAGTGTGGAAACAGGCCATTCAGCCCAACAGGTCCACACTGAATCTCTGAGGAGCATTCCACACAGACCCACCCCCTCCACCATATCCCCGCATTTCCCATCGTTAACCCACCTAACCTACACATCCTAGGCACTATGGGTAACTTAGCATGGCCAACCCACCTAATCTGCACATCTTTAGACTATGGGAGGAAACTGGAGCACCCAGATGAAATCTACGGAGACATGGGGAGAATGTGCAAACTGCACACATACAGTCACCTGAGGCTAGAATTGAACCAGGGTCCTTAGCGCTGTGAGGCAGCAGTGCTAACCACTGTGCTGCCCCAATGTTCTCCCTGTGTCTGTGTGGGTTTCCACTGGGTGCTTTGGTTTCCTCCCACAGTCCAAAGATGTGCAGGGTAGGTGAACTGGCCATGCTAAATCGCCATAGTGTCCAGGGGTGTGCAGGTTAGGTGGATTAGCCATTGGGAATACAGGGTTACAGGGATGAGATAGGGGGTGGGTCGGGATGGGTCTGTGTGGGATCATCTTCGGTGGGTCGGTGTACACTCGAGGGGCTGAATGACCTGCTTTCACACTGTAGGGATTCCATGATTCTTAAATATAGTAAGTTATGTCACTTCTTGATAGTAAGGTTTGTTTTGTTTGTTCACACCATGAGATATTTTGGCTTTATTCTTTTAGATTATCTGTGCAATGCATGTGTAGGGGAAAATGAAAGTGAGGTAAAGCAGTTAGTGTTCATGAGTGATAACTTTCTTGATAGACCACAAATATTGGGTAACGTAGATGCAAATGATAGTGCACACTATTTTGTCTTTGTTTATGGAGAAATCTATTTGTCTGTTTTAGCTTGTAAATTGTGAATTTCCATAGTCAATTGACTTCTATTGTAGCTGCTTCCTGGACTGAACATGCTGGCATAAGCCATTAAACACCAATATATGCAGCATCCTTCATGCCTGAATTCCCAATACAATACAGGGCAAAGTCTCTGCCTTGAAATTACAAGGTTATCTAATGTACCTCATAATTGGTAGGTATTGCAGCAATCTTGCTAGTATTGTTCTTTGAGGCACATCTAATTGACATCATGCCTTCAACTACAGGTGTACATTCTCCTCATTTGTTTTGAACTGTGAATATATCTACTTATTAAGAAATTGCAAGATCACAGTGATGCCCTAAAGAAACAGAGAATAGATTCGCTTAGCCATTTTTGAGTCAATGTGCAGTAACAATACCCAGAGACCATGCCTAAAATGCGAACATTGAATGTCAAGCAGACTTGATCATTACAGACAATCTGATTAAGAATTTCTTAATGTTCAAAACTGGCAACAATTCCCGTGCATCCAAAAGGGAAGCTTAGGAGCAGGTTATATCACAGTACTATGGAGGAAACATCACAAAAATAACATTTATTCAGAATGAAGAAAATTACCAAGTTGGAAAAAAAGTGCCTGTAACCAGCCAAGAGAACTGCAGGAGAATTTCCCAAGCCTGAGTTCAGAGTGAGTCAGACCTGAAGTGGTTGGAGAACAATTGGGAGATTGGGGCCCTCAACTGCTGATACCAGTTAGGTCATTTTGGTCTTTTGTTTTGGCATTATGGAACCTATTGCATCACCATTAAGCTACGATGTATTAACAGAAAAGTACCACAGCCCCGATGCCTGCGCCATACATTTTGTTGTATAGTTGTTCCAATCATATTACGTGTTCTTTAAAAACTTTGTGTGTATAATCAAATCTCCATTTCTGTTGTCATGACTTTGGGTCACATTTTCATATCAACATTTAATGTTGAAATTCCTTGCATAACCAGTTAGAATGGAAATCTTGTATGTAAACCTGTAAAGTTATCAACTAGGGCTTAATTAGCAATATACTCTCCTATAAAGACCACATTTTTTTTATTTTCCTGCATTTTTGATTGTGGACTGAAATGGGAAATTGTCTGTTTTAAAAATCAAAGATTGTGGAAGGGATTGCAACGCTGTTTATGAGCAAGCAGCCAGTGCTTATTGTTAGTGCTGTTTACACTACTGTATGTTCAACCGGTGGGGGAAGATTACAGCCAGGTGTATACTGTTATGGACCAGATCAACCCCACTCAAAATATATTAAGAAGGTAGCCTGGACTCTAACTTTTTCTTATTTTAAAGGTAAATGTGAGGTGCTGTGTTCTAGATGTAATTTGATTGGTCAAACTACTGGATTTATTCAAACATTATGGTTAAAATGCAAAAGAGAGAGGAACTTGGAATAACATAACTCTATTGGAAAACTTAACAGAATAATGTATTATTTTACTGCTAAACAGTAACTGTTCCAATACAGTAACATCCCATAAACGCACACTTGGCAAACAGCAAATTCAGAAAACAAACATGCAATTTCTGTAGCAGGCAGAAAACCCCCCAGCTATGGCTATAACAAAAAGAGGGAAAGCAATTGCTGAAAGCTAAACTAAAGATCCTGGTTCTGTGGGTGTTTGACTTCTATTGTTGCTACTTAAGAAAAAAACCTCAAGGCTTCACAAGTTGTTTATCTTTTCAGAGACTGGCCCTTAATCTCTCTCTGAAAGAAACCAGGACAAAATAAACCACTTAAAGCCACAGCATTGTCACAGTACAAATTGGAGTCAGCCAGCAACAGGTAGCTGGTTGGTCTGTGGATTTGTTCCGAATTGTCAATGACAATGGTCTTCTGTCTACTAACAACTATATGATTGGCTTGTTTTCTGAACAATTTGCGAGTGTGAATGATATAGGAAGAAGACTTCAAACCTTATAAAAGGGAGGTGCTGCCCTTATCTTTACAGTTAAAAATGACTCATGTGTGAAGAAAACATTTTCTCTCACCAGTTGTTGTAAGCTGTTGCCTCCAACCAATAAGTCAGAGACTTTATATGTTGTGAACCTGTTACTCTGTGCCTCCTGCAAACAAATGAAAGCATCTGGAGAAGAGGGATCAACATACAGCAAGTCCTGACAAGCCAAAATGGTCATCTCAGCAAACCTTGTAGGCATGGAGTATTTGAACTCCCTTACTAGTTTTCCCTTCGTGCATAACACCAACGGTTTTTTAAGTCTGTCTGTGTCTGTTTGCATGTGTGTGTACATGGAGTTTGTCAAGGGTGGTAGAATTCTAACTAGTAGAGTTTTCCTGTAGTTTGTCATAAATAGTAATACTTATTAAGCACAGAAACATAGCCCATGCTTTCTGTCAAACTGGAATCGAGAAGACAGGAAGTATGGGGAGTTTCGCAATCATTTATAAGATCTTTATTTTTTGTGACACCTCTGGGAATAGCGAGGCTTGATTTCCGATCATTACCCTAATGAGGCATGGCACACCTTTGGAGTAAAATGTTTTGACTTCAAGACCCTTTCCAAAGACTTGTGCACCAAATTATAGAATGAGAATCTACAGCAGTATTTAAACTAAATTCATTGATAAATCTGGAATAAAAAAACCAGTCCTAGTAATGATGATCATGATACTACCAGATGGTTATAAAATCCCATCTGGCTCACTAATTCCTTCAGCAGAGAAAATTGTACCTGGTTTTGTCTGCAGGAAACTCTAGGTCCATACAGTAATATGAATGACTTTTCTTGGTCTTCTGAAATAGCTTAGGAGATTACTCAGTTGTATCCCACCACTGAAGAAAAAAGCGACTTTGAGTATACCTGCTAATATGATGGACAATTGGTTCATCACTACCTTCTCAAGGAATTGGCGATGGGCAACAAAATTTCTCAATTCAAACAGGCTGCATTAGTGTCCTGAATCAAACTCATAGCATCGGAAAACTTACCAATAGAACAGTCAGGATGAAGAGAATGTTAAACCTTGAAAGTCAATGAAAGAGATTACAAAATGCCTTAATGAAGGCCTAAGTTATTCCTCATTCTGAATTATTTATATTGGGAATCATATTGATCATTTCTCAGTTTTGTATTCCTGCTTCTCATCTATCTGCAAAACTGCCTTCTGCAACAAAACACAAGGAAGCAAAAGCTCCAACCGGAGCTCCTCCACTCTTTCTGTTTCCTCCTTTTTTCCCTTCTTTTTCTTCCCCTTTTGGTCTCTCGGTGGATTCCAGCCTGGTCTTCTGGCTGCTCTTGGCTGTTCTCAGCCTGGATTCTCAGCAGCATGATGGCTCTCAGCCTGATCTCTCATCAGCATGGGAGGTCCCGGCCTGGTCTCTCAGCAGCACGTCAGCTGGTCTCTCAGTGGCTCATGGTGGTGTCTCGCCGTGATGTGCGAGTGCATCCTGCCCGGGAATGTTCCTGAGGCACTGGGGGAAATCGGACAGGTGGCAGTTTTAGCAGCGGCTACAGTTTCTGCGATGGTGTCGAGAACAGACAGCGAGTGAGATGAGCAGAGGACTCATCAAAGACTGTTGAACTTTTAACTTATTCCTTTGATTCCCTTGTTTAAACTATGAAAGACTTTAATGTAAACTATTACCTATTTCTTTATTTTTCTACTATTTTATGAAGTAATCATTAACTTTTTAACTCTCGTTCCTCTTACGACTTTGTACCTAAGTTTTTTTTGTACCTAGGTACCTGGGTACCTAAGATGGCACCATGTGTGGTGACATTATACACTTTTCACTGTACTCCTGTACTTGAGTACATGTGACAATAAAATATTTTTTAAAAAGCCTTTAGAAGCACAGGCACATTGGTGCTTGGAGAAATACAGGTGACCCATGAGTTAACACTGTGAAAGGTACAAATTATGCACTGCTGTGGTTTTCTTTCATGTTTAAAAAAACTTACATTGTAGAAAATTTATGAATGCCATCATGATTCATAGCACTTGGTGAACATCTATTGTAGTCTTTCCATCTTGGAATTTATTGGGATTTCTATTAAGGGATTCCAGGAAATAACAATTGATAGAAACTACAATTATTTTGACAAAGCCAGCCTTTCATTATATGATTATATTTATTGCAAAGCATGTAAGATGTCTGTGTTACCATGCATACATCATGTCCATTTCATATTACCAACAATCATGTGTCAATTAATCACTGTCAAAAGCAATCTTTTCTGCTTGCAGCTATTCTGGTTTATGGATGAATTTATTAAGTTCATGCTAATTAACAACTTATTATATAATCAAATGTTAAATAATTAGTAGCTCATTCAATGTTACTGCAAAATTCTGACATTACCCACATACGATGATTACAATTCAAGCTCTTGCTGATTTTTCCTAGCATCTGAAGCAAGCATTCACATCTCTGCAAATTAAAACATGGCCATATGCACGAAATAAAGTGAGACCTAGTGCCGTAAGGCCTCAGGTTTGCTGTAATAGGTGTTGGGTACCTATTGGAATAAATTCTTTTCCATGAACCTCCAGACACAATCCAAGATACAACATCTTAGTCCACACCAATCCAAATAGCCTTGAAGCAGAACTATCATCCAGTTAAATGAGATGCCTATTGATTTAAGCCAAGTCATTCTGGGGACAGTAGCCACAAAGTTCAATCGTACTGCTTGTAAAATAGAGTGAAACAGCAGTCCTTTGAAATTCTTCTCCTTATTTCGCTGTTGGAAGGCAGGTCTGACCCATAGCGCATACCCTCTATCGCAGGTAGTATAAGGAAACCAGTGACATGCACCTCCCAGTCGCGAACCATTTCAACTCCCCCTCCCATTCCTCAGATGACATGTCCATCCTGGGCCTCCTGCAATGCCACAGTGATGCCACCCGAAGGCTGCAGGAACAGCAAGTCATATTCAGCCTGGGAACCCTGCAGCCCAATGGTATCAATGTGGATTTCACAAGCTTCAAAATCTCCCCTCCCCCAACTGCATCCCAAAACCAGCCCAGCTCATCTCCACCTCCCTAACCTGTTTTTCCTCTCACCTCAAGCCACACCCCCATCTCCTATCTACTAACATCATCCCGCCCCCTTGACCTGTCCGTCCTCCCTGGACTGACCTATCTCCTCCCTACCCCCCTACCTACACTCACCTTTACTGGCTCCATCCCCGCCTCTTCGACTTGTCTGCCTCCTCTCCACCTATCCTCTCCTCTATCCATTCTCTATCCGCCTCCCCCTCTCTCCCTATTTATTTCAGAACCCTCTTCCCCTCCCCCATTTCTGATGAAGGGTTTAGGCCCGAAACGTCAAGTTTTCCTGCTCCTATGATGCTGCTTGACTTGCTGTGTTCATCCAGCCCCATGCTTGTCATCTCACATATCCACCCCAGCTGGAACGAGGAGCAAATCCCATCCTGCTCACACCAATATGATCCACGTCATCCATTGAGTTAACATCCTGTGCCCCACAAAACCCAGCCTCCAACCCACACCATCATTACATCACAACGCTGGAATCTAAGTTGCTATGGCAACTCACCTTTTTACATGCATGCCCGGAGCTATGGACAGTGACAGTAGAAGGCTCCAATTTCTTTCCAGTAATCTTTCCCACTTTTAATCACAGGCCTATAAATTCATAACTTATTCAGCTGCATTATGAAAATATTCTTGCCCATCCCATCCTGAAGAAGAGCTTTACTGGATTTGAAATGTTAACTTTGTTCCCCTCTCTATGCAAGCTGTCAGACCTGCTGAGTTTCCTCTAATGCTCAGTATTTGTATTTCAGATCTCCAGCACCTTATTTTGATTATCAATCCTAGGGTGGTGGGACTTAAACCTGAAACTTCTGGCACAAAGGCAGGAACACTACCAATTGTACAAGATCTCAACAACTTTGAAGTATAGGGATTTGAAATTGTCTTAATTTGTAGAATCCCTACAGTGTGGAAACAGGCGCTTTGGCTCAACAAGCTCACACAGACCCTTGGAGCATTCCACCCAGATCCATCCCTCTACAGCCCACCTAACCTACACATCCCTGAACACTACAGGCAATTTAGAATGACCAGTCCACCAAGCCTGCACATCACTGAACTGTGGGAGGAAACTGGAGCACCCGGAGGAAACTCACGCAGACATGGGGAGCATGTGCAAGCTCTACACAGACATACACCTGAGGGTGGAATCGAACCTGGGCCCCTAGTGCTGTAAGGCAGCAGTGCTAACCACCGAGCCATCATCCACCCCCAAAATTGGTTCTGAAAAGTTCCTTTACAGTTACTGCCAGGATGTTGCTAATAATTATTGTATCTGCAATAATCCTGGCAATATCACAATTGATTTTAGATTTTAACTAGACTATCTAGAAGGGATGAAGGGAGGGAATGTGGAAAGAATGAAAAGAGACAGATGGAGGTTGTTTCAGATAGGAGCAAGAGAGAGGGAGGGACAGAGTGTGCTTGGACACTGAGACAAAAAGTGAGGTGGACACACACGTACGCATATCTTTCCATGCCTTTTCCATCCTTACTCAAAAATCTATCCATGAAACAGGCTATGAGAGAAGGAAATCCCACTCTTAAAAAGGAACCTGCTTCCAATTCCTTCATTAAAACTTTTGTACATTCGGCTGAGGTCAGTTTGGAGTGTGTGTCATCCAAACTGATCAATGGTTATGTTAGTTAAACCCTTGGCTTGAGCTTGGTCTTTACCTCTTTCTGTGGTCATCAGATGTGGGACTTAGTCAGCCTTTCCTGCACTCTGTTTCTTTGGCAAAAAGACAAAAAAAAACCCACAGTTTTGTCGCTTAGCTCTTCTGTTTAACTCATTTCAATGGTAGTCTTTACGATCTCACCATTCCTTCATTATCATTGGGTCAAAATTTCTGGAACTGCCTTCCTAGCAGCATTGTCCCTCCACCCCAAGGACTGTTCTCGTTCAAGAAGGTAGCTCCCCAGGGCAATTAGGGATGGGTGATAAATGCTGTGTCAATGATGCCTACACCCCATGAATGAAGAAAACAAGAATCACAGTAGGTCCACAACTTGCCCCTTCTCCTCCTGTCTTCACACTAGCCAAGATCCCAAACTGTTTTTCCAGATGAAGCAGTGATTTATTTGTACTTTCTTTAATCTAGTCTGCAGTATTTGCTGCTCAGAATGTGGTCTACACCCTACTGGGGAGTCCAAATGCAGACTTGGTAACTGGAACACCTCTGTTCAGGCCATAAGCATGACCCTGATGTTTGGCCACTTGCCATTTCAATGCACCATTTTGCTGTCGTGCTCACATTTCTGTTTTTGGTTTGTTTCAATGTTCCAGTGAAGTTCAACACAAACTGGAGGTACACCATTTATCTTCCAATGAGGCACTTTGCAACCTACTTGACTCAATCTTAAGTTGAACTTCAGAATGAAATCAGTCCTCTGTTTTTATAAGCATCTCCCTTCACCCATCCAAGTGCCAGCTTGCATCATGTTCTGATGGTTTTGTGTTTAGGCAGAGCTATTTGTAATTCTGCTGTTAACACCCTCTCTGACCCAAATGTTTTGCTTCTTTGCTACTGCAGTCTCTTTGACCTTTGCTTCATGATATTTTTGGTATTTAATGTGTCTCACTGTCTGACCAATCCCTGACCTTCCCTTTTGTCCCACATGGCCCTTCCTCCACCCCATCCTTCTTCAACAGCTTAAAACCCATCATGTTATTGCCTGTCTCCAGCTCTGAAGAACAGTCATTTTAGACTTGAAACGTTAACACTTGGCTGAAAATCTTATATTTTTTTGACTAAGTTTGAATTGTGTTAATTTTATAGACAGTTTGATGCAATGAGGCCTACCAAGTTTTCTCACCATACCTTACCAACTCATCAATTAAAAAAACACATCTTGCCACTACAGAGCCTCTCACATCTAATTCCAGCCCCATCTTACCATCTACCATTCCTTGATCAAATTCACCACTCAGCAGACATCGACAAAAGCCTGGCAACTCTTGCACCAGTGACACCTTTAAAAACCCATTGTGTACCCAGACAGGCACTGACAATCTGGAGCATGGTTCCCAATATTTGCCTGGGACGTGGGAGACAAAGAGTAATCGGCATCCTGCTTTTCCAGCAGAGACCAGCAGGTCCTACGGAATGTGATGGTGCAGAGGTGAGACTTCTTCTTCCCCCAGATCACCAATGGAGGCTACAATACGTTAGCCCAGTCTGAGATTAGTACACTCTCAGGCATCTGGAGGAATACTCATTGCTGTAAGAAGAAGGTCAATGACCTTTCTCACTCTGCCAGTGTGAGTGCCATCAAGGTTTCCCCCATTCCCACACTCACCTACATGTGTTACTTAAACTAACTCCCGATTGCTCTACCCCTCGCACTATTGCCTACAACATCTTCCATTGCCTGCTGTTACCCACTCGAAACCCTGATGCCACAACTCAGGGTGCTGCCTAATCACACTCTGGGAACACTTCTCCATCTACATGGAAAGCAACTGTCATGTCACCCATTTTCACTTCTTTAATACCTACTTCTCTCTCATTCCAGGAAGAAAAAAATCACATAATAGGGTAAGAAGAGTTAAGTTGGGCAGCCTGACATTCTGTTCCTTACCCCTGATGTGGACAGCATCCTGTCCATGACCGCCTGATCACTTGACAGACTCTGTCCAAGCTGCCCTTGACTTACTGTGCTGGTACACCCTCAATGAGGACAGTATCCTGTCCATGACCGCCTGATCACTTGACAGACTCTGTCCAAGCTGCCCTTGACTTACTGTACTGGTACACCCTCAATGATGGCTATTGTCCTTGATTTGACAGAGACCTGCTGACAAAGCATGATCAGCTTTCCTTCCGTTTGTCCATTCTAAACGTCAAGGCAAGACAGAAATCTGACATATCTGGCTTAGGAGACAAAACAACAAAAGGTAAGGCAATGCATGGCAGGGATGCTGTGAGCATGCAGGTAGCCTCAGAGCAAATGAGCACTCTGACAAGTGAAGAGTCTGGATTTGCAACCTGGTCCAATCCATGAACTGGGTGTGTGTCCTGAATGCACAGTGTCCTTGCTGCAGTATTATATTGGTAGTTGCTTGTGCAGTCTGAGAAGCAGCAGGCAAGGGTCCCGGAGATGGATCGGAGATTTGCCATGAGGATTCTTATAGCCTGGCATGTCAGATGCCAATGTCCCTGGATGTTGGCTAGTGACTATAGACTGTGTCTTGATATGTTAGTGCCTGGTGTCCAATATGTAGGACATTTGGAGCAAGTGGTGAGCTGCATTTGCCAGGTACCTGCCCCTTGTTGAACTTGCCATTTGTTCTGAAGAAGAGCCATACCAAACTTGAAACATTAGCTCCGTTTTACCTCACAGATGCTGCTGGATCTGCTGAGTTTCTCCAGGATCCGGTGTTTGTTTCTCAACATCTCACTTGATTGCAAATTTGGTATTAATGAGGTGAGATGGGCCATCAACAAGGCACTTAACAAGCAATAATTCCCTTACTTCACAATTTACCACGCCTAGTGAGAAACTCACCATGCTGCTTGTCATGGAGTCACATAGAGTCATACAGCACAGAAACGGATCCTTTGGTCCAACCAGTCTTTGCCGACCATAATGCTAAACAACCCCACCTGCCTGTGCTTGGCCAGTATCCCTCCAAACATTTCCTCCTCATGTATTTATCCAAATGTCTTTTAAACTGCACCCACCACTTCCTCTGGAAGTTCCCAAAGGTGGCATGAGTTTCTTCCACAATGCTTCTCACCAGACTTCTCGTCTGATTCCACCACACATTTCACCATTGCCACATGGTTTGGGCACCTAAGTGATTCCGCTCTGTTTCTTTCTCTCTCCATATGCTGCAGGAGCTGCTGAGTTTTCCCAGCACTGCCTGGTCTTTACTTTATATGTCTGACTGATAGGTTTTGGTTGGTCATCAAAAGAGCCTTGTGATGCCATTCCTTCCTCATGCTTACTCCCCTACAAGAGGGGATCCGTGTTCCAGTAGCTGTCAAAGGCCTTTGTGGTCTCCTGCAGAATGATATACAGGCCACTGAGTCAGGTGATTGTGCTTTTTTTTCAGTTGTAATTATTGTAGTAACAAAGTTCATAACTTCATTGCATCAGGGTCCTTCCAGGTATTAGCAAGTAACATGTCTTAAGCCAGTTATTTTACAGTCAACAAATGCAAGAATTGGTGTTGAGTCTGCTTGTCACTTGTATAAATTACTTAAATGAGAATATAGAAGGCATGGTTAGTAAGTTTGTGATTGACACCAACATTGGTGGTATAGCGGACAGTGAAGAAGGTTATCTCCGGTTACAAACAGATTTTGATCAATTGGGTCATTGGGCTGAGGAGTGGCAGATGGAGATTAATTGGGATAAACATAAAGTATTGCATTTTGGCAAAAAGAACAAATGCAGGACTTATACAATTCAATGTAGTACCTTGGGTAGTCTTGTAGAACAGGGAAATCTAGGGGTCCAGGTTCATAATTCTTTAAAGTGTGTGTCACATGTAGATCGGGTGGTTAAGAAGGCATTTAGCACACTTGCCTTCATTGCTCAGACCTTTGAATACAGGAGTTGGGAAGTCATGTTGAGGTTGGTGAGCTCTCTTCTAGAGTACTATATGTAGTTCTGTTGTAGGAAGGATATTATCAAGTTGGAGAGGGTTCAGAAAATTTTTAGCAAGATGTTGATGGGAATGGAGGGTTTGAGTTATGGGGATTGGCTGGATAGGCTGGGACTTTATTCACTGGAGCATAGCAGGTGGAGGTGTGATCTTAGAGAGATTTTAAAATCATGAGGGGCATAGATAAGGTGAATGACAGGGGTCTTTTCCTTAGGGTGGGGGAGTTCAAAATAAATATTTTTAAGGTGAGAGGAGAAAGATTTGAAAAGGACATGAGGAGCAACTTTTTTACACAGAGAATGACTTGTGTGTGGAATGATCTTCCAGAGGAAGTGGTGGGTGTGGCTACAATTGGAAGGTTTAAAAGACATTTGGATAAGTACATGAATAAACAAAGGTTTGGAGGGATATGGGCCAAGCGCAGGCAGGTAGGACTAATTTAGTTTGGGAACATGGTTGGCATGGACTGGTTGGACCAAAGTGCCTGTTTCCGTGCTGAATGACTATGACTCTTAAAAATTTGACTGATGCCACTTTGCCAAAGTCTATGGGATTTTTGAAGTAATTAAGAGTGCAAGATGTAATAAACCATATACTTCCAGGTATACAAGCGCTTGAAGAAGCACACAAGCACACTTGAAGCCAACAACCTCTGTAAATAGAAAAGGCCATTGGGCATTCAATTAACGTGCGTAACAGCCAGTGTACATATCTATTTACTGAAAGCTCTACAGACGTCTTAAATCTGCAATGCCGTCAAATAAATCCATGCAGCTCAGAATTTCAGAAGTGACTAGGGCTATCTGCTCCACTTGTGACTCAGGTCATCTTCTTTTAAAATGAAAATTTATGAAACCAAGATAAGAACAGAATAGTTACAGTGCAGAAGGAGGCCATTCAGTCTGTCATATCTGTCCTAGTTCTCTATGAGAGAAATTCACGCAGCCCCATTCCCCAGCCTTTTCCTCATAGTATTCTAAAAGATGCAATTCAATTAGAGCACTGTGATGATCAGGACGCTTATGGAGCACGTACTAAGATTTTCCAACAAGGCTTTTGATACCTAAATAGATCTAAATTGCATTAGTTCCTCTCATTCATCAAGGTTTTTGAGTTGAATGATGATGATTGTCCCTTCCATTACTTGCCAAAAAGATAAATGCATTTTACTAGGAACTGGGCCTCGATATCCCCTGATGATCTCTTTACTGGACTTTTTTTTCCACTTCTACACTGAGTACACCAAGTGAAATATCCCAGTGAACAGGAACAGTCATTTCACAAAACGCAGCAGTACTGACAGGGTTAAAAATGGACATAATAACTGGAATGACCAAGTGTGATTCCTTTTAAATACACATGTAAGTTGATTCAGCGTCAAGGGATCTGTTCACTTCACAGCGACCTTTCAAACAGCAATAGGAAACAGACTTTAGTAGCGTTTGGAAGTAGATGGGAATGCTTAAAAATATTGCATCTTGAAGTTGTGAATCATAAACAAATTCTTGGCCAATGACTTAAGGTCTACTCAATACTGCAAAAGTAATAAACTGAGCGGCACCCAATTAGAAGAAACCTCATATACAAATTTTGTTGAAATTGTGATTCCACGAGCACATTTGTCAATTTGACTAATTTTGTCCACTTGATTAATCGAGTAGATATTGGTAAAAAGTAGTTATTATAGGGATTCAACATTAAATTACTACCATTTCTGAAAGATCTATATATCAATTCAGTCCATTTGGTCTATATGTGCCCCCTTTTTTTCAAACACTTTATTGCCAAGACAAGAGGCTTTCATAACTAGAACTGAATTTCTAAATCTAGGCCATTGTTGCACCTCACTTTTGCAGAAGTATTAAGCCTGCTCCAGGCTAGAATTATAATAAACTTAAAAATGTACGTATTACATTTTGTTTTGGCTTTACAGTTAAGTAGAAGCAGATGTTTAAGACATATTCTGATGTCAGATGACCTGCCATTGATGGTTCTCTTTCTGTCAGTGTCCTTCTCACAGTTAAAAAAGAGGCTTTCCAGGACAATAAGATTCTTCTAACAAATAACCAAGTATGACCAAATTGTAATGAAAAGTTTTGTGTACCTTTTAATGGGCACCAATCTGCTGAAACTGTGGGTAATAAGACCCTAAAAATTTACCCAGAGCTTGATTATTCCCAATGATTTGTGTGATATAAGGTGTGTGATTTATCTATACTTTGATGTCATTTGTTTTAGAGTTTGGATTCGATCTCGTGGCATGCGGATTTTGGTTTGTATTTCTGAAGGGGGTTTAATGATTAACCTAAAAGTATTTCTTAAGTCATAGCGATGTCTTAAAAAAAGAGAATGAGATTGTTCTTGAGGATTTTTTTTATATTGAGAGACATTTTATGAATGGCAAAGAGCTGTGCATTCTTCCTTCAATTTAGAAAGTCAGAGAATTTTTTTCAGAAAGAAAAAAACTTTTTGGTTTCAGTATGTGTGGTTTTGTAGAGGTTTTGGCTGAAGCTGGACGTGTGAAAACAGCAGCTCCTGAGAAAGGAAGACTGTTTAGACCTTTGAAGAAATAGGTTACTTCAATGTAACGAGTTCAGTGTTAAAGTATAATACTTTTGGCATCTGTGTGCGTGACAAACCTTTTCTTGTTATTATGGTATCTTTGGCAGTATAGCTTAGCTCCAGTGTATCAATGGGAATAGGTTCTCCTCCTTTCTGCTAAGCTCTACTACCAGGAGCTCCATTGCACCATTGGAGAAAATGGATGACTCTCTGGCTGCAGCTGCTTTGGAGGCAGCAACAGATAAAGCATTTACAAAGTTGACCACAAGAGCTTTTTGGGAAGAATGGAGATTTTTTCCTTACTCAAACAATTGAAAATACAATTAATAAAAGGATTTCTTGGCATGAAATTTTTGACATGAATAATTACACATAGGAATCTACCTAAATAATAAAGTTGTGAGCTTTCCATGAAAAATTTGCAAAAGCCTTGACATCAAGGCCACAATTTACCAAGTATGGCATCGAGGAGATCCAGCAAAATGGAATCAATGGGAGTAGGGGGACAAACTGTCTGCTATTTGGAGTCATACCTGGCACGTAGGGTTATTCATTGCAACTCCAGGATATCTCTCCAGAAGTTCCTTAGGGTAGTGGCATAAGCCGAACCATCTTCAGCTGCTTCATCAATGACCTGCCCTTCATCATAAAGTCAGAAATAGGGATGTTTGCCAATGACTGCACAAGGGTCAGCACCATTCGCAACTCTTCAGACACTGAAGCAGTCCCTGTTCAAATGCAACAAGATCTGGACAATATCCAGGCTCCTAACATTCAAACCACACAAAAGCCAGACAATGACCGTTTCCAATAAGAGACAATCTAACCACTGCCCCTCAACATTCATGGTATTACCATCACTGAATCCCTCACTATCAACATCCTGGGGGTTACCATTGGCCAGAAACTCAATTGGACTCGTTACATAAATACAGTGGCTACAAGAGCAGGTCAGAGGCTAAAAATACTGTGGCAAGTAACTCACCTCTTGTGTTCCCAAATCTTGTCCACCATCTACAAGACAAAGTTAAGAGTGTGATGGAATACTGCCCACTAGCCTAGATGACTGCAAGTCCAACAATACTCAAAAAGCTTGACATTCTAGGACAAAATATCTTGCTTGATTGACACCACATCCACATGCATTCGTTCTGTCCATCCCTGATGCTCAGTTGCTGCAGTGTGTACCATCTGCAAGCTACATTGAGAAATTCACCAAAGATTCTTACACTTATTACTACCTATTACTACTTCCATCTAGAAGTACGAGGGCAGTGGATATATGAGAACATCATCCCCTAGAAGCCACTCACCATCCTGACTTTGAAATATATCACTGTTCCTTCACTGTCGCTGAGTCAAAATCCTGGAACTCCCTCCCTAAGGACATTGTGGAACCAGCATCAGCAAATGGATTGCAGTGGTTCAAGAAGGCAACTCACCACCAGCTTTGCAAGGGCAAATATGGATTGGCTGATAAATACTGGCCAACCAGCGATGCCCATGGCCCATGGGTGAATAAAGAAAATAGAAATTCATAAAAACTGAAAGAAATGCAGATGCTGAAAATCAAAAGCAAAAACAGAAGTTGCTGGAAAAACTCAGTAGGCCTGGCAGCATCTGTGGAGAGAAATCAGAGAAATCTGTCCTAAGGAAGGGTCACTGGACCCGAAATGCTAACACTGATTTCTCTCCACAGATGGTGTCAAATAGAAATTTATGCTTATTCAAGATTGAGCAAATGAATAATGTGTATATTGCTTTAAAGATGTAAAATAGTTATGATATGAAAAATGGCATGATATTGGGTGTGAAAGGTGATGGCTCAATAGATGTTTTTGTGAAATATGCTTACTGGGGCTCATGGCTTGACAGAAATCAATGGACCTTTGAGTCTCTTTTATTCAACCCCTTTCTCATCATTGCACTACCAAACCTTTTTCATAACATCTTATACCAGTCAAAGTGACCTCCAAGTCTGTCTTTACTTTCCTCACCACAAAAAAAAACGGTTTCCAAGCCCCTCACCATGTTAACTTTCCCGCCCCTCAATGTCCTTAAGAAGGTAGTGGTAGGCTGCCTTCCTAAACCTCTGCTGCTCTTCCAAAGCAGGTATACCCACAGTACCATGAGGAAGGGTGTTCTAGGAACTTTGACTAGGAGCCAGTGAAGGAATGTGTTAACGGTTCCAAGTTAGGATACAGTTAGTTTGGGATCGGGAGCACCACGATACAAGGATGCAGAAATTTGCAGATTGTCCAACTGGATCTCATGATCACCTTTCCTAGACACTCTTTCCTCAGTGCTTTTCCTTTCATGTGCTTACAGAGTTAATGTAGCACATATTTGTTCTTGGAGCATTCATTGAAAACAATCCAAAAGAAAAATCAGACTATGTCAGCCAACACACTGCGGAATTATATTAATGATGTGTCCTGTATGAATTGTGCCGAAAGGAAAGCCTTTCAAGGATTAACACTAAGAAAACCCATTCGCTGCTTACGTCAAAACTGGGTGATTCATTTAACCTGTTGACATCATTGTGACAGCAGGGGCTGGGATGTGGCAGTCCTAGTGTTTTTCCATAAAGGAGGTGTAGGAGGGAGGTAGATCTGATCATCAGCAGTAACAGGGACAACCGTTGCCATGAAAACAGATGAAGATGCTGAAGCCTAGAGATTTGAATCACCATTAAAACCTCTCGAGCAAAATTCTTGCCTTCAGTCCACCATTGCATTGGGGAGATTTTTGTTGACAGGCATTACATATATACTGTAATGAAATTCCGATACATTGTGCAGTGATTTTATGCAATTGTATAACTATTTCTGTATGAGATTTATTTGACAGAAAATTGAGGGACATATTTATTTGTGACATCATGGAATAAAGTGGATGTGACTGGAAATTTCAGAATCTGGTGCAATACTGAAATAGAAACAAGATGTCATTGAGTGAATTTCAGCTAATCCTGGAATTGAAGTCACTGTGACAGAGGGATTACAGCCTGAAGGTTATATTGAATGTGGCAACAAATAATCCAAAATCAAGGGTGCATCTAACATTTGGCTAAACGTTGTGATGTGTATGTTGAGAAGAGTAAAGTGACTAAAATGTATAAATGTTGACATTATATTATCTAGAGAGGCAAATGTACATAAGTCAGCATAAACAGAAAGCATGAAAGAACTGTCCAGGCTTCTTGTTCCTTTACACAATTACTACCTACAAGAACAACAAGAATTTTCAATTATGTTCAATCTTGGATAGAAATGGAAGAAGTCACTGGAGCTGACACTTACTTTTGGCTGAAAGGGAAGGATGGCAAGATGACCCTCAACAGTGGTCCACAGAATGGCCAGTGCATGAATAGTTCTGTACAGTTTAGAGTTCATTGTTATTGAATGCCTGTTGCCCAAACTAACGTGGTTAGTCTCCCGAGTTGGGAGGACAATCACCTGATAAATGATTTCTCATTGATACCTACCCTCATTGATCCACTCTGGTCTGAAAATTCCTGATAATCCACAGTGTGAGCAGTCACCACCTTCAGTACCAACATTATGCAATTTGTGGCAGTAAATTGTTGTTTTAACTTCTTACCTGGATCTGAATGTATTTGTTCAATCAATATCTAATTTAGATTTGCCTGAAGTCCATACATATCAATGCAAATCCTATGTGTCTGAACATGAATCCAAATCATCTTTGCACAATATGGCTATGGTAACATATTTGACTAAATTAAAAGTCAGTGATACAATTTATACCATGGTCTGTTATGAAGTCCACAATGGGTACTCATAAATGACAGAAATTTTCAATCAGTACCATTCATTTATTTTGCAATGACAATACAGTTTTCTCATTGAGGTTTAACTTTGTGCTAGAAATCAAATTAAAGCCTCTAGTCCCGCCTCTCACTTCACTGGAAATGATAAGCCACCTAATACTGCTTCTGTGGTTTATTTT
Source organism: Ginglymostoma cirratum (assembly GCA_024137785.1). Lineage (NCBI taxonomy): Eukaryota > Metazoa > Chordata > Chondrichthyes > Orectolobiformes > Ginglymostomatidae > Ginglymostoma > Ginglymostoma cirratum. The sequence goes on along the minus strand of JAHRHZ010000009.1, from coordinate 25,379,744 downwards.
TGAAAAGAGTCAATCAGAGGCTGCCATTTGTTAATGTATTGGATTTCCCCTGTCAGCATGGTAGGATTATCTGACAGATGCCTGGCTCAAGTGTTTGTGAAATTTATTGTTTTTTTTTAAATAGCACATTAGCAAAAGGACAAAGATGAAAAGAAAGAAGATTTGAACTTGCATTCATTTAGCACCTTTTGTGATCTTGAAATGTTCTGAATGCTTTGCAACCAATAAAGTGATTGTTGTCAGTCTTCAAAACAATTTGGCCACTCGCATTTTATCCTAGTACTGCACATGATTGATGGTGAAATGCTAAGCTACATATTGCAGTGATCAAAGTCAATAATTTTTGAATTTGTGAATGAAACAATTTCCAATTTAAGTTGTTTCATATGTCACACAGTGGAATTTCTTGCACCAGTACCAATCCAAGTGGAAACAACCAAACCTATGCAAAAGTTCAAGAAATTTTCAATATAAATATGTCAAAAACAATTTACATCTTGCTGTCCATGCCTTGGACACGGTGACCAGTTTATGAATTAAAAATGCTTCACCCAGGCACTCCAGTCAATGAGATGGACAAAGGGATATAGACTTCGGTTTGTGGTTCAACTCGATTTTATTAACAAAATATTCCTTATTAAAAACACTATATGAGCATTTCTCAAATTCCCACAATATTTACTCTCTGTATAGCTCTATCCGTTTGAGAAAGGTTATTACCCACAATGATCCTTGTGTTTGAACTGGGCCATCCTTTCTCTACGCCATACCACTATCTCTCTTCCATGAAGGTAGGTCTCACAGACCTGTGTTTCTCCTGGGTTTCCTGCGTTTTCGTATGGTCTTCTGCAATGTGTTCGGCTGCGAGTCTTCGCTGAGGGGTTGACTTTCATATGTGTGTTTTTATCCTCCCTAAACCTGGACCTTCTAGAATGTTTGGTGGCCTTTGGCCAAAGGGATCATAAACTGGGGTTCAGATCATCCAATGGGGTTGTGCCAATACCCTTCACTGTTGCTATACCAGGAAGATGTAAAATGCACATACTCAGGCACTGGCTGGAAGTCAAGGTGCCAGAAAGTCTGGTTAATATTTCTCCTATACACGACCCTCGGGCTGGTTGTAACTGGTCCCCTTGAACCTAAATGATCTCTTTGATATGGGTTTCCACTGTTCTCTGTAGCCGATAGCTTATGGCTGCTATTGAATTTAGTTTGGCCAATTTTCTCTCGGGCCCGATTTCTCCAACTGTCAGTTAATTTAGAACCTCCAATTTTGGGACCATGATCACTTAACCACAATCTACATTTTTGTCCAATTTATCACATTTGTTCATGATCTGATTTTTTTTTTGAATCAGAGCCATCTTATCCTTCTCCCTTACAAAATTGAGCAAACCTCAACTTGATTGCAATTGCAAGTTGCCATTGATAGTGCTGGCTAAGGAATGCTCTTCAAACTGCGTCATTTTCTTACATGCACTAATAAGCACATTTGTAGACTTGTTTTGCATCAAATAATATATAATTATTGGTCAAGTGTACACCAATGAAGCTGTTATTAACCCAGTAGGTTTGAAATTATAAAATCATTTTCAGTGATCTTAAATCAGGTAATTTATAAGGCAAGACTGAAGAGCCTTATTAAAAGGCCATTTTTTTAGTTATTGATAAAACCACACCAGGTCATTGCTCTGTAACACAATAAAAATTATGTTTAAATACAAATGTGACCATGTTCTACTGTTCTGCTACAAAATCAGAAATTGTTGGAGAAACTTAGTAGGTCTGTCAACATTTGTAGAGAGAAAGCAGAATCAGCATTTTGGATCTTGTGACCATTCTCCAGTTCTGAAGACTCTATGACTTACCTGGGTACAAGCTCCCCTTAATAGGGATGGTAGAGAGATTCTTTCAGACAACCACCAGATTAGAATTTCAACACCAATATGTAAATCTGATTAGACATGAGAATTGAGTTTTTTAGCCACACTTAAGCTTCTGCTGGTCTCAAGGTAACAGGAACTAAATGAGAACAGTTCTATATCTAAAGTTGAAAAGCATTTAATCTGTTATTAAGCAAAATAAAGCCATAATTAGTTAAGATAGGACCATCAATTCGGACAGAGTTGAAATAGTTGTTTCATGCATTAATAACATCGCATTAGGCTTAAAGGTATTGTAAGCACATAATTTGAAAAACTTAATTTTAAGTTGACTTACTTTGAATTGAATGCTTATATCTTTCTTCACATTTCCCTGACCAGTTCTCTTTACCTTCCCTTTACTTAAGTTGTGTCTGATGCTCATATGTGTATTGGAATATATGCACCTGGCACAACTCATTCTCATCTGTGAGAATGGGCTGTGAGTACAAGTAACTTGAATAGACGGCTTGTCTATTCAACAGTCCTATCATTAGCTGAGACTCACTTTTCCTACTGGCAGAAGAAATTCAGGCATACTCATCAGACACCTCTTTTGCATCTAAGGGCCATCTGATTTAATTTCCAGGTAGGCTTTTAAATGAGCCCTTCTCCATTATTACAACAGCCTGGAAGTTACTTAAAAATTCGAAGTGGAGTTTTACATGGTTCAGAGGATGGCAGTGTCAATTTGCATGTGCAAATTAACACTATTTATTTTCTTTATTTATAACATTAATATGTTATTAATGTTACTAATTCCCAATCATAAATGGCTTGGTGGGCCGTTTCAGAGGGCAGTTAACAGTCAACCACATTGCTGTGGATCTGGGGTCATATGTGAGCCAGACCAGGAAAGAACAGCAGATTTACTTCCTCAAAGAACATTAGCAAACTAGGTAGGATTTGCAATCATGATCAATGAGCTGACAATTTTTATTCCAGCTGTATTAATTATTTGAATGTAACATCCTCCAGCTGCAAAGGTAGGGTTTGATTTCATGTCACCAGAGCATTCAGCTAGGCATCTGGATTACTAGTACAGTAACATAACAAGGTACACTACAATCAGGTGTAAATCTGGCCACAGTAGATTAATGTAGCCCACTTTCTCCTCATTCTCATTCATACTTGGCACCTATTTACTTTCCATTAGCATCTGCCCACATCAAGCCCACCTGCCACACAAACAAATGGCTGATTTTTAGATCTTCCCACATTGTGAACTATAGGCTGATGCTTGCAACTCATCAGTTAAGTTCAAAATGGTTCAGGTCATAGAGTCATAGTGTTGTCCAAAGTGGAAACATACCCTTCTGTCCAACTTGTCCATGCCGACCTGATATCCTAAATTAATCTACTCCCATTTGCCAGCATTTGGGCCCATATCCCTCTAAACTCTTCCTAATCATGTACCATCCACATGCCTCTTAATTGTACAAGCCTCCACCACTTCCTCTGGCCCTGAAAGTTCATTTTTGTGGGCACCACAGAAATGCCAGCAGCTTTGTGACTACTTTGAGCTGAATTTGTACATTACCTACACTTTTCATGAAACAAAACCTTAATAGATAGGGAAAATGTTGCACATATAACTTGCCTTTAAGAAAGTTCACCTTAACGATATCATGTACTCTATGTATAAGTTTCAATGTTGTGTGTACAGCGTGTTGCTGTAGATTTATAAGCTTGCACACACGCAAGTCAACTGGTCTTCTGGAATGTCACTTCATTACTTTTGTATTTCATTGTTTTAAATGAAATAACCTATGGAGATAAATCAATCCCTGATGAGTGATCGATTATTGATCTATTATCATTAAAATGCCCTGGTGGCAGCAGTAGGGCAACATCATCCTCATGAGACATATTGTGCTTGAACATCTGTTACTGTGAAAATACTAACATTCATTAATAAGAAAGAAATAGCAAAACATTTAGAGAATCTTAACACAATTAAAGTCAACATAGATTTGTGAAAGAGAAATTGACAAATTTGCTAGAGTTCTTTGAGGGTATAACAAGTAGAGTCGATGAAGGTGTATCGGTGGATGTACTGAGATTTTTAGAAAGGATTTGAAAAGTTGCCATATAAAAAGATTATTGCACAAGATAGGATCTCATGGTATTGGTAGTAATGTATTCATGTGGATTGAGGATTAGTTAACACACAGAAAACAGAGAGTCGGGATTGAAGGATCTTTTTCAGGTTTGAAAATTGTAACTAGAAGTGTACCACAAGAATTAGTCCCACGGGTTGTTTAGCTCAGTTGACTGAATGGTTGGTATGCAATACAGAAAAGTGTCAATGGCACAGATTCAGTTCCTGCATTGCTGAAGTTATCATGAAAGACTCTCCTTTTCAACCTCTTCCCTCCTCTGAGGTCCAGCACTAGTCATCTTTCTACAATGAGAGAGCAGGACCATGGTGACCAAACCTTCAGTCCTCAGGCTTCAATTATGCTCTATCTATATGAATGACATGGGGGAGGCGAAAGTATGCATCTGATACACAAAAATAGTGGCAGGACATGTTTTGATAAGGAGATAAGGTTATTGCAATTAGGATATGGATAGGTTGAGTGAGTGAGCAAAAAATTGGACGATGGAGTTTACTGTTGGGAAATGTCAGACCATGCACCTTGGAAGAATCAAATTGCACTCTACTTTTAAATGGAGAAAGAGTCCAAAAAATGCAGCAGAGAAAAACCTGGATGTTCTGGTGCACTAATTACCAGTAATAGCATTCAGGTGCAGTTATTAATTAAGAAGGCAAGTAAAATTTTGGTCTTTGTTGTTAGAGGTTTGGATTTTCAAAACAGGGAAGTCTTGTTACAACTGTACATTGCATTGGTCAGGATGTACTGTGTAAAATTTTGGTCCTTGTATTTGTTAAAGGATAAACTGGAATTCAAGGCAGTTGAGAAAAGGTTCACTAGGCAGATTCCAGATATGAAAAAATATAACGAAAAACTACAGCTAAGTTTATATCAGATTGGCCATTGATTGAATACACACCTCAGGCTGTTTTGATTGGTTCAATAATTCTTGACATTTACTGTCATGTTCCGTAGGAGCTTTCCGTTCATTTTTAAGCTTCTGCTTTTACCTCCAGGATTCTAACAATTTCATAGAAATTTTAGTCTTTGTTAGTCCATTATATTTTATTTCCTTCACAATGAGCTCTAATAACTGTCCGGTCGCTTTGAACAATATGATGATATTGACTTCTGCCATTGATTTGCTGTGCAAAATATGTGTTCACCATTCATTCCCTTGTTGTACACCTAGTCACGTTCTGGTTTGTTGATTGTTTCATGTATACACTTCTGACAGGACACTAGATGGTCTTCGTTGTAATTGGAAGGACTCCTGTGCATGGCCTGTTTTAAATCTGGGCATGGCTCTTTGTAGCAGCATCAGCCTTGTCTCTAGCTCATTACCTTTGGTAATGCTTTCCTGCCCATGCTTTACAAAATTGATTAGAACCTCAGCATTTCTCTAGTGCATGCTGAAGGCTAAATTGTCTATACATTTTGTCATTTCTATAGTGCCTTTCATGACTGGACCTGCCAAACTACTTAACAGCCAATTAAATACTTTTGTGATGTACGCAATCCCGTAATTTAGGAGATCTGAAAGTGAATTTACACAGTGAGCTCCCACGGACAGCAATGTCATAATTACCAAATAATCTGCATTAGTCATATTGATTGAGGGGAGATATTACCTTGGACACAAGGGAGACTTTACTGCACCCCAAAATAGCAGCTTAGAATTTCTTACATCCATCCGAGAGCGCCAATGCAACCTTAGCTAAATATTTCAGAAAGACGGCGCCTCCCACAGTAAAGTACACTCTTAGTATGGCAATGCAGTGTCAGCTTTGATGATTTTTGGAACTTCGATCCACAACTTTTGACTCAGTGGTGAAAGTGCTCCCAACAGAGCCACACTGAATTATTTGTGTTCTTTTCAAAGTGGAGGAAGGAAATCAATGGAACAAATTTCATCATAACTGAGGAAAGCTCTCAATCATAATGCTAAAATTTATGAAGGAATTGGAGATCCCAACTGCATGACTTTTCGAATAGTAATTAATCTCCTGACTTAGAAAATTAAATAACCTTTTCAATAGTTGATAAGTTAGCATGACAAAATAGCTCTATCAACCTCCTGTTCATGATATCACCTCTTCTGTTCTTTCCAGATATATTACCAGCATGAATATTTGATAATGATATAAAATTTAAAAAGACTTTTTAAGTTGCAATATGACCAGGATATTAATTCGGTTTAGAATCTGCCCATTCTATAATCTTTTATTTGAGCTAACAGTGATAAATGATCTAAAACTGACTCATAGTACAGGTCATAATTTTGAGTAATTGATGGGAGAACATTGTCATAACACTTAGCAATTATTGACTCAAATAGTTTCAATTGCAGATACCATTGCTGGTTCTACATGTTATCCAGTAATCTGATGGAGCTTCATTGAGAAAAGCCTCAGGCTTTCTTTGATATTTTTCTCTTTCACAAAAATTGATCCAATTGATGTATATACATGAGGTTTATAAAATAATTGTTCCAGTTACCAAGCTATTTCAGGACCACTCCAATGTTTCTCCACATTTTGTTTGTAACTACAAATCAAGGGTCTCAATGAAATATGTAGTGTGTGTGTGTGTGTGTGTGTGTGTGTGTGTGTGTGTGTGTATGTTGGTCTGTGTGTGTGTTGGTGTGTGTATGTCTGTGTGTCTGTGTGTGTGTGAATGTGTGTGCATGTCTGTGTGTGTGTCTGTGCGCGTCGGTGTGTGTGCATGTCAGAGTGTGTGTGTGTGTGTGTGTGTGTGTGTTAGGCATTTTAACTTCAACTTTGATCACTTCTCAGTCTCAAATGTTTGATGACAGCTTCACAACCGACTTAGTTGTAAGTTGTGAGTGGCTCTTTATACTCATTATTCCTTTTCCCATTTAGATTCTGCTACCCCATGATTGCAATAATCATCCTCCCAACTGCCATAGCAGTGTACTCAGCTGACCCAGCTTGAAAATGTTTTCTCGCAGTTCCTCCTCTCCCAGGTTTGGAAAACTATATAAGATTTGAATATATTCCGAGTAACACCTGTGTTTTAAGAAGTGGGCATCAGACAGATGATCTATCTACTGGAAACTTGAGATCAGTGGTCGTGTTGGTGCTGACAAGGGCCAGAAAAATTGGCTATGCACCAGTAGTAGACAATTTCACAACATCTTCTTGACAATACATTGTTTTTAGAAGACGTGGCTGACATACATTAATTTCTTACATCCTAACATATTTATTATGATATATCACAAAACTTTTATGAATGGGAACCTCTACTGATCGTAATTATGAAAGGTACTTGTTAACTTACTCAGTGTTATATGTGAAATGGATTGGAAATGTAAAACGTTGCAAGTACTTATAGCAGAGAAATAGGACATTCATTGCACTTGATCCTCTTCCCAACCCTCTTTTTTCAATCCTATCTCCAAAGATTTTGCAACATAGAATTTGGATTTTGGCACCACCACACCAATTTTTAAAAAATATTCATTTGTCAGATGTGGGCGTCGCTAACTGGCCAGCATTTATTGCCCATCCCTTGAGAAGGTGGTGGTGAGCTGCTTTCTTGAACTGCTGCAGTCCACCTGCTGTGGGTTGACCCACGATGCTTTTAGGGATGGAAGTCCAAAATTTTGACCAAGCAACAGTGAAGGAAAGCCAATATATTTCCAGGTCAGGATGGTGAGTGGCTTGGAGGAGAACTTGAATGTGGTGGTGTTACCCTAGATCTGTTGCCATTGTCCTTCAAGATGGAAGTTGTCTTGGGTTTGGAAGGTGCTGTCTGAGGATCTTTGGTGAATTTCCACAGTGCATCTTATAGGTAGTACACACTGCTGCCACTGACTGTCGGTGGTGGAGGGAGTGGATGCTCGTGGATGCAGTGCCAATCAAGCAGGCTGCTTTGTCCTGGATGGTGTCAAGCGCCTTGAGTGTTGTTGGGGATGCATTCATCCAGGCAGGTGGGGAGTATTCCATCACACTCCTGACTTGTAGATGGCGGACAGGCTTTGAAGAGTCAGGAGGTGAATTAATCGCCACAGTGTTCCCAGCTTCTGACCTGTTCTTGTAGCCACTGTGTTTATGTGGTGAGGCCAGTTGAGTCTCTGGTCAATAATAACCCCCAGGATGTTGATAGTGGGGGATTCATTTGAAAACTTCTGTTGACAGCAAACATTGGTCTATCCATGTGCCACATCTCCACCACAATCAAACTTCTCCTCTCAGGCAGTAATTAGTTTGTGTAGTGATGAGGATAGCCAGGGGAGTTGGGAAGTGGAGCTGGAAGAGGTTGCAGTGTTGGAGAGGGGAGTGTTTTTGGTGGTGGCGAGGGCAGATTAGTTCGAGGAGTGGGAGTGTAATAACATTCCCGTTATTTTAGAAGCATGTTCCCATCAGACTCTGCACCTGCTCAGAGCAGTCCTCATAAATCTATGTGAAATGTTTCAGAATGTAACGTTTTGGCCAAACCGTCAATGGGGGATCATTCAAGCATATAGGTGCGATTCTTAGAGGTCATGATGCCATGGTGACTACTAATAGTGAGGAATGTCTTAGCATTTGAGTCTATTGGGACCATAAGATCATGCTATTGCATCATTGACATTGAATACTGGGCAGTATTACCCAATACTAAGGATTCGATGGCACATGCTTCGTTGCCACACTATTGATTGACTAGACTTGCTCAGATCAGAGTCAGACCCTATAAATTAAAGTCGTCAGCCTGCACGTTAGCAAAATCAGCCAATCGCTAGCACTGACACATTCCTGACACATTCTTGGCATATTTCTGGCACATCCCTGGCAAAGATCTCACCTACAGTAAGGCAAATATTCCGGACAAGCAAATATGGTTTCTGGTCCATTTTTCCCAAAATCAAACAGGCCCAAAAATTAAAATGTTACACAAATCATCACTCCCGCTGTAATCAAACATTCTAACAAAATATAAGTGATGCATACTCTTGCTGAGAGGGCAGAGATAATGCAAGTACCACACAATTGAGTAAGCATTTCAATGCAACTGTATAGGTATTAGAGCAGTCGTTTCATCCTCTGATTTATAATCAAAAAAGATTAAAACCAGCTAAAAGTGGAGAGACTAAGGATTAATTTGAATTCTGTTGCCCCCATCATAAGAACATGCATGTATTTGTACGAAATTCTGCTTTACCATTTTAACAAAAATTTCAGCCTCTGTATGTATAGTTACTCATTACTATCTAATGGGATATATTAGTAAATTAGTTAAGGGGCAGTAAATTATGGGCAATGTATAGGCAATTTCCTAACGCACACACGATGCACAAGGTTTATTGCATTTTAACACTGAAAATAGATTAATATCTTTATATTTCTCACATATTGAAATGGTATTATTGTGTCAATCATCGAATGACAGCCACATCTTCAAAAGAAATGGGGTTTTATCCGCTTGAAGATTTTGCACGTGTATTGAACTTCATAGAGCAGCCTTCAGCAAGTGTTTGGAGATTTACAAGAAACTCAGGCTCTAAGTAACGGTGTTTACAGAAAAAAAGCTTTACTTTTTTAAAAAATAACTTTCATTTGAGTGACAAATAGAACTAAATCTCCACAAAAAATGGATGCTGATCAATCAATAAAAATAACACAGCATTTGTGGACCCTAAGGCCACTTCAATGTGTTTATATTATCAGTAAATGTCAGATATTTTGAAATACAGCTGAAGAAACAGCAGGAACAATTGAGCATTTGGCAACATGATTTTCTTTCATTTTGAGTGGTCCTTACAGTATTTTTCCCAGTGATGTCTGAACCAAATTCCAACACAATAAATAGCCTTACATGTGAACATAGAACAAGAGCAAGGCACATGATACTTTGAACCTGCTCTGCCATTCAATAAGATCATGGCTGAACTGATTTTAATATTAACTCTGCGGTCCTGCTTATCCCCGATAATCTTTCATCCCCTTGGTAATCAAGAATCTAACCATGTCTGCCTAAAACAAGTTGAAAGATTCTGCATCCACTGTCTTTTGAGGAAGGGAATTCTAAAAATTCACAACCTTCACAAAAACTAGTTTTCTCATCTCTATTTTAAATGGGTGCCCACTTATTTTTTAACTTGTTCTAGATTCTTTTGTAAGTGGAAACATCCTTTCAACATCCATTCAGTCAAGTCTCCTCAGCATCCTATAGGTTTCATTTGAGTCATCTCAAACTCTTCTTAAACTCCAGAGGCTCCGGGCCTAGCCTGTCTAGCCATCCCTCAAAAGACAATCCACTATTGCAGGGATTAGTCAGATTAACCTTCTCTGAACTGCTTCCTATGAATTAACATGCTTCCATACATAAAGCGAATGGTGCTGTGTACAGTACTTCAGATGTGGTCTCACCAATACCCTGTATAAATTTAACATAATCTTGGCACTCTTGAATTCAATTCCCCTTACAATAAAAGACAATATTCTATTAGTTTTCCTAATGACTTGCTGTACCTGCATACTAACCTCTGCGATTCATGCACTAGGACTCTGATATTGCTGCAACCTCTCATCATTTAAATGCTATGCTTCTTTTCTATTCTTCTTACCAAAATGAACAATTTTACACATTATAATCCATTTGTCAGATCATTGCCTGCTCATTTAACCTGTCTATATCCATTCGTATGCTTCTTATCGCCTCTTTACTACTCACTTTCCTATCTATCCTTATGTCATCAGCAAATTTAAGTAACATACCTTTGGTCCCTACATCCAAGTCTTTTAATATAAATTGTAAACATTATGGACCTAGCAATGATCCCTGTGGCACATCACTCATGATATTTTGACAGCCTGAGGAAAAATAATACATTTATTCCTATTCCTATTGATATTAGTCAGGCAATTTTCTATCTACATCAATGTATTACACCCAAAACATTGAGTTTTCATTTTCCACAATAACCTTTAATGTGACATTTTATCAAATGCCTTCTGGAAAGGAGGTAGGTGGTGAAATGGAGTTCCATTCTTGGACAATAGATGTTTGAAAGACATCATCAAGGATTGATCACTACCCTTTGTGTTGACAAGCATCCAAACTTTGCCAAGTTTGAAAGAGATGAGACTCCAACTTTTTGTTTGAAGAAAGTATGGATGGAAAACTGGAAAGGGTGGAATGGAGCCAAATGTTTGGCTTAAAAGGCAGACTGGATTCAGAATTTGCTGCTGTAGCTGCGTGGTTAACAATCATTGGAGGCTACAAAGGGAAAGAACATCGAAGGAGAGAGTGGCTGGAGGGTGCCCAGTGGCTCCGTGGTTAGCACTGCTGCCTCAGCACCAGGGACCAAGGTTCAATTACACCCTCGGGCAACTGTCTGTGTGGAATTTGCACATTCTCTCTGTGTCTGCGTGGGTTTCCTCCAGCCGCTCTGGATTCCTCCCAGAGTCCAAAGATATGCAGGGTAGGTGGATTGGCCATGTTAAATTGCATATAGTGTGCAGGAATGTTTAGTTGAGGTGGTTTAGACATAGGAAATGCAAAGGTAGGGGAATGGGTCTGGGTGGGATGCTCTTTAGAGGGGTAGTGTGTACCTGTTGGGCCAAATGGCCTGTTTTCACACTGTAGGGATTCTGTGATCATTCCCTGTGTAAAGCGATCTGGAGATTAGATATGTATGTTTCAAGGGTTTTTTTTTGTCATTTTAGAGACTTGTCTAAGTTAGGGTTAGTTTATGATTTTTGTCTGTAGGCCAACCAAATTGGTGTTAATGTTTGTGCTGTAATAAAGCTACAAACTTCCTTTCTTCTGATAAATAAATATATACACACACAGAGTGCTTCTTTTCCTTTCAATAAAGTTATCCTTCTTTCTTCTTAATTCTTTCTAAATATCATACTGTCACTAATATTATCACTTGTAATTGTTTTATAATTATCAAAATCATTATGTTCGGTAAAATGCTTGTTTTAACATATTCCTGGGGTATTGTCACTCAGGAGAAGGGGAGAAAAGTAAAATAAAATTAGCAACTTCAAGAAAAGAATCTGTTTTACTGTTGCTGCTGAAAAATTTGAGGTGATTTATGCAAAAATAGTAGTTATGTTTTCTTCCATTATTGCATAGGCTTATACTGTATATTGCATCGTAAAATGCAGAAACAGAATGCTTTTGTCCAACAGTTCTGTATGGTGCTTACCTTCCATACAAATCTTCTGCAACCTCACATCAGCCCATACTATTAGCATTTCTTTTCTCTCTCTCAAGTTTATTTTTTTAAAGTCTACGTTTTTCTCATAGCTGTGTTTATTCTGTTTTCCTCACATATCCCATGTGGTCATGAGTTCTGCATTCTCACAACTGATTGACAAAGCTTCTCTTCAGTTCTTTTTTGGACTTATTGGTGACTATCTTATATTGGTGCTCCTATTTTTTGGATCGACCGACAAATGAAAATGTAAAACATGCAAAACATACAGAGTAATGAAAATCATTTGACCAATTAGTTCACCTTTATGTGCACTATTATAAAAGCAAAGAATGCACATGCATCAGTCCATTTGGGAGGATTCTTACCCAGTAGACAGATAGCTTCACTAGATTGTCTGTCCTGCTGATGGTGCAGGGGTCTTTTTTTCCCTTGGAGTTTTTTCTGCCTCGCTGCTTCTGAAGTCTTTCTGTCACTCTACTGACTGACTTATTCAGGAGTCTGCCTTAGTCTTAAAAAGCAACCCTTCAAAGATTTGGCAGAGGTCAAAGGAATTTGTCAACATCCACGTATCTCCCGATTAACCAGGCACTGACAAAGAATGGAGCATTGTTTAGGATCAACTAGCCAATTCGTATATTTGAATCATCACTTTTGCCTGCAAACGGGCAACATAGCATGGATTTGTTTTCAGAAACTATTTCCTTTCAGACAAAGTTCAGCCCAAACACATTCAATCCTCTTCTGTGCAAATCTATTCATGAAATAAATGATCAGCATCAAGAAAAGTGAGCAGAAGTAGGAAATGAAACTGAAGGGCATTTTAATGAGTGAAAACACTGTCAAAGGCTTGTTGTAGAAAGGGTGCGGATTCTGATCTGAAGCAGAGGGATGACAACAAAGTTTTTTTGTTGATGCTTTTCAACAGGGACTGCTGTGTCTGACTTCTAAGCAGAAAAACAAATGTATACATTACAATGTGACCATAACTCTTTTGCTGTTTGTAAGAGTTTGCTCTGCACTCGTTGCAACATTGACTGCAATTCAAAAGTATTTCATTGGTTATAAGGCACTTGGAGACATCCAATGGTCTTGAAAAGCACTAAATGAGTGCAAATCTTGCTATTCTTTTTAGCTCTTAATGTACAAAGGTGAAACATTTGGAATGACAGTGTTGGAACGGGAAATTCCCTAAATCGTTTATAAAATGATTAGCAGCAAATAAGGTAACATATGGTCTGTCACGATGAATAAACTGTGATGGACCAAATGGGCTTCCCACTCATAACTATCCTAGCACTTGTGTCATATCCTATACGTTCAATATGGAAATCATACTTTGTTTTGTTGTTTCAATTCTTAGAAAATGCTACCACACTAGGTTGTAGAATTTTTGGAATTTCTCTGAAAGTTCCAATTGATAGAAGCCCTGTGGAGGTATCAAATTGCAGCATGTCCGTTTCCAAGAATGGAGAGCTCCCTCGTGGATTTAGTCCTTGCTGTGGAGCACACACATTGATGACTACAAGTTTGGGGACTCCAATTATATATATAAAAGTATATTTCTAAAATATCCTCAGAACTCGATCTTATTAGAAATGAGCTAAAAGTCATTTTTGGTGTATTACATGTAAGGTTTCCCTCTGTGAGCCCTTTTTCTTACACTGCATTCCCAAATGCAGTACTGTACACCATACCACTTCACTGATTATATATTCCCACTTGTTGTGAATGGAAGTATGGCATGTGCTGGGACCTCCCCGGACTCCTTGTACCAGTGCCATTTTTAAAACTCAGCTTTGCACCCAGTCAGCTGTTCTGCACAATTCATTTGCCCTAGACAGGTGGCACAGAGGGTAATTGATACCCCAGTTTGTTGAGCTGGAGGTCCTGCTTAAGGGGGAAAGGGGGTCATGGTTGCTAGCCATGGAGCCTGCCCTGAGATGTTGCCAACTGATAGAGGTCTGGATCTTTGTTCAGGTAACTCTCCCCTTCCTGGTGTGTCACAGTGTTCAAAGCTCAGACTCCAGCTCATCAACTCTGAACTAGAGTATCTCAAGTAACTAACACTTGCTGCTGATATGTTCATGATGAACCACATTGGGGTCCACTGGCTCCCACAATTTATAGGCACAACACACCATCTGGCACTGCGTCTCAATTTTATTTACTTAGTTCTTAACCTGTTGTTTTAAAAACATCCTATTAATCTTTTAGTTTGTAAACTTAAATTTACCCTCAATCTGAAGGTAACCTATAATGGATAGCCAAATTAGCACCTATGAACTTGCAGTTTTCCTGTGATATCATGCTTGCTTTGTCTTGTGCTGGGCCCGATCCTGGGTTTTAACTTATCCTGTTTTAAAAAAGCCTTCCAAACAATGAACTGGAGAAGCTAGCAAAAAGCACCTCTTGCCCTCTGCACCAAATTCCCACATGGTTCCAAGTTCCCAAACTATATCCTCACTTGGGCTGTTTTTTACTCTGGATGTGATCCCTGTTTCCTGACTGTTGAAGCTTACTGGTCATGCATCTGGAACAAGCCTTCCCTTATAGAGAGCTGAGGTGAGCTCAGGTGATTCACACTAGTTAAGCTTCAATAGTAATCAGCACCTCTTGAGGCCCTTTTCAGGCTTTAGGTGATTGATAAGTGTCCCTCAGTTAGCTGAGGGACATTTATCTTATTAACCTTTTCATTAGACTACAGAAATTTAAATGTTTAAAAGCACAGAGAAAAGAAAGATTTATGAGTTCTATTCCTCTGCTGCCTCCCAAGGCCACGAACTACATGCTCACTTAGGTTGTGTCTCACTCTGGATGTAGTCTCTCTTTCCTGACTGTATGAAGCCTTGCGCTGTCTGGCACTTGTGTGATACTTATCACTTACCAATCATCCTGGATTTTGGCTAGGTCTTGCTGCATTTTGAGATGGACTGCTTCAGCGTCTGAGGAGATGTAAATGCTGTTGGACGTTGCACAATCATCAGTGAACATCCCTACTTTTGGCCTTAGGATAGAGCAAAGGTCATTGATGAAGAAGCTGAGGTGGTTGGACCTAGGACACTTACCTGAGTCCCAATAGCTGTAGTTTTGTTAGAGTTCTTTGATGGTCAAATGCTACACTGATGTCAAAGGCAGTCACTCTTATCTCACCTCGGAAGTTTACCTCTTTTGTCCATGTTTGAACCTCACCTGTAATAAGGTCAAAGGCTGTGTGGACCTGTCAAAACCCATTAGTGAGCAGCTTTTCCCTTTGCAATTGCCACGTTGCCATTGTTAATAACCTCTTCCATCACATTGTTGATTATTGAGTGTGGATTTATAGGGTGGTAACTGACTAGGTTGGAGTTGTCCTGCTTTTTGTGGACAGGACATACCTTGGTAATTTCTCACATTTTCAGGTAAGTGTCAGTGGTGTAGCTGTACTGGAACAGCATGGCGAGGTACACAGCTAGTACTGGAGCACAAGTGTTTAGTATTATTGCTGGAATGTTGACTTTGCTCATTGCCTTCAGGTGTTTTGTGAATCAAATTGACTGAAGACTGACATCTGTGAGCTGAGGGGCTCAGGAAGAGGCTGAAATGGATTATCCATTTGACAGTTTGGACTGAAGACAGATACAAATACTTCAGCCTTGTATTTTGCATGAATGTGATGGTCTCTCCCATTATTGAAGATTAGGGATACTTGTGCAGCTTCCACCTCCTGTTAGTTGATTAATTGTCTATCATAATTCACGACTGAATGGGGGCAGCACTACAGACCTTAATCTGTTCCGTTGTTTGTGTGGAGCTGTATATTGCTTATTATTTATGCTGTTTGGCAGGCAAGTAGTCCTGTGTTGTAGCTTTAGCACTTTTTTTGATATGCTTAGTGCCGTTCTTGGCATGCCCTCTTACATTCTTCATTGAACCAGCGTTAATCTTCCCAGCTTGATGATAACGATAGTGTGGGGGAATTTGCCAGGCCACAAGTACAACTCACTCATTAATAGCCTAAAGCTTTTGTTCATGTAGTCATCTTCAGTGAAGCCAAACAGATAGACTTGTCATATATGTTGGCTAATTTGGTTGGAATGTTGTTAATGATCACTCATTATTTGCAATATCATAGCATGCAGTTCATCTGGCAACATTATGCAACATCAGGCATACATTGAGCAAGTCATTAATGTCAGTCTCTTGTAAAAATAAATTTCTCATTTTTGTTCCATATTTAATTTGTATCCTTATTGCTAGAGATACAATTTGAGTTTTAAAATATTTGGGTCACAGAAATAACTGGGCTAATTGTCCAACACAAGCATGTCAGTTCACAAACTGTACCATTCATGTATGCTTTATCATTCATTCACTTATACCTTTCTTGGGCTGTACAAATGTGTACACAAACTAGCACTTCCTACCCTGGTGATTTCCATCCTACACATTCATTTATGGTGTGCTCAAGAATGTAATCTGTTGCTTCTTTTCAGAATAAACCACAGAGGCGGCTGAGTACCAGTGAGGGTTTCCCATGATTAAAGTGGTTCCTGAGGTAAGCCTGCTGCCGTTCCAAAACTAGGTGGACAGTCTGGTCTAGTTTACTTTCCAGACAGAATATCAGTCATGGGATAGGGTGCAGCGGACTGCTGTTAATGTGCTGTTGCCTGGGCAGAAGACATGATTACATATTAGACGTTATCAGATCGAGCCTGTCCTTATTCCCAATCACTGTGTCACCATGCTCATTGTCAAGCTCTGTTACAGCAAAACACATCACTAAAAGCACCTACCAATTGGGCTCACTATTCAGGCAAATTAGTAAGTTATCTTGTCCAAGGAAAAACACAATATTGCAGCCAAAATTTTGTTTGGCGACATTCCAGGTGTTTCAGACAGATGCACAATGTTCTTGTAGTCATCGCTTGTTCCAAGGCTGAATTCTCTATACTAGTCATAAAATTGCTCATTACACATACTCAGTCAGTCTCGTGCGCTCTGAAAGTATTCTTTTCAAAGACGGGCTTACTTTTACCACCTGAGTTTGGAGATGAGCTCACCTAACAGTCACAGAATTCTTGCTCCTCCAGAACCATTTTCATTTGCTCCTGCTCATTTTTGGTCAAAGCTTCACTCGGTGTGCTGCATTACAATTGATTTTCTAACTGCTCTGAAGTGAGAGCATTCATGCTATGTTTGCATTTTTACTTCCAAATATAAGAATGGCGTGTTTTGAGCCATCCATGCTGCAACTGGCTTTGATGCTGCCTATTATCAGTGGTTGACTGGAAACAGATAATAGTATTTCAGCTTCTAGTTCGAGCTTTGGATCACTCCAAGGATGTAGAGACACTGTGCTCCCTTATGAAATGTGACCTATCTATTCCTAGATGATTTGAACATAGGTTATTTAAGTAACGAATCGAACTAGAGTACAGATGTTTCTCAAGCAATGTTTCCAAGCTAAACTTTATAAACTCTTCAAAGAGTAGACTAAATTAACTATTATTTTTCTATCTTACAGTTAGGAAATGCCTCTTACTGTGTTATCCATTCATGGGATGATGACATTGCTAAAAAGGTCAGTACTTGTTGCCATCTCTAATTGGATGATCCCTCTCTTGAACTCT
Organism: Ginglymostoma cirratum; assembly: GCA_024137785.1. Taxonomy (NCBI): domain Eukaryota; kingdom Metazoa; phylum Chordata; class Chondrichthyes; order Orectolobiformes; family Ginglymostomatidae; genus Ginglymostoma; species Ginglymostoma cirratum. The sequence goes on along the minus strand of JAHRHZ010000009.1, from coordinate 25,361,935 downwards.
GCAGTCATGTGGTATAAAGAAACCCCCAGTGTAGTTAGGGAGTGAATTCCTGGATTTTGGTCTAAGCCAGTAAAGGAGTAGTGATATAATCCTGAGTCATGATTTTGTGTGACTTGGACAGGAACTTTCAAACGTTGACACTGTCATGCATCTACTACTCTTGCCTTTCGAAGTGGTGGAGATCACAAAATTGGAAGGTGCTGTTGAAAGAATCTTGATGTGCTATTGCAGTGCATCCTGTTCATGGTGCCCACTGCTGCCACTCTTCATCAGTAGCAGAGGGAATAGATGCTTAAGGTGGTGAAAGGATATGCCAACCAGGTGGCTGATTTATCCTAAGATCAAAAATCACACCACACCAAGTTAAAGTCCAACAGTTTTATTTGAAAACACAAGCTTTTGGAGTCTCGCTCTTTCTTCAGGTATTAGTGAGAGAGGTGGCATCAGACACAGAAGTTATAAGCAAAAGATCAAAGGGTCATAGTACTGATGCGAATGTATTAAACAAGGCTAAGATGGCTGTTAAATCTTTCATCAGTTGGAAAGGAGATGAGGTTTCAATTGATTAATATGTAAGTCCCAGAATTTATTTCAAGTTACTGCCCCGAGATAACTAAAAGTTATCTGATGTCTCAGGTCAGACAATGCATTTTAGGTGTGAGGCCTTGTTTAGAATCTGTTTGTAAAACACAGGAAGTGAATTTCTTGCCTCAGAATTCATAGCCTCTGACCTGCTCTGGCGCCACAATATGTAAATGGCTAGTCCATACAAATTTCTAAAGGTTTGAGTAGGAAGGTGAGGTAGTTCAGATATAGAGCTATCCTAAAAAGGTAACAGTTTTATTGACATTTACTGTGGCTATTTCCCACTGGTGGACATCCCTTCTCTTTAACTGCATAGGGTTATACTCTGAGACAATGAGATGCAAAGCCTTACTCAGCAGTATGATCTGTAACACATTGAAGCTGGAGGAATGTGCCTTATAAAGTTTGGAATGAAGAATCCTGTAGTGATGGCTTTAGCATTCGCAAGTGACTCTTTCACTTATGAATGGAAGCCTCGCAAAGTGTTTCTCCATTTATCTATTTTTATGCTTGTTGGAGCAAGCAGAGCGAGTCTAAACGAGGAACGCGAGGCAGACCTGGCTGCATCAGAAGCGCTCTGAATGTACCTGTCAATAAGTGTCCTCATCTGTGGTCAGATCATTGGCAGAGAGACAATGATTCTGAAGGTTCTGAATCATAAGCGGCAAAATGCTCCATGGTGATTTGAAGACAACATTTTCTCCAATCTAGCAGAGTTGCAGTTGTTAAGGTCACAAATGCCCTTAATGTTTATGCCTCAGACCTTTGCAAAGCTGCAAATAAGAAGATAAGCATTGGAAACCAATCTGCTGTTAATAGACATATTGATCATTCAACAAACCATTTTGTCTCCTTCTGTATGGTGAACTGACAGTAGCTTATGCATTTTACTGGAGTGGCAATATTCCAAACCACCCAGGTGGTTGTAGATTACACTTACCTAGATCAATGCTTCTCTTTGCACAGTGCTGCTCTCTATTGGAAATGGAAAGGCTTCTACTTTACAAATATGCAGCTCGTTTGCAATTATTAAGGCACATTATACAGATCAATGCTTGTTTCCAGGCAGCTGTCGTAATGCTTGCATTTTAAGTCAATCCGTAATGCCAGCAGCCTTTGGTCTGCAAAACAAAGTGTCACGGGGTTGCTAGGCAACCAAAGCTGTAATCTGGAGCTCTGATTTGTGCATGGTCTGTGGCCAGCTGAAAATAGGTAACATAAAGGACATGTAGTTCATAACAGCAGAAAACACATGGATATGTTGAAGGAACATTTCCGGTTTTTGGATACATCTAGGGCATCCTATCATACATTCAGGCAAAGATGGCAACAGTCCATAGTCTACACCTTCTCACTGTAAACAAACATTGTGGAGGTCACCCAGGTATTGAAAGGAGATGAGGATGTGCTTGAAGAATCTTTTGGAAGAGAATTTATTGAAGATTGAACACTATCCTGGCCTTAGCTGCATTTTTTTTGAAATTATACTCCCAGTAAACAAGATTCTCCACTGCCTGTGAGTATTTAGACATTCCACTCCACCCCACCCCCCAACAATGTTTTATAATTTACAACAGGTACACCAATCTGACAAAAAATAAAATTATAGCCAATTGCCCCAATCACATTGCCACACCACTTGAGATCAAAAACGGCTGTTATTTTAAGTAACTATGATATGTTTTAATGCTTGCTCTGAGAAACATGTGCAAATACTTAAAACCACACACTCCTGATTTTGGTACAGTAGCAATGTTGCAGAAGATTCTGTATCAAATAGGAAAATGAGTATTTTCAATTGAATATGAGATGGGTACAATGTAGAATTTTTGTATTCATCCATGGGACGTGTGCATCGCTGTCTGGTGAGCATTTATTGTACGTCCCTGGTTGCCCTTAACAAGATAATGGTGAGCCTGCGATAGGGTTGAACCAATGCAATCCACCTGCTATGTGTTTATGGAGGGAATTCCAAGATTTTGACTCACCAACAGTGAGGGAATGGTGATATATTTTCAAATCAGGATGGTAAGTGGCTTGAAGGTGGTGGTGTTCCCATATATCTGCTGCCCTTGTCCTTCTAGTTGGAGTTGTTTGTGGGTTTGGAAGGTGCTGTCTGAGGATCTTCGTGAATTTCTGCAGTGTATCTTGTAGATAGTACACACTGCTGCAACTGAGCATCGATGATGGAGGATGGAGGGATGGTGTGCATAAACATCCACACATTGGTGCCAATCAAGCCAACTGTTTTGTCCAGGATGGTGTCAAGGTCCTTGAGTGCTGTTGGAGTTGCACCCATCCGGGCAAGTGGGGAGTATTCTGTCACACACCTGATTTACTCCTTATAGATGATGGACATGCCCTGGGGAGTCAGGAGGTCAGTTACTCGCTACATTATTCCCAGCCCCTCACCTGCTCTTGTAGCCATTGTGTTTATGTGGCCAGTCCAGTTGAGTTTATGATCAATGGTAACCCCCAGGATGTTGATAGTTGGAGGTTCAGTGATAGTAACACCATTGAATGTCAAGGTGCTGTGGTTAGATTGTCTCTTAATGGTGATGGTCGTGGCTTGTGTGGCATGAATGTTACTTGCCACTTGTCAGCCCAAGCCTGGATATTGTCCAGAATGTATTGCAGTTGAGCATGGACTGCTTCAGTATCTGAGAAATCGTGAATGGTTCTGAATATTGTGCAATCATTGGTGAACATCCCCACTTCTGATCTTATGATGGAGGTAAGGTTATTAAAGAAGCAGCTGAAGATGGTTGAGCCTAGGACACTACCCTGAGGAACTCTTGCGGAGCTGAAAGGACTGACCTCCAACAACCACGACCATAGAATCCCTGCAGTATGGAAACAGGCCCTTCAGTCCAACAAGCCCACACTGACCCTTGGAGCATCCCACCCAGACCCGTCCCCCTATAACCCACGTAAGCTATACATCTTTGAACACTATGGGTAATTTGGCACAGTCAATCCACCTAACCTGCACATCTTTGGACTGTGGGAGGAAACTGGAGCACCCAAAGGAAACCCACGCAGACACGGGCAGAATGAGCAAACTCCACACAGACAGTCACCCGAGGGTGGAATCGCACCTCACTCCCTGGTGCTGTGAGGCAGTGGTGCTAACCATTGAGCCACACCATCTTCCTACCTGCCAGATATGACTCCAATCAGTGGAGAGTTTGCCCGGAACATCCATTCATTCCAGTTTTGCTAGGGTTCCCTGAAGCTATACTCAGTTGAATACAATCTTGATGTCAAAAGCTGTCACTCTCCCCTCACCTTTGGAATTCATGTTTGAACCAAGGCTGTAATGAGGTCAGGAGCTGTGTGGCCCTGGCAGAACCCAAACTGGGCATCACTGAGCAGGTTATTGCTGAGCAGGTGATGGTTGACAGCGCTGTTGATGAGATCTTCCATTACTTTATTGATGATATGTAGCTTGTGTATTGAATGTGAGATAGAAACTAGATTGGTACAGGATGAGCATTTAAAGGATATTGGATTTATGCATTTGGGCAGAGGATAGGTGCAAAATTGGCCTGGTCGAGCAAGAATTGTGAAAGAAATGGTCATAGAAAATGAGCATGGAATGAGGAATGGGCATATGATGGACAGGAGATGGGTGTGAACAGGGTGTTGTATATATAACACAAGATGAAAATGAGCTAGCATGAAGTCATTATGAAATGGACATGAGATGGGCACAGGATTTGTATTTCAATTGGAACATGAAAGGAAAGCCCTGAGACTCGCTGCATATTAAGGCCAGTTTGAACAATACTGGTGAGCTGTGAACAATGACGGTTCCTTTGTTGCAGCTGGTCATTGGAACTTTTGCAAAATCCAATTTGTGCTGCAAATATCTACTAGGAGGCAGATCCAGGCTACAGTGACTGGTACTACTGCTATAGAGCTCTGAATAACTGAATTAACTTGATTTCAGCTGGTAAGCAATAAGGTTGGGGCAATTGACTTTACTGGCACAGACTGGGGAGGAGGATCATTTGCTAGGGTTTGGCTCTTAGTGGCCATTAAGTGACCCTTAATAAGCAAGAATTGTATGAGGACCTATTCAGTTGTTGGTAGTAATGCTCCTGAAAGCTTTCAGAAACTGCTCAGTTGGGCTCACACATGAACATGACTATAAATTCACAACTCAGTTCCAGCTGATGAATAGGTTTCCATTATGACCTGTTCTGGCTGCCCATCTGTATTTATAGACAATGGCATGTGTGTTGTAATCTAAGTCCAGAAGATAAATATGCTTTGCCTCATCTTTCTAGTGAAGGCAAGTTGTGTGGGCCTGGTAATCCACCATATATTGTCCAGGTGTAAAAGCAGATTGAGAGGGAAACAGTCACTCAAACGCTGCTGATGCACTTGTTGATCATCTAACTGCTGTATTTCCGTATGTTGGGAATCAAATAAAAGGGAACATTATCATTCATGGATTCGCCTATTCATTAACCTTTGAATTAAATTGCTGTTGATAACAATTTTCTCGGTGACAAACATGTCAAAAGTGAAACACAACTGTTATTTATGATTCAATAATATATGCTAATGTGCAGCATGTGTCTATTTTATTAATTAGCTCTCAACATAGATTGTAAAATTCCTTTTTAATGTAATAGATTTGACCTTGGGGCATTAGGCTGCATGAATAATCCATTAGACTCTATGACGATTTTGTTCTTTATAAACTCATTATCTTTAACACTTTGAAAGTTACAGTGCAATTTATTCCAATTGCTTATTTTAAAAAGGATCTTAAAGGAACATAGACTTTTTTTAGTGGCATAAACAACTTATTAGACTCATCTAAAATTCTGTGGTACGTGAACTAATTTACTCCAAATCCCATTCACCTATAATCCCGGTATTTGATGACATGTTTTCTCCCAGTCTGGCAAAGCCTTGGGTTTTAAAATTGTCATCTTTGTTTTCGTCACCTGCCATAGCCTTGCCCTTCCTTTCTCTGTAACCTCCTTCGGCATCACAACCCTTTGCGATCTCTGCATTCTCCAATCCAACCTTCCTGACACAAATTCCTTCACCGTTGGCTGCCTGAGCTCTAGTCTCTGGAATCTACTCCATAAACCTCTTCACCACTCCACCTTTCTCTCCTTTTTAAAAACCTACCTCTTTGAACACGCTTTGACCTTTCAAGATATCTCCTTGTTCAACTCAGTGTCAAATTGTGTTTTTTTTAATACTCTTGTGGAACACTTTAGGATGTTTTTCTAAGCTTACATGTGTTAAAAAGATGCAAATATTTTCCACTGTTTTTGTACATTAGGTTATAATAATGTCGTAAAAATACAATGAATGTCTTAAAAAAGGGGATTTGCCAATCCATGATAAGGGATAATAGGAACTGCAGATGCTGAAGAATCCGAGATAACAAGGTGTGGAGCTGGATGAACACA
>JAHRHZ010000009.1:25234726-25355812 GCA_024137785.1 Ginglymostoma cirratum | reverse complement strand
GAGATAACAAGGTGTGGAGCTGGATGAACACAACAGGCCAAGCAGCATCATAGGAGCAGGAAAGCTTGACGTTTTGGGCCTGAAACGTCAAGCTTTCCTGCTCCTATGATGCTGCTTGGTCTGCTGTGTTCACCCAGCTCCACACCTTGTTATCTCTTATTTGCTAATCCATGCCTGGATGTCGTTTAATAAAACCACAAGGCCGTAAGAAAAAAGAACTGGAGTACATGGTTCGGCCTATTGAGCCTGCTATTCAATAAGACCATGGCTTATTTGACATTCTTCATCTTCACTTTCCTTGTATTCCTTGTAACTCTTGATTTCCCCTACTGATCAATAATCTATCCATCTCAGATTTAAATTTACACAAGGACTCTCCCCCCACAGCTTTCCGTGGCAAGGAATTCCCAAAAACTCAAAAACTTCTGAGAGAAGCAATTCCTTCTCACCTCAGCTTTAAATTAGCACCCCTTAATTCTGAGACAATACTTTCTCATCTATACTCTGCTAAGAGGGCAAACATTCTCTCAGAATTTACCCTGTCAAGCTCCTCAAGAATCCTTTATGTTTCAGTGAGATCACCTCTCAATTCTTCTAAATTCCAAGGTGTAGAGTCCCAAACTTTTGCTCATCAGACAATCCTAGTCAACCTTCTCTGAACATCCTCCAACAAAACAATATCTTTCCTTAAATAAAGGAACCAAAACTGCTCATAGTATTCCCGATGTGGCCTAATCAGCAGCACTTTGTACAATTGCAGTAGACTTCCCTACTCTTATGCTCCAGCTCCCTTGAATTAAAGGACAACATTCCATTTGCCTTCCTAATTACCTGCTACACCAATGTGTTAACCTTCTGTGTTTTGTGCACAAGAACCCCCAAGTCTCTTAGTGTTGAAGCTTTCTGCGGTTTTCTCCATTTAAATAATACTGTTCTTTTGGTCTCCCTTCCAAAATGAACAAGTTCACATTTTCCCACATTATACTCTATTTGTCAACTTTTTGCCCACACAGTTAATCTGTCAATATCTCTCTGTGAACTGTTTGTATCCCTCTTGTAACCTGCCTTCCAATCTGTTTTTGTGTAGGCTGCAAATTTGACTCTAGTACATTTGCTTTCTTCCTCCAAGTCTTTCATATATATTGTAAGCAGTTGTGGTCCTAGCATGGATCCCTGTGAAACCCTACTGGTTATAGGTCACCAACCTGAAAAAGAACTTCTTATCCCCGCTGGCTATCGTCTGCCCATTAGACAATTCTCTAACCATGCCAACATACTACATCCAACACTGTGGGCTCTTGTCTTATGACTTAACTTTTGTTGAATGCCTTCTAGAAATCTTTTCCTTGTTCCTCTCGATCTACTCTGGTTGAGATTTCCTTGAAAAACTCTAATAAACTAGTCTAATAAACTTGCCTTTTTAGAAGTCATGCAGACTCTGCTTGTTTAGAATATGAGATTCCCTGTGTCCTGCTGTTACCTTCTTAATAATTGATGCCAACACATTTCCAAAAATAAATGTTAGGCCTTTAGTTATCCACTTTTTGTGTCCCTCTTTTTGAACAGTGGTAACACATTTGGAGGTTTTCCATCATCCTGTACTTCTCCAGAATCCAAGGATTTTTAGAAAATTATGACCAATGTATACACTGTTTCTTATTTTAGAATCCTATGATGCAAGCCATCAGGGCCAAGGGACTTATTTGCCTTTAGTGGAATGAGTGTGCTAATTTTACTTCTGAATACAACTGCTGATTTTGAGGTAACAGGCTGAAGGAGAAATACTGGAGATCTGATGTATGGGCCCATATTTCTCTTTGTACTTTCTAATTGTCTGAAAAGGCTAAGGCGTGTAGTGAGCACCACATTGTCTTATTGTTTTAGTGGGAGAACATCTGAGGATCTTTAAGACTTACCATCTCGATCCTCCTCACAGTCTCTGTGCTATATCAGTGTAACTTTTTTGCTACCATGCAATAAACATCATCTTGGTTAAGGCACAGCCTCTTCTTGTTAGACTACCAAGTCATTTTCCTGCACCTCATTAGACCAAGTGGGCCCGATAGATCCCTACCCTGGAAAAAAACTAGTGGCTACATATTTACCTTGGCAACAGTACAGTGAGCTCAGAAACATACTTGAACATTTAGACAATTCCTGTATGAGCAGGAAAATCTTTCCTGAAACCTTTGTGTGTGATATCAAAATGCTTATTCCATCTTTTTCCTATGGTTCTACCTGAGTGACAATTGAAAAAGAATTTATCCCAAAGGAAGGCAGAAGTTTTTTTTGTAGAGTGTGCCAAAAAGCATTTATGAGTGGAGGCAGGCACATGGCTACTAAGTGAATACTCTGTCTTTACCAAGGAAGATAGTGCTGTGAAGATCATGGTGAAAGAGAAAGTAGTTTCAGACACTTGGAATGCTTAGAATTGATTGGAAGAGATATTGATTAGGCTGCTTGTGCTTAAAAACTGTGATATGCATCCATGGATACTGAGGGAAATGAGGGTGGAAATTGCAGGACCAAATTAATAATCACTCAAGTAAATGTGAGTTAATTAAGGAAAGCTGGCATGAATTTGTTCAGGCGAAATGTTTAACTAGCTTTCTCAGGTTTTTTGATGAGGTAACAGAGAGGTTGATGAGTGTTATGCTGTTGATTTCTGCTCAGTACATGCAGTGATAGTCAGCTCCATAGAGTAGAAAGGATCAACTGATTTTGTTATGAACATTTGTCAAAAGGATTCTTGAGGCGACGGTCAGAATCGGGATTATACCAATTTAGTTTGGTTTCGTCAATGTGAAACTCCAATACAGGCAGGAGAAGATTGCTTGATCTTGCTGAAATGCTGTGTGGTGGGTGGTCCACTGCCAACGTCCTTTTGTAGCTCTTTTTAGTATCGACTGCTGCACTTTGATCCACATGTGAACATCATTAACATGCTTCTGGCAGCTTTCCCCAGCGCTGTTGACCTGGAAGGTTTGCATTTATTTTCTCAGCTATTTCCTCCCAGCGGTCTTTCTCCTTAAAAGGGTTCAAACCTTTTTGGGTGCCTCTCAATTTCAGTATGTATTCAACAAGACTTCCTTCAAAGGGAATGCCAACTCTATATTCTGAAAATACATTTCACATGATGCATCACATGATTTTATTCATCTCTGTCTCTCAGTACTGTTCTTAGTACAATGTGTAATACAATTGCTCTTGTGCAATGTCTAGCATAGGTTGGGAATTGGCATAGCACTTGAAATTAGTACGGTATTTCTCTTGAATTTGCATACTTAGCAGTTAGAACTGATGGTGTTGGCACAAATTTGTAAATTTCTACTTTGCTGTACAAAAAGTGTTAGTGTGAAATGAATCAAGAGAAACTGCTTCTGCTGACACGAAAGTTGTCAATCAGAGAACAGAGTTTTAAGGTAGCTGGCAAAGAAATCGGAAGGGACATGAGAAATCCTTTCTTACACAGTGAATTGTTAATGAACTCAAGTGCACTGTCTGAAAGGATGGTGCAAGCAGATTCAAAAATATAAACTGGATTTACAAAGCTAAAGAGGAAACAAAAAGTAAAATGGTGTGAAAATAGCAGGGAAATGGAATTAATTGGTTTGCTCTTTCAAGGAGGTGGTCTCCCCACACGTCATGTGTGTTGCTGCTTGTAGATTCGCAACGTAAAGTTAAGGCTGCCATTGTCCACCTCAGGACCTCAAAGGGCCTGTACTATTAGAACTACGCCAAGATGTCCATCTTAAAAACATTCTGGATTTATTTTTAAAGCAACATTTAAAAAAAAGAATACATTTATGTTGTAAAACACTGCTCAATTCTGCTGGTTAATGGCAAATTTTAAAATTGGGGATATGTAGAGATAGGTAAAAACTTGATGGGGTAGAAAAGTCTTCTCTAATTGTCCACAATTTTCATTTGGAATTGTGATTGGATGCAAAGTCTTAGAATTATTAGAATTAGGTTTTATTGTCACATGTACTCCTGTATAGGAATACAAGAGTACACTAAAAAGTGTCCAAAGTCACCATTCCTGCCACCATCTTAGATGCAAGGGCACCGAGGAGCAAAACCCTAGCTGCAAAGTAGACAAATGAAGAAATAAAGATAAAAACTCAACATTGTGGTCCTTATAAAGTCGAAAAGTAAAGAAATAAAGTTAAAAGTTCAAAAATTACAGTTCTTTTAAAGTAGAAAAATAATGAAGCAAAGTTTCAACTTCAACATTACAGTTCTTCTTAAGCGTTTAGTCATACTGGCCTCGCAATCCTCGTAAGGGCTCGATCTCCTCTGCAGTGGACTCCACTACCACAATGGATTTTCCTCTCCCTGTGCTGGCTTGATTTCCCCCGTGACTGATGTTGCTGCAGATGGTGGGAGACCTCACACTGCCTGCTCAGGCCGCCACTGCAGATGCCAGGCGACTTCTCTCTCTGCCACACTGGCTCGATCTCCTCCGTGCTGCACAAACTCGCTCTCTGCGGAAGGTAAGTAGATTAATGTAAATTAAAATGGTAGTGAAAGAAGACAAAGAGTTACAAGCAAACAAAGCAGATGAGCCCCAGGCCTAAGCCTGCATGTTGCGCTGCTACTCTGCCGCCACCTTGATTTAGAAAAGCTAGGGAGTCCATTATGTACTGTTACTCCCCTAGAAAAGGGGTTCTAATTCAAATAATAAACAAATAATAAGCAAATGACAAAAAGACTCATGTACATTTTGGCAGACAATCAAGATTGTGAACGGTGTAGTGTAGGGTGGTTTGAGTTTTATTGGTTGTGCTTAATTATATGCAGATGATATGCAGATGTTAATTAATGCTTCACTTGATGAGCACATGTAACAGACACTTACTGAAACTATCATATGATTGAGTTAGGAGCTGTATACCTGTTATGTTCCACTCTGCAAATAATTGTAAGATTAAATAAAAAGAATTGGTTCTCCGGCTTTCCATCACCTACTAGTTTTCTGGAATAGAATATAGGACTTAACTGAACAAAAACCAGGTGAAGTTGTGCAATGGGCAGGGGCTTTGGCATTGGAAATATAAAAAGAACATGCTGGTATCAAGCATGACTTTGAACAGTAGGCCAGTGGGAGAAATTTGTCATTTACCTGGACATAGCACCAAAGCCAGTGTTTGGCTGAGAGATTATACACTAGTCAATAATACCATGAGTTCATCAACCACCATCAAACTGTTTTCTGTTGCAATGAAGCTGCCACCAATATATCATTCATATCTACATCCACAAACCTCTTTTTAAAGCAACATTTTTTTTAAAAATAGCATGTTGAAAACTCTGCACCATTCTGCTGGTTGATGGCAGATTTTGCATTTGGATATAATTCACATCTCTACCTCATTCAAGGAGTCACAGGGAGGATTGAGCCCCAGTAATCACTTGATCAGCATTGAATCAGATTGGAGCCTCCAGAAATAAGCTTGTACCCAACTTTCTAGGCACTGTCATGACTTCCACCAACCCAGCAATAGTCAGCCCATTGTTTCTGTTTTCCCTTTCACTGTTTGGTTACTTTGGACCTTTGGGACCCCATAACAGTTTGAATCAAAGATAAATTCAAAAACTATTTGTAAGAGTGAAGAAATGAGCAAAACTCTGCACAATAAATTCTGATGCTTATACTTCTTAATAAGTATTTAAGTATGATAGCCCTCGGTGCCCCTGGAGGAAACTTCCCATTTCTGATGCCTGTGCAAAGGAAGACAATTAAAATTTTTCTGACGATTAGGTCCCTAGAATGTCAAAGAAAGGCAAAAGAACTGACTAATTTTACTGCAGTAAAAATAGGGAGACCATAATGAAATGTTGAAGATTCCAAGATAAATTGGGCCATAATAGATTTTTGACAGAACCAGAAACTCTGCTAGGAGTTAGGGGTTTCAAGCTTAGAAGAGGGAATGTAAACATTACTTAAGTTTAAATGCTTTGCACAGAGGGTGATGTGTATGGAATTCTTAACCACAAGCTGTTCTTGAAGCTGGAGCCATAAATTGTTTTCCAGGGAATTAGTCAAAAAGTGTTGCTTTATTCCAGTAACTTCATAACCATACAAACAATTCACTGCTAACTTGCTCAAAGATTTATTTTTTTTTCTGCAGTTACTGGAAGGTAGGGAGTGTCCACAGTATTTTTTTTCTCCAGCTGGTTGAGTGGCCTATTCCGTCTCCTAAATAAGTATAATGGTATGTTGACATTAACACAAAAGTGATGTCAGCTGAGGCACATTATTAGGGTACACTTTCCTGCAGTGTGAAAAAGAAATGCTCACTGCCACCCTGTGTTCTGTGTTCTTTGGTTGATTTTGCACCAAAGATAGCCACAGCCCTTTTATTCCAATGGGCTTCAGTTTTGTAAACTAATCTGTTATGTAATACTTTATGAAACATCTTTATTGTAGCTCACAATCTGTCCTGCTGGCTCCTATTTCGGTGGATTCGCTACCACCAGCTCTTCTTATAATATTAGTCTATGGGACTTACTAGTATTAAGCAGTGAAGGATTAGCATATAATAGATCTTCAGCAGCAGAGATGCATACTTGCATAACAAGAAGTCGTATATTATATAATGGCTTACATTAGTGTAAGACTGCTTAATTTCATTAACCAAGGCACAATATAGTATTATCTCCTAAGGAATAGTAATGAGACCCATGATAAATAGTTGCAGACTATATAACTTGATTCATTTAGAACCAGAACTTTGAACCAACTGTTTAAACCAACTTACACTGCTCAAAGACAGGCATTTATTTATTAGTTGGTGGAACTATTCCAAAGCTTCCAAGTTGACCCTTTCTGGCTAACTGCATTATACAACACTATTCTCATCAATCCTCCTCATTACTTGTTCAAATAATTCACTCAAGTCAGTTAAGTATAAAGTACCATTAAAAATCCATATAGGCTTTAATTTATTAATTCATATTTTTACAAGTGTTAATTAATTTTTTTTCCAGATTATTATCCCTAAAGGTTGTCAGACACCAATGTTGGGTTGACTAGCTTGTGATCGTCAATTTTTTTTTGTCTTACCTTTTATATAAAATTTGCAATCCTTTGGTAATAACACCCATATAGAAGATTGTGGCCAGATCCTCTGCAATTTCTGCCTTTACTCCCTTCAACAGCTGAGACTGCGTCCTATCGGGACCAACTAAAGAAATATTTGTTGACTTTATTTTATTGCCTACCTGTGACAGAAGCCATTTCCTACAACTTAGATTCTTCAAATTGCCAAACATGATTATTTCATACAATATGTTTTTGATTATTCAAATAACTATCACGAGAAAAGAAATTAGGGAAACGCATGGTGCAAAAAGCTGTTATGTCTCCCAGAGCTTGATAGATTGTATCCTTGGATTTTAAAGGAACTGAATCTCTACAGTGGGGAAGCAGGCCATTTTGTCCATTGGCTCCACTCTGAACCCTCCGAAGAGCATCAAACTCAAACCCACTCTCTACCCTATCACCCTGCATTTCCCATGGTTAATCCACCTAGCCTGTACATCTGTGGACACAATGGGCAATTTACCATGGCCAATGCACCTAACCTGGACTGTGGGAGGAAACCAGAGCACCCAGAGGAAACCCACACAGATACGGGAAGAATGTGCAAACTCCACACAGACAATCACCCAAGGCTGTAATTGAACCTGGGTCCCTGGAACTGTGAGGCAGCAGCGCTGACCACTGAGCCACCATGCCACCTGGTTACAGAGATAATAGATGCACTGATGGTAATCTTCCAAGAATCTTCAGCTTCTGGAAAAGTACAAGACAATTATAAAAATGCATATATCAGATAGCATTTCTTGTTGGGAAAATGTTAGACTTGTATATACAATGTAACAGCAGACGATTTTGAAATGCCTAATATAATCAAGTAGAGTCAACATGTCTTCATGAAGGTGAAATCATGCTTAATAAATGTATTAGAATTCTTTGAGGTGATAACAAGAAGGATAAATAAAGGGGAACAAGTAGATATAATGAATTTAGATTTCCAAATGGCATTCAATAGGCGACTTAATAAGAGCCCATTGAATTAGAGGCAGCGTTTTAGCACAAATTGAGGATTGGCTAATTAATAGAAGACAAAGACTTGGGTTAAAGGGGCCATTTTAAGGATGGCAACCTGTAACTAGTGCTGGGATCAGGCATCAGTGCTGGGGTCACAGTTATTTACAAATTACATTGATAACTTGGATCACAGAAATGAATGGGCTGTTGTCAAGTTTGTGGATGACACAAAAATAGGTTGGAAGGCAGGTGAAGAGGAAGATAGAAAGAATCTATTGAGGGATATAAACAAGTTATAGGAGTGGGTAAAAACTTAACAGTTGGAATATAATGTTAGAAAATGTGAGGTTATGCACTTTGGCAGGACAGCGGTGCTGAATATTATTTAAACGGAGAGACTGCAGAAAGCTGCACAACAGGGCAATCTGGGGGTCCTGGTGCATGAATCACAAAATGCCAGCCTCCAAGTTCAGTGGGCAAATAGACAGGTGGTTTCTATTTCAAAAGGAATGAAGTATAAAAGTAGGGAAGTCTTACTAAAACTGTACAAAGCACGAGTCAGACCACATTTAGAATTCTGTGAACCATTTTGATTTCCTTTTCTAAAAAAGGGTACACTGACATTGAAGGCAATCCAGAGAAGATTCACCAGGTTAATCCTGGCTATGGAGGGATTTCCTTATGACGAGACTTGGGCTTGTGCTCAGTGGAGTTTAGAAGTAATAAAGAAGACCTTATTGAAACATATAAGATTTTCAGGAATTCTATCGGTTAGGTGTTGAGCAGTGGGTTCCCTTGTGCCCTGATGGGAGAGTATAGGACCGGAGGGCATAGTCTCAGTGTGTGAGTTCACCAATTTAAGATGAAAATGGAAAGGAATTTCTTCTTTCAAAGTTTAGTGAATCTGTGGAAATTTTTACCGTACAGGCTTGGATCATAGATGCCCATTCAGTCAGGGAAACAGGGTTATTGGGATAAGGCAGGAAAGTGGAGTTGAGTGTTATCCCTTTGAGACTCTCTCTACATTAAGGACATGGAAACAATATGGGATAATTAAAATAATTCTGATAATTCTGACTTTTGTGAATATTGTAAAATAGGTGACTATCAATTCAGCCATATTTTATAGATATCTTTAACCAGCCTCCGCAGACTTATTATGATACATTTCAGAGCAGCTCAAGCTTGAACCTGGGCCTTCTGATTCAGCGGTAGGGACATTACCACCACATCACAAGATGCCTCAGCCACCTTTTACACAGAGCTCACCTGGTTGACTTTAACATTATTGCAGAGCCAGCATAAGAAGTTAAGAGACCAGGCAAAACATTTTGGGGAAGGAAACACTTTGGACATTTTATTAAGCAACTTAAGTTATACTCAACACAAGAAAGCCGTTGATATTCCAATTCAGAATTTCAATGGAAAGACAAACGCAGACAGGGATCAGCTGTCATCAAGTTAAAATTAACCTATCATGAGAAAAGAGGACAAAAATTGGCTAAAAATTAACTTTATACAGAAAGATTATAAACCTCTTGTCATGGTTCAAAAACTTTTATATTTATTATTTACTTTTATGTTCATTGATCTTTGCCAACACCATTGTCCCTATTAATTAGAAATTGTGTGTGAGTGCCTGAGCTAACTGTCTCTTTGGTTGTCGTTCCCCTTCTATCAGGAATTACCTCATTCCAACTTGGCATATGTATACAGCAACAGAAATGGATCTGGCAGGGGTCTTGAAAGGAAAGCATCAGCAGCAGCATTGTTCTGAAGCACAGTTGCTGTAAGTTGTTCATGTTATGAGAGATTTTGTTGGAAGGTGTTAGCATTAATATATAGTACATTAACCTCACCACGATGACAATTGATATGGTCCTAGACTGGCATTTTTTTTTTTAAATGCTATGTTTCAGCACGTAGTTGGCAGACTTTTAAAAGCACTGTCAAAAGCCGAGGTTTTCCAGTCTGATTTTAGTTCTTTAAGGTTATTAGGCAATCACTCCTGGGGTAGGAGTCCCAATTCAGAACAAGAGAGGTATTCATGTTGAACGTTAGCGACAGTTGTAACAAGATGATATTCCTTAAAAAGTACGAAAAACATTAACCATTTTTGAATAAAACTTAACTTTCAATCATCATCAAACTAGATCCAAGGCAGAAACCTGCACTGAGTAACTCACCTTCTGTCTCCCAAAGCCTGTCCACTAACTATAAGGCAAAAGTTAGAAGTGTGATGCCTGAATGCAGATTGAACTACACACAAGAAGCTTGACATCATCAGGCCAAAGCAACCCACTTTATTTGGGTTTCCCTGGCAAGCTAACCCCCCTTTACCCAGTTGACATCCAAGCCACATGACACCCTACATAGTTATGGAGGGTTACAAACAGATGAATTGCCTGGCAGAGCCTTCAATTTCTCAGGAAATTCCCTCTTGTCTGCTATGTCAGGGATTCCGAAGGGTCCCCATGCACAAATTCCACCACAGCTGCAGAAACAGTTATCTGACCAGCAGCAAATTTAGGTCATATATCTATATTGCTGGCTGACTAGCTGAAACAAACTGTGTGCCAATTGGTCAGACTGACTGTCCGCTGAGAGTAAGAGGATGCCTTTTTTTTACAAGACCATTAAATGTCGTGATATCATCTTGTGGTCTAAAAGGCCTGGTGCCTTCATGGGATCTGTACAATAGCACAATCTCTATAATTGCCTACCACAAGTCACATTCACTGATCAATATACTTGTTGGGAGTTCTACAATTCCACACACGGTAAGATGCAACCTTGTAAATAGGGAGCAAATCATTTGTTCATCATGAAAGCTTGATGCTGCAATAGGTCACAGCAAATCCATCATGAGATGGCCAGTGAGGAGCTTGTTGATGTCAAAAGCAAAAAGTGCCATTTTCCAACCAAAAGTTGAACAGGAGACGTGATTCTCTCAAGTGACTGGTGGGAGGCCTATTTATTTGCTGTCGCATGTCTTAACATCTCACTATTAGTGAACCTCACCTCATTATTATGCAGTTTCTCTTTCTCCCAAATATCAGATATAAACCAGACTATGACAATTTTTGACAAGACAGTCAGAGTGGTTACCTGGTGACTCCAGCTCATCACTTGTTCCTCCAGGCCTCCACCTTGGACACCTGGCACCAATATCTCAGGGCACATTCTGTGAGCAGCAACCACCAAATGCCCTTTGCACAGGTACTTCTTGTGAATTTTCCTCTGTAAAACAAGTGAATCTTCTCACTAATACTCGATCATGGTTTATCATCTACTGCTGTTAACTATATGGCTTCTTATACTCAATGTAGAAAGGAGAATTGGTGGCAACTCACTGCTCAGTCCATGAGCCATGGGTGATTGGTGTTGCAAACTACAAGTGTGGACATGATACCTTAAGATCTTGAAGGAATGAGATTGGGTTCTCATGTAAGTCCCTGTAACAATGTCTATCATTATAAATGTTATCTGTAACTAAATTGCTAACATGCAATAAACTAAATCATGATTAGTTAGTTACCAAGTGGTTTTTCCCATCACCACACTAGAACCAGCAAGGCTACAATTTCCTACACTTAAAGAGGGTGGTGTTTGAAATCTTCATCATAAGCTGCAACTCAAGCGGTGAGATGAGTTGGCACGTTCATCTAATACAGCCTCCTAGTTGGAGTTGGACTGGAGCTAGCAATTGGCTTAAGGCTCAATCATGTTGGAGCTAACCCTGTGTAGCTGGAAATACCAATACGATTGTGGATTGACTTGGCAATTGAAGGACGTAGTTGGAGCTTGCAGCAGGACCTGGGTTGGAACTGTTGCTCATACACTGCTTCGAGTTCACAGAAAGACCTGGTTGTAGCAATCAACTCTAGTTACCAATAGAATTCCAGTTAAGAAAGATACAACCTTTTCCCCAGATATCACCTGTTGGATATTTATTTCTAACAAGCTTTATTGAACTTTGAAGTTGTGTGGTTTCTGCATAGACCAGATGCACTAGTCTGACAATGAGCACTGGCCTCATTTGGCAAATTTTCCTTTTCCTCTTCCCATGCACAATTGCAAGGTTGACCTTTAAGAAACTCTAAATAGTTCTTAAGGAGGATTCATAGCAGAAAAACATAAGTCATAGAACTAATTTTTAAATTGCAGAAAAGGATGTTTCAATAAATTAGACAACTTAATACTCTTATAATCAAAAATAGCTCTTTTGATACCAATAACACTAAAAAATTGTTAGGTTGAATGTGAGCATCACATTTGGAGGTTCTTTATGCATTACTCCACTCTACAAGTCATACCCATTCCATATGTAGTTTACTACCAATACATTGAAACAAAGCTATTTTGCTTTACAAACCTTTCAAACATTTCAGATTTATTAGTGGCTGGATGCTAGATTTTCACACAAGAATCATATACCTACAGTTATCAACAGAATTTATGTTAATTGTTGGTATTAAGCCATTGTATTGATATTTCATGATCCGGCATGCAGCTGTAACAGCTAAGACAGCATAAATCAGTCATGTTAAATAGTTTAATAGTAATCAAAGACAGGACAAGACAGGAAGCTTTAAAAATGTAATTCATTTAAACCACATAACTGTTACAGTGAAATATACTTAATATCCATAAATCAGATGGATATGAAATGTGTGTTGATATGATATAGTGTTTTAATTAATCCTTTGCTGGAAGATGATCATAAGCATAAATGGTTGTTTGCAAATGATTAACAGCAAGTTATGAGCATTCTACACACTTTAATTTCATGCCTGTCTCTTATGAAATCTGATCCATAAATTCAAGGGAGCAAATGTGAAATGGCAGCAAGGCTTTCTTTTCCAAGTGCGGGAGACAGAGGTCTAGACTTTAAGTTATGTTCTAATGGACTGAAATTTATTGTAGGACTCTCAGCAACTTTATAGTCACATTAATAAACTGGGTAGGAGGTCGCACTGACATTTTTAGAAGTTTGCTCATTTTTGCAGAAAAATACATTGTACCCAATTTGCTCAGTATTCACAGAGGAGATGGGAAGACTTTTATTTGTCTCCACATGCTGTTAAGTGATGATTGTTTTTATGTCACTATCATTTGTAAGCCATAGGGTTCCAATTGCAGTCATTGTGCATTCTCAGTTGAATAATTTTGTTGTCTAGTGAGTCTTCATCACCCATATTTATGATGGATGGTAGCAACAATGTTGGTATGGAGAAATTGAGACTGGTCTCTGAGGAGAAAAAGAGAGTCGGGGATACTGAATGGCAATTCATATAAGATAGACAAATTAACATCTTCCCATTAGCTGCTTGTACAAGAGGGGGAGAATAAGGTTTAAAGTTTTAGCCAAGAGATGCAGGAGAAATGTGAGGAGGAGCTGATTTCTGACATTGAGTGGTCATGAGCTGGAACTCTCTGCCCATAGGATCATGGAAGTGGAAATGATCAAGGATTTCAAAAGGCAAACAGATGGGCACTGGAGATAAATAAATGTTCAGGACTATGAGGCTAGAGTAGGGAATGGAAATGACTACTCAACAGAGAGCCAGAACAGAATTGATGGGTAAGAAGACCTCACCAATGTGTCTATGCTCCCTTTAGAACTTTTACTGCAGCTTCAATCATATTGGGTAGACTTTCATTTGGCTGACCACCAGTAATTGACCCTTGGCTTTTAATCTACATAAGTGTAGCAGGTTCTTGTCAATTTCTGCAGGCTGTTCAACTCAACAGCAAAGATTAAACCTTGGACTGTCTGCATTACTGGCAATAGCCCTCAGGAAGATGCAGGAAAAATGGGTACGGTTAAAATGAACAAAAGCAGAAGTTGCGGGAAAATCTTAGCAGGTCTGGCAGCATCTGTGAAGAAAAAAAAATCAGAGTTAAAAGTTTCGGGCCCAAAACGTTAACTTTGATTTGTTCCTCACAGATGCTGCCAGACCTGCTGAGCTTTTCCAGCAACTTCTGTTTTTGTTCCTGATTTACAGCATCTGCTGTTCTTTCAGTTTTTATTTCGAGTATGGATTAGAGGTCACACATCAGAAATGTGACACTTCAGGCACTTTCTTGCTCTTCCTGATTCATCTTGAAGGCTTATACAATAAAAATGTGAAAGAAAAATACCTTTTTGTTGGTATTTTGAGTGGGCCAGATTTGACATTGTGCATTTAAACATGTAAATCACAAGCTACATTTATTCACAATTATATCAATTAGATCTATTTATACATTTCAATGTATAATTTACAGATTGTTTGAAATGTGTGCTTCTTGCGTGGCTATCTCAGAGTACTTCGGCTTATTAATTTAAATCTTCACCACGGGTTTATATTTCAGGTCAAAAAACATTCTCTAATTGGAGAATGGTGACGGATTTTCTTTGTTGTGGTTAGAGGATCATTTATCTTTTCAATCCTTCATGTTTCTTTCTAATTATAGCTTTTCTTTGTGACTGCTTCTTTGGCTGAAACACTTTGATCAATAAATTTCCACAGTGAAAAAAGCAAGCATAAAATAGTTGGGATAGTTAAAAGATTACAGTTATGTCCAGGAAATGGCCCATCTTGAAGTCAGTTCTTCAAGTGTCAACGAATGGACAAGATTACTCTTTGCCAAAGGAATGTAGTGATGAAATATGAAGCATGCAAAACCACCTCCTAAGCTTTGCATTTCTGTTATTTCTTACAATTCATTGAGCAATATATTTCAATCATGATACAACTCTCGCCTTTCTGTGACATTGAAAGCATGGAAACCAGGTCTTTCTTGCACATTGGGCGATCATTTCAGTCCACAGTTTATGTTTTTGATTCTGACTGATTTTCTGGGTTCAGACTAATGCAATGACAGTCTTGCAGCATTCAGTGGGGAAGTTATGCTTCTTTGCAACCCTCACTGGCCTGGAACAGTGGGATGCATTGGAGCTCTTGGGTGCCCATTAAGCTTGGGTTGGGAAGAGAGCCACTGCGTTTGGCTCAGGGGCGAGACTGGGGGACTATGCTGGGACTAGTACCCAGGCCCATGATTTCCATTCCTGCCCCGGCCCTTCTCTCAGAATAGTAATCACTGCAAACATGGCTTTCCATTGAGACACAAGATTCTATTCATCCAAGAAAGTTCCAAATGTTATATTTCAAGTAGGTCTAACAAACTTATTGAGGAATCACCCAAACCATCTTAATGTTGGAGAGGCTCTGGATTTTTTTATTATGGCTGTAATTTTTGCTCCTGTTCTTAACTAGATATTAAAACAAATTATTTTCAAGGGACTTAATTGACATAGCATTGACTTATTTGTCGGAAATCAATATGTAACTATCACTTCGTGAGAGATAATGATCTAATTTTAAGGCTCTCAAAGATAACTTCTTGCTTGTGTTATTTGTGTTATCATGATTTTGCATTTCTCACCATTCAGATCCCACATAAAATCTTTCAATATGCTTCCTTCATGTCTGCCCAATTCATTTACGACTGTATTCCCAAACCATTTGTCCTAACGACATACTTACTGGCTTCCTCTCCTCCATTTTTGACGGTTTCAACTCATTAAGTATTTCGTCATCTCTTCTTCCAATATCTGCATGTGAAACAACTTTATATGCAAAAATTTAAGAGCTGTCACTATTTCAATGAAAACCTAAGCTGCCTAAAACCGCTTCTTGCCATTATGTTTCTTTTTAGTGTAGTCTGTGAAGTAATATCTGGCAACCCATCCCTTGTGATTATCTCAGGAAGGAATGCTTGAGGAAACTGAGCTGGCCAGCAGTCTGGGTTTAATGTCTCAACAAAAGAATGGCACCTCTGACAGTGCAGCAATCCCTCGGCATTGCTTTGGAATGTAGGCCTAAATTTTGTGCTCTAGACTCTGGAGTGGGACCTGAGCCCCAAACTCTTCTGGCTCAGATGTGAAGGTGCTACCATAGAACCACAGCTGACAAAGGAAGGATGCGAATGAAGGAACATTTCCTGGTGATGAGTGGGGCCATCAAAGACACAGCCCAAGCTAATTTGCCTCGTCAGTAATTGAATAGAGTAGAATCATAGAATTTGTGCAGTGTAGATAGAGGCCATTCAAATTTGCACCAACCTTCCAAAGAACACCCCTCCCAGACCCAACCCCCCTCCCCGACACTATCCATGCAACCCCACATTGATAATGGCTAATTTACCTAGCCTGCACCTCCTTGGACACTATGGGCAATTTAGCATGGCAAATCCACCTAACCTGCACATCTTTGGATTGTGGAGGAAACCGAGGCACCTGGAGGAAACCCACGCAGACGCACAGAGAGAATGTGCAAACTCCACCCAGGCAGTCACCTGAGGCTGGAATCGAACCCACTGTAAGGCAGCATTACTAATCACTGAGCCAACATGCTGCATTTTGATAGTACACTGAGAAGAAATACTTAATACAACATAAAGTTGAATGCTGTTGTTGACTTTATGTATGAGGTTGTTGACTTGCTCGCCGAGCTGGCTTGTTCTCGTTCAGACGTTTAGCCACCATGCTAGGTGACATCATCAGTGAGGCCTCCGCTAAAGTGATGTCATTCTACTCCGCTTGGAATTTATACTGTCTGGTCTGGTATGGTGAGTAGTGTCATTTCCAGTTTTGACCTGTATGTGTTTGTATATGGGGTCCAATTCTATATGTTTGTTGATTGCATTATGGGTGGAGAACCATGCCTCTGGGAACTCTCGTGCGTGTCTATGTTTGGCTTGGGAAACTATGGTTACCTTGTCCCAGTTGAACTGATAGACTTCATTGTCTGAGTGTACCGATATTAAGGAGAGTTTGACGTGCCGTTTTGCTGCTGGTTGATGTTCATGTATTCTGATGGCTAGTTTCCTTCCTGTCTGTCAGCTGTAATGTTTGTGGCAGTCGTTGCATGGTATTTCGTAAACCACATTGGTTCTGCATGTTGTCGGCATGGGGTCTTTAATCCTTGAGAGTGTTTGTCGTAGAGTGGCTGTAGGCTTGTATGCCACCATGATTCCTAGTGGTCTTAGGAGTCTTGTTGTCAGTTTCGATATGACAATACTCACCATGACAGACCGGACAGTATGAATTCCAAGCGGAGTAGAAAAACATCACTTCATTGTAGGCCTCACTGATGATGTCACCTAGCATCTGAATGAAAGCAAGCCAGCTCGGCGAGCAAGTCAACAACCTCACCCACAACACAAGCTACAAATCTTTGCTATGACTTTATGTATCTTAGCTGACCTAATAGGGTCATTTTCTTTTTTTTTTGGCATACCCTAATTAAGTAGGAGGTGGCTGAATTAGCAATAGCTGCCCTTACAATCTTCTGGTTTAGAATTGAGGGAGTTGATTTAGGATTCTGACAGTGCTTGCCAAAGAGAGTCACTTTCATCTGGTTTCCTTTTGCACTGACCACTGCCCAGAAGGTGGTATCCCTCTGCTCTTCTGTGGACCCAGCAGCTACTTTGCACCCTCAGAGACTTCCTTCTCTAGTACAACAATATCTGCAGCAGCCCATTAAATACTGTTGTTGCAAACTGTTTCCTGAACTCAACATTCACACTCTGAATCAAAGACTTTTCTGAACGTTGGGAAACCTCCCAAAATATTTTACTGAGTGTGACCTCAAAAATTACAAAGTGACCTGTGCTTTACACATAATTAGTCATGGATTCAGCTGTGCCTTACTTCCTAATCATTCTATGTGTAAAGAACATGTATCTAACTTGTCAATTCCAAATTGCACCTTCCTCAATATTGTCTCCTCAAATGTTAGGAGCAATGCTTTTAGATTTTGTGGTAGTAGAAATTTTAAGAATTTAAAACTATCATTACTGCATTGAAGCTGAGAACAACTTCTGGAGTCTGCAACTGTGGAATTAAACATGAAAATCCAGACATTACTGACAGTGATTCAGCATTTCTCCACAGGGCACAATGGTAAAGTGCCTGAAGACAGCAATTAATTAGAAATTGAACTGATAAGAATTCCCTCTGTTCCGAGTTAATGTGATGTGGAGGTGCCAGTGTTAGACTGGGGTGGACAAAGTCAGAAGTTGCCTGATGAAGGAACAGTGCGGTGAAAGTTTGTGATTTTAAATAATCCTGTTGGACTATAACCTGATGTCATGTGACTTCTGACTGAGCTAATGTAACACTTTCAATCCTTAAAAGGTGACTTCTTTTCTAGGGGGTGTAACTATGTTTTCATCCCCATCATCACTTTGTCAGCGTCTGCAAAATTAGGACCTACCTATCACTTTCACAATACCTTTTCTTAAAAAAATCTCAAAGCATGAATTTCCCTTCATATGTACAGGTTAATTTATCAGCATCCCTTTTTTCCTGTGATTGTGATTATTTGAAATTTGGAATTCTTGCTTTTGTCCTGATGAATTAAGATGAAAAATTTCGGCAACATGCTCTCTTTTTGGGAATTTTGAATTTCTGCACAATCAAGCAATGTTAGAAAGTTATTATATTGTGACACCACATCAGGCTATAGCACTGCTACAGTTTGATAACTCTACTGGAAGCAATTCTCCTAAAAGTAAAAGGTTTCTGTGATAACAAGCATGGGGCTGGATGAACACAGCAGGTCAAGCAGCATCACAGGAGCAGGTTTCTGTGATTTGCTTTAAGGTGAGTTATAAAACGTTTTTCATTTATTTAGTCATTTCACACTAAATAGGATCATAGGAACAGTAGTACGGCCATTCAGCCCCTCAAGCCTGTTCCACCATTCAATGAGATCATGTGACCTATTTCCATTTACCTGCCTTTGATCCGTATCCCTCAGTGCCTTTCCCTAACAAAAATTTATCCATCTCAATTTTATAATTAGCAACGATCTAGTGTCCATTGCCATTTTTGGAAGAGAGTTCCAAATATCTGCCACCCTTTGTATGTAGAAGTGCTTCCTAACATCTCTCCTGAATGGTCTAGTCCTAATTTTTAGATTATTTTCCTTAGTTCTAGAATCTCCCACCAATGGAAATAATTTATCTTTATCTACCCTGTCTTTTTTTTTGTGAATACCTTGAAGACTTTGATCTGATCACCCTTAACCTTCTAAATTTGAGAGAAAATAGGCCTAATTTATATAATCTTTCCTCATAACTTAACCCCTGAAGTCCAGCTATCATTTTTATAAACCTATACTGTTGTCCCTCCAACACCAATATATCCTTCCCAAGGTGTAGTTCCCAGATCTTCTCACAGTACTACAAGTGGGGTCTAACCAAGGTATTGTGTAATTGCATCATAACTTCTGTATCCTTATACTCCAGTCCTCTAGATATAGCTTTCTTGATTATTTTCTGCACCAGGATCACGACATTTTGAAGATCTATGCAGCTGAAACCCCCGAGTCTCTTTGGACATCCATTGTAGTTAACTTGATACCATTTAGAAAGCATACTGATCTATCCTTTGATTTGATTTATTCTTGTCACATTTACCATGAAAAGTGTTGTTTTGCGTGCTCTACAGGCAAATCATACCATACAGAGTGCGTCAGGACAGCAGAACAAAGTACAGAATACAATGTTATAGCCGCAGAGAAGGTACAGAGGGAAAGGGTTCAGCATTAATATTTGAGAGATCCGTTCAAAAGTCTGATAACAACAGGGAAGAAGCTGTTCTTGAATTTGTCTGTACATGTATTCAAACATTTACATCTTCTGCCTGATGGAAGAGGGTGGAAGAAAGGACAACCGGGGTGAAGAGGGTCTTCGATTATTTTTGTTGCTTTCTTGAGGCAGCGGGAAGTGTAGCTGGAGTCAATGAATGGAAGACTGGTTTGAGTGAAGGACTGGGCTGTATTCACAACTCTCTTGTTTCTTGTGGTCTTGGGAAGAGCAGTTACCATACCCCACTATTATGCATCCCATCCACATAGGATGCTTTCTATGGTGCATCTATAAAAATTAGTCAGTGTCTTTGTGAACATGCCAAATTTCCTTAGCCTCCTGAGGAAGTAAAGATATTGTGCTTTCATGACCATCATATTGAGATGGGTGAATCAGGACAGATTGTTGGTGATCATTGCTCCCAAGAACTTTGTTGTCTAAAATTTCACATTTAGAAAATGTTCTGGAGGAGTGTTTTGCATAAATTAATTTGGAAGAAGCAAGAAGCAATGCGATATTGGCTAAATAATCTGCTTTAATAGCATCGGTTGTGGGCTAAATATTGGCCAGGATAGTGAGCAGAACCCTCTATCTTTTTTTTGGTACAGCGCACTAGATTGTTTTACAGCCACCTGACTGGGCAGTCTGTTTAACATGCTTCCAAAATACAGCACTTCCAACAATGTATTACTAGCTTCAGTACTACAATAGAGTACTAGTGTCAATTATTAAAACTTCATTCATGGCAAGTGACAATTGTTGATGTAGCTGTTTTCTACCTTATTTCAATAACTCTATTAAATAAGATAATCTTCTTGTGAAATGTTTGAGCAGCTCCACATAGTGGGAAGAAAAGGAGGACAAAATTTAGAGTTTTGGTGGTGGGATGAACTTCTCTGAACTTTAAAGGCAGGTTGCGGCTCCTATTGGCAAGCCTTTCTGCAAACATTTGTATATCATGAGTGGCCATTAAAAGGCCAGCTCACCACATTTAAGTTCCCCATTCCTAATTACATTCCCCCTGATTGAGAGGTCTATGCATTGAAATACCTGACTGTGTATAAGAGGTGTGCACCTGATAAGTGGACATTAGAGTGGACAATGACCATAAACATTAAGTTATTCATTGAGATCACTGCCAACAAGCCAAGCTACAGAGATGCTGGACAAGTGAAGAAGAATGTACGGGGAAGGGTGGAGCTGAGTCTGGGCAGGGAATGGAGTATGGGGAGTCAGGAGAGGAAAACTAATTGGGACAGGCTGTGAGGGTGACCAGTGAAAGTGAATAAAGGTCATCATATCAGTCATAGCATGGTCCTTTTGTTGATTTGGGGAGCAACTGTCAGGGTGGTTATGGCGAGGGCTATGTTGAAAGGGTGTGATTGCTGACGTCCAGATTTGGGGTTTCCGGATTTAAGGTAGAGTGATGCAGAGAAAGCAATCACAAGGTGAGTGAGGAGTTCAAATCAGTTGGACAGGAGTCATGAATGGATATAAATGTCCAAAGATGGGTGTTTGAAAGTTTACAGTGCAGCTGGTGCCCAGAACAGGAGGGGGTCAAGGTGAGGACTGGCATTGGGACGTTGATGGATATGTGCTTAGGGGGTGTGTCAAACAGATATTTAAAGATAACGAAATAGGGCCAAATGGAATAGGGGAGGTTCAAGGGAAACATGGAGGAGAGGAATGTGAATATAAGGTTCCTCCAGAATGGTGGGAAGAACTTTGTGGTTGATGGAGGGGAGATCGATAAGTGCCTGATCTCTGTAAACACGTCATACATGCTACTTCCCTGTGTAAGTCTCAGTGCAATTCTTTGATGAAAGCTATGATGCGAGTTGGGTCTTCTTGGATGGGAAGAGTTAATGCTGTGCCTTTGGAGTGGATCAAAGAGGCAATCTACTAATTATGAGTTCACTTGGTGGAGAAACATGCTGAGCTGTGATCTCCTCTCTATATTTGGTTGACCAAGAAAGCAGCAGTGCTGCATGGCTCATGAGTATATCATACTGATTGGCATCTCCTGCCTATTGTGGGAGGGAAGAGAGGAAGGGAGGAGGCACTTGGAACATCCCAAGGCACCAGATGAGGAACACACTCAATGTGCCATGTTGGAACTGCAAAGTCACTGGGTTGCATTGGAATATTGGCAAGGCTCTACCAAATGTGCCTTAATGGAAAGAAACTGAATAGTGCCAAAGGGAGGCTGTATACGCATAGCTTTCACAAGATGCTGGGATGCAGCAGTCAGTGCAACAATGTCATTTGCACAAAATCATATATCATAGGGATTGCAGTTACCTGCAGGTGAGTAACAGACAATGCCAGAGGTGGTCTAGGATGTCCTAGGATAGTTATATCACATATTTCCAAAAAGGATTTGACAAGCTGCCTCACCGGATGCTGCTAAATAAGATAAGAGCCCATGGTGTTAAGGGAAAAGCACTTGCATGGATAGAGGGCTGGCAGAAGGCAGAGAGTGGGGTTAAAGGGGTCTTTTCCAGGATGGTAGCCAGTGAATGATGGAGTTCCAAAGGGGTCCGTGTTTACGATCACAACTATTCACATTATACATTAACAATCTGGACAAAGGAACTGAGGACATTGCTGCTAAGTTTGCAGATGACACAAAGAAAGCTGGAGGGATAGGGAGTCTTCAGGAAGTGGGGAGGCTGCAAGAAGACTTGGATAGATGAAGCAATTGGGCACAGACATGGCAGAC
This sequence comes from Ginglymostoma cirratum, assembly GCA_024137785.1. NCBI lineage: Eukaryota > Metazoa > Chordata > Chondrichthyes > Orectolobiformes > Ginglymostomatidae > Ginglymostoma > Ginglymostoma cirratum. Next base: position 25,333,388 of record JAHRHZ010000009.1, on the reverse strand, counting down.
AGAATACAACATAGGAAAGTGTGAGGTTATGTGCTTTGGAAGGAAAAATAGACGCATAGATTCTTTTCTAAACAGAGAAAAGGTTTTGAAAACCTGAAGCGCAAAAGGACTTGGGAGTCCTAGTTCAGGATCCTCTTGAGGTTAAATTGTAGGTTCATTTGGCAGTTAGGAAGGCAAATGCAATGTTTGCATCTGTATTAAGAGGGTTAGAATACAAGAGCAGAACTGTACTGCTGAGGCTATATAAGGGTCTGGCCAGGCCACATTTGGAATATTGTAAGCAATTTGGAGCTTCATATCTAAGGAAAGATGTGCTTTTTATTTAATTCATTTTTAGGACATGGGTGTTGCTGGCTGGCCAGCATTTATTTTCCATCCTTGGCTGCCATTGAGAAGGTGATGGTGAGCAGCTTTCTTGAATTGCTGCAGTCCATGTGCAGTTGATAGATGTATAATGCCTACAGGGAGGGAATTAGGGATGGGCAAGAAATGCTGGCCAGCCAGCGACGCCCATGTCCCACAAATGAGTAGAAAAAAAATTCCAGAATTTTGACCCAGTGACAGTGAAGGATTGGCATTATATTTCTAAGCCAGGATGGTGAGTGTCATGGAGGAGAACGTTCAGATTGTGGTGCTCGCAGGTATCTGCTGCCCTTTTCCTTTGATACGGAACTGGTAGTGAGTTTGGAAGGTGCAGTTTGTTGAATTCCTAAAGTGCATCTTGTAGAATGTACATACTGCTGCTATGGAACATTGCTGATGGAAGGAGTTAATGTTTGTGGATATGGTACCAAATAAGTGGGCTGGTTTGTCCTGGATGGTGCCAAGTGTCTTCAGTGTTGTTGGGGCTGCATACATTCAGGCAATTAGAGAGTATTCAATCACAGTCCTGACTTGTGCCTTGTGATAATGGACAGACTTTAGGGTTGCAGCAGTTGAGTCATTCACCACTGTATTCTCAGCCTCTGACCTGCTCTTGTGCCCACTGTGTTTATGTGGCGAGTCCAGTTGAGTTTCTTGTCAATGGTAACCCTTAGGATGTTGACAGTGAGGAATTCAGTGATAGTAACACCATTAAATATCAAGGGACAATGGTTAGATTGCCTCTTAAAGGAGATGTTCATTTCCAGTGGCAGAGATGTTACTTGCCACTTGTCAGCTCAAGCCTGAATATTGTCTACATTTGTTACATTCGAAAATGGACTACTTCAGTTTATGGGGAATTACAAATGGCTCTGAGCACTGAACAATCATTGGTGAACATCCCCACTTCAGATCTTATGAGAGAGGGAAGGTCATTGACGAATCAGCTGAAGATGGTTGGGCAGAGAACACTACCCTGAGGGACTCCTGCAGAGATATCCTGGACCTGAGATGATTGACCTCCAACAACCACAACCATCTACCTATGTACCAGGTATGACTCCAACCAGCAGAGAGTTTGCCCCCTAGCAACCATTAATTCCAGTTTGTGCCACACTCAATCGAATTTAGCCTTGATGTCAAGGACTGTCATTCTCACTTCACCTTTGGAATTCCTGTTTTGTCCATGTTTGAACCAAGTCTGGAATGAGGTCAGGAGCTGAGTGGCTTCGGTGGAAAACAAATTGGGTGTCACTGAGCAGATTATTGCTGCTCAGGTGCTGCTTGATAGCACTGTTGATAACACCTTCCGTCACTTAACTGATGATTGAGAGTAGACTGATGGGGCGGTAATTGGCTAGGTTGGATTTGTCCTGCTTTTTGTGCATAGCACACATTGTCAGGTCGATGCCAGTGTTGTAACTGCACTGGAAGAGTTTGGCCAAAGTAGTTGCAAGTTCTCGAACACTAGCCTTCAGTACTATTGCCGGAATGTTGTCAGGGCTTGTTGTCTTTGCAGTATACAGTGCCTCTAACCAGGAACTAGATATCACATGGAATATAATGAATTGGCTGAAGACTGGTATTCCTAATGCTAGGGAACACTATGGAAGCTGAAAAGGATCATCAACTCGGCACTTCTGGCTGTAGATTGCTGTAAATGCTTCAGTGTTATCTTTTCAACTGATGTGTTGAGCTCTTCCATCATTGAGGATGAGGATATACGAGGAGACTCCTCTTCCAGTGAGTTGTTTAATTGTGTACCAACATTCACAAAGGGACATTGCAGGACTGCAATCCTTAGATCTGATCCATTGCTTGTGGGATCACTTAGCTCTGTCAATCACTTGTTGCTTATACTTTTTGGCATGTAAGTAGTCCTGTTTGGTATCTTCACCAGGACAACACCTCATGTTCAGGTATGCCTGGCTCTGCTCCTTCGCATATCCTCCTGCAGATTCCATTGAACCAGGGTTGATCTCCTGGGTTGATGGAATTGTTTGAGTGGGAGAATAACAGGCTATGTGCTGGAGTACAATTCTACTGCTGTTGATGGCCACAGCGCCTCATGGATTTTCAGTCTTGAGTTGCTAGATCTGTTCAAAGCCTGTTCCATTTAGCACGGTGATAGTGCCACACAATACAATGGAGGTTATGCTCAACATGAAGGTGACACAAGGACTGTGCGGTGGTCACTCTTATCAATACTGTCATCGACAGATGCATCTGCAATTGAAAGGTTGGTAAGGACAAGGTCAAGAATGTTTTTCCCACATATTGGTTCCCTCACCACCAGCTGTAGACTCAGCCTAGCAGCTATGTTCTTTAGGGCCCCACCAGCTGAAATAATAGTGATACTACCATGTCACTCATAGTGGTGAACATTGAAATCCCCCACCCAGTGTATATTTTGTGCCCTTGCCACCATCAGTACTTCTTCCAACTGTTGTTCGACATTGAGGAATACTGATTCATTAGCTGAGGGAGGATGGTACATGGTAATCAGCAGGAGGTTTCCTTGTTTGTATTTAACCTAAAGCCATGAGACATCATGGGACCAGATCAATGTTGAGGAATCCCAGGCCAACTCCCATCTGACTGTATGCCACTGTGCCACCACCTCTGCTGGATCGGTTCTGCTGGTGGGACAGAACATATCCAGGGATGGTGATGGTGGTATCTGGGACACTGTCTGTAAGGTATGATTCTGTGAATATGAATGTGTCAGGCTGTTGCTTGACTAGTCTGTGAGACAGCTGTCCCAATTTTGCCACTAACCCCGAGACGTTAGTAAGAAGGACTTTGCTGGGTTGACAGGGCTGTTTCTGCCAATGTCATTTCCAGTGCCAAGATCAATGCCAGGTAGGCCATCTGGTTTCATTTCTTTGTTGAGACTTCGTAGTGATTGATATATGTGGGTAGCTTGCTGGACCATTTCAGAGGGCAATTGAGAGTCAACCACATTGCTGTGGGTCTGGAATTATATGTAGGCCAGGAGAGGAAGGCAGATTTCCTTTCCTGAAGGATATTTGACGGCCAGATAGGATTTTCTGACAATCAGCAATGGTTTCATGGTCATCAGTATATTCTTACTTCCAGATATTTTTCATTGAATTCAAATTCCACCATCTGCTATGCTGGGATTCAAACTCAGGTCACCACAACATTAGTGAGTTTCTGGATTAATATTCCAATGATAATACCACTAGCCATCATCTCCCCCACCAATGCAACCATTGGTCCAGAGGAGGTTTATAAGAATGATCCCAGGGATAAAGGGTTTGTCATATGAGGAGCGGTTGCGGACTCTCAGTCTGTATGTGATGGAGTTTAGAAGGATTAATGGGATCTGATTGAATCTTAGAGGATATGAGAGGCCTGGATAGAGTGGATGTGGAGAAGATAGTTCCACTAGCTGGAGACACTAGGGCTCAAGGGCAAAGCTTCAGAACAAAGGGATGACCTTTAGAAATGAGATGAGGGGGAATTTCTTCAGCCAGATTGGTGACTCTGTAGAATTCATTGCTGCAAAGGCTGTGGAGGCCAATTCTGTTGAATGGATTTAAAACAGAGATAGATGAGTTTTTGATTGGTAAGGGCATCAAGAGTTATGGGGAGAAGGCAGGAGGATGGCTTGAGAAACATATCAACCTAGGTTGAATGGTAGAGCATACTCGTTGGGCCAATGACCTAATTCTGCCCCTATATCTTATGCTCTTATGCCAGCTGCTTATGATGATCAGAGCCCATAAGGATTAGGAGGCAATGCCATGCTGGTGGCATTAAAGATGATGTTATCCCTAAACTTCTTTCAGTGGATTCTGTAAGGGTTTTAACAGAGACCTGTGTGGGATTTCCCATCATCCGCACATAAATGGGAACTGACAGACGCTCTCTTCAGGAAAGTGCATGATTCTGAGAACCAGAGAACAAGTGCATTGGGCTTTGTCACTGCACAAGCGGCCCTGAGAGCTCCAGGGCAGAAGCCAGCTGAATTCATTAACAATGCTAGGCACTGCACATCTGCAGCCATGCTTCTTTCAGCCTGAAATAAAGACCATATAACAGTTGGCTTCCAAAGTGACCGTTGCACCTGAATTTCAGTGATTTCTGATCGAGGACTCACAGATCCCTATCTACATACATAAACACTTCCCAATCTTTCACTATTTAGGAACTACTCCACGTCAGTAGATGTCCTACAAAACTGTTGAATTATTCCATAACAAGTTCTCATTGCCATGTTCTTGCACTTTCAGTTAGCCTGCCTACTTGGCTTTGAGGCCTCTTTATAACATCTGCACAACTCACAGCAGAACAACAGCAAGTTGAAGTGGCTGCAGACATGACTCAGGCAGCACCCATAGAGGGATCAAGATGTGTCTCCAAACCTGTCGGCTTGAATATGGTATTCCAAGGCCACAAACTCCCAAATGATAGATAAGGATCACAACTACACGTCAGAAGACTCAGAGATGACTTAACTAAGCTGATGATGTGAAGCAATAAAAAAGTGCCGCTATTGTCCCACATTATTTGAGATTGATGGGTGATGAAGTGAAACACCCAAGAAGGTCATGACCATTGGAGCAGCCTTCAGCATTACAAGAATATCACAAACGTCGAGTACAATCAGATTTACATTTATAAGTGCAATTACTATATACAATACTATGTATATCTGTACTATCTATTTGATTTTGCTGTTTAGTCATCTTTCATTTCCTATGATTACATCTGTATGCTTTTTCACCATACACAGCTCAGGTAGGGGCAGTCTATTCACTGCTACCCTCTTTTGACTGAATGACTTTGGCCACCATCCTCTGACAGTGTAAGACCAAGGGAGGATCTTCAGCACAGATGCAGGTGCACGTCCCTCTGCCTAACCTGTTGGAAGTGATGGGGTAACTGTCAGAGGGAAGGCGGACCAGCGGGGCACCCTTGGAGTGCCATAGGATGGACAAATCAGTATCCTTGTTTGGCTCTTCTTCCTGTCAGTGTATGATCACACAATGCTGACACCTTGAGGTGAAGAGGTACCTGAAGGGAGACCAAGTTCCTCATTCCCTGGTCACATTGCCTTTGATGCTATGTGCCCATGATTACAATGATGGAGTTAGATCCAAGCACATATCCAGCAACAACTGTGTGTTCTCTTAGACCTGGGTCTCCAAAGCAGCCATCACCCTTTCTATGAGGACTGTTAAGTGCTTGCATGCCAGAACCATGACACTAGGCCAAGATCAGTAGGAATCCTAGTTTGTTGTATTCTGTTGACAGCCCCTGGCAACTCTGCCCAATGTTCCCCTGTCTTTTTCTGCATCTCTGAAAATTTTTTTTACATGATTGAGTCCAGAGGCTCATTGCCCAAGTGGGACTCAGCAGGTGTCTGATTCCCAGCAGTCCACTGTATGTCAGACACCTCAGTTCTCCCATCCTCCATCAGCTGCAGAACCCTTTCTGTTTGTGCTCACCCAATTGTGACCGTGAGCAGATTCTGCTCTGCTCCATAAACCTTATCCCAGTTAATGCAACTTGCTGCCACTCACTGTGATGGCTCACATCAGAACAATAATTATTTCAGTGGAAGTACCAGAGAATGTGTATCTGTAGAGCTATAGCGCACCAAGAAATAAAGGCTTTCAGAAGAGGAAAGGAGGAGTGGGGTGAAAATTGATGAGCATAAACAATAAAAACACAAAGTAGGCTTTACATCAGTCAGAGTAAATTGCATTATAAAAAGCTAACTGAATAGTCCTCTATCATATTAACATATGAATGGGATTATAATTAGCCTGCTGAATGGCACCCTGATTTATTTGCAACCACTCTTCTGAAGTTCAAAGTGAGATATGGACAAAAAAAAATTGGCTTCCAGCATAAAATTGTATTATTACTTTACATAATTAGTATTTTCAATCTTGATGCAATTTTTGTTTTTGAAAGTCCATGCCTGTAAATCTAGCTGTATCCAGAACTGTATTAGCATGAGGGGGCTGTGGTGCCACAAAAGACTTGTCACCCTTTTGGAATGTACCCAACCTTGGTGTTGGTGAAAACATTAAACTTCCTTTTTCTCAGTTTGGATACAGTAGCTAAATTACACAGTTACATGATTAAGGCACAGCATGTAGTTAAAAATATAGTTCTCAATTACGCTTATATATACCAGCATCCAACTATTAATTGTTTAAAATTGATAATGATTAAATATGCTCAGAACAAATCATTTTGTCAGAATCTACTAAACAGCACGAACAATTTTGGCAATTTGGGGATGTCATTAAAATTGTTTGTATTGACAATTCGCACCAAAATTGTAAGTTTTGGTAAAATATGCTCTGGATGATTAGACAACGTATTTTATTATCTTGTTTATATTATAATGCAACTTTGAAAAGTACATGTAAATATATAGCTCAGAAACAGACCTTTTGATCATCTGTGCTGGTGTTTATGGTCCACATGAAATTCCTACCACTTGTACTTCATTTAATCCTATCAGTGTAACATTTTTTACCTTTTGTTCCTCATGGCTCCTCTAGCTTTCCTCCCATGTATCTATTCAGGTGAACTGTTCCTTCTAAAAATCACATTTTAACCATTCTCTTGGTTAAAAAATATATCCTGAATCCTTTATTGGATTTATAGTGACTATCTTATACTTATTATCGTTTGTTTTGGACTGCCCCCACAGATGGAAATATCTTCTCTACATTGTCCCTATAAAGTTACTTCATAATTTTAACAACCTCTAACAAGTCACTCCTTTGTCTTCTGTATTCTTGAGAAAATAGCCCTTGTCTGTTCAGTCTAGCCTGATAGTTATAACTTCCCTGTTCTGGGGTTATTATTGTAAAACTTTGTGGCCCTTCTCTTCTGCCTCTACATGGGAATATATTGACCAGAACATTGCGCAGTGGTAAGAAATTCTGTGGAACTGCAATGCAAGCTGCTTTTATATTACACAAGAATAGTGCTGGTGGATCTTGTGAAGCTGACCAGAAGTAAATTTGGCAAAATACACTGAAACCAATGGAAGAGAAGATAATAAGATTCAAATTAGAAGCTAAGGTTCCGAAGAAATCCTTCAGCCAAAACTCCACGGCCAGTTCTACCTCTGAATTAATGACACTGCCACCGGAGGCCTGGGAGATCAATTCTTCAACTGGACTTGGGGTCCCCCAGGGCAGTATTCAAAGCCTAATTTACCCATGTCCTCATTCAGTGGCTTTCTTCACAGTTAGATGAAATAATTGGCCAGTTTGAATGTTTTTTGAATACAATTTGTATTAAATTAAAAGCTGTATACCCTCTTTTCCACATTTAGGGAAGGATAAATACTGTCTACGTGCACTCTAACTTGCAGCATAATGTATTGCACATGTTTTCATTCTTGTATGACACTTAGATTCAGAAAAGAATTAAGGTTGATGAAATTCACCTATGTTATAATCACCTTTTTATGTTTCTGTATTGATGTTGGATTATTTCAGTTGACCATAAATTTATAAAAGCAGTTGATGATGAATTCAGTAGAGATGTCCTGGACCTGAGATCATTGGCTCATATAATTACACTCCTTTCAGTTTGTGGGCCAGAGATGACTCCAGCCTCTGGATAGCTTTTTTCTGATCCCCTTTCTTTTCAGTGTTACTAAAGTTCCTTCATCCCATAGTCAGCAAATTTTGCCTTAATATCCGGGGCAGTCACTCCCGTCTCACTTCACCTCACCTCACCTGAGGAGTTCAGATGTTTTCTTATGCTTGAGCGATGGTGGTTCAGGAAATCTGGACCCGAGCTTATAGAGGTTTATAAAATTATGAGATTTATGGATAGCCAAGGTCTTTTTCCCAGTTAGGGGAGTCCATACCTACAGAGCATAGGCTTAAGATTAGAGGGGAAAGATATAAAAGGGACTTAAGCGGCATCTTTTTTCACATAGAGGGTGGTGCATATATGGAATGAGCTTCAAGATGGAGCAGTGGAGGCTGGTACAATACAACATTTAAAAGTAATCTGGATGTGTATATGAATAGGAAGGATTTAGAGGGATATGCTCGCAATGGAACTAGATAAATTTAGGATATCTGGTCAGCATGGACGAATTGGACTGAAGGGTATGTTTCCATGCTGCATAACTCTATGGCTATGACTCTGTGAGTGTTCCTGGTGGAATCCAAACTAAGCATCCTTAGTTATAGAATTGCCTATTGATGTTTAAGTGCCACTTGATGGCACTGTTACTACCTGCCTCAATTAGTTTTCAGGGCGTCCGGATATGATTCACCCTCCTATGACAGAACATACATTGACAATATTCCAAATTAGAGCTATGCTGGATGAGGTTGACTAAGTGCTGTACATCTGCACCTTAACGGCTGGGAAAGTGTTAGTGCTCAGAGCCTTTGCTTTGCCCATGGAGTGAATCAAATTAGCTAAAGAGTGGTAACTGTGACGGCACCACAGAAAGTGACTAAGAAGGATCATCTGTACAACACTGCTGCCTGAAGATTAAGTGGCTTATATTTTGTTCTGGCATGTTGCTTTCGACTATCATTGAAGATTGGTATGTCCGTAGGGCCTTCTCCTTCTGTTACCTTCCTGCATAGATACTATAGTATCTAAACATAGAACAGGATGTGAATCATCCCCAAAAATCATAACTACTTTCAATATTTAAGAGAAACATTTATTTCCTTTCCGTCCCTTCTATCACAATTGCCTTTAAGGGTAAGGATTTTGGCTCTTAATGATCTCTGCTCTCCTGCAATTTGTTTTTTAGAAAAGTAGGTATTTTAAAAGGTTCCTTGTGGGCTCACCATACTGTTTGTGCTAAGAACTAAGTCACATTTCTGGCAGACGCACAGAAATTCCATCGGTATATCAGCCCTTACTTTAAATGGAGAAACCATCATCCAGGCTTAGTATCATTTACGATCTATCAGTTGATGCCAAATAAAAATTCCTCTCCCAGTCAAGCTACCAGGGAGTGAACATACCCTTCTAGGAGGAGTCAGAGTACAGTGTTCAATAGAGATTATGATCCAAAGTCAAGAGTGCAAACAAAATCCAGTGTTGTAGATGCTTGATCTCTTTAGAAGCTATTTGTACAATTATATGAACAAGCCCTTGGTTGTGATTTTTAATGACGAACTAATCCCTGTCTTTAAAGGGATAATGAAACTATTTTGACCAAACTGTCCGAAATGTCTGCAGCACTAGAACGAGCAGAGTCATGTAAGGAGGTCTGTAGAATGTTCATGAAAGTTGTAACTAACAAGGCTGAAAGGCTGAATAATTATTTGTGTACTCTTCCTACTACCACCTAGTGATCAAGTTCACATTACAGGAAGTTAATATTGCCAAAGTAATTGAATTATTAAGCACCTGTGTAAGGAACAGAAAGACATCCGAGATCTTGTAACATTTGAAAGACCTGTTTCTGTGCTGTACTGTTCGATATTCTATGTTCTATTTATATCTTTTGTATATGCAGACTGTTGCACAAAAGATAACCATCCACTGCTTCATCAAGTTGGAGCTTCTGGATTAGCAAAGAGATGCATATGCACCTGAGAGGTTCTGATATGTTCATTAACCTAATGACTGCAGTTGGTTGAAGAATTTATCTAGGGTTGTTAGATTTAGTAAAATCAAACTCAAAAAGAGACAATGTTTTATATTTCTATCTATATCAAAATAGATCAAATTAAGATAATTTCTGAATCTTCAACTTTACATTCCTTGTTTATTACACAACCTCTGTAAATTTCTGGGATAACGAACAGATATTTTATTAACAGTACACTGCCTTGCTTACACCGCACTGTTTTGGTTTTGCTGTCCATTTGCCACTTGATTAAAAAAAAAGTTGCTAATACTTTGGCACCTTGAAGTGGTCTTTCCCTTGAAGAAGACATTCACCCAAGCACATTCTGTAATGAGGTAACTATTAAAAAAAACGAAACGCTGGGAAATTGCAGACTGTCAAAGCTTAATAGTTGTGGGCATTTAAAACCATATGCACCAGACAGCTCTAAAATTCCCAGCTACTCATTTATTGATTATAAGCATGGACTTTCTACTTAAAAATTTAACAAGGGAGTCGCAAAGCACCTAGTTACCTACTTATCAATTATTAACTGCGCAATCTCAAACTCCCTTCAGTGGCAACTTGGGGCTAGGGTTTATTTGGAGTTGGGATCTAATCCAATCACATTTACATAGATTTTCTGCCTTTGTTTAGTTTTTATCAGGTGCAACCAAAAACAGGGAGTGTTAAATAACTTGTACTGCCCAGCAGCAAGTCAATGTTAGTGAAGTTAGACTAGGTGACGTGATGACCTCTCAGAGATGTTTGAAAATCTTAAGTGAGATGGAATAATTGAATATGGAGCACCTAATTGATACTTAGTGACAAAGTTAATGATCAGGACAGGGATGGTGATTGACTGGAACTTGCTGTGCTCTCCCAGCCTGCTAAAGGGACATCAGCTTGATGCAATTATATTAGGCAAAATTACCTTTCAAGTGACAAATGTGAGGCTATGAGTTCAATTGCAACAAAATGCATGATTGTGCCACTTAGATGTACACAAAAATACTGCACTGATTCTTTTCCTGTCTGAAGCACAAACTTGATATAAATGTCACCCTTAATAAGATGCTAGTCTAGGTACTTTGATACACTAATAAAAGGACCAATATTAAGTTTTTCAAGGGTGGAGTGTGGAGTGGATTAGAAACTCACTGCTGCTTCAGAAATAAAACTGAAGCCTAATTTAGTACCCCCTGGTCAATGTGAATCTGCTCGGGGATCAGAAGCAGAGCAAAATGAAGTAGCTCAGATAGCCACTGGCCCAACACCAGGTCAGTGGCCCGTCTTAGATGAGCCTTGCAATGGTGAAGTGGAGGAAGGGGGAGCAGTCTGCCACAGAGGAGGTCATAAATTGTTCACAGAGTCCAGTAGGATATCCCTGCTCCTCCTAGCCCTATAAGGAAACTTTAGAAAAACTTACTTATAGGGCCCTGATTTTTTTCCTCTCCCACTGTTATATTGTTATAATAATCATAAAGAACTGGGGGACTAGGTGCCACGTGACTGCATAGTCCCAGATGTCACACTCACTGCAGCACTGAAATGCAACAGTGTACCTGTTTATCAGTGCACCAGCCACAGGGAGAGCTGAAAGAAATGAGGATCCAGCATTTTGTATCTAAATTCACTTATAGGAACCAGACAACATAACACCTAGTGTCTTCACTCACCGAGAAATTCATCCGGCTTGATTCTTAGAGTGAAGTTAAAATTGCATCTGGGTTGTGATGATGTCATTCACATCCAAAGTGTCATAGGTAAAAAGGACAGGTGAGCAAGTTAAAAATGCCAAGTGTGATAATTTATAAGATTTATAAGATCTTTTTGTTTTGGGCTCATGTGCTAAAATAAGAACTATGAAGAGGGTTACGCAAACTTCTCTGGATCCTGCCTGGCAGTTTGCCTAAATGCTTGGATTGATAGGAGTTAAAAGGAGGTCCAGATTGTCTTACTAAGACGAATTTGTAATCTACAAATCAATGGCAGCAGCCCATCTCCAAAGTCCCAGAAAAATGTTGAGAATGTTGATTGCAGTCAGCTATGCTTTAAACTGTCTACTTATTTTCAAAATAAAAACAGTTGGTCTCTCAAGGATCGCAAGTCGGAATTACTACCTGTGTGCAAGGCCTAAATGATTCAACTCGCCATAGGAACGATTGCAGAGGAAATTGTTGTAGAAATCAGGTCACACGTTTTCTTAAAATATCACTGAATACCACAGTGGGTTAATTTTCCAGAATCCGGGAATGAGAGAGACAACTAGAGATTGAAGGACTGTACTATCTACCATGCTGCAATATAAGATTCAAGCTCAAGTTTGGATCGAAAATCCCAAAATTGTGAGGAGTTAAAATGAGGCCATGAGATTCACCTAGCTTGAGCTAGATAGAGGATCTCCAGTAATATTTGCCATGAATACTCACCATGAGAAACAGTTCTGGAGTTAGAAGATACCTCGCTAAAAACAAAAGAACAGAAGTAAACCCTTGAGAATCATTTTGGTCTGACTCTGGGAGAATTCAATGCCTATTTAAAGACCAGTGAATACAACATATATCTATGAAGTGTGTGTGCTTGTGCTAAGAGTAAAGACGAATATGTTCTGCTCTATTTAAAATACAAGTTGACTGCAAAGATAGGCTCCAAATATCATTCTGGCATTAAGTGTGTAGTGGTAAGAGAAAAAAACCTGACCTTTAAAATTGGTTTTAAAAATAGACATCTGCACTCCCTAATGGGAGGTGGGCCAGATTGGAAGTTGAGGCATGTGACCAGGAAGGAACTGAGCAGTTTGTTCCATTCTAAAGGAGACCAAATGGAAAGTCAGCCTCGAAGTATCAATGCTGCATCAAAAACATTAAATTAGAGAATAAAAATGTAAGCCATTCTTCTAGTCATTACCGTGCACAATCTCCTTACCCCTCGTAAGTTCTGTACATGCCGACTGTCAAAGGTTTTCTATTGATCATCCACTTTGGCCCCTTATTCCCAGTGTGACACCCCATGCCCTGTTACCTGTAGCTCGTGGCCCCTTATGCCCTATATGTAAACTTAGTGCAGGCTTGCACCCACCACACTTTCCCTCTTCACCGATCATTCCAACATACCGAGTATTCATACGTTCTCATGTACACAGGAGAAAGAAGAAGCTTATTTTATTTGAGGTTCTATTTTGCAGTCTACACACTATTAAGAAAATAACATATTCTGAGAAACACATTTTAACAAGTTTCAAAAGGTTGACACTTCTTGAAAGTTTGGCACATTTTGACAAGTATTGGAAATTTTTGAGACTTCTGACAGTTTGATGGTCCTTGACATATCTGAACAGATTTACACTGCTTGTCAGTTTTATACTTCTTAACAGTCTTGACACTCTGTACAGTTCAACATTTCTCAACAAGTCTTTTACTTTTACATTTGTGACAGGTTGTGACACTTCTTGACAGGTATTGGTGGTTTTTGACACTGCTGGACAGATTTCAACAGATCTTGCGCAGGTTTTATCCTTCCAAAGTGTTTATGTCCCTTTTAACATAATAATCCCAGAGAGTACTGCCCTCTTCCCAAAAGGTACCTGACACTACCCCCCATCAGCTCCAAAGGATACCTGACCCACACTCCCAACGTGTCTAGGTATCACATCAGTATGAGTACCTCAGATCTCCAAAGGAATATGGTTATTTAAAAAAAAACTCACAATGAACAGCTTTGTTTTTGACTAGTCTAATCACCATACTCCCTCCACATTCCAGGAAACAAGCATTCAAAAATCCAATTTGAATGGACGCATTTGGTCACTTGAATGGCCAGCTGCCACTGTTAACCGCACATTCATGAACCATGGCCTATCCCCAATTATCTCTCCCTAACTGTCACTATGAAAACGGAAAATGCTAGAATCAGAGTTTAGGATTTCCAATGGAATCTGTTCTCCACAGAGCAAAAATCTGGAATGTAGTGTTAAGTCAATAGTGCTTTTGTCTTTTGTTACAGTAAATGTCTTAAAATATGAAGTCTTGTTGAATGACTCTTTCAGGTAGTAAATGGAAAGTTCTTTTCTCTTTTTCAACGTTAGCAGTCTCTATGGAAATATTTCTACAAGGTTGGCAGCAAGGTTCCAATGTAAACAAGTAACATGTATAATTCTAACTCCCCATATGCCAGGATAGTACAGTTAAAATGATGTCCATTGAACAAAATATACAGAACGTTAATAGTGAAAGATGTTGTATATAAATCCATGTTTAATTATCCAACATCCCAGCAGGAGTGGACAGGCAGCTGTATCATCATGAGTGTGCAGGGAAGAATAATGTTTGAAGAATTTATAAATACATGCTATATCCTGCATTGCAGTGGCCAGAGAGAGCCCGACATTAAGTGGGATACTCACAGCAAATGGATTGTATGATGCTCATTAAATGTAAAATGAATACACAACAGATTGACAATCTGCCTAGAGACTTATTAGCACAATCTGACCATTAGTCCCAGCTGCTTCTGAGCCAGTCTTGGCACCAGAAGAGATGTTGTTAAATTGTCTGAAAGCTGTGTGGTGTGGTGTCAAAACATGACCTGTATAAAAAAGTCATTCAGAACTCAAACCTTAAAGATTAGAAAGCAAATTAATTGGGAGCATGCTTCATAATTCTAAATGTGTTAAATTGCACAAAAGTACATCGACTAACCAAAAATAATTGTCCTTATCCTTATCAGTAATCTATAGCACTGAGAATGAACATTCTACTCAGCTGATCATATTAATGTTTATACTCCACAAGAGCCTCCTTCCAATTTATTTCATTATTCTCTGTCAGCTAACCTCTCTGCCAAGCAGAGAACATGGTGAGGTAACCTGTCTGGGGTTGCATAGGGGCTCCCAAGGTGTTCAGGTGGGGTCTCGCATTCAGGCACTCAGTGAAGGTCGACAGATCCAGCAGAGAGCTAGCTTCCTATTCTTGCCGTTTACCTTCCTGCCCCACCTCTCCCACCCTCACCGCTTAATCCCTTTCCCTCAGCATTCATCTTTGGCCTGGGATCCGGTAAATAAACCAGGACTTTGTTGGATGTAGTACCGGCAGCGGCCAGCACCTCCTGGGTGGTGTTGCCACTCATTATTTCGCTTCCAGTCTCTTGTCCTGTTGAAGACCCAGTGGAGCCCACTTTTGCATGTGATTGCCACTGAATTAAGCTGGTCTCATTCCTATTTGAGGTGACGCAGAGTCCTCGCCAGCTCTTCAGCTGATTGGCATGACTTTGGCTGTCTTCAGTAAACACTGCCTTTGCCCTTAATTTTCTTCAAGCATTCTGTAAACTTTTCTGCATTTCACCATTCCATTTCTTTCCCTTTCATTTACTCTGTCATTCCACCTGTTTAACAAAATGTATCTCCCGGCTACAATACTGGCAAAATGTATCACCAAACTTGGATATTCCAGCTGCTGGGTCTGTCCTGTTGTGTATGTTGTATGCTTTGTGATGGGGGTGGCTGGGTGTCTTGTCACTTTTGTCAAAGTCATCAGTTGTATCAGAAGGCAGTAGAACCATGCTGTATCTCACACTATATATCTCCCCAAGCCTCCTGGGCAGGTACAATATATTTTTGACAGCTCAAAGCATTGCGTGTGCATTTGTGGAGGACACTGGCAGAGATTAGCAGTTCCATCTATCCAGTATTTGTAAAAAACCCTCTATGAAGCAGCCTTTGAGGTGGAACACACCGTTAGTGGCAGGGATCAAGTGGTAGATTCTGAGGTGAGATGGATCAGACCCCACAGACTAGACATTGAGAACCTGGAACAAAAACAGAAGTTGCTGGAGAAGCTCAGCAGGTCTGGCAGTATCTGTGAAGAAAAAAATCAGGGTTAATGTTTCGGGTCCGCTGATCCTTCCTCAGAATGTGAGGAAGGTTCTGAGGAAGGGTCAATGGACCTGAAACGTTAACCCTGATTTTTTTTCTTCACTGATGCTGCCAGACCTGCTGAGCTTCTCCAGCAACTTCTGTTTGTGTTCCTGATTTACAGCATCCACAGTTCTTTCGGTTTTTATTGAGAACCTGGAAACCAGGCAGCCCTAGGTGCCAAGGCTTGTCCACTTTTAGAGATCAGCTAGAAGGTTATTACTCTGGTGGGTCAAGTAGAGAAACTATTATTGCTCCAATATAGCAGCATCTTGACCTGCCTGTTGCTGGTGAAGCAGAGGATGAGATGGACAACTTGGTATTTGTAAGTATGATCATGAGACCTTGGGGCAGGAGCAACAATGCATCTGACATTACTAAACAACAAAGATACATGAAATAGAAAGATGCTAAAGGAAGAGAGCTTGTTGGCAGAAGGTATCAGAAGTCCATGTTCCTGTGACTCACTTCTTTGTGAACAAAAGGGATTTTAGAAGTGTATTTGTCAAAGGGGCAAATTAAAGCAATATGTAATTAAAAACAGAAAATGAACTTTCTGAATATTCAACAGGAATTTCAGTATCTGTGGGCTGAATTTTCTAGGTGGGGAAACAGAATTTGGGACTCCATTTGGTGTTCTGAATCTGTCTTTGATTGGGGATACAGTTAGTCATTGGAATTTTCACTGGGACTCTCCCATGAATTGTCATTCGGTCAGGTTCCTGGTCCAGTTAGAGATGCTAAGTGCACTCTTGAAGATATAGGGCCTATCCAGCTTGACAGAAGCAGCAGGTTATAATGGAAGCTAAAGAAAAGAGATATTTCATCAATGTTTTTAAATGGCCCATGATGTCAGCTATCACTGTGATGTTGAGAGATGCAGTAATTCCCAATGTCCATTAATATAATTGAACAAGCTAAAAATTATGAATATTTCAACCTTAACTAAATGACTCAACTGTGGGAGTCCTTGTAATATTCTATTCTATTCTGGTTATAGCTGGTGCATGGAATCAAAATTAACAATGGGTTAGAATCTATCGTCCCTCTGTTCATGGGTTTGAAGGTGAGAGGCTTGTAAGATGTATGTGATCTGCAGCCACCATCTCACCCATGCCTGCTTTGTCTGCCATTTCTTAGGGGCTGGGGAGGGTGTGAGGACAGTGAATACATCGACCAGCCTGCTGAGCCATGGGCTCAATGGAGATCTTCAGTGCAATTAATGGCCAATTCTGAACCATTCCCTGCTTTACCACCATAGTACTCTGACATGGAGAGCTGTTGTCGGGTAAGAAGTTGGAAGGCATCTTTATTTTGATGTTGGCAGGGAGGAATGGTGAGGGAGGTCAGCTGTGCCCATCCTGACATACCATCTCCAAGGTTATAACCTCCCTCAAAGCTTCTGAAACCCTGCCTGCAACCAGGCTTGCCCTCAGTCCAACCTCCCGTTCTTTGGAGATTGGCAGTAGTCCTAGCAGTGGCCATTATCTAAACCTAGTGTTAGTTAGGTTACACAGCTGCTGGCCAGTAAAAACTTGAATCTCACAAACCTGAGTACCATTCAGAATGTCAGGTTTATTGATGTTCCTCATGTTCTAATTCCTGTTTAAAAGTTATTCTTGAAATTAATTTTCATCAACCTTTCAGGCAGTATTTTCTGGATCATCATTACTGAATTAATTAATTACTCCCATATCACCTCCATTTCATTTTCTAATTACCTTAAATCTGAGTCCTTTCGTGCATATCTATTGTAAACACTTTCGCTTTATTTACTCCATCCATACTCTTCAGACCTTTACATACCTTTATTGAATCTCACTTTAATTTCTCTGCTGTTAAGACAACCAACAGATTTAATTCACCTTCAGTTACTTTAAAAATTTACTCCTGTAAAGGCCAGGTATGTCAACATGGTAGTCCAAACATGAATATTCATGAAAAGAGAAACATATTGTCAATGCTATTTGTCTTGCACTCATGAAGACACATGCGAGAACAGGGCGGTATGGCTCAGTGGTTAGCACTGCTGCCTCACAGTGCCAGGGACCTGGGTTTAATTCCAGTCTTGGGTGACTGTCTACATGGAGTTTGCACATTCTCCCCGTATCTGTGCAGGTTATGTCTGGGTGCCCCGGTTTCCTCCCACAGTCCAAACATGTGCAGCTTAGGTGAATTGGCCATACTACATTGCCCATAGTGTCCACAGTCGTGCTGGTTAGGTGGATCAGCCATGTGAAATGTAGGGTTACAAGGATAGGATAGGGGGTGAGATGGTCTTCAGAGTGGACTCCATGGGCCAAATGGCCTGCTTCTCCATTGTTGGGATTTTATGATTCTAATGCCAAATTCCAAACAATCGCAACAATTTAAACTACAGGGGATAAGGATGCCAATTTTCTGTATAGTTAACTTTGATCAGCTGAGGTGTTGTCATGCCATTTTCTCTTGATTCTCTTTTAAGCAATATGAAAGCCAGCACATCCAGTTGTCGCTGATCACACTTCTTATGTCAAGAGCAAACAGACATTGGAAACAGTGGAATTGCTTTAAAAAACTACATGAACACAGCAAACTGATACGTTATGATGGGTTATTAAAAATCAAGAACTCTATCTTGTTTATTCTGCAGGTTGATTTGCACAGGAGTGCACATTGCTCAGACTACACCAGACAAGTTCATATTGGCTGTCTTAGGATATATGCTGATCAGGTGCAGCTGTGCAAAAGCTCCCCACTGAAAGACTCAGATATAGCTTTAGTTCCTAATTCTAATATATAATTCTATATAGTTTTATTCATGCCTCATTTTCAATGTAAGTACCAGAGCACCACACAAAGCATAACAGGTGATGTTGGAGAACATGGCTGCTGGCAGGTTGGGTGGCTGATACGTGTATTGACAGAAAAGCATTGAATTTCTCTTTGAGAATTTTTCCTATCTATTAGTAACACAATAAAGAAACAGTCAGGAACAGCAAATCTGAAATAGCCAGATGGCTGGAAAACCTTTGTGGAAAGGGGTGATGGTTTCATAAGTGACCTTGCTGCTTGGTTAACTATAGTGTGACTGTCATCAGATCGAACAGAAAGAAGTAAAACGATCGTCAGAGGTATCTACAGTTTTGCCTTTACCTCTTCCATTCTAATCCAACTAAAGAATGAGAAAGAAAGGCTGAGGAACTACTAAAGAATGAAGGACATATGCTGGAGTTTATCCAAGTACTGTATCATGCTAATTGAGGACACAGCACGGTGTACAAAAGGACTCTTCTTCGCAATATCTCCCATTGCCTGAGGCATGGTGACCCTCAGGTTAAGATACTATCAGTCATCTGCCTCTAATGAGAGAGCAGCTCTATGGTCCAGTAGGACTATGATAATTTTATGGATGTACAAAAGGCAAAAGTCTAGATTCAGAAAACAGCCCTTTACTAAAAATTGGTCAAGTAACAGAACCATGAGCATTGCTAATCAAAATCAAGTTATATGAAATCCTGAGGAATAAAATTGTGAAGTAAAAAACTATCAAGCTGGAAGCAAACAGAAGGCATCAGATGCTGAAAGAGAAGGGAACCCATACCCTCCTGCCCCCCGTAGTTCTGAGAAGAGATTTACTCATCTCTTTCTTTTTCCTCATTACAAATGTTGTAGGACTTGCTTTGCATTACCAGTATTTATTTCAGATTTACATTATTCATATTTTTCAACCCTGCAGTAACATGGAAGTGTATTCAAATTTATGGATCTAAATTGACTCATTAATAACATCATTACTAGTTAAGTACTCATTCCATTGAAGTGGATTCAGACCAATTACAAGGAAATTGGAGATAGCTTCATTTCTCCAAATCATAGAAATAAATCAAATTGCCGGTAATACAATGACTACAAATAAAACTGGATGAATCAAGTTGGACCATTATAGAAATTGTTGTAAAATTGTCAATAAATCAGCTTTTTATATATTTATTTTGGGTTTCAGTGTTTCGGCAACAAATCAAACATGTTGAAAGCACACTAAATCATTATTTAACCAGAAACCATAATTCACCTTATCAGATTCAAAATGCCATGTAGTATATGGAAAAAAACAATGGTTTTTGATACAAACAAAATAATTAGCATGTAAGGCAGCTTATCTTTGGTAATCAATCACATGTATTAAGTAGGAAAGATTATTTCAGAAATATTGAGGGTAAAATTGGTCTTGCAAGGCAGCCATCAAACTATTAAAACATCAGCCTTTGATATTCAATGGCAATTCTCATAGCTGAGTCCTCCACTATCAACATCTTGGGGGTTGCCACATATGCAATCAACAATTGCATATGTGGCATGAGCTGCCAGAGGAAGTAGTAGAGGCGAGTACAAAATTTAAAGAACATTTGGATAGGTACACGGATAGGAAATATTTAGGGGGATATGAGCCAAATACAAGCAAATGGGACTTGTTCGGTTTAGGAAACATGATCAGCATGGACAAACCGGGCCAAAAAGTCTGCTTCTGTGCCGTACGATTCTACAATTCTATAATCACTCATCATCCTGACTTGGAACTATATTATCATTCCTTCAGTGTCACTGGGTCAAAATCCTGGAACATCCATCCCTAATAACATTGGCAAAAAGAATGCCTTCTGCAGTTCAAAAAGGCAGCTAACCATCTTCTTCTCTGAGGCAACTCGGCTTGGTAAGAATTTCTGCCCCAGCGAACAATGCCCACATCCCCTGGATTAATACAAAATTTCTTGCATGGGCACTTACAAATTGACATAGCATTTATCCTACCTGATATACTTTACCATTAGAATTAATAGAAAATTGAGCAGACCTATAAACTTGACTGTTGGTTTTCAATCACCCAACTGGTCTTACTGCCCAAGGCTAATTCCCGTCCCCCATTAACTAAGATACTAGCGTAAAAGGAAATGATATCCAAATTATACCTCCATCTTGAAATAGTTGTGGCCTTGATCAAGCCTCAAGGCTTCATTTATTAGCAGCATTATGTGGCTGAATTTAAAAACATTAGCATCAATATTTGTAGCGAGAAGAAGGTTTCGGAGGAGTCCAATAACAATTGAAATACTTATATGCTTTGGGGGAACCTCATCCTAAGTATGTATCCCTACTTTGTGCCTCAAAACCTAGTCTCCAAAGTCTGTTGACTTCGTGCCCTCTCCCACTGCCTAGGATGCTCACAACTTCTATACCCGAACGTGCCTGTGATTTTCTTGGGATCATTGTCATCTTTGATCTTCATGGACCTCCTTACAGACACAGCAGTGCTCACTAGTCAGGTTTGGTATTGCTGAGCTGCCAGGCAATCAGCTTGGCCAGTAGCTCACGATGACCAGTCACCTTGTCTTGTGGAGTACAGCAGTCAGATGGGAGGTGGCTTGGAGTGGTGGTGGTGATGCAGGGGGAAGAGGTTCATCATCCAGGGGTACATTGAGTTCTGGAATTAGTAAGGAAGAGGGATTGTGGTTGTGGTGGATCGGATGTCAGAGGCAAAAGTGTGAGGTGGGAGATCCGAAGCTGAGTGGGTGGGCTCATAAGTCAAAGAGGAGACCAAAGAAGTCAGGGGAGGTAGCAAGGTCTGGAAATGTCCAGTGGTGGCTGGTGAAGCAGGAAAACTGGACCCAGCAGGTAAGTGAAAAGGCATTTCCCTCCCAGTGCCAGTAGTTCTCCTTTAGCGACAGTAGGAACTGCAGATGCTGAAGAATCTGAGATAACAAGGTTATCAGAAAAATAACAAGGTTTTCAGAAAAAAAGAAGAAGGGTCTATGCCCGAAACGTCAGCCTTCCTGCTCCTCTGATGCTGCTTGGCCTGCTGTGTTCATCCAGCCCCACACCTTGTTATCTCGGATTCTCCAGCATCTGCAGTACCTTTTATCTCTCACTATCAAAAATTAGTCTGATTAGCTTTCCTTCTGTGCTTAATGTTAATTCAGAGATTATTTTGCTGCATAGGACAAGTCCTGTAAATTGCCCCGGGTGAAATGTGTATTGGATGCCTAGCATCTCCAGTTCAGTCTGCTTCCTTCAAAAGTAAGGCTTTAATGGCTGAATGTTGACTTTAGAGGCATTTTCTCAGCTTTCAAAAAGCCACATCTGCTCAGTTCAGACAATATTCAGCTCAATGTTAAACATGGGTCAGACATTAATTATTGGCAGAAGAAGTCATTAGTTGATCAAAAGGAAATATGCTCACAGACTTCAGCTTCCTTATTACACTATCTTCTTTCATGTGATGAAGTCTGTCAGAAATTCTGCAAGAAGTTGTTTTCCATCAGATTATTATTAAGCACTTACAGAAAGTAATTACCTGGAGTTTAGGCTTTCTTTCATTGTGTCCAACGAGGGCAAATACAAAGGGCTGAGCTGTACCAGAAATTGGCTAAGTATCATTTTCATTGAGTTTTATGGAGGATTTCTCTCTGTGAAGCCTCTCAGCATCACCTGAAACCTGCCTCATGAACTAAGTGCCAAACTTATTGAAAATCAATCAATCTTGGATTTAAGAAGAATAATTGGTGAAAACTTCCAACATAGCCCAGACAGAGTGTGCAATATTATCCAGGCATGTTGTGCTCTGTACAATTATAGTGGAAAAGCAAGTTGATATATCGGATGAAGAGGATCTACGACAATGGAAGCAGACTTCAGACGGGGGGGGATGAGGACGCAGAGGAGGTGGAAGCTTACCTTGTACATGATGGAGCTCAGCTGCATCGGGTGCTACAAGCCAGACAGGACTTGATTGACACCCAGTTCCAGTAGACTGCTGCTGGGTTCAGCAAACCAACGTGGTATGATAAATATCTGTTGGCCATGATGCCAACATTTGGTTTGCATTGTGAGGACAAACTGCAGCCTTTATTCATTTTTCTTTATTTTTGCTTTTGATGCCTGTAAATAAAAATTCATGTTTGGAATTGTCTAATTCCTTGCCTGTTTGTGAAGTGACAATCAGTCTGTGCCCAACGAACAGTGGGGACAGGGTAGAAGTGACTTACAGAAGTTGTTTGGATGGGACATAGCTAAGGGCAGGTAAACTGTGTGCTTTGGTGGTTAAACAGTGACAGAGAATTCAGACTTTTAATATAATAACATCCCATTCTACACTTATTTGTGAGTGCAGATTATTGGTTTTTCATTGCTGAATCAAACTGTTTGTATATAAATCAGATCAAGCAATTTCAGCCTGCATAAAATGGTCTGATGATATTATTGTTTCCAGATTTTGAGGTAATAAAGAATGTTGCAGGCCTGTATGTATTCTTCAGGCGATGGTACATCACAATAGGAGTTAATTGTTAAATCTAGACACACTATCCTCCCACATATCATGAACAATTACACAAATTTTAATTCTTAAAGGACTGGCCTACTTTTATAAAACGGAATAACTGAGAACATGAGGGTCTGTGTATAGGGATGAATACTCGAACTGCTAACAAGGTAGAGCCAAGCAGTACTGTAAAAAAGACTTGCCAACTTTAGGAAGAAGGAAAATGTGAATTTGATACAACGTATGATATTTGTCAAATTCTTGATGCAGAATTTCCTCCAGCTTCTCCAATTCTCACACCAGATCGTTACCTTAAGGGTGACAGAAATATTTGGAAAAGAGATTCAAAGTGTGTGAGGGCAGGCAAGAATCTGACATTGAGGTCACAATCAGATCAGCCACAATCTTATCAAATGTGAGTGAAGCACGTTGGAGAGTCCGGACATACTAATCCCCCTTCTCTTTTACATGTTCTTATGTAACAGTTTATGGCCTGTTAAGTTAAAGTGATAGTGTGGAATCAATTCTGAGAAAATACCCAGCATGTGAATTAAAATTGAAACAATGCAATGGCTCTTCATTACAGTGAAGCTGCAGAGATCTAGAGCTGGATTTTCAAAGGCCCAAGAGTTTCGATTTGCAATTGAAAATAGTGGACCCAGAGGTTGTCTCAGGATCCTGATTCTTCCAGAACAGTTCAGTATGGTCAAAGAATGGGTGATGGGAGAAGGAATGGCAAGTGCGGCCATCACGCAGTAACAGCTACATCAGCTCTTTCAGGGGTCTGTCAGCTCCCGATTGAAAGTTTGAAACTCAATTCAGTAAACTCAAGCAGTCCAGCACATGATCGTCCCCAGCTTCTGAATTCACTGTGGGGGCAGCTACAAACGTGCTCACCACTGTTTTTTTCACTGACCTCCTTTCACCAGCTTCAGTGTCACACCATAACCTGCATGGCCCCCTTGTATTGTCATGGGCATTATTAACACTATTAACATTATTATGGGACATTATTATAGAACACTATTTAAATGGGCCAGGACACATAGCAACACTCCAGAACAATGCAGGAAAGAGGAAGAACATTTATACAAGATCCTTCCTTTAAACGGATATCCCCGCAATCTCATCCACAGATGCCTATAAAACAGACAACAACAGGAAGACATGGTATGACCTAACACACTGGCCACACTGCCCTACATCAGACAATGAAGGCCATCAATTTAACTAGGACAAGGTAACCATAGTAGCTCAAGCCAAACGTAGACTGGCATGGGAATTTTTAGAGGCATGGTTCTCCACCCGTAATGCAATCAACAAACATGTAGAATTAGACCACATACAAACCCATACAGATCAAAACCGGAAATGACAGTACTCACCATAACGGACCGGACAGTATAAATTCCAAGTGGAGTAGAATAACATCGGAGGCTTCCACTGATGATGTCACCTAACATGGTGACAAAATATCTGAACAAAAACAAGCCAGCTTTGTGAGCAAGTCAACAACCTCATGCCTGCTCTAATGGCTAAGGCAGTAACAGCACCTAACATGGATGCCTTTTGTCAATAATGTGTCCTTCTCTATCAGAAGAAGCTTTGTTTAATTTTATGCAAAATATCACGTATTTCCTCAAGAATCTTGAATTGCTATGAATTTCAACTCAGCAAAAGACTTGAATCCAGCTTTCATATCTGAGGAAGTTCTTTTGCATATCTCACACATTGCTGGATGCCATAAGTGAAAGTTGGTTGCCTGATAGCTCTTTGCATTTTCTGCTCCAAACCCTACCTTGAATCTTCCTTATCTCTTCATATTGCACATAGGCATTACTTAAAAACACAAGACCATAAGAAATAGGAAAATGAGTAGGCCATTTGGCCCTTCAAGCCTTTTACACCATTGAGTTGGATCATTACTGATCTGACACTCTTCACATTCACCTTCCTGCATTTTCCCCGTAACCCTTGATTTCCCGATTGCTCAAGAACCTCATAGCCTTAAATATACACTGCCCCAACAGCTGTCTGCGACAAGGGGTTCCAAAGACTCACAAGCCTCAGAGAGAAGAAATTCCTCCTTATCTCAGTCTTAAAATGGCCATCCTTTTTTTCTGTGACCTAACCCTCTGGCCCTTGACTCTTCCACAAGGGGAAAAATTCTCTCAGCATTTACCCTGTTAAGAATCCTGTATGTTTCAATACTGTCACCTATCATTCATCTAAACTCCAGTGATTTTCTCTGTGTTTCACGTGTCAAAAGTGCATTATTTGTAATTGAGGAGGCAGGTCTCACATCCAGAATTCTCTGACTATTAAAATTAATGGTTGGAAAATCATGCTGGATGCATGGCTGGAGTGGCACGGTGGCTGAGTGGTTAGCACAGTTTTCTCACAGCACAAAGGACCTGGGTTTGATTCCAGCCCTGGGTGACTGCCTGTGTGGAGTTTGCATATTCTCCCTGTGTCTGTGTGGATTTCTTCCCACATTCCAAAAATGCGCAGGCTAGACGGATCGGCCATGCTAAATAGCCCTGTAGTGTTTGGGGTGTGCAAATAAGTGGGTTAGCCACAGTAAAATGTGAGAGTAGAGGGGTGGAGGTAGCTGGATTTGGGTGGGTACACTTGATGGGCTGAATAGCTTCTTTCCATACTGTAGGTATTCTACAACACTTTTAAAATTTCTGATCTTTACTCATCAGTAAGATCTCTGGATGTGGAGCGTTAGTTCATAAGATTCTCTTGTCTTTGAAGAATTGAATAAAACTAATTGTGGAGCTTTAATGATCATCCTGACACAAGTGCCACATTCTAGAATGTGTGACAGGATACTGGTACTTGTGTCAGGATGGGCTCATGATTACTTATGTAATTTTAATTAGTGAACACTTCAGCTCTTCTAATATTAGCAATGTGGTGTGCTTGGTTAGGATCTAGAAGTCACTTTGTTAGAGGTAAATCCTGAACTTCATCCTCACCTTTGTGCTTTAAGATTGTCATCTTGGGAACATCCCTTGTGTTGAGCTTTGGTTGTTTGGAGCTTTTTCATTTGTCGTTTTTGAGTTTTGTGCTGCATCTTGGGCATTTTCTCACTGGAGTAGATCTTTTGCACATCTCTGCCCAACGTCCATTTTTGGTAAACAGCTTGTATGTATCATTGAATGCAGGGCACTGCTTTCGTAAATGGGATAAGCTGCACTAGATATTAGACTTGGGTGGTGTATTGACTTTATTTATCATTGCTATTGTTATTATTGGAAAGTCAAGATCTTAGAGGGGTTGCCATCGAGTAACAATGGCCTCAAACTTTTGTCCATCTTCCATTAATGCATCAATAATATGTTCTTTGTTGTCCATTATTTTTATCCAAATGTAGTTCTTTGGAACGATTTGTTTGTGTAGAAACCATGACCAATTACATAAGGCTTTGAGTCAGTTCTCCTCCACTAAAGTCACATTCTTCTCCTTTGCACCAACATCAGCCAACAAACTGGTCATTGTTTTACTTGGTTGCACCCTATAGGACATAAACACAAGCTTATGAATTCTTAAATTTACCCTAAGCTTGAGCTGATCACAGAGTGGAATCAAAGGTTAAGGGGAAAAGGCAGAAAATTGGATGTGAGGAATCAGCCATGATTTTATTGAGTGTGGAGCAGACTTGAAGAGCCAAATGGCCTACTCTTGGCTAGTATAATCAGGACCCTCGGTATAAGGGTTCCTACTCTGAATGGTCTAATTAAATTGATCCAATGTACTCTCAGTGTTAAGATGTTTAACATTAAATAAACTTCCGCACAAATGTGTTAAGCTTAGACAATTTCTCTCATGGAAGAAATACAATAATGATTTCAACCTATGAACAATTCATTACCATTACAATTAGTTAATTAATTAACATAGTATTCACCTATACATTCTTCATAATGAATGTATTTCCATTTTTATCTCAGTTTAAAACCGTATCTTGTATCATTTTATACAATTTATAACCAAATTAATAAGTTCTCAAGGTATGACGGTGAACATTCCTGCCTCTGAGTCAGAAACTCCACATTCAAATCCAACTGCAGGACTTGATGGCCACAGTAGGTGTTGGCATATTGTTGTGGAACAGTCTTATTAACAGCCTTATGCCTGTGACAGGTGGGAGAGTCTCCTGGTCAGCCATATTTGATGTATTGTGGTGTACCTCAAGCTGACTTCTGGTGACAGGCTAATGACCTGGTCCTAGAAATAAACATATGCTTTGCCGCCAAACATAGGAAAGAGATAGAAGAAGAATGTCATATCAAGTTAAGAGAAGGAAACTAAGGAATTATAGACCGGTTAGCTGGACAGCTGCTGCCATGAAATGACTTGGAGTCTATAAATATGGATATATTGACTTAACAGCTTACAAATTTTCAGCTGGTCAGAGACAGTTGGCAAATAGGATAGCTCATGTATGACAAATCTGATGAATTTTTTGAAGAATTGGTAAAGTAGTGGAGAAGAGAATGTCGACAGACAGGTTTCTGGAGGCACATGATAAAATCTCCCGTAACAAGTATTTTCTAAAGTCAACAGACATGGAGTTGCGGACAAATTATTGATCTGTGAGTATTTCTGACCCTATCTAACTGAATGAGCTGCTCCCTGTTGCTTGGAGTAGTGTTTCTGGCTGTGGTCATTTCTGCAGCCTCACCCTGTTTACCCTCAACCAACACAGTGGCTAGTCTGGGTGACACTCCACATAGTCAACATAGGCCATGGCTCATTCATGTTGGCCTTTGCCTTTCAGTCATCAACAGTGCAAGGAAGATGCATCAGAACTTGGTGAAAGTATAGTGAGACCCTGGACCACATCATTGTAACTGTATCCAGCATGTCATGAGTCACATGACACTAGGTTATAGTCCAATAGGTTTATCTGGAATGACACAAGCTTTTGGAGCACAGCCCCTTTATCAGGTGCAGTGAGAGCTGAATCCACCATAACATACCTGTAGAAGAAGCTACAAGGGCATTTATGTTGCCATTCCCTAAGTTGCATGTGTTAGAAACCAGTTTAGTACTCTGTATGAGCTGATGTGCATAACGAAGCTGTTACCATCCTCTTTAAGTGCACAAAACCACAAGATGTTTGATCTAGTGTACTAGGAGGAAATCATTTTCTGGTTTAGCTAGATTAGTAAATGTATTTAACAAGATACAGTTTATTGCATGTTAGCAGCTATTACAGGTTACATTGATGTGATATACATTGTTACAGAGACTTTAAAGGTGGATCAGATATTTGGTTGCACTCTTTTGAGACTTTAAGCTGTTCTACCTGTAGGTCCACAAGACATGATCACACTAGGTGGTGTTTATGGCACTCCCCAGTATAACTCTTTCAGTCCTTTTTAGACCCGTATATAGCAGCTTGCATTGATATCCTCTGTGGCTACTGACAGATTGGCAGTCCATGCCTTGGACTCACACAGTGAGCGCAGCACTCCTAAAACAATATGAATCATCGGGTGACCCTGTTATAGCAGACCGCTTCATTGAGTCTCTCAATGCCAGACAAGAGGAAATGATTGCAGGGTTCAATTTCCCTGATTCTAGTCAAGAGTGTCGGAGACAGATTAACAACGATGAAGTGGTGCAAAAATTATCTGTAGTAAATCGCCCATCAGTCACCCAGAAACGAAAATAGAAAGCACCATCTGTCATGAACTGAAAAAAAACAACAGCAGCAACATGGTAGACCTCATCCCTTCAGGATCAAGGAACAGGAGAAAGCATTAAGGAGCCTGAATTGTGGCGAAGCAACAGGACATGACAACACTGCATTAGAATTCCGAAAACAACTTGGACCCAATACCCACTGCCTGGCTGACTTATTTTCACTCAAGAATCATCAGCTCAAACTCAAAATTGTGGCAAATAATCATTGCCACTCCAAATACTGAAAAGATATCACACTGTCAGCTGGCTATCAACCCATTTAACTACTTTCTGTGTGTTTTATTCTTGCCTTATCCTGCAATGTATAAGTCCAAATGCAGAGACCATTCTTAACGTTGAGCAAGCTGATCTTCCAAAGGGTGACAGCATTTATGATCAGGTTTTGGCACTACCAAAGAACCTGAAGACAGGCATTTGCTGTTGGACCTCGGAGCTAACAGCAATACAGCGTGGCCCATTGACCTGCTCCTAAAACTGTCCAGAGTGCTTTCAGCCTGGATAGGGACAGTTGGTGGAACACTGCATCAGAATGGATGATTTAGAGTCAACAGTGGATAAGAGGAAAGACTGGCTAATCGGCTACCACTGGGCTCAGTTCTAATGCCAATGCTCCTTTGATCCTTGTATGATCCTTTGATCTCTCTGCCCTACATCTCTCTGCCTATAAACTCTGTGTCTGTGTGCTCTCCTCTCACTGCACCTGATGAGGGGGCTGCATTCTGAAAGCTTGTGATTTCAAATGAACCTGTTGAACTTTAATCTAGTGTCATATGATTTTTGATTTTGCCCTCCCCAGTCCAACACCAGCACCAGCACATCATGAACACCAATGTTGTTCAAATAATCTGACAACCACCAGGATTTGTATAGTAGATGACCCACTGGAATGCCCAGAACATCACATTACCACCTACTCCAGAATATACTCCCAAACAAGAAAGAATGGGTAGGTACGAAAATCCGCAGCCTGTATGTAAATAAATCATCCTTCTGCATCTTGGACCAGACCCCTAACAAAAATGTCACAAAGCTGACATACCACGGGAGCGCATGATATCTTACACTGAACCCTCCAAAATGGTATCTAGGGTTTTCCACCTCAGTGGCTCAATGTCAGTGCCTAAAAAGAATTTCATGTCTATATAAATGGCCAAAAAGCACGACCCCAACCACGTGGACATGACTAGGAGTGTCTCTCGACAGGATGTCGTCCTTCCAGGAATATCTGAAAAACAAAGTTAAAAACCAGAAACAGCCTATTGACCAAACTTGCTGGATTTACGTGAGGTTCTGCTGTGAGAACACTCTGGACTTCAGCACTTGCTTTGTCACATTCTGTAACAGACTGCTCTGTACCCTGTACATACGCATCAACTCAATGCAACAAGCTGCATGATAATTGTACTGAATTGGTTCTGAAAAAGGGTTGCTGGACCCAAAACGTTAAATCTCCTTTTTCTCTGCGAATGCTGCCGAACCTGCTGAGTTCCTCCAACAACTTCTGCTTTTGTTGTGGATTTCCAGCATCTGCAGTTCTTTCTTTTATAGTTGATTCTTCCATTCAACGTTCCTTTCCTGGCCCCCCGTCCTTGAGGACGTTACAGCCTAACACATCTGCCAAGTCATCAAAACCCACCAGCTGGCTGGGACCAACTATGCTGCACATTAATTATCCACACCATGATGACCTGCTGAAAACATCTACAGCTTTCTTCCATCCTGACACGTCATATTGAGCAGCCTCTTCAGCAAGATCCACTGGCAGGCATCTTTTTAGATCAAGGAATGGAAAACATGAGAAATGACATGTTTCTTGTGACAAACCCCATATATCAAAATGTGGGTTTTGTACTACCACAGTGAGAGGGGTTCTTGCTAAAAAGGTTCTGAACAAGCAAAGGACCCTACACAGCTGCTGCTAGGGCAGTAGTGCAAAGAGGGAGATGATGGTCACGTAATATTATTACTAGACTATTAATCCAGAGACCCTGGGAACGTTCTGAGGACTGGGCTTCAAACCCAGCCATGGCAGATGTTGCAATTTGAATTCAATAACTAGCTGGAATTAGGAATCTAATGGTGACCATGAATTCATTGTTGATTGTTAGGGAAAACCCATTGGATTCACCAATGCCCTTTAGGGAAGGAAACTGCCACCCTTTCTTGGTCTGGCCTACATGTGACTCCAGACACACAGCGATGTGGTTGACACTTAACTGCCCTTGGGCAATTAGAAATGGGTAATAAATGCTGGCCTAGCCAGAGACACCACATCCCCTGAATGAATTAAAAAAAGCCAAGCCCTTTTCTGCACTTGTGGAGAGATACAAACATTGCTGCATATTACAGCCCCTAATATTTCAAGTTTGTCAATGATACATAGATTGGTGGCATCATAAACTGCCTACAATAACAACAGCTAACATTAGTATAGCACCTTTAAATTAATAATACATCTCGAGGTACTTCACAGGAACATTTCAAAACAAAGTATGACACTGAACCACATGAAGAGATATTGGGCCAGAAAACCAAACATTTGGTCAATGAGGACAGTCTTAAAAAGTGCCTTAAAGGAAATATAGCGTACAATCTCAGAGAGGTTTAGAAAGGGCATTCCAGAGCTCAGGGCCTGCACTTCTAAAGGCACAGCTACCAATGCATGATGGCCTCCCGGCATAGCATGGTGTGGTGCCCCCCCAGCATGGTCTAGCATGGTGGTCTCTTGGCCTGACATGGCCTCAGCATGGTCTCTCGGTCTTGAGGTGATAATAGAGTGATCTCCCAGCCTCATGATCCTCAAGGTGAAGCCCAGAGGGTCTGGATCCAAAGCCCAGTGTGGACTGGAAGCTAGGTGCCAGCGTGGTCTGGGCTGGAAGACCACTTTTCTGACCTTTTATTCCTGCAATGCCAGACAGTTTATTTCTCTACTTTCTAAAATTTTGCAACTGAAGAAGCTGTACATGGTTACATTTGTACCTAAGAAGGTGCTTTAAGTGGCGACATATAAACATTTCATTGTACTTACAGAGTCGTAGAGATATACAGCGCGGAAACAGACCCTTCGGTCCAACTCATCCATGCCGACCAGATATCTACATGAATCTAATCCCATTTGCCAGCATTTGGCCTATATTCCTCTAAATCCTTCCTAGTCATATACCCATTCAGATGCCTTGCAAATGGTGTAGTCCACCAGCCTCCATCACTTCCTCTGGCAGCTCATTCCACACATGCTTCACCCACTGTATGATAAAGTTGCCCCTTAGGTCCCTTTTATACCTTTCCCCTCCTACCATAAATCTATACCCTCTTGCTTTGGACTCCCCCACCCTGGGGAAAAGCCTTGTTTATTTACCTTACCCAAGCATCTCCCACAATTTGAGTACGTGTAACAATAAAGCTGACTCAATTCAATTCAATGGTGGAGTAGTTAAAATCAGGATTGTTGTGGGTGCCAGAATTGGATGTATATGTACGTCTTGGAGGATTACTGATTAGAAACGATGTGGCAACGGACACATTTGAAATAAGATATACATTTAAAGATCAAGACCATTGCTTAAGTGGTTGCTATTACTGGTCGATTATCTTAGGGTTGATGAATGAATGGGACTTGCTGCAAACAGCAATGTTTTGAATTGGCTCAAATTTCAAGAGGAAAGAATATTGGGAAACCAGCTAAGAGTGCAATGGAATAGTCAGATCTAGAGATAACCAAAGCATAACTGAAAGTTTTGGTAGGAGCTGAAATGAGACAAGAGTGAAGTTATGAATATTGTTATGGAGGTGGAAATTGGAGTTCTTAGTGATGGTAATAGTATATAATTGGAAGCTCATCACTGGGACAATTGCCATGATCAAACATTTTAGTTTCAGACTGATGTCATGTTGATATAAAATATAGATTATTAATCTTTAAAATTTCTTTGACTAGCGTAAAAGGTTTAGATTTTGAGGTTGACAGTAAAACAGTTAAAAATAAGCTGGAACATTTTGTAATGGGCACCAAGTCACCTGACCTAAAAGTAGCCAAACTGAGAGAAATACATAGAGGAACATCTGATGGCTGGGACTGACTACCACATCCAAAAGAGGCTATTCAAGGGATAACTATTCAAGGAACATTAAAACACATGTATATGTGCTGAAATGTATAGCTCACAATGAGATCTTCAAATGTTTTGTCATGGGGATAAGACTTCTTGGCCACTAGCATCGCTGAAACAAAAAAGTCAATCCAAAACTTGCTATGCCAAGCGAAGGATTGAAATTAGCCTATCTCTGTCACAGGTGAACAGAGGAAATCTGACAATGGGCCATCAAAACTCTTTATAAAAATTAACCGTGGGTTGACAGCCAGGTTTTCACCCATCAAAAGCTATCATGGTCTCATGAACATTTACAAATTCAAAGCACTGAAAATTGACACAATAGCTGTTACAGACAAACCCACCCAAAGAACATCAAGGAAAATCCCACTGGAGCCAGTATTTCAAGGGAGATTCCAAGCGCATTTAGGGAAATAATGGAAGAGAATCTGCTGTCTCTATTTTGTCTCCCTGAAGCAGCTCATACCTCGTTCCCACAGAAATGACTACAGATAAAAATCATTAAGATGCTGAGAATTTTCCATAACTGCAACATTAATTATGACTGACTACATCCAAGAAACAATCTAATCAATATTGGCTTCAAGTTAAAATCTAATCCCTTGCTGACAACCGTAGGACTCTGAACTGTTTATTTCATCGTCCTTTGCATAGCACACTATTCCCCTTTAAATTTGTACGTGTGTGTTTGTGTGCACGTGTGTGTGTGTGTGTGTGTGTGTGCACTTCTCTATCTGAGAGGGCCTAAATGACTCTATGAAGACTATTTGCTTGACTTAACATTTTAAAATTATTTTTATGAGCTAACAGTTAATAAATTTGCTCTTTTTTTTGACTCAAGAAAACCTTGTTAATTGTCTACTTCGTGTTCAGAGCAAAAGGAGTTAACTGCATTTTTAATTGGGGAGAGGTATCCCTTATGCAAAAAGAACTTAAATTTATGTTTAAGAGAGCAGTCAGTTCATCTCTTCGGACCTGGTCATACCACCAATTGGATGAAAGGGAAGGAATTCGCAAATGCAAATGGAAGCCTAAAATTCATAAGAGCTGTTAACAATCTGTAAAACGCAATCTATTTTAAGATTGGCACTTTATGATTTTTTATGTCAGAAGCAACTACAGACCAGTTCTGCATTTGGGTCATGATTATCTATTTGTAAAGACCTAAGCAAGACTGTTGAGATGAATAACTGCGGCCAGAATATGCTTTCTTTTGTACGCTTTTTCTCTTATATTCCATTCAAATGCTGTAGTAAGGCTTTCAATCGGGTCAAATATATATATTTGCAAGGCGTATCAGGTGGACAATTTATTTAGTCTGCATATTTTTCTATTCAATGTATTATCACCAATCCTTCCATTATGGCTTTAAAACTAATTCTACTAATGTTCTTATCTCTTTGCTTAGGATGCTCTGCACTAATATTCTTCCTGAACGTAGATTTATCTCATGTTTACCGACATTGAATCATAAGAATACAATTTCTGTACGGATGTGATTGCAAATGTCCAATGGATGTCAAATGCTTTGACATCTCAGGGGAAGCAGCTGTAGGGGGATTTTGAGTTAAAAGACGACAATGTGCTCCCATGAAAGCATAATGAATGTACTAATGACTTTAATAACATTTATGTGTTTCTTGACTCATGCTTAGGTGAGCTAGCATTAATCATAAAAGAAAGCTTACATTCCAGAAACTCTGTTTGAATTTAAAAAGTGGTAACGGCAGTGCTGAATCTATTAATGGCTGTAGATCAGCAATGTAGGTTTACAAAGCTATATAAATGCAAATAAAGCACAGAAATTCATTTCCAGAGAAATATAATTGAAAAGCAGAGAAGTTTATGCATAACATATATATTTAGAGCTGTGATCAATTTGGGTCATCATCTTAAACAAAGGACACAGAGACTTTGCA
Organism: Ginglymostoma cirratum; assembly: GCA_024137785.1. Taxonomy (NCBI): domain Eukaryota; kingdom Metazoa; phylum Chordata; class Chondrichthyes; order Orectolobiformes; family Ginglymostomatidae; genus Ginglymostoma; species Ginglymostoma cirratum. The sequence continues at coordinate 25,298,470 of JAHRHZ010000009.1, read as the reverse complement.
AAAGAAGTTGCAAAATAGCAATCCTGTCCTGAGGGGAGACCAAATTGTGGATTTTAAAATTATGAGGGTGTTTGATCGAGTAAACATACCAAGGACCAAAACATAAATAGCTGGGAGAAGCTCAGCAGTTCTGGCAGCATCTGTGGAGAGAAAGCAGAGTTAACATTTCGAATCCGGTGACCCTTCTTCAGAACATACTAAGATTGGTTTGCACTTGTAGGGATGTCTAAAACCAACTGGGATAAATGTAAGACTGTCAATAATAAACCTGAAAAGGAATTCGGGAGAAACATCTTAGCCAGAGAATGGGTAGAGTGTGGGAATTATAATTGCAAAGATGGATGAAGAACATTAATGCATTTAAAGGTAAATTACCGAAGCACATGAGAAAGAAAGGAATTGAAAGGTGCATTGATAGCATTAAGTGAAGTAGGGTCTGTGGAAACTGGTGTGGAGCAAACTGGTGTCAGTCTGTTAGGCTAAATGGCCTGTTGTTTTGTTGCAAATTCAGTGGAATTAGTCTTTGAAACTTCAGTTTAATGTGTGCAATGTACAAGCTGCTCACAGTGTGCAAACACTAAATAAAATGTACTGTGACAACACAATAAGAAAACTACCTATCCTTCATTTTAATATTGTTTTATATTCTATAAGATGTTTCTGATAATCAAAATCAGAAAGGACTGATTTTTAAAAGTAAGTTGACATGCTATCATCAATACTTTTACAGCAGTAACAACATGAACATACAAATATATGAACAAGGAATAAGAACAGGTCACTCTGCCATTCTATAAGACCAACGTTAATCTCATTTTAACTCAAGTTTACATTTCTGCATATTCCCAATAATTTTTCCAAAACTCGGACTATGTATAGACGCAATGTCAAGGATCAAGGTCCTTGAGAAGTACCGTCAATGTTGTTTGATATGGATATTCCGCATTAGCTGGGAGGACAGGCATGTTGACGTCAGTGTTCTTCAAACAGACAATAACACCAGTATTGAAGCCATGATCATTCGAAACCAGTTCCATTGGGCTGGCCACGTGTTTAGAAAGCCTGAGTTTTAACTGCTAAAGCGAATCTTCTTTGCCCGGCTCTGGAAATGCACTTGAATGACAGGAGGACAAAAGAAAGCATTTCAAAGATTTCCTGAAGGCCTCCCTCAAGAAATGCAACATAGATATCAATGCATGGGAGACTCTTGTTCAGAAAGAAACCGACATGGAGGAACCTCCGATATGAAGCACCACAATTCTCTCAGAACACCTGTAGGTAAGATGAAGTATGGGAAAGGTACTGGAGAAAGGAATGCTGGTGACCCTAAGGCCAAGGACCACCGATACCTCCTGGAAACACCTCTCAAATGTATGGCTGGAGATACGGATCGAGGATTGGGCTCTTCAGCAACACAAGGACTCCCAGAATGCGTGACCAGTGACATGGAATTTTTTTAGGTACACAATCATACTCAGTAGCCAGTGATCTACAATTACAAATTAAGAATCAATCCACCTCTGCCTTAAAAAATATTTAACGATTCTTCATCCACTGCCTTTTGAGGAAGAGAGTTCCAAAAACTCACAACACCCTGAGAGAATTTTTCCTCCCATCTCTGTCTTAAATGGGTGATGCCTTAATTTTTAAAATGCAACCCTTGATTTTAGATTCTCCCACAAAAGGAAACACCCTTTTCACATCCATCTGGTCAACTCTCCTCAGAATCTTTCGTGTTTCAATTAAGTCACCTTTGCATCTTCTAGACTGGAGAGGATCCAGGCCTAGCCTGTCTCACTTTTCCTCATAAGGCAATCTGTCAGTCCAGGTGAGAGTCCGGTAAACCTTCCCTGAATTTCTCCAAATGTATTAACATCCTTCCTTGAGTGCAGTAACCAGTACTGTCCATAGTACTCCAGATCCGATCTCACCAATGCCCTGTGTAACTGAAGCATGACATCCTTACTCTTGCATTCAATTTCCCCTGCAATAAAGTCAACATTTAATTAGCTTACCTGATTACTTCAAATCAAAGAATTGTTACAGTGCAGATGGAGGCCATTTGATCCATCGTGCCTGCACTGGCCCTGTTATACGGTGCCAACCTCCTGCCTCTTTCCCATATCCCTGTGCACCATTTCTACCCAAATAATCATCCAATGTCTGTGAATGTCTCAACTGAACCTGCCTCCAACACATTTCCAGGCAGTGCATTCCAAACCCTAATGACTTGCTGTGACAAAGTTTTTTTCTTTTCACATCACCCTCACTTCATTTGCACACTGCTTTAAATTTAAGCCCGCTCATTCTTATTCCCTTTAGGAGCAGTTTCTCCCTATCTACTGTATGCAGCCCGCTCATGATTTTGAAAATTTCAGTCAAATCTCCTCTCAGTCTTCTTCTGGGAACAGTCCCAACTTCTTCAAAGTATCCTCATAACTGAAGTTTTGCTATACCGGTGTAGTGGTCTTCTGCAACTTATGCAGTAGAACACCCAGTTCTTTCTTTATTTCAGAGCTCTGTATTCTCACCATTTGGATAACATGCTTCTTTCTGCCAAAGTAGGAAATTTCACACTTTCCCACATTATACTGCATTTAGCAGATCGCTTCTTATGTCCTCTTCACAACTCACTTTCCTACCTACCCTTGTGTCATCAGCAGATTTGCTGCCATATCTTTGCTCCCTTCATCCAAATAATTTATGTAAATTGTAAAGAGTTGAAACCCCAGCAGTGACCTCTGTGGCATGTCAACTTGTAATATCTTGCCAGCCTGAAAGTGATCCATTTATTCCTACCCTCTACTTCCCGTCAGCCAGCCAATCTTCTAACCATGTGAACATGTCATGCCCAACACCATGAGCTTTTGATTTCTGCAATAAGCTTTAATGTGCAGTCCTATCAAATGCCTTCTGGAATCTAAGTACAATACATGCACTGGTTCCACTTCATTCACAAGACAAGGTACTTCTGCAAAGACCTCCAATGTATTAGTTAGACATGATTTCCCTTTGACAAATCCATGTCTGATTATCTTGAACTTTACCAAGTGCCCTGTTGTAACATCTATAATAATAGCTTTGAACATCTTCCCTGTGATAAATTTTAAAGTAACTGATCTGTAGTATCCTGCTTTCTGCCTCCCTCCTTTTTGAATAAAAAAAATTACATTAGGTATTTTCCAATTTAAAGGAATGTTCCTGAGTCAAATGAGTTTTGGAAAATTAAGACCAATGCATCAACTACATCACTAGCTACATCTTTTAAAACCCTAGGATTAAATTCATCAGAACCCCCAGACTTGTCAACCTGCAGTTCCAACAATTTACTCCATACTACTTCCCTGGTATTTGTAATTTTATTGAGTTCCAATGCAAATAACAACATACCTTTAGAATATCTGTGCTCTGCAGTATTCACAGCATAATTTGTTCACATGTTTCAATATACAAAATTAATCAATATTCAATGAGGTTGTACCTTACTCACCTGATATCATTTGGGTGTGTCCAGCATGGGACCTGCTACCAATTTGTTGTCAAAGATTTTGGAGGTGTAAAAAACATGTAATAATTGAAAACAAAACAATTACCGATCCCCTTGTAGTAAGTATTTAATCTATCGATTTAATTCTGAATAGAACTTTGCTCTTGATTCTCCGAACATAGTTTGAGATTGTTGATTTTATTATTCTCTTTTAATGACTGCATTGACAGCCCTATGGTGTCCCCTCTGTATTTAAGCTTTGTACAATCTGGAGTTGCAGAGATACTAAAGTAGAATAGATGGAACATACTTCAAATCAAGTATACTAAAACAGTTTGAAGTAAATTGTTGACCATTTGCGAGGGTCAGACCAAAACAAACCTTGCAATAATATAGTGCGTTTCAGGATCCCACAAACATTTAATCTGAGAATGATCAGAAAATCTATTTTTATGATGTTGACTGAGGGTTAACCCTAACACTAATCGTAGATTTTCATTCCTCGCTCCTATCATTGGGCATATTTTTTAAGCATGAATTTAAGACATCGCAATGGTAAATGAGCAAAGTAAATTGTGTCCCAATGAAATGCAATCACATGATCTGAGATTAAGTAAATCCTGATCTTCTAGCTGTCAGGCAGAGATAGAGTGCAGTGGCTTAAGCCTCAGGCCTGTCTAATACCCTTGTAGTTGTGGAGCTAATGTTATGAACTGTCTCTACTTGAATATGCGTAAGATGTAAGGTGTTAGTAACTTAACAAGCAGATTCAGCATCTTAATATCATGGTTCAAATCATCCATCTGAACAATGGTAATTTTCTGCACATTATCTTATCTAATGGTCTGGATGAGATTTAAAAACATTCACCCAGCAGCAAAGTTTAAATGACAGGGAGCCAGAATCACAGTCAACCTTCTGCTTCAGACTAGCTAAGGTACTGGGATTTGATTTCCTCAGAAAGTAATTACCAGCTGAATTGTCATTATTAGCACTATCATTGATGGATCGAGAGATTGATCTTTGTGTTATGATCAAAATAAGAAACTGTGGATATAAGTGATAAAATATTTGGGTTGCATTTATGGAGCATTTCAGAAGAAATGAAAGGAAACCATTTTGATAATGGCTGCCATTGCCTGGAAGGATCTGAAAGGGTTCAGACTTGATTGACTGCAATAAGCATCACCCACTGTGATTACAGCATGAGGAATTGCTGGGAGAATGAAGTACAACCTCCTGGGGGACAGAAGACAGACCTAAAACTAAGTCCTCCCAACAATATTTGTTGTAATGTCAAACCTATTCAACTTATAAATGGTTGCAGAGATACATCTACATCTTGTTGACTCAAAACACCCTTTGTATTAGATCAGAAAATGGCTATCCTATTACACACAATGCCATGAAAGTCCTAAGGAACTCATGCATTTAGAAGATACAAACGACAACAAGGACATCATGGCAATCAGTATGGGCTTAATTTAGCAGCAGTAGTCTCAATGAGCAAAAAAGCTTAAAACACATTAAGAACACAAGAACAAGGAGCAAGAGTAGGCAACTCAGCCCCTTGAGCTTGCACAGCCATTCAACATGATCATGGCTGATCTTATCCTAGCCTCAACTTCATTTTCCATCCTGCTTCCCATAACCCTTTAACCTGTTACCAATTAAAAATCTGTTTATCTCCTCCTTACAGATATTCAGTGTCCTGATGTCCACCACCGTCTGGGTAGAGAATTCCATAGATTCACCATCCTTTGCGAGAAGTAATTCCTCCTCATTTCCATTTTAATTCTGCCATCCCTTAGTCTAAAACTTTGACCCCTCATTCTAGAGGTGCCACAAAGGGAAATCTCTCTTCTACATCTGGTTTGCCAATCCCCTTTAGCATCTAATATATCTCAATTGGATCTCCTGTTATTCTTCTAAACTGTAGTGAGTACAGTCTTAACTGCTTAATCTCTCATTGCAAAACAAGTCTTTTTATCCCCAAGATTAATCAAGTGAACATTCTCTGAACTTCCTCCAGTGCAGTTTGTTTTCACTTCAGAGGATACAAGAAATATTTTGGTAATAGATGTAAATCTGGACCTGGAAGGAGAGAGGAACCTAGCTAAATTACAGTCATGAGGGAAGTGGCACTGAGAAAATGGATGGAGCTGCAGACTGACATGTCTCCAGGTTGAGATGGACTCATTCTACGATTTTAAAAGTAGATGCATTGGTATTAATTTTCCAAACTTTTCTAGATGTGGGGAAGGTTATAAAACTTGAAAGTAACAGATATAATCCTACTCTATCAAAGAAGGGAGGGGGGAAGGCATTATAATCAATCACTAAAATGTTTATGGCTATGCACTTAGAAAATTTAAAGTAATTGGGAAGAATCAGTATGGCTTTATAAAAGGAATTACACATTCAACCAATTTATTGGAGTCTATTGAATGGATAACACGCATTGTAGATAAAGGGGAACTTGTAGACATATTATACTAAGATTTCCAGCAGGAATTTAACAAGGGGCCACATCAAAGGTTATTGCAGAAAAGAAATCATAATCAATAATAGCATAGATAGAAGATTGGTTGGCTGGCAGAAAACAGAGTGTATGCATAATTGGGACAGCAAGAACTGTAGATGCTGGACTCAGAGATAACAAAGTGTGGAGCTGGAGGAACACTGCAGGCCAGGCAGCATCAGAGGAGCAAGAAAGCTGATGTTTCGGGTTGGGAAGAAGGGTCCCGACCTGAAACATCAGCTTTCCTGTTCTTCTGATGCTGTCTAGCCTGCAGTGTTCCTCTAGCTCCACACTTTGTATGCATAATTGGGATCTTTTTTGGATTGGCAGATGTGGCTGGACCCTCAACTTATTACAATTTATATCAATGACTTAGATGAGCAGATCAAAGATATAATTCACAGTTAACACCAAGATATGTAGGAAATTATGTTATGTAGAAGACATGTTATGGACCAGACCAAACCCCCTTAAAAGCCAGACCCCAAATGCTTCTTAGTTTAAAGGCAAGTACCAGGCATTGCATTCTGGGTGCAATTTGATTGGTCAAACTATCAGGCTTGAATCAAAACACACTTTACTCATGTGTTTTCGTTGAAATAAAGACAAAATAAAAATAAAAGGATTGGCTTAACTGCAACTCTATTGAAATACTGAACAAAATAATAAACTACTCATTAACTGTTTCAATATAGTGCCATCCCATAAGCACACGCTTGGCAAAGGCAAATTCAGTAACATAAATTGTCTCACATGCAATGCTAGCAGCAGGAGGAGAGCCCTAGCTTTTAGCTATAACTGAGAGAGGAAAAAGAGCTTCCATATTCAGTTTCAAGGCCCCATCAACTGCTACTGAAGGCTAAACTAAAAGTCTTGGTTCTGTGGGAGCTTGACCTCACCAACTCAGGATGCTTCCACTTTTCCAAATTAAAAAAAAACCCAAGGCCTCAGAAGCTGTTTACTTTATTGGCTTTGAGCAGCCTGCTCAGTATCTCTGTCTCAGCCTCTCTTCATCAAAATAAAAGGACAAAATACACCTCTTGAAGCCATATTATCATCATAGACATAAGGAAGTTCCAGATGGATATAGATAGTTGTGTGGCAAAAATCTGGCAGATGGAGTAAATTGATGGAAAATCCAAAGTTATTTTATTCAGTGGGCAGAATACAAAAGCAGAGTAGTAATTAGATGGAAAATAACTTCAGAATTCCAAGGTACAGAAGGATTTATTTGTTCTAGTGCATGAGACACAAAAAGCTAGTATGCAGTTACTGCATGTAATCAAGAAGACAAATGGGATACTATTCTATATAGAGATAGTGGGAACTGCTGATGCTGGAGAATCTGAGATAACAAGGTGTGGAGCTGGATGAACACAGCAGGCCAAGCAAAATCAGAGGAGCAGGAAAGCTGATGTTTCGGGTCTAGACCCTTCTTCAGAAATCAGAAATTTCTGAAGAAGTTTCTAGACCCGAAACATCAGCTTTCCTGCTCCTCTGATGCTGCTTGGCCTGCTGTGTTCATCCAGCTCTACACCTTATTATCTACTATTCTATATATACATATATATTCTGTATAACGTATATATTCTATACTAACAAAAATTGAATAATAAAGTAAGGAATTTATGTTTCAGTTAAAATGGGCATTGGTGAGGACACATCTTGAATATTAGGTGCAATTTTGGTCTCCTCATTTTAGGAAGGATGTAGATGAATTGAAGATGACTCAAAGGAGCTTTTCAAGATTGATACCTGTATAAATAGGTTGTCTTATGAGGATATATTGGACAGGCTAGGCTTATTTCCGCTGGAATTTAGAAGGGTGAGGGATGAGTTGATTGAATTATACAAGATCCTGAATGGTTTTGACAAGGTGACTGTGGAAATTATGCTTTCTCTTATAGGTTTCTCTAGAATTTTAGAATATACCAGATCCTTGCGATACTGTGTAGCAAAGAATTATCACAGGCATATACAGTGTCTAGCTATCAAAACCGAATGCTTTTATAGTGAGACAACAGCTAACTTTCAACAAATGTATCAAAGAAGGTCACAGTGCAGAAAAGCATAAAACCAAAGAACTATCCATAGATAAACATAATCAGGTAGAACAGTCTCCATGAGAAGACAGCCCAGACTTTTACTAAGGGGAATCAGTGACCTAAACCTTTTAGGCAAGTAGACATTTATGTCTATGTGCATCTCATAATTTGCAAGTTGGACATGGGATCAAAAGTCATGATATTATCAGATAGTATGTCTTAGCTGTCGAAACACTGGTAAGAGCCAGCAGAACTTCAACTATGTGGTCTGGGGACATTACACTTAACATTCTCAAGGAATGCTGTAAGCCATTCTCTAACATAGAGGACACCAAATTCTAGAAACCTATAAGTACTCCATAATTCCAAATCGTCACTCCTGAGTACGAAGGCATGCCTTGATTTCAATTTCATTCAAAAACTGGAAAGGGTTAAACAGCAAAAAGTCAAAGCACTGCTGATCAAGGTACAGCCAGTAGATGGTCTTACTTATAGTGCTACCTAAACAAAAGTAGAATTCCATGAGGTTAATTGAGCTGGAATAAGAAATTTGTTTCATGCTATCAATGTGATAGAACACTCTGACTCTTCTGGTTTAACAGAAGTGTTTTCACTGCTATGAAAACTGAAGAGAATTTAGATCCCAAGTAACAAGGAACTTTGAGAAGAAAGGCACACAAAGAGGCAGCAACTTAACTGTATACCCCACTCTGGAGAATTGAAGCATTTGCAACTGAACTGAGTCAGATTGCAACACAGTTCAGTGGACAACTAGTTATAACAAATTGAAGTCACACATCATTGGTGAGATGACTTAGAAGGGATTATTACATGTGGAATATCTAACCTGCTTGATTTAATCAAAATCCAAATCTGAGAGTAGTCCAGAAAGTTCAAAATAATCAACAAGTCAAGGTGAAAGGTCTACTTGCTTCAGCATAGTTCTCTTGGTAGACTAAGATGGAAAATCCACTGACAGATATTGAAGATATGGTGCATACAACTCCATTGATTACACCGATATGAAGAGACAAGCAATATCTTAAAATTCAAAATTCTTCAAAGTTTCTGCCTGATTTAGCAGGAAACAATACCTCTATGAAAATGACAGAATTGATTAAATGTCCTCCAGTTCAGAAAAGAACCTGAAACTGTCAGGAAGACTGTTCAAAATAATTACCTTCTACCCATCAAACTATTATTCTTCTAAATCTGAAATGAGCACATTTTGGTGAAATTGTGAAACCTCTAGATCATCTGACTTTGTAATGTCAAGGACTGGGTAATGACAAATGTAATTATTAAACAAATATATAACAATAGTAGTTTTCATACAAAAATTTGGGGCAGGTGCTGTATAGGGATAGCATTTGAAAGAGTTAATATTTGAGTAGGGGCAATGAGCTCTTCCCAATGTTGTAAACTTTGGGAGCTGAGAGGGAAGGCAGGACAGTAGAGTCAAATCGAGCGGGAGCCAGACCTAAGGCTGGGTCCTCTCAAAATCTTTGTAATAATATAGAGCCTGTTTTTATAACTGTAAATCATTGCAGAGATGTAATAAACTATGCATTGTTTATTCTACAGTAGTCTTTGCATTAGACCAGAAGTAACTATTCTCACACGTAAGTCCCTCAAGAGCTCAAACACTTATGAGACATGGATGACAGTACACTCAAGTGTTTCTTGTCAGACTGCATCAGTACTGTGCACAGTTTTGATCTCTCTATGGTGGGAAATATAAAGGCTTTGTACAAGGTCCGGGGGGGGGGGATCTTCAAGAATGATTTCCAGCTTAAATAGCCTCATCTGTTTGGATAGGCTCAAGAAGCTTGGTCTGTTTTTGTCAGGGCAGCATAGACTTAAAGGTGACCTGATGGAGGTTAAAAGAGTGAAAGGTCGAAAAGCTTCCCTCTTTATAAATTATTCCAATTTAATTGATTGGTTATAATGAATTAAGCATGAATTTAAACATTGTGAGAATAGAGAGAGATCAAATGTTCGGTGATTTCTCTTTTCTCAAGTATTGTGAGCCTCTGGAATGTAATGTTAGCTGGTGTGGTGGATACTGACGAGATGAACATCCAGAAAGAGCTGAACTTGGTCCTGACTGAAGCAGAGATTTCAACATAAGGGATGTAAGCATCTCCATTGACAACATTTGAACCTTATTTTCTCCTGGAGTGGTTTTTATTGCCTAAGGGTGTCAAAAAGGACTTTTGCACTGTTTTTCCTATGTGTTGACATTTTTAAAATTTCTTGTGGGATTACAAGTCTCTAGATGTGTGTGTGAGGTGGGGTCTAGAAAGAAGGAGGGTAAAGAATGGTTAATAAGAATTTGGAGTGGAGAAATATTGATGCTCTTTTCCTACCTTTTCATTTTGTACATTTGTAACAGCATTGCTAAAAACAATGAATATAGAATGAGACACCTCAAGGCTCTTGGGCTGCATTCTTGGCTGAACAAACAATACCCTGAGAGCCCATCCCTACCTATGAACTATAAACCAAATCTGTTAGCAATTAGATTTCACAAAAGCAAGAGCAAATAACACAGATAACACAAGGCAGCAAAACACCATTTAAACTTGTAGCCCTTATTTTTAAAATAATTTTTTCAATTTTAAACAGATTTAATAATATGACAATTGAATAAAATATTAAATATTCATGCAGTGTCTCTGCCAATCTTACTTATTAACATACTGGCAAGGCAAACAAAACTCATTAAAAAGCTCCGATAATTATACCAAATTTTTGCTTTGAAATTCAAAGTGAGACAATGAATATAAAAAGGAGGTATCTTTCACTATTGAATAGGCCTGTTGCTCTCAGTTGGATTCAGTAGTTTCAGGCTAGTTACCCAGATTTCCATTTCCAGACATCTACCTCTTTAGGACAAGCTATGAGAGCACTTCTTTGTAGGACCTCCTGAGGGGACAAACAATTAGCTCTGCCACTTTCTCACAGCCAACTAACTCATTAAGTGTTGCTGGCACCAAAATGGATTCAGCAATTAGTATTCATTAAGTTGTCTACCTATACAAAGGTGAATTATCCAGCCCTTTGAAGTGACATTAGCACATGTGACACCTTAGATTCACCCAAATCATCTGTTGCTGGCTGGCAGTAAACATCAAAATAGTTCACCATCAGGCCAGCTACCAAAAATGCCACAAAAAACACAGTCATCATTTATGATCTTAAACAAGAGATATTTCTGATCTGTCACAACCCCTATCTGGCCGGTGTTATTAAATTTAACCTATATTACATCAGTGACTTGGAAAAACCAGAAAAGGGGCTTGTGCTTTCAATGTTGCAATGCAGCCAGTGTTGTATTATCAGATCACACATTGAAAATTACAGGGCTGCATCAGTATTGAAACACACTGTGAATGCAATTAAGTATCAGTTTTCCTGCTCCTATGATGCTGCTTGACCTGCTGTGTTCATCCAGCCCCACGCTTGTTATTTAAGTATCAGAGGATGATGCTTTGCTGCATTGGATAAGCAGACTTGAAAACCTGATCTGTGAAGTCCAATGATAGGAAATGGTTTCATATCTTCAGAAGCCTTCCAATGATCCTGTGCAAATCGCTCCATTGCTGAATTCTTGGAGTTTTTGCTGGTACATTATATGATAAATGTCTGCAAACAAAAATTAGACATTAGTGAGGATTATTGTTCCAGCATTTAAAGTTTTGCATTTCATTACTCCTTGGTTATCAATATCTGAATTATTTTCTTGCTTGTTGCTGTAATATTAATATTGCCTTGCAAAACCGTATCCATAATCTCATTTCCTTAAACTCTTTGCAAACACTATCTAGTTTACTTGCAAAACGCAAATTGGCTATAAGACATAGGAGCAGAATTTGATATGTTTTTCAATGCCATTTTCCTGTCTTCTCCCCATATCCCTTGATCCCCTTACCTATCAAGAACCCATTTATCTCTGTCTTAAATACACTCAATGACTTGGCCTCCACAGCCTACTGCAATGAATTCCACAGATTCACCTCCCTCTGGCTGAAGAAATTCCTCCCATCTCAATTGCAAAGGGTGGTCCCTTCGCTGTGAGGCTGAGCCCTCGGAACCTAGTCTCTCCTGCTACTGGAAACATCTTTTCCACATTCACTCTACGCAAGCCTCTCAGTATTCTGTAAGTTTAAATCAGGTCACCCCTCATTCTTCTAAGTTCCATCAAATCCCAACCCGCAGTCATCAACTACTCCTCAAATGACAAGACCTCCATCCTCATTCTTGTAATTTCATCTGGAACTCCTTCAATGCCAGCACATCCTTCCTAAAATATGGGGCCCAAAACTGCGCACAACATTCCAAATGCAGTCTGGCCAGAGCCTTATACAGCCTCAGCAGTAATCCCTGGTCTTGTATTCTAGCCTTCTTGAAATGAATGCTACCATTCCATTTGTCTTCCTAACTGCCAAATGAACCTGCATGTTAATCTTAAGGGAATCCTGTACAAGGACTCCCAAGTCCTTTTGTGTCTCAGATTTCTGAAACATTTCTCCTGATAAAAATAGTCTACACCTCCACTTTTCCTACCAAATTACATAACCTCACACTTCCCCACATTGTACTCCATCTGCCACCTTTTTGCCTACTTTTCAAGCCTGTTGAAGTCCTGCTGCAGCTTCCCCACTTCCTCAACACTACCCGTGCCTTTAACTACATCTGTATCATCTGCAAACTTGGCAACAATGCCCTCAGTTCCTTCACCCAGATTGTTAATGTATAATGTGAATAGTTGTGGTCCCAACAGAGACACCAACAAAACTCCACTAGTCACTGGTTGCCATCCTGAACATACCCCTTTATCTGCACTCTCTGTCTTCTGCCAGTAGCCAATCCCATATCGGTGCCAGTATCTTACCTTAATATCATTGGATCTTATTTTATTTAGCAGCCTCCTATGCTACACATTGTGAAAGGCTTTCTGGAAATCCAAATAGATCACGTCAACTGGCTCTACCTTGTCTACCTGTCATCAAAGAATTCTAACAAATTTGATGTAGCCGCGCTGACTCAGCTTGATTTTACCATGCACTCCCTAGTATTCTGCAATCTCATCCTCAATAGATTCCTGTCTTCTCCCTCCTTCCCTTCTTAAATAGTGGTGTGACATTGCCATCATCTTGTACTCTGGGACTCTCTCTGAGTTCAGTAATTTTCTGAAAGATCACCATCAATGCCTTTACAATCTCCTCAGATATCTCCTTCAGAACTCTGGGGTGTAGTCCATCTGGTCTGAATGATTTATCCACCTTCAGACCTTTCAGCTTCCTCAGCACCTTCTCCTTTGTGATAGCCACTACACTCACCTCTGCCCCCTGGTTCTCTTGAAGCTCTGGTATGCTGCTGTTGTCTTCCGCCGTGAAGTACCTATTTAGTTCCTCTGCCATTTCTTTATTTCCTTTTACTACTTCTCCAGCCTCATTTTCCAGTGTTCCAATGGGTCCACTCTTGCTTATCTCTTACCTGTTAGATACCTAAAAACATTATTGCATTCTTCTTTTAAATTACTAGCTAGCTTACTCTCATATTTCGTCTTCTCTCCACTTATTGCTTCTTTAGATATTCTGCTGGTTTTTAAAGACTTCCAAATACTCTGGCTTCCCACTAACCTTCACCACATTATATGCTTTTCCTTTTGTGCTGTTCCTGACTTCCCTTGTCAGCCATTGTCGTCTTGTCCGCCTCTTAGTGTGTTTCATTTTCCTTGTGCTGAATTTCTACTGTGCCTCCCAGATTACTATCAGAAACTCCAGCCATTGCTGATCCACCATCTTTGCTGCAAGGCTCCCCTTCAAATTAACTCTGGCCAGCTCCTCTCTCATGTCTTTGTAGTTACCTTTACTCAATTGTAATACATTTACATCTGATTCTAGCTTCTCCCTCTCAAACTGCAAGGTGAGTTCTATCATGTTATGGTCACCTCCCCCTGGGAATTCTTTCACCTTAAGCTCCCTAATCAAGTCTGCCTTCATTACACATCACCAAATCCAGAATTGCCTGTGCCCTAGTGAGGTCCACCACAAGCTGCTCCAAAAAAAAATCCTGTCGACATTCCAAAAATTCCTTTACTTGAGATCTGCTACCAACCTGATTTTCCCAGTCCACTCGCATATCGAAGGCTCCCATGACTATTGTAATAGTGCCTTTCTTATGTGGCTTCTCTATCTCCTGATTTATTTTCTTCCCCACATCCTGACTACTACTAGGAGGTCTGTACACAGCTCCCATCAGGGTCTCTTTCCTTTGCTTTCCTCAACTCTATCCACAGAGAGTGTATGCCTTCTGACAATCTTACTTCATGTTATTGATTTGACTTCATTTCTTACTGTCAATGCAAACCTGCTCTATCTGCCCATCTGCTTGTCTTTTCAATATGATTAATATCCTTGGATATTTATTTCCCAGCCCTGATCCGCTTGCAGCCACATTTCTCTGATACCCACATCATCACACCTGCCAATTTCAATCTGTGCTACAAGCTCATTTACCTGGTTTCGTATTCTGCGTGCATTTATGTACAAGGACGTCAGTCCTGTCCCCATTCTCATTGTTTCCCCTTCATCTGCTGTGTCTGAAGTAAGATTCCTGACATCTTCCATACTCCCTGTCCAATACTTGTTCTGGAAATGTCAATAACCTCTACTGAGACCTCCCTTCCTTTAATACTTTTTTCCATAGTTTTCCCTGCAACTGAACCCACTTACCACTATTTAGTTTAAAGCCCTATCCACAGCCCTAGTTATGCAATTCACCAGGACTCTGCTGCCAGCATGATTCAGGTGGAGCCTGTCCCATTGGAACAGCTCCTTTCTTGCCCAGAGCTGGTACCAATGTCCCATGAATTCAACCGCATCCCAAAACCAGCCCAGCTCATCTCCACCTCCCTAACCTGTTTTTCCTCTCACCTATCCCCTCCTCCCACCTCAAGTCCCACCTCCATCTCCTATCTACTAACATCATCCCGCCCCCTTGACCTGTCCGTCCTCCCTGGACTGACCTATCTCCTCCCTACCCCCCTACCTACACTCACCTTTACTG
This sequence comes from Ginglymostoma cirratum, assembly GCA_024137785.1. Classification (NCBI taxonomy): domain Eukaryota; kingdom Metazoa; phylum Chordata; class Chondrichthyes; order Orectolobiformes; family Ginglymostomatidae; genus Ginglymostoma; species Ginglymostoma cirratum. Next base: position 25,283,340 of record JAHRHZ010000009.1, on the reverse strand, counting down.
GCTCCATCCCCGCCTCTTCAACTTGTCTGCCTCCTCTCCACTTATCCTCTCCTCTATCCATCCTCTATCCACCTCCCCCTCTCTCCCTATTTATTTCAGAACCCTCTTCCCCTCCCCCATTTCTGACGAAGGGTCTAGGCCCGAAACGTCAAGTTTTCCTGCTCCTATGATGCTGCTTGACCTGCTGTGTTCATCCAGCCCCACGCTTGTTATCTCCCATGAATTCAAACCCATTTCTCCAATGCCAATCTTTGAACTACGTATTTACCTCTATATTCTTAACCCTGTGTCAATTTGCCCTTGTTCAGGAAGTTATTGCATGTTTGGTTTTGCTTTCTAATTTAGCCCCTAGTTGCTTATATTCCCTCAGAAGAATGTCCTTCCTCTTTCTACCTATATCCTTAGCACTTACATGGACCACAACAACTGGATCTTTGCCCTCGCACTCCAAGGTCCTTTGGCTTCATCAAGGGGAGGTCATGCAGACACGGGGGAATGTGCAAACTCCACACAGACAGTTGTCCATGGGTAAAATCAAACCTGGGTCGCTGGTGCTGTGAGATAGCAGTGCCAGCCATTGCACCACTGAGCCACCTGTAAGCCTTCGGGACCCTAAATCCTGGCCACAGAGAACAGTGTCTTTTCCCCTGATTATACTATCCTGGATTACAACTTCATTTCTCTTTTCTCCCCTTTCTTGAATGTCTCCCCGTACCACATCGCTATCATCAGTTTTCTCATCCTCCCTACAGCCCCCACTCTCATCTACTCAGGGAGAAAGAATTTCAAACCTGTTAGACAAGCTCAAGGGCTGAGGCTCCTTCAGCACTACCTCCTGGATGCCTCTACCTGCCTTGTTCATAGTCACACTCTCCTGTCCCTGACCACTGACTGAATTTGCCATTGTCAATCGAAGAAACACGACACAGAGTAAATCTCTCCCCTTCCTGACATGTCACAGTGTTCAAGGCTCAGATTCTAGCTCATGAACTCCGAGCCAGAGTTCCTCAACCTCCAACACTTGCTACAGATGTGGTCACAATGAACCACAATACGGTCTGCCAGTTCCTATATCATGCAATTACAACACATCATCTAGCCCGACATTTCTATTTTAGTTAATCAGATCCTAATTTGATTTTTGAAAGTTTTGTACTGATCTTTTACTTTGTAGCTTGTAAATGTTTCCCCTATTTACCATCAATCTGAAAGTAATCTATAGTAGATGGTCAAATTAGTAGCTATCACTAATCAATGAATTTACGGTTTACCTTGAATGCCACTCTTTTGTGGTGGCCCCTGATCCTGGGCTTCAATTATTTCCTGTTAAAAAGAACCTTACTAACTATGAGTAAAAGAAAAGCAAGCAAAAAAACTCCTCTTTCCCTCTGCACTGAATTCCTACACTGCCTCCAAATTCCCTGAACTAGATACTCACTTGGGCTGTGTCTCACTCTGGATGTGATCTTGCTTTTCTGACCATGTGAAGCTTACTGATCGTGCCCTTTCATCAGGCCCTCTCTTTAATCATTGGTGAGGTAACAATTATTTTTCCACCCTCCAGTAAACTTAAATTTTGAGAAAATGGTAGAGAGTCTGCAGGGGGAGGTAAATCAAATGCAATTGAAGCATTCCACACCTTCCTGTCCTTTTCCCTGGATATGTGATACTTTGGTAGATGTGAATTGACCTGAATAGACCTCCTCATTTTGGGAGCTTAGCCATTTCCAAATTACATCATCTCCTCAATCATGTTGATGGCACACTCTTAGAATACCATGTGTAATTCTGGTCACCATTCTATAGGAAGGATGTTGTTAACTAGAGAGCGTTCAGAAAAGATTTACGAGATGTTGCCAGGGTTGGACGGTTTGAGCTATATGGAGAAGCTGTGGCTTCTTTTCCTGGAGGACTGGAGGCTGAGGGGTGACCTTTATGAGGTTTATAACATCATGAGGGTCATGGATAGGGTAGATAGTCAAGGCCTTTTTCCTAGGGTGGGTGAGGGAGTCCAAAACCAGAGGGCACAGGTTTAAGGTGAGAGGGGAAAGATTTTGAAAAGGACCCGAGAGGTAAGTTTTTCACACTGAGACTGGTGCGTGTGTGGAATGAGCTGTCAGAGCAAGTGGTGGAGGTGGGTACAACTACAACATTTAAAGGCATCTAGATGGGTATATGAATAAGAAGGATTTGGAGGGAAATGGGCCAAATTCTGGCAAATGGGACTAGGTCAATTTGGGATGTCTGGTTGGCATGGATGAGTTGGACCAAAAGCTGTATTTCCGTGCTGTACAACTCTATGACTCTGTGTTTCTATGTACTTAAAATAGGTTCCACTATGGGTACGGATACATCACAGACATAGCCTTAGTTAGAGTTGGAAAACCAAGCTACAGTTTTATAAAATATGTACATTTATGTGATGTGAGCATTGTTGGCATGACCAGTATTTGTTGCTCCTACCTATTGCCTTTGTGAAGGTGTTGTGAGTCACCCTCTAGGAATGCTGCAGTCTCAGCTTTGGCAGACCTACAGTGCTGTTGGGAGGGAGTTTCAGGAAAGTGACCCAGTGTCAGTGAAGGAATGGTGATATAGCTCCAAGACTATGGTGTGGTGATCCTCCCATATATTTACTATTCATGGCCTTCTAGGGTAGAGCTGCACCTTTGGATGGTTCTGCCAAAGTATCCTTGGTGTGTAGCTGGCAGATGGCACAAGCTACTGCCACTGTGCACAACTGGTGGAAGAAGTGGATGGTCAACCTGTTGGATGGTGTACTAATCAAATGAGCTGCTTTGCCCTAAATGGTGCTGAGTGACACCGAAGTTGCACCAATCCAAGCAAGTGAACAGTGTTATATCCTCACCTGCACCTTGCAGATGATTTACAAGCATTAGGGAGTCAGAAAATGAGTTACATACCACAAAAATTCCTGTTTATGACTTTCTCCCTTAGCAATTGTAGTTATATGGCTGTTCCAGTTAAATTTCCAGTTAATGGTACTTTTCAACATATTGACAGTGGGGCATTCAATGATAGTAATGCTATTGAATGTTAAGAGGGAGGGGAATGGTTCAATTATAACTTGACAGTGGTGCATCATGAATGCTACTTGCCACTTATCAGCTTAAGACCAAGTGTTGTCCACATCATACTGTATATGGACACAGATGATTCAACATGTTTCGTATTCTTGCTAAGACCAGGGAATTTCTCCTATATCCGATTGCACTGTTGTGTTCAATTAACTTATGCATTGGTTGTTCACTGTGCTGTGTGCTGTGAGTCATGGGTGTGGTTGTGCTTACAGAAATTGAAAGAAGCATTAAGTATGAGAAAGCAGACATTTTAAAGGCATTGTAATAAATCTCATGTCCACAGATTGAAATTGGTAAATATTATCTCTACATATCTTAGGCATAAAACACAATAAAATCTAAAGTCTCCACAGTTTCACTCTCTCATTGGAAAGAGATGACCTAGTGATGAGTTTAAACTGAGGGTTATAACATCTCAGGCAAAGGGTACTTTTGAGAAGGTGAGGAACTTCACAGTAACCTCAACTGGTAAAGGAATTGAACCTACCCTACTGACATCTCAAACCAGCCTTTCAGTCAAACAAGCAATCTATCATCTGCCATGCGAACTACAGAAGTGTTGTACAATATGACGTGCATAAAGTTTCCCTGAGATTTAAGTGTGAACTCTTCTGTCAGACTTCACCAATAAGAACGAAAAAAATAAATTGCATTTGTAGAGCACCTTTCACAACTTCAGGATGTCCCAAAGCCATTTAGAGCAAACTGTGTCATTTCTGATATACAATTGCTGTTACAATATGATGACTTATGCAAAGTATCTTGACGGGAGCAGCAATGTGAGAGTAATGATAATCATGTTAACAGAGGGGTAAAAATTGATCAGGACATTGGAAATAACTCCCCAACCCTTCTTCAAAATTATGCCATGGGATTTTTAAAACTTGCTTGAGAGCTGAGGCCTTGGTTTAACATCCCATCCAAAAGACAGCACTACACTGATCTGTCAGCCCAGGTCGGTGTGCTTCAGTCTCTGGGGTGAGGGGTGGGGGGAAACGGGATGGTGGGGGGTGGTGGTTTGGATGAGTGCCAACATGAATTTGAGTTAAGAGTCTACCATCTTACCACTGGTGAACACACTTCGAAGGTGAAATCCAAGCTGTCTTCTCTAAAGAGGAAAGTTCTGGCAATATTCCCTTGTGTATATTCCTTTCTGAAGCGGCAGAGTTGCTGCAGTCAAAGAAAGGAGTCTGTGCAAGCTGCAAACCTTTAATATCTGTGAATTGTTCAGATAACATGCCAGTAAAGATTCTGTCTCTGCTAGTGAAAAACATTCTGAGAGCATGTTCTAATGGTATTTATTGACTAACCTTGCTCAGTCCAGTGAGAGAAACTGGCAGCTCCACTCATGAAAGAATCATAAGCCTGCAGCAATCCCCAAACCCTTCAGCTGAACCATCTCTTATATTTCAGCCAATATATTAGATCATCCTTGTGGGTTAATTCTTGTGGGAATGAACTGCTTTTCCTGATGGACTTCAAATGCCGCATGGAGAGATGTGGAAACCCTCTAATAATGTTGTTGATGCCATTTTTGCCATTTTCTTGAATTTGCCTGGCTCTTCTATTAAAATCAAATGAGTGGGAGGGTTCCACATGAAAATCCAACTCCTCTGTGCCACGGAGCGAAAAGAGAAAAGGTTTATTGATTGAAAGCAGGCTGTGCCCAATTTAGACCACTGGAGTACCCATTTCTATGTATTTATCGCCTTAATACAGAGGAATCTTCGGAGCATTTTTATGTAGCTAGGAAGTAAGACTATCTATATCAGTACAACTTCATATAAATTATAATCACTGAATGCCTACAGCATTAAAGAGATGGAAAAGTCTCATAATGGAGGGGAAGCTTGCCAAATGATGAAATATCAATCAAGAAAAGAAAACCAAATAACAATTAAACTTACTTATTTGTTGCCTAGCTTACGAATAGTTTATTTTTTCCAATATAAGATCCAAATGTTAGTTTGTGTTTGACAGAAGGAGAAAAGAAAGGGAGCACTGGAACACAATGAAGCAATGCAGTTAATGTAAAAGGTTGTTAATGTGAAGCTATTAAAGCGCTAAAATGTTTTCCAGATGGTTTGTTCATTCAACTGAACCCGGGTTGTTCCCCAATAAAAAGTAAGCATTAGATTGGAAAAACACATTAGTAGCTTCCCATGTCATCCTGGAGATTGAGGTGTCTAAAGCCTTTCTGGCAAATGGAGAGCTTGCAAATCCTCTGCCTCCTTTAGTTATTACTTCTTTTAGGCACATTCCATATTTGAATGGATTCTGGATCTGATATATCTCCAAAGGATAAAGATGAAGCAGGAATATCGTTAGTCATTCCCATTTTCAACGTTCCAATCCTCTCCAAGGACCTGTAGTCTCAGCTCAGACTTTGAAGAATGTGGCATCTCTGCAGGGGAAGTGGTGGTGTAACGGTGATATCATTGAAAGTGTAACCAGACACTCAAACTAACATTCTGGGGGCCATGGGTTCAAATCTCCCCCATAACAACCAGCAGCACTCAAATTCAACTGCTAGGTCTAGAATTGAAATCTGATCTTGGTTATCATGCATTGTTGTAAAAACCTATCCAGTTTCATTCTTTGGGAAAGAAATCTGCTATATCTATCTGGTCTGGTCTACAGGCAATTACAGCAATACTTAACTGAAGTTAAGAACTACTTAAGTGTCTTAACAGAAATGGCCCTAGCAAGCCAGGCAATTAGGGCGAGGCAACAAATGCTGGCTCTGCCTCTAGCTTTAACTTTATTGGTGTAATGATTATTATTGAGTATATTGTTAAATTCTTCCAATTCTGCTTCTGTGAGTGTCCAATGACTCAATATCCGCACAAGTATATCATTAGTGTTGTTACTCCATCACCTGATAAGGGAGGCATTGAGATAGAAAATGTAACTCGTGAAAAGCAAAAAAGAAGTAGCCCTGGGGAAAATCTGAGAGGAGCACTCAGTGAAACAATTAACAGGTGACAATGAACAGCTCTGCAAGCATCTTGTGCTGCTTCACAACATACACAGCTGCATCTTCATCGGGAGCTGTTTATACATGCTACAACCCACTCAACATACACTATGCACTGTTCCACATATACCCAACTGTCCTCTTTTCCTTTCAGGCATCAAGGCCCATAAAATGCAACAACTCATGGCCCTCTGGAACCTTCCTTCCATCCCCTTCCCTCTGACTCCATCCCCTCCCCCAACGCCACCTCCTGTCAGGTATTCACCATCCCTCCTAACCTTCAGCTCTCCGATGCTGAATGTTCTGTACTCAGCAAAGGCCTCAGCTTTATTCTTCTGCGTCCCCACCTTAATGAATTTCAGGCACAACATGACGCCGAACTCTTCTTCCACTGTGTTCGCCTCCGTGCCCATTTCTTTGGACAAGCGTCCACTCCTCGTCCCACAGACACTTTTGCCCAGTTCCAACACTGTCGCTCCACCCTGGACCCCTCCCTCCAGCCTTTTACCTGCACTCAATCTGTTCATTGAGAACTGGCGACATGATAGTGGTCACCTCAATTTCTCCGACCCCACCCTCCCCCACCAAATCCAATCTATCTCGCTCCGAACTGACTGCACTCTGTGTGCTTAGATCTAACTCTGACTTTGTTATTAAGCCTGCTGATAGGGATGGTGCTGTTGTAGTCTGGAGTACTGACCTCTACATTGCAGAGGCTGAGTGCTAGCTCTCGGATACCTCCTCCTATCTTCCCCTGGACTATGACCCCAGCATGACACATCAGGCCATTGTATCAACTATGGTAACTGACCTCATTTCATCTGGTGATCGTCCGCATCCACCCCCCAACCCCCTCACTGCTTCCAAGCCGATATTCCCTCAGCCTCTCGCAGCTTGTGTCTACCTCCGTGCAAAAATCCACAAACAGGACTGTTTGGGCAGACCCATTGTTTCAGCCAGCTCTTGCTCCACAGAACTCATCCCTTCCTACTTTGGCTCAGTCTTCTTTCCCCTGTTTCAATTCCTGCCCACATACATCCACTATTCCACTGATGGCTTTATGCCGCTTTCAAAACTTCCAGCTTGCAGTCTCCAGCCGCTCCCTCTTTACTATGGACTTGGAATCCCTTTACACATCCATTCCCCACCAGGAGGGTCTTAGGACTCTTCGCTTCTTCCTGGAGCAAAGACCTGAACTGGCCCCACCCACCACCACCACCCTCATCTGCTTGGCTGGGCTCATTCTCAACCTCACCAACTTCTCTTTTAACTCCTTTCATTTTCTTCAGATAAGAGGGATAACCATGGGCAGCCCCATGGGCCCCAGTTATGCCTGTCTCTTTGTGGGCTACATGGAACATTCCTTGTTCCATTCCTATTCCGGCCCCCACGCACAACCCTTTCTCCGATATATTGATGATATCATTGGTACTGCTTCCCTCTCTCGTCCGAAATTGGAAATGTTCATTGATTTCGCTTCCAATTTCCACCCTGCCCTCACTTTCATCTGGTCTATCTCTAACTTCTCCCTTCCCTTCCTCGACATCTCTGTTTCCATTTCTGGGCATATAATGACCACTAATATCCACTATAAACCCACTGATTCCAACAGCTACTTGGACTATACATCCTTACACCCTGCCTCCTGTTAAGACTCCATCCCATTCTCTCAGTTCCTCCTTATCTGTTGCATATGTTCAGATGAGGCCAACTTCAACAAGGGAGCCTCTGAAATGTCCATCTTCTTCCTCAACCGAGGATTCCTCAGCACTGTTGTTGTCAGGACACACAACAGGGTCCGACCCATCTCCTGCACTTCCGCCCTCAACTCTTCTCTTCCCTCTGGCAACAGTGATACAGTTCTTCTTGTCCTTACCTACCATCCCATCAGCATCCACATCCAGAAGATCATCAGAGGCCATTTGCACCACCTCCAGCGAAATGCCACCACTCGACATATGTTTCCCTCCCCTCCCTTGTCTGCCTTCTGCAGGGACTGTTCTCTCCAGGACACCTTGGTCCACTCTTCCTTCACCCCCAACATGCCCCCACAACCTCACAGCATCTTGCCTGCAACCAGTGAAGGTGCAACATTTACCTCCTCCCTCCCCAGTATCCAAGAGCCCAAACATACCTTCCAGGTGAAGCAGCACTTCACTTACACTTCCCAAAATTTAGTCTACTGCATTCACTGCTCACAATGTGGTCTCCTCTATATTGGGGAAACAAAGCATAGACTGGGTGACTGCTTCGCAGAACATCTATGTCTGCTCACAAAAAAGACCCTCAGCTTCCAGTTGCCTGCCACTTTAACACACCACCCTGTTGCCTGGCTAACATCTCTGTCTGAGGCTTGCTGCAGTGTTCCAGCGAAGCTCAGCGTAAGCTGGAAGAGCAACATCTCATTTTCCATTTGGGGGACCCTGCAGCCCTCCGGACTCAATATCAAGTTAGGGTTTAAACTCTTCCATGTCCCAGCTCCTTGCCCCACACACCAGGCCTTGTTATCACATAGCCTGCCATTACACACTACCTATTGTTAGTCACTAACAGTCTCCATTAACAACTATTCACCCTCCTCGCCAGATCATTACCAACTCCTTTGTCTATCCAACTGCTCTTCTGTCTCTTCAGGCTCTCTGTTTTATCCTATCATTTTATCTCTACCTCATTCCCCTCCCAAATTTCTGCATATAAATCGACGTTTTCCCAGCTACCATCAGTTCTGAGGAAGGGTCACCGGGCCCAAAACATTAACTCTGATTTTTTTCTTCACAGGGGCCGCCAGACCTGTTGAGCTTTTCCAGCAACTTCTTTTTTTAAGACTGCCTATCTTATTCTCTGTAACTGTACCCAACTCCAGCCTGCCTTAACTCATCTGATGTCAAAGCTCGCATTTGTTTCTTTGTTACATTTAGACTTACAATGTTCTCCAGACCAGCTTCATATCTTCCAACTTGCTACAGAAACTGAACTTGCCCAAAACTCTACTGTTCATTTCCTACATTTCACCAAGTTCTATTGACTCATCATCACTGTGCTTGCTAAATAGCATGACCTCTCAACACTGATTTGAAAATTCCTGTCCCTAATATCAAATCCTTTTATTGGGTGGAATTTTCCAGGCTCACTTAGAGCTTTCAGAAGTCACTTCAAAGTCACATCCTGCTGGGAGATCTGTTGGGCACCTTTCGATGCAGCGCTGTTCCTGTGGAGAGCTGAGGATCACGGCTGTATTAAACTTCTTTGCCATTGTTTCCTTTCAAATTTCAACTGGGGACATTTGTGGCATCTCTCAATTGGCAGCCCCCGAGAGCATTCTTGAGCTTGCTGATACCTTTTACATGAAGGCAATAGAGTTTTCCCATTTCACCACCAGAGAGACAAGGTACCTGGGCTGTCGGATTTGTAACTATCGCTGAGTTCCCTCAGATACAAGGGGTCATCCACTGCGCGCATGTGGCACTCAGAACTCCCTGGCATCATCGAGCCAGGTTCCTGAACAGGAAGCAGCTTCACTCCCTCAATGTCCAGCTTCTTGTGACCGCAGGTAACAATTCATGCAGGTGTGTGCCCAATATCCAAGGAACTGCCACAGTGCTTATAGTTTGCACAACTCCTTGACATTTGCCCACCCAATCCACCCTGCATCATCCCCAGGGCTGGCTTGTAGGTAACAAGGACGTAACTAGAAGACATGGCTAATCACCCCAAAGCGAAACTCTCAGACTGATACTGAAGAGCTACAATGCTGCTCATGCACCTACTAGAGCCATCATTTTGACTACCTGCAGAACAGGGTCTTCAGACTAACAATTGTTTGCTTCACACTGCACGATCTCAGTCAAAGACAAGGTGAGAACTTGGAAGAAGAGGGGAGATTGACTCGTGACCAATCTCATCAGACGAGGAAGAATGGGAGTCTGACAGAAATGCTGAGGGAGCTATTGCTGATGCTGAGAAGATAAAACAAATGTGTGATGAATGGACAGGACTATGAGAAACTGATAGTGTCCTGATTTGAGAACTAATGACTTTACATGAACTTTTGTGGACACTCAAAAGTTGTAGCCAGTCGTGATACATAAGCCTTACTGCTCTCAAGGAAATGCTCGTTTTATAACAGTAAAACTTTACATTGCTCTGCTTCTCATACACTGTGCATTTCTTTGTTCCCTTTGCACCAATCAACTCCTGTTCAGTTTGATGGTCTGAACATCCAGATTGACTTCTGTCTGCATGCCTGAGGGCTATGCTTCTATCACAAAAACCTTGGTTTGCAAGGAGCATTTGTTTATAATGAAGATATGGAGGGGAAACACTATACTGAAGGACTGACACAACATAACCATGAGGCTTACATTCCAATTTCCCAAAGGATTTCCTCCTCCCAGATAAGACCAACGCATGACAGCATTGTTATGTTAGCAATGATACACCTGAAGCAGATATGAGCATCAGGGTGATCATTATCCCTCAAGGCATTTGAGAAGAAAATGCAATGCTATTAGAGTATCACCAGATTACATGAGATCTCAGGAATGTAGAAAATTATGATGCATTTATTTACATTTGAGTGCTTTACAAAAGTGCACCCCAAAGTGACTTTAGTAGTATTTAACCTTTCTACAACTATGTCTCCCACTGACTACTTTGCTGCCTTGGCATGGATAATTTTGGTGTGTATCATCTGGTGGCCCGGGGCCTACAGCATTTTGACTTGCTGTGAGTGTCCTGTACAGATGCAGGTACGATTCTTTCAGCAGAGTCTGATAGAGGCATTTGGTCCCAGTCTAAGGGAATTGGTTATGGCAAGGAACCTCTCCAGTGTCCTGAGAGGTCAATGTGTGGGTGCCAGTCTATTGGTCCTCCTCGTTGTCAGTTGATAGTGTACAATGATGCATACTTCACCCCTTGATAGCTTGATTGATAGTGTTGAGATTCAAATATCGAACTGGCAGTTAAGGACTGGGGAAGGTCCCAATGGGTGAGGCAGAAATTCAGGTCGTCCATGAGTACTTTTCAGACAAGCATGCAAATGTACTTAGCTTTAAAGAACATAATCACAAGCATAACAACTGCAGAATTCTGGGTGTAGACGGATGTGGGTATTCTCTTGCATGAATCACAAAACATTAATTTGGCGGTACAGCACATTTTCCAGATGCATAATTGAATGCTTTCATTTAACATTCAATTAAATATGAACATAAAGGCAAGAATGTAAGGCTTCTGTATTACAGGGCACTGGGGAGACCACATCTCAAATATTGTGTGCAGATTTTGTTTCCTCCTTTAAGGATGAGTGTAAATATGTTGAAGGCAGTTTAGAGAACAATTGCTAGATCAATACCTGGAATGAATTGTATCAGAGATAATAGGAACTGCAGATGCTGGAGAATCCGAGATAACAAGGTGTGGAGCTGGATGAACACAGCAGGCCAAGCAGCATCATAGGATGAAGGGTCTAGGCCCGAAACGTCAAGCTTTCCTGCTCCTATGATGCTGCTTGGCCTGCTGTGTTCATCCAGCTCCACACTTTGCTACCTGGAATGAATGGGTTGCCTTATTAGGGTAGGCTGGACAGACTGGGCTTGTTACATGGGTGTTTTAAATGAGTGAAGGTAACTCGAGTGAAATGCATAAGATTTTGAATGGTCTTGACAAGGTGGATGAGAAAGAATTGTTTCTCTTGGTGGATGTGACCAGAATTGGGGGACACTTGCAGGACAGAGATGTTTTCTCTCAGAGGGTTGTGTGACGTTGGAACTGTCTGCCTCAGAAGAAGGTGGAGGTGGGACATTGAATATTCTTAAGACAGAGATGGTTAGATTCTTCTTGGACAAGACAATAAAAAATGAATAGGGAGTAGATGGGAATGAGGAGTGTGAAACACAGCCAGATCAGCATGATCTTTTGAATGATGAGGCAGGTTCATGAAGCTGAATGGTCAATTTCAGCTCCTATTCTGTCTGATTGCAGGTTCACATAATCATGAGGAAAACCTAACCCAGCCCCACCCAGAAATTACACCTACTTTTCAGGCACACCATCACACTTAGCGTCAAAAAAGAAAGTTTTATTCATGGCCTCACCTCTCCATATTTCTGTTACCTCCTCTCAATACTACAAAGTTTGTAAAGATGCTGTCCTTCTCCAAATCAGCACCTTGAGTGTCCCTGATTTTAATCACTCCACAAATGGAAGTTATGCTTTTACATACCTAGATTTGAAATGTTTATCATGTCTTGCAGTTGATATGTGATATATTTTTCAGGGAAAAACTCATAATTTTATCATATCATGGTATGTGACCTAATGATATAAAGTTCTCAGTCTCCATCTTACTGACCTGTGCCCTCTTGCAGTGTGACATGCTAAAGGGAGTGTGCTATTGTTCTTTTGAAATAATTAACTTGAGCACAGATATTCAAGTGCTTGTGAGTATCTGTATATATGTAAATACCAGAAGCTGTAATGAAAGTATTGTGAATCCTTCAGTACTGCGTGACCCACATCTCATTCTTTTGTTACAAGAGTTAACATAAGTATCACATCACAATAACTGAAAAGCATCAGCTACTGTATCATAACAATTCACTAAGTTCTGGAATTCCATCTCTCCCACTTCTCTTAACTCCTTTAAAATCTACCAATTCGACCAAGCTTTTCATCATTGGCCCTTACATGGTTCCATCTTTGATAGTACACCTGTGAAACATAAAATGCACTATAGAAGTTGTTGGAGTGAGATTTTAACCCACAGTCTTCTGAGTCAGAAGCAAGAATTCAATATCAAACCACAGGTGACCAGTTTTCTACCGAAAATATTTTCAATCATTATAACATGTAATTTTCTCTTTTCCTTTTTTCTATGCGAAGGTGAAGTTTGAATGATTTATATGGATTGATAGAGTCATAGACTCATAGAGTCCTAAAGCAAAGAGTCAGGCCCTTAGGCCCAAACTGGTCCATGCTGGCCAAATGTCCATCCACGCTAACCCCATTTCCCTGCACTTGGCCCAAATCCTACTAAACCTTTCCGATCCATGTATTCATCCAAATGCCTTTTAAATATTGTTAATGTACCTGCCTCAACCATTTCTGCTGGAAGCTCATTTTATACCAGTTCCCCCCGCTGTGTAAACAAGTTGTCCCTCAGATTCCGACATCTCTTCTTTTCCCTATTACCTTAAGCTGATGCCTTCTAGTCCTCAATTCCCCAACCCTGAGAAAAAGACTGAGGTATTCACCCTATCCATGCCTCTCATGATCTTATACACTTCTATAAGGTCCCCTCTCAGTCTCCTATGCTCTAAAGAAAAATGTCCTAGCTTATCCAACCTCTCCCTTTAACTCAGTCCCTCGAGTCCAGGCAATATTCTTATAAATTTCTTCTGCACTCTTTTCAGTTTAAGAACATGTCTTCTACGGCAAGATGACCAAAACTGAATGCTATACTCCAAGTGTGGCCTCACCACCATCCTGTACAACTGCAACATAACTTCCCAACTTTTATATTCAATGTCCTGACTGATGAAGACCAGTGTGCCAAAAGCCTTCTTCACTGCCCTGTCTACCTGTGACTCCACTTTCAGAGAACCTGAGCTCCAAAGTCCCTCTGTTCCACTTCACTCCTTAAGGCCCTAACATTCACCATGAAACTCCTACCTTGATTTTACTTTCCAGAATACAACACCTCACACTTATCTATATTAAACTCTATTTGCCATTTCTCGGACCACGTCCACAGCTGATCAAGATCCTGCTGCAATTTCTGATAACCTTCCTCACTGTCCACAATACCGCCTATTTTAGTATCACTTGAAAGCTTAATAATCATGTCTTGTACACTCTCATCCATGAATACCAAAGTATGGCAGGTAATAATATATATACAAACATAACTTAAAAGCTTCATCGTGTGTTGAAGGTATTTTACTATGACATTACATTAAGGTAATAGTTTATATAGTCTTACGACACACATTATGTGCCCAGGAGCTCCTAAATGAAGGGAGGTAATGCATGGGATGTGGGTTATAAGCTGGCAGTAATGCCCTTCCAGCCAGGAAAACTTGATTCAAGAAAAGAGCCTAATGTTTTGTCACAGCAACTTACATGCCATTACAATTCAGCTAAACTATAGCACATTGACTTCAACAAATTCTACTCACAATCAAAAAAATACTTACTGTGAGGAAAGTCCTTTGGGACTGGCAGCAGGCATTGTGTGAAGTCATTTAAGGTGGGCAAGCAGAAATATTTGTACTGCGTCCAGGAGTTCCAGAAGAAACATCTGGTAAAGAAGTGATCTGGAAACTTCTTGTTTGCAGCGAATGATTCTGTTTGCAGAGAGTCTGATAAGTCATAATTGACCACATCTATGCTGCCAGCTAAAATTTGCTAGGTGCTTACAACGTGCAAAATTGCATGCAAAGAGCGAAAGTCGCTGATCTCTCAAGAGCTTAGCCTGTTTCCCTTGGAATCAGAAAGTTTAATATTGCAGAATATTTCAAATAACAAAATCCAACAAACTCTCTAATGTCTTCATTGCTTTGGTAATGACATCTCAACAAACTACTGCTTCTGAACTTAATGCACAAAAAAGTTCACAAATTTGGAAATCTGATTATTCTCATCCCTGAAGTTATTTAACTCTGATTCTGTTCCAAGCATTAGACTGATTAATTTTGAGATGCTTTGTGCAAACTTCAGTTTAGTGTAATATGCCAATAGGGTTAGGTAAAGCAGAGTGAGAAGAGTTTTGTGAAGAACATAATTACCAACAGTGACCAGCTAGGCAAAACAGTTTTTGTGCCCAAATTGCATCTGTGTAATATGATACAGAAAATGACAGAAGCACATAGGAATGAGTCAGTTAAGAAATGAAAAGATAAATTTATTTTAGATTTTTATGCAGATTGGAAGTGGTCAATATTTCATGTGTTTGTTTCTGATTGTGTAGCAATATAAAGTTTGAGTTCTCAAAAAGACTCTGCACCTTCAATAATATGCACTGATGGACCTGTTGCATATTTACAATATTATTTTACAATTCCAATTTTCTTTCTTTTGATCTCAACATTTAAATTACGTCTGTATGCAGAAAATCTTAAATTGGATATGAATTGTGATTTCTACTGTTGCTTGAATTTCAAATCACAGCCTTGGAGTTTTGAGATTTTGTGAGATTCTGAAATTATGGTGGGAAATGTAATTCCCTCCGCCCACTTAAAATCTGAAAGAATGGGAGTTAAAGCCTGGCTGATGCGCTTTCCATTCATTTCTCAAGCCTCAATTGTTTTTGTGCCACTTTTTCCTTCAGCAATTGAGGCATTCATTTGACTCATGAGAAAAGATAAATGGCATTTTATAATATCATTAGATCTCCAATGCAATTTTAACTGAGTTCTGAGATGAGCACCTTCCACAATTTTCCGTTCTGGTGGAAACCCAGAAGAGGTCCCATCACAAATGTAAAACATGTGTAAAGATAAATATATCTTTGTCTTCGGGACCTAATAGAAAGGTCTCCCAAGCAACCCTCTACCTTCCCAAACCACTACACCTTGCCTCCTGCCCAACTCCACACTGTTCCAGTCCATCAAAATGTGCCTACATGTTTCCACTTGCCACCTCCACTCCTTGGAGACCCTGATGTTAGCAGACTATAAATGAATGGTAATGATTTCCAGTTGATAAAATGGACTGGGATCCCTGCCACAGCCCATGGGTGCATCTGCCAAGGCTCAGGTGGTAATATTCTCAATTGTGAGCTGCTGGCACAAATTCCATTCCAGACACTTAAAGGCAAGAATCAAAACTGACAATACAGTACTGATGGAGAGTTGCACTGTTAAAGGTTCTATTTCCCAGAAGGTAAGCAAAAGATCTGATGGAATTATTTTGAAGTAGGACAGGGGAATGCTCCCTGAGCTGCACAATTTTTATCCAGGAGATATATATACTTTTTTTTATACAATATACCACCAATTTTGGTGTCATCTGTAAACTCACGAAACATGCTTCCTATATTCTCACCCAAATCGTTTATATAAATGACAAACAACAGTGGACCCAGCACCAATCCCTACGAAATACCACTGGTCATAGGCCTCTAATCTGAAAAACCACCCTCCACTGCCAAGCTCTACCTCCTACTGTCAAGTAATTTTGTATCAAATTGGCAAGCTCTCCTTGAATGCCATGAGATCTAACTTTACTAACCAGTCTACCATGTAGCACCTTGTGAAAGACCTTACTAAAATCCATCTTTGTACTTTCAAGTGATAATTATTGAAGTTGATTTTAACCAAACTGTTCTATTTTAGAGACCCTTCATTCCTCCCATCATCTATAAAATGCAACTGAGTGCCTTTGGGTATCTAGTTTGATAGACTTATTTGTTGAGCCCATTGTTAATTGGATAAATAAAATGTCCCACATCAATCTATTTTGAGATTTAAAATTTGAAGCTAAAATAAGAAAGATATTCTGGGTTTATCAGATTCTTCCCTTCTTAACACGACTACGATTAAAAACTAGAAATAGCAACTGTAATATCTCAGAATATCTTCATTTTGACAATTAAAGTTTGAGCCAAATAACCTGGGGCTGAAGCACATTGGGGCTCCAACAATTTTAAGCCATTTCTAATCTTGAGCAAAAACGAGGCATGTTTTGTTTGAATAATTGATCCACTAAGCATAGATGTAAATCAGGTGCAGAATATTTTAATCAAACTATGAGGCATCGTTTTACAATGTTACAGTTTTACAACTTTGTCTTAAGGGACTGATATTCTTTATGAGAGTTTAGTTGCTCTCTCCAACTCTATTTATGCATGGTTTTATCAGTTACGGATTAATTGTCATTCCTGTACAAACTGATCTGTGATTCTTGAATTGTCTTTATTAACACTAATCTATATTAGAGAAGCCTGCTGACTAAACAAATTTATTAAATAGCTGATTAGCAACAGTCATTGCTTACATCAAAATAGAAGGCCCAAACCTTCCAAGAGTGGCAAATCCTTTAGATTGCCACTCCTACTCCTATTTTTGTCTACATTTCTGATTGAGACTTCCATTGCTAGTCTTTTCACAGATGCAGAACCTCTCTACAAGTGAAGTTCTTCCTTGATTATTGGTGAAAACGTCATTGTCTTCTTTTTTTGCACTAGCTGCTATCATTCACTGACATACTGAAAATATTAATGCCAACTGCACAACTTTTAACTGAGCTCATAAATGAGTGTAGGCCGATAAAGGATTAGGGTAAGTGAAGTAATTGGTAAGGGAGTACATGGAGGGTGCTGAGGTGAGTAGGAAGGGTGATGTAAGTAGATGTGGGGAATATGGTAGGGTGGCATGTAAGTAGGGTACTAGAGGGTGAAGTGGGTGAGATGAACTAGTTGATCAGGTAGTGACTGGATCTGGGGGTAAGGGCTTTTGGGGCAAGGGGGTGTCAGAGGAATTCAGGTGGTGGTAGACATATTGAGGATGGTGAGGGGTGGTATGTGCTGAGGACAGTTGGGTAATGAGGTGATAACAGATCAGCTGGGGGTGTGGGAGATCCTGAGGTGGAATGTTGTAGTTGTGGAAAGTCTCAAGGTGGGAGTATATTCAGATCGAGTCAGGGAGTCAGGGCTAAGTTGAGTGTTGGAGTTGAGTGATGGTGTGTTAGATCAGTTTGAATGGGAATTGGATGGTCAGAGGATTTGGGTCGGGGTTTAATTCAGTTGGGGGTGGCAGTCAGGCAGGGATCAAAGGTGAATTGGGAGTCAGGGGTGAGGCCCAGGTTCAGGACAACACCGGGTGATGGGATATGATCAGGTTGGCTGCTGAGTTAGGTGCCAGTCAGGTCATGGGATCAAATCAGGCCTAGTTAGAGGGAGGAGTTAATCATTTGTGGCTTTGATTGTGCAGTGGGGACAGGGGATTGATGGAGGTGGGGTATGGTTAGAGCTCAAAGGGGTAGTCAGGGGTCAGTTCTGTGGTAACTGGTATTCAGACATGAATTGAATCTATCCTTCATTTCTTGGGTCATAGCCCAAGTAAGCACCACAAAAATTATCTTAAAATCTGATTCTAATTGGAAGATTTTTCTTTGAGGGTCTTGGGGTAGCGTGGTCCATTGGAAGTTCAAACTTCTTAGACAATTCCCACAAAGTCAGTGTTTTGGGAATTTTGTGGGATCCAGATGCATACCTCTGGTCAACATCTAGTCTCCGACAATCCAGAGACCATAGGATCTGGACCTTTGTTTAAAAACATACTAAAAAGAAGTGACTCATTAATAATCTGTTCTTAATGTCATGATGGTAGTTTCAGACAAATTAGTTGTTAGTGCAAACATCATTTAAATGCAATCAGGGAATGCATTTTAAATCAATAAATTATGCAAGTGTCATATCTCTAGCAAAATTATTTCTCAGTTTCATTCACAAGTGATAAAATGGGAGTTAATTCAGAAAATTCATGATTCCCATTCAGAGAGCAATGAGAGAGGTCTCAGGAGACGAAAGCGTTGAATATATAATGACAGTAATTGCTTAAGTCATTGCTTTTCTAACAACGGCACTAGAATGAAGGCATATGCTGTAGGAACATCACTATTATGCTGCAGGTTTCTAAGGAAACCCAGTGCAGTATCCCTTTGCTTCGTCCTCATTGCAATTGGCATCAAAATGCATCACTAAACCACAAGGGTATTGTTGTGAGAAAGAGCTGTTGAGCTGCCCATCTCATGCCTGAAAAACAGACAGCCAACTGTTGCAAATTAAGTGGGTCACTGGTGAGGGTGAGGGGAAGGGGATGGTTGTTTGAGGTTTGGAACCGGATGGGAGTCACATTGCTGACTATTCAAATATATTCTGGTGTCGTACTCGGGTGCTGAAATAGACAAGCAGTTCTGGTCAAATTAAACAGGGATAAGGGAGCCTAAAGAAAATTGTGAGGCTCAAAGGACTACTCCTGCCTCTCCAAGCCCACCAAAGTAGCTTAAAATTACATCTGAAGCCTACCTGCTGAGTTTCTCTGCTGTCAAAAGGTTTTGCCTGAGAGTCAAGCTAATACTGGTGCTCACAAAACCCCACCCTCAGCCTCACACCCAGCCCCACCATTCACATTGGTCTTTGAATGACGTCAGGTACAACACCGTTGGATGGACCATTGGAAGCTGTCCAGAAAAACAGCCAAATGAATTTCTAACTTTCATTTATTGTGAGCCCAGAAGTTGCTCCTCTTTGGTTCACTGTTAATGCACATGTAGCCTTATACTGCTTTGGAAGGTGAGCTCCTACTCCAATCCCTAACCTGCTAACAACTCCACTAGAAAGCTGACCAATTAAGGGGGAGGTTTGTTGAAATGTCAAGTTTTATTCTTATTTGCTTATATGATGTGGACACTTATTGCCTTCCCCTAATTACCCTGATGAAGGTGGTTGTAAGCTGCCTTTATGAACTGCTACAGTCCTTTGGTGTGAAGGCACGCATAGTGCTGTTAGAGAGGTAGTCTCAGGGTTTTGATCCAGTGGCAGTGAAGAAACGATGATTCCAAGTGAGTCTGGTGTATGGCTTAGAGGGGGAATTTACAGTTGGTGGTGTTCCCATGCATACATGGGGAGGTGATGGCCGAACAGTATTGTTGCTGGACTGTTAATCCAAACACCTAGGTAATGTTTCCAAGATGGCAAAGGAGTAGGACTCCTGAGCTGGAATTTGTCCGCTCCAACTGCCTTTCTTTCTTCTATTCTTGCTTTCTTCTTTTTTTCAGTTGTTTTAGTTTTTTTTCTCTCTCTGTCATGGAGACAGTGGTGGCAACGGCAGCAGCTGAGATCCCAGAACAGGGACGTTGGTGGTCAGCCAAGAGGCAGCTAGTGTGCCTGGGCAAAACTCTGGCAGTTGGCAGCATCGCGGTCCGGATCGTGGAAGTGGCTGGGGGTCCGGAGCACTACCAGAGCGGAACTCTAGTGGTCTGTGGTGAGGTGGCCGGTGAGCCCTGATGGTGGTCAGCGGCGATTCGGCAGTGCAGAGGCGCAGAATTGAGAGATTGAGCCCAGTGCAGGAGAGAGATCAAACCCAGAGTGGGAGATCCTTCAGAAAGATCCCTCGTGGGGAATGTGAGCCCTCACGGGGAAAGCCCAGCATGGAACAACTCAGGCTCATGGCTAAAGAAGGACTGTGCTTTGAAACTTTAAACTTTATTTCTTTAGTTACTGCTTTACACTGAGAAGAACTGTACTTGTTAAACTTTTAACTTAATTCTTTATTTTTCTACTTCACACCTATGATTTTGTACCTAAGTACATTGTATCTAAGACGGTACTCTGAATGATGACAAAGTAAGCTTTTCACTGTATTCCTGTATCCCTGTACTTGAGTACTTGTGACAATAAAACCTAATTCTAACTCCAATGTTCTCATAGACCCAGGTTTGAATCCCACAAAGGCAGATGGTAAAATTTGAATTTAATGAAAAATATCTGGAGTTAAGAGAATAATGATGACAATGATTCCTCTGTTATTTATTGTGGAAAGAACCATCTGGTTCATTAATATCCTTTGGGTTGGTGTGGCCTACATGTGGCTCTTGACCCACAGCAATGTAGTGAAATTACCCTCTGGGTAGTTAGAGATGGCCAATAATGTTGGCCTAGCCAATGACACCCTCACCAAAAATAATCTAATGTCCTTATCCTTCTAGATGGAGGTTACAGGTTAAAGTGAACTGAAAGGGTCAACAGAAAAAAATTACCTCTGCTAGTTGAGGAGTCTAAGATTACAAATCCTTTGTAGTCAAATCTTTTAGATATAACTTAAGAAATGCTTCAACTTGGTGGACAAAGGTTGGAGCTCTCTCATGAAAGTAGCGTCTAGGTCAATTTGAATGTTAACTCGGAGGTTGAAAGATATTTGCTCACCAAAGATGTTGTGAGATAATAGGGTAATGGTGGGAATATAATGTTACATCATTGAACTGCCATTGAATAGTGGAACAGGTTTGAAAGGTTGACTCATGTTGCAAACCAGACTATTTACTTCTCACACAAAATTAAAGTTTTTAAAACACATGGTGCAATATAATACCATTAATCGCAAAATCAGTCCTTTACAAATCCTAAAATACCCCTGTATGGAATCCACAAGCATCCCCTTGCGCAGATTTACTCCTGAAAATCTCTTTCTCTAACAACTCAGTGGATTTAATTTGATTTCAACTCCCAGTTCCTAAAATCTGATGTAATACTCCTAAGGTTAAAAGGGAGGCGATAGCCTAGTGGTATTATTGCTGGATTGTTAATCCAGAGACCCAGGTAATGTTCTGGGGATGCAGGTTTGAATCCTGCCACAGCAGATGGTGGAATTTGAATTCAACAAATATCTTGAATTAAGAATCTAATGATGACCATGAATCCATTGTCAATTGTCAGGAAAAACCCACCTGATTCACTCATGTCCCCCCTTACCTAGTCTGGCCTACAAGTGACTCCAGACCCACAATACGGTTGACTCTTAACTACCCTCTGGTCAATTAGTGATGGGCAATAAATGCTGCCTGGCCAGTGATGCCTACATGCTGTGAATGAATAAAGGGGGAAAAAAATGTCCTCACCTTTGTATAACCTCTTCAGGGCTATATCTAAACACTTCTGGTCAGGCTATCATTAACTCCTAAGTCTATGGTAATCTAATGTTAACAATCTAACGATATTCTCCCTTTCTTGGGAGCAACATTATACACAAAAGCTTCTGCAGAATTGTCCAACACTGAAACTAAAATAAGAAAAGGTCTCTCTCTTTCTGAACGCCATGGTTTGTCTGAAGCTTAAAAAAAGACAAGTCTGGAAATTTCTAACAGAAACCTGATGCAGAATTGCTTCTATTTCTAAGTCATAAAGCCTCCTGAGTTGCTTAAAATCTACCAGCTCTAAAAGCTAGGCTTCATGAACTCTTTCAACAATTTTAACTGTTTAATTACTAATTCCTTAGACACAGAATTAACCATACATCACTGTTTCAAAATCCAAAAAATCAAACTTAACACAAATGGTATTGAACATATATATAAATATCTACATCACTTGCCCTCCACTACAACAAGCTGCGCAGGGCATGTGTCACAAAACTCACTGGTAACATATACCTGAGGCAATGATAGCCTGAGGCAAAATCTTTACACATGATGAGTGGTTGGGATCAGAAATGCACTGCCTCTGGGTGTGGTGATGACAGGGCCAGTCATTGTTTTCAAAAAAGAATTGCGTTATTATTAGAAGAGGTAAAACTTTCAAAGGAATGAGGTGTGATTATGTCCTTGCAGAGAGCCAGCACAGACATGATGGGCTAAATGGCTTCTTTCAGTGCTATAGACATTCTATAACTATATTTTATAATTCCACATTTTAGTTCGGGCCTCAAGCCAGTAAGGACCACAAATACAACTGCCTCTCCTCTTTGCTTTTTGGCTACAGGTAAAATTTCGTGGCCATTGTGTCCTCTACCAACAAAGTTTTGTGACCAAAAATAATAGATGATACTGGCTTTTTGTTCTACTCAAAGTGAAGATGATGTCTTTATTAACATATGATATTGCCCTTTTAAAAATAGTTGCAAGGATTATGTTAAGCACAATAACATGTGACATTATGAAAACATTGTTTTTGGAAGTACTTTTTATGTCATTAAAATTACTCCATGTAAGGAGTTGACTGACATGTTTATGTTTTCATGAGGGAGGGGAAATATTTGTGCAAGCTCTCGTGCCCACACATCAGAACTGCATAAGTCTGTCAAGGAGTAAAATAGTCTTCTGTGGCACAGCATATTTCCTCTGGTGATGAAAATATGTATTTGTTTTTCTTAAAGTGCTCCTCACTTGGTTCAGTTTGTATTACAACAAATGATGTGATGCTATGTCATTGAAATTGAGAACATCCCAGGCAATATTCCCTGTAACTTCTGATTGCTGTGCACGACCCACTTATTATGATGCATTATTGTTTAAACATTGCTGCTTTACAGCGACCTTTGCATGTTCATGTCCTGATTGCACTCTATGCAGCACACCCCTCCATGCAGCACCTGTGCAGTTTAGAAGTAACGTCAACCACAGGTTCTGAACTGGCAGATTTCAGACAAATTGATGGGGAGGTCATGCCTTTCTTCAGAGGTTGGGGAAACAGACATGGCTGCTGCTCATGGATTCAATCCATTGACACTGTGGAATGATGGTCAATGGTGTGAGTTTGGGCCCTCTAGATGCTCTGAGGCCAGGGTTGATGGCTTGTTATCATTTACTGAATAGTGACTATGTGCTATGTGAAGGACAGCCTCATATTAGGACATTGGACTGACTTCAGGAGATGAGTCTCAAAACAGGGAGAAAATTTAAAGGAAATAGTAACTTGCCCAACAGCAAGATTTTGTCCTGAATTGATATTTCATTAAAAGTTTTAGTATTTCGAAACTTCTGTGCTTGTAATCCCTATCAAAAACAATATTTCTCTTTCCAGGAATTTGGCTTCTCTACCATGACACATGTCCTATACATAATTCTATGCAAGGTAAGAGCAGTCATTCACAGATGTGTGATATAATGAGATTTGATTTGCAAGAATGATGACAATTGCCTCAGGATTGACTTGCTCCTCGAGACTTCTTGGATTCTCTGGAACTGGCTACAAATGATTCAAACATTAAGACATTAATTCTTTTGTAAATAATCAATGTAACTTCATCCCTAAACCCTACCATAACTTCACCATTTAAAACATGTTTTAAGCTCTGTGAGCAGTTGCTGAATAGTTGGGTCTGAGAGTTGCCAGGAGACGTACTGCTGCCTGCGTGAAATCGTGCACATCCTTGCTGTTGTTTAGGCTATCAAAATCCTCTCCCGATTGTGTGAAAGGATGCTCCTGCTTAGCCAAAGGTTCAGTTGATTTCTTCACCTTCCTAAATCATCATGGGGCATTTGCCTAGTTTTGATTTGCTAGCCTTATTTTGATTCCAGAAGTTCTAGTGAGATCAGAGGTAAAAGTTCTTCTCTCAGAAGGGATTAATGAGTTCACTGCCGTCCAGCGAATAACTTGGTCTGCATTGTGGTGAAATATTTGTGGGCACTTGCATCATAACAATATGTAAGCCATTAAATAGCACATAATAATAAGGAATTTAAGAAGGAGGTGAGATCCCCTTAGTTATGCCAATACAGACTTTCCTGGTACTTCTATATTCATTCACCCTGATTCTTGCCAAAAGCAATAAGCTTTCCAAGAAGCTAATTAATATAATGATCCTGCTGCTGCTATACTCTTACCAGGAGATCTGCTATCAGGGTATGCTGTACTCGTCTGCATTGTGCCATCCTCAAACATCCACTGTAGCTCATCAGCAACTGGCATTAAACAGCCATTAATGGTCTTACTGGGGTGGCAGGACTGATATATGATAAGAAATTGAATCAGTTAGAATTGTATTCTGAAAAATGAGGTAGAAACTCAGCAGATTTGGCAGCATCTGTGGAGAGAAAACAGAGCTAACAACTTGGGTCTAGTGGCCCTTCTTCAAAAGTGAAACATTAATTCTGATTTCTCTCTGCAGAAGGTTATCTGGGAGTACAGTGATAACTTAATCATCTGGTCCAGTGGTTTGAGGAATTGTTGATGGAGTTTAATTCAGATAAATACAAGGTGATGCATTTTGGTAGGTTAATCCAGGGCAGGACATATACAGTGAATGGTAAGGCTTTTGGGAGTGTTATAGAACAAAGTGATCTAGGGATACAGGTTCATAGCTCCCTGAAAGTGAGATCACAGGTAGATAGGGTGGTGAAGGCGGCCTTTGGCATGCTTGCTTTTATCGGTCAGAGCATTGAGTATAGAAGTTGGGACATCTTGTTGCAGCTGTACAAGATGTTGGTAAGGCCACATTTGGAGTACGGCATGTAGTTCTGGTCACCCAAAGACAGAAAGAATGTTAATAAACTAGAAAGAGTGCAGGAAAGATTTACTAGGATACTACCTGCACTGGAAGGTTTGCATTATAAGGAAAGGCTGAATAAGCTGGGACTTTTTTCCCTGGAGCATAGGAGACTGACAGGTGACCACATAGAGGTCTATAAAATCATGAGGGGCATAGATAAGGTCGAAAGCCAACAGCTTTTCCCTATGGTAGAGGAGTCTAAAACTAGAGGGCATAGGTTTAAAGTGAAAGGGAAAAGATACAAAAGGGTCCAGAGGGGCAATTTTTTCACACAGAGCATGGAGAGTGATTGGAGCGGGCTGTCAGAGGTAGTGGTGGAGGTGAGTGCAGATTTGTCATTTAAGAAACATTTGGACAGGTGCATGGATGGGATTGGTATAGAAGGATTAAACCAAATGCAGGCAAATAGAGCTAGATTAATTATGAAAACTATGTGGTATGGATAAGTTGGGCCTAAGGGCCTGTTTTGTTGCTGTAAACATCTATGAATCTACTAGACCTGTTGAGCTTCTCCAACAATTTCTGTTTTTGTTTCAGATTTGAAATATGCAATTCTTTGTTTTTCTTTTTGCATATAACATCTGAGTCTAAAGTGATCAAAGGATATGGGTGAAAGCAGGAACAGGCTATTGAGGTGGATGATCAGCCATGATGAAGCAAGCTCGAAGGGCTAAATGACCCGCTGCTTCCCCTATTTTCTACGTTTCCGGCATAAACGCAACTTGCCACTTACCAAAATTGGTGGTGCTGATCAGCTGAAAGTTTTGTTCTCTTGACTTGATTGAATCAATTTATCTGAACATTGCATTCCCACGATGGCATGATGCCATCTCAATGGTGTTTTAAGTTAAAGTTCCCAAATGGCAATTGGAGGTACTCAGGATGAAAGTTGTGTGAACAAGTGGTAACACCTTGATTTGCTATCTCAGAGGAATTGCTGCTGTGTACTGGTAGGGGGAAGGAGGGGCATCATTTTTCCAGCAATGAATTGAAGAATATAGGAAGCATGGCTAGTAAGCTTGCGGATGACGCCAAAATTGGTGGCATAGTGGACAGTGAAGAAGTTTTTCTAAGAGTACAAAGGAGCCTTGATCAGCTGGACCAATGGGCAGAGGAGTGGCAGGTGGAGCTTAATTTCGATAAATGCAAAGTGTTGCATTTTGGTAAGACAAACCAGGGCAGGACTGACAGAGTTAATGGTAGGCCCCCAAGGAGTGTTGTTGAACAGATTGGTTCGGGTACATAGTTCCTTGAAAGTGGTGTCATAGGCAAACACGGGTGGCGAAGAAGGCATTTGGTATGCTTGCCTTCATTGGTCAGAGCACTGACTGTAGGAGTTGGGACATCATGTTGTGGCTGTGCAGGATATTGGTGAGGCCACTTTTGGAGCACTTCACACAGTTATGGTCACCCTTATATAGGAAGGATATTATTAAATTGGAAAAGGTACTGAAAAGATTTTACTGGGACTGGAGACTTCGAGTTATAAGGAGTTGAAAAAGCTTGGACTTTTTTCCCTGGAGTGTTGGTTGAGGGGCGATCTTATGGAGTTTTAAAAAAAACATGAGGGGAATAAAAAAAGTGAATAGCAAAGGTCTTTTCCCTGGGATAGGGGTGTTCAAAACTATAAGGTAAGAGGAGAAAAATGTAAAAGGGACCTGAGGGGCAACTTTTTCACGTAGAATGTGGTATGTATACAGAATGAACCGCCAAAAGAAGTGATAGATGCAGGAAAATTTAAAAGATATTTGGACAAGTACATGAATAGAAAAAAATTTAGGCATATATGGGCCAAATGCAGGCAAATGGAACTAATTTAGTTTGGGAAACCTGGTTGGCATTGCTGAGTTGGACTGAAGGGTCTGTTTCCCTGCTGTATGACTCTATGGCTGCTTTCACCAATATGGTTGGAGGTAGCTGAGAAGGTGAGTAACATGAGAGCTGTATCAGTTCTGGAAGTGGTTAGAAGTCACATGACACCAGGATATAGTCCACTTCAGCTTGATGAAGGGGCAGGTCTTCGAAAGCCTGCAATCTCAAATAAACCTGTTGGACTATAGCCTGGTGTTGTGTGACTTCTGACCTTATCCACCCCAGTCTAACACAGGTACCTCTACATCACACTCTGGAAGCAATGCAGGCAGGAGTTTGAAGTCCTTAACAGGTTAAAGAAAATCAGCATATTGCTGCTTTAACTACATGCTCAGGTTTAAACTCCTTGCTCCTTTTCCCTCTGATTTGCTAAGTGCACTCCATCACATCACTCTTCATGTCCTATAAACTTGCAGCAATACACAACCTTCATTTTTAACACACTCCAACTTTTTCCAATGCATCTGTCCATCACTTCAATCCTGCACAATGTTGTGCTTGTGACTCACAGTCATCTTTACTGAATGCACTACTTTAATTAGACAAGTAGCTTATCTTCATTCACTCACTGGTCTATTTTTACACCCCACTGTGGGGGAAAAGCAGGAAAAATTTAAAGCCAAAGGACACAACTGAAGATAGGCCAGCACCAATAAAATAGTTCCCAGAAAGAGAAACAAATGGATTCTCTTCAGTTGAACATGGAGAAATAAGCAGTTTCCAGGTAGCTCATGATAGAACTACAAATGTCCCTGATGCTTACATGCTGTCTTCATTTCATCAGAACTATGCTAAGACTGAGTGCAGTGATTCTCAAGATCGTAACTTTGCCTTGATTAAATCATTCCTCTTTTGTTTTCCAGACTCTTCATGCATATACAACATGTATTACAGGACATGTGTGAGGATGATTCATCAAAGAAATATTTTGTGTTATGGTGGACTACAAAATCCTAGGACCAAAAGGGTGAGGTGAGAGTGATTTCTGTTGACATCAAGGCAGTATTTGACCAAAAGTGATTCTAGGAACCCAAGTGAAATGGAGTCAATGGAAATCAGGGGGAGATTAATTCGCCATTTGAAGTCATACCCAGCACAAAGGAAGATTTTTTAGTTGTTGGAGATCGGTCATCTCAGCAGGAGTTCCTCAGGGCAATCATTGAATTTAATTTCTACAATGGGATTTGAACTCAGCATGTTCATCTGGAGTCAAAAAATGTGGAGATGGAATAGCACAGCAGTTTAGGCAGCAAAGTCAATGTTTCAGGTCGGAACCCTTCTTCAGGACTGGGGATGGGGAATTAATAGAGAGAGAAAGTTGGGGCTGGGGGAAGGGTAGGTGAGATGAAGAAAGGTGGATGCAGGTAGAGGGACTTTTGTGATTGGTCAGTTGGAAGGGTGGGGATGGACCCGAAACGTTGACTTTCTTGCTCCTCGGATGCTGTCTGACCTACTATGCTTTTCCAGCTCCAGATTTTTTGACTCTAGCTTCCAGCATCTGCAGTTCTTTTTGTCTCCATGTTTGTCTAGGTCTCGTGATCACCAATACAGTGACATTACCTCTACACCGCCACCTCAGCGATGAGCTCCTCAGGGTAGTGTCCATGAAACAACCACTATTACCTACTTCCAATCTTCCCTCCATCATAAGGTCAGAAAAGGGAATGTTCACCACTGGCTGCACAATGCTCAGCACCCTTTGTGATTCCTCAGATAGCGAAGCAGTCCATGGCTGAATGTGACTAAATCTGAACAATATCTGGGCTTGGGCTGACAAGAGGCAAGTAACATTTGTGCCATACAAATGCCAAGCAATAACTATTTCCAACCAGACATAATCTATCATGGTACCAGTGCTAAATCCCCACAGTCAATATTCTTGGGCTTAGCATTGATCAAAAACTGAACTTAACTAGTCATCTAAATAATGTGGCTGTGAAAGTGGGTCAAAGGCAAGGAATCTTGCAGCAAGTAATTCACCTCCTGACTCCTCATATCTTGTCCATTATCTACAAGGCACAAGTAAGGAGTTAGATGGAATACAGCAGACCTGCCTGACTGAGTGTAGCTCCACGAAACCCAAGAAACTTGATACCATCCAGAACAAAAAAAGCAGCCTGTTTGATTGGCAGTACACCCACAAACGTTAAATCCCTCTACTACTGATGCTCAGTAGCAGATTGTATGCCATCTACAAGATACACTGTAGAAATTCCCCAGGGCTCCTTAGCACCTTCCAAGTCCATGACCCCTACTGTCTGTAAGGGTAAGGGCAGCAGATACACGAGAACACCACCACCAACAAGTTCCCTCCCAGCCACTAACTATCCTAATTCAGAAATATATCATTGTTCCTTCAGTGTCCTGGGTCAAAATCCTGTAATTCCTTCCCTAAAGGCATCGTGGATTTACCTATAGCACATGGACTGCAGCGGTTTGAGGAGGCAGCTCAGCACCACCTTCTGCAGTTTAGCTAGGGATGGGCAATGAATGCTGGCCTGGCCAGAGATGCAAACATGCCATATGTGAATTAAACAACAAAGAAAGGACAATGAAAATGCTAAGTGATCAATATGCAGTTGCAAAGCTGACTAATCTTCTCATCCTACCCATGGTTACCCATGGAGGTATCGAGTGTGTGCAGTGAGCCTAGATCCTGTGAAATCTCAATACCTGATGCAACAACTTTTCAGAGAAACAGAAGCCAATCCAGTGAAGTGCACAATTCTGCAACTGTGCAAAGAAGATACGCAAAGATACACTTGAATAATAAAGATGAGGAAGGCCATCAGGTCAATAGTGAAAATGCCAACACACAAGAAACCAACATACATATATGTTGAGAAAATCTAGATGTGAAGTCTAGATCCCTGGATTGTTGTACCATCATGAGATCTAGAAGGATTGTCGAACCACATATATGTTATACAAACTCTTCGACTCTTCATATTTTACATTTTACAATTTTTTTTTCTATACAAATAGTTTTGCAACTACCTGATGTAAATAAGTTTTCACTCAGTGCATCCAATTTTATCTGGGGAAGGGGAGGGATTATTGTGAGGGCTTTAAGAAGTGGGTATGCTAAGAAGCAAAGATCAGGATGACACCACATGACCAGTAGCCGGGAGGACTCCAAACAGCAGCAGGATAGGTTAAAGATGTACACATATGTTGCTCAGTAACAGCAATTTATCTGTCTGTCTGCTAGATAACTATTTTTGATTTTAGGCAAATTGTACCTATTTGTCACTTATCAAAGCAATATGAGAGTGGTAATTCAATGCAAAAACACAACAGACTTCTCTCCTTCTGACAGTCACCATTACAGAACCTACAATGCTGCATTGGTACAGCTGTAAACTGTCCGTGTCCTTGAATATTATCTTTTGGTTAGCAGAATGCAGTTGCTGACCATTTATCATGGGGTACTGTGAGCTACATCACATTTTGCCATTCACTGGCTGCTGGAGCTTTGAAATGGGCTTTTGGATCACATCGGAGATTTTTTGGAGCACTGTGTGAAGATCTCACTGATTTGAGCTACATTTATTCTGGAAATTGCTGAGGAACTGATCTAAAGAGGGTGAATGTTGAGCTACTCCACCTTACTGGACACCTTAGAGGATCCTTCTAGAGACAGGGAGTACTTGGGTTATTGTCTCCTTGCCAGCGGTCTCCCATTTATGGTAGGGGAGGTGGGACAGGGAGATGATGACTGACAAAGTGGCAGCAGATGCTGCAGCGGGGTCAGCAAGGTGAGAAGGGTGGGAGGTAACACCCACCTCAGGTAGTGGACATCTCTCATCCTCGGAACTTCCACCAGAGCTGAAGATTAATTTTATTTCATTTCAAGGTCTAGATGTCTTCCTAATGTCAATGTTAGGCTAGCTTGTTTAGAGATAAGTGGCAAATCCTTTGCTTCCTCTTTGAACAGAGATAGTATCTTAGTCCTTTCACACAACTTCCATATTCAAGAATGTTGAAAAGATTCTGAATATATCCTTTGCTAGTTCCTCTCTTAACTCATAGTTCTGACCAATAAAAAATTGGTTTTCCTGCTTTGAATTCCAATCCAGTGGGAATAGTGCTCGAGGGCACTAAACAAAGGCAATACTGGCATAGCTGCTGGCATCATGATTCATAGAATTCACGCTCATGAGATTTTCTATTTCTCATCATGTTACCTGCCATTTTTTATGCAAGAATGGTATAATCTTCTTCCCTAAGGAGTCATCTCTAAGCTAATGGTTATCATAAATCATTGATTTAGTTTGGTTGGGAAAGATTAGTATTCAACACTCTTGGAGAAAATGCCTTTGATCCTCAACAGACTAAAAACTGCAAGTTTTTTTTATTTCAGCAGTTTGCTTGGAGCCTTAAGATTGCTTTAGAAAGGGAGCACGTGTAGTCTTCAAAAATATTTCTTAAAAGGACAATGGATTAAGAACTCCATTCATTAAAATTATCTCTAATATTCATACTCAATCGCATTCACTTAATTCCTTGCATTTTATATCTCTGTTGAACCGTGAACAAATGTATTAATTGCTTCCCTGAACAAATTCAGCCCATTGCAGCTGCTGTTGGCATCTTAGTAATGTCACTGGGTTAGTAATCCAGAACGCCAGACTCTAATGTTCTGGAGGTGTATTTTCAAACCCCCCATGGCAGATGGAAATTTGATTTCAATAAAAATCTGCAACTAAAAGCTTGCCTAATGGCAAACATGTAACTATTGTCATTGAAACCCATCTGGTTCACTAAAGTTCTTTGGGGAAGGAAACTGTTGTCTTCACCTAGTCTGACCTACATGTTAATACAGGCTCACAGCAATGGGGTTACTCTCAACAGCCCATGAAACAGCCCAGGGCAATTAAGGATGAGTAATAAATGCTGGTCTTGCCACTACACCTGCATCCCTTGAACAAATATACAAAGTGCAATAAACGAGCATTTGACAGCAGTAAAATGCTCAAGCATTTTAAGTACATTATAGTTACAATAATAATTAATCTTTGTAGTCATTCAACTCTGAATGTACAGAAACTACTGAAATTATTGAAAATAGTAAGCAATATGTGCATTCCAATACTTCACTTTTCTTTCCTGATGTACTTATGTCTCACACCCCAATTGATCTTTATCATATTTGGTATATAACATTTGCTACTTTGTTTTCCACTGAATTATGTAGACCCTGCTACATTTAGTAATTGAAAGATCCCACTATAATAACATGAAGCGAATGTTACTATCAACCCAGAGAACCATAGGCTGTTCTCTCATTACAGGGAAATGTCTGGTGGTAAGTTTAACCCAAGGGTCACCGTGACTCAGGAAAAAGGAGCGCTTGGAAAGGTGGGACCTTCATTTTGACCTTGATAATACGATAATAGTATTGTGCTGCCAACTTTTTCTCAGAAATTAACATTATACCTAGTGGCTATATAAAACAAAAGAACAAAGCGAAAGTCTTTTGCCAATCATGTTCATCTCATCTAATTCATTTAGAAGAACTGATAATGTTGTTTTTAATTTCTTTTTTCCTGTTTGTAACCATCATTTTATTCTTCTACTTTTTGTCAAATACATATTTTTCCTCCCAATTTCTTCTCTAAATTCTATTATCAAACTTTCATTTATTACACTTGTTCATGATCCATTCTGTAAATTGAGAGAGATTGTTACTGCTTAAATCGCATCTAGCTTGGAAGTTTTCTAACCTTACAGTCATGACCTCTGGTTCACTTCCAGATCGACACAAAGCAACACTGTTATTAGTTCTCTCAGCAATGTGAGGGATATGATATGCTTGCTCACAATGGGTATCTTAGAATTTACTTGTGTGCTGTTTGCAACATTGTGTGTAGATCCTGTTCACTCTTGCTGCTGCTAACATTAAGCCATTTAGTGCTGTTTTTGGGGGCCCTAAAAATTTTTGTAATTTTGAAACAGGGTTTTTAAAAAAATTTGGAATGGGTTAACTGCTCAATTAATATGAAAAGATTAGTGAAGGATCATGTGGAGCCCATATGGAGCAAGTAGGTAAGCTGCTCACTGAAGCAAAGGATGTGGCAGAGGTACTAAATTAATATTTTGCTCACAAATTGGTGACAATGGCCTAGTTGAAGATATAGTGCTAGATAAAGAAGAGGTGTTAAAAAGGCTGGCAGCATTCCATGTAGAGCACTGCCAGGCCCAGATGGGATGCATCCTAGATTGCTGAGAGAGATAAGGGAATAGCTTGCGAAAACGTTGACAGAAATTTTTTGGCTGTCGTTGAACACACCATTAGTCTAGGCAGACTTCAGGGTTACAAATGTGACACTATTGTTTAAGAAAGGGGCAAAGGATTAACCCAGGAAAATACAAATCTGTCAACTTAACATCAATTATGGGAAAACTGATGAAGGCCATAATACATGATAGGGTAAATATACTCTAAGATAAAATTAAGTTAATACTGGATAGTGAACTGGCTTTGTCAAGGGCAGGTCATGTCTGACAAATGTATAGAGTCATAGAGTTGCACAGCACGGAAACAGACCCTTCAGTCCAACTTGTCTCTGCCAACTAAGTTTCCTAAACTAAATTAATCCCATTTAGCTGTGTTTCACCCATATCCCTCAAAACCATTTCTCTTCATTTACCTGTTCAAATGTGTTTTAAATATTGTAATTGTACCTGCATCTATCACGTCCAGTGGCAGTTTAGTCCATATACAAACTATTTCAGATATGAAATAGTTGCCCCTTAGATCCCTTTTAAATCTTTCTCCTCTCACCTTAGAAATATGCCCTCTAGTTTTGAACTCTGCAGCCCTAGGTAAAATATCATTGTTATTCTCCTTATCTATGACCCGCATTATTTTATAAACCTCTACAAGGTCACCCCTCAACCACCTATGCTCCAGTGAGTTCATTGACAAGGTGACAGAGGCAATGGTTGAGGGTAGTACTTTGGATGTCGTATATTTGGACTTTCAGAAAGCATTTGGCATTGTGCCACATGGCAGATTGGTTAAGCAAATTAGAAATGTTTGGAATTGATGGGTCCTTGACAGCACAGATTAGAAGTTGGCAAAAAGATAAAAAAAAAAGAGGGTGGGTATAGATGGACATTTCTCAGATTGGAGATAATTTGGAAGTGGTCTTCGTCAGCGATTGGTGTTGGGACCCTCGCTTTTGCTGATTTATATAAACAATTTGAAAATGGATGTTGAGAGAAAATCCCTAAATTTGCACATGATGTAGTGAATTCTGAGAGACATTGACAAGTTGGCTGAATGGCAAACACTTGGCAGATGAATTTCAATATAGACAAACGTGAGGTAATGCATTTTGGTAAAAGAAATGCTGTGAGGCAATCCAGCCTCAATGCTACAACTTCGAGGGGAGTACAGGAGCAGAGAAACTTCAGGGTTTGTGTGCATGATTCTCTGAAAGTAGCCAGGTAGGTCGAAACAGTTGTTAAGAACGCTGATGAGATCCTTCAGATAATAAATAGAAGCATAGAGTATGAAAGCAAGGAAGTGATGTTACACTTCTATAAATCATTGGCCAGACCCACATTTAGATTATTGTGTTCAATTCTGTGCACCTTATTTAAGGCAGGGTGTTAAAGCCCTGAAAAGAGTGCAAAGGAGATTTACTCAACTTATCCCAGGAATGAGGGATTTTAAATGCAAGGAAAGATTAAAGAAGTTAGGTTTATTCTTCTTGGAGCAGAGAAGATTAAGAGGAGACTTTACTGAGATGTTCAGAGTCATGAACAATTTTGACAGTATAAAGAAGGATATTCAGTTTGCACTAGTTGATATGTCAGTAACCCAGGGAGTCACAATTTTATGATTGTCAGCAAGAGTGCTAGGAGTGAGATGAGAAGAAACTTCTTTACTCAGATAAATGCCTGGGAGAATGGGGTAGGTGGATTTCGTATGAGGTTTCAAAAGGGACATGGATATATGGCAAACCTTTCATTAACTGGCACCTATGTGACCAGGAATATGACATTTGATCAAATATTCTGGATAATCAAGAGGTACGTATAACCACAGTAAACCCTAACCAAGCAAAGCTTCAAGACATCAACATCCCTCAAAAAATCAATGCAGAATCATCAACACACCTCTTAAAATCAAGGTAACAGCACCTAGTAAGTAATAGAAACTTGGGTACACATGTCACTGTTATAACTTATGTACAACATAAATATTCAGATGTTGTGGTAGATTGCAGTATTTGAGATATATAATTTCTGCTGGTTTATCAAGAATGCCAGTTAATCAGGTGCTGGCTAAATCAAAGTTTGCTGTATATTTGAAATTTTTGAATTTAGAAGGCGATGGAGATAGGGCTGGAGAGTGGGACCAGTGGGGTAACTCTTTCAGGAGCTGCTACAGACATGGTATGTCAAATGGCCTCCTCTTGTACTATAAAATTTATAATTCTATGATTAATGTCA
Source organism: Ginglymostoma cirratum (assembly GCA_024137785.1). Classification (NCBI taxonomy): domain Eukaryota; kingdom Metazoa; phylum Chordata; class Chondrichthyes; order Orectolobiformes; family Ginglymostomatidae; genus Ginglymostoma; species Ginglymostoma cirratum. Next base: position 25,247,941 of record JAHRHZ010000009.1, on the reverse strand, counting down.
TTAACTTTTGCTTCAGCATTGCTTTCACTTCACACTATAAAAATTTCTGTTACTATAAAAATAATGATTAATGTATGTTCTTTCAACAATACTTAACAATTTCTAAGTCATAAACTCAAACTTTGAGTTTCTAGGTTTAAATTAAGGTGTTTCTCCATAATTACCATTGTAGGTTTCATTGAAATTGAGATTACCACAGGAGGACAATTAAAAGTCTTTAAGAGAGAGAATGTCCCAAGGAACCGTGGCATGATCACACAAAGGAGGATGAATCAAATCAGTGGCCAAAAGCATGATTAAATATTTGGGTTTTAATGAGTGTCTCAACAGAGGAGAGATAGGTTTATTGCAGAGCCAACTGAAAGCACATCAAGTGATGGGGCTGAATGGAAGGGGTGACATGCAAGTGCCCAGAGAGTAATTGTGAACTTTGGGAGGATTTGTAAGGCTAAATAAGGTTATTGAAAGAGAAAAGGAAAGGACCATAAAAGCACCTAAAATCAAGGATCAAAGTATCCTCTTCTAGGTGTTGGAGGGTTGGGAGCCAATTTGGTCCTGCAAATAGGGCTTGGTGCTGGATAGGACGCTATGAAACAATTTGGATGAGCTGCAAATATTACTAATATTATAAAATAATGTTATACAACTGATTAGTTATATTTGAATTATATATTAGAAAGGGATAGATCTCAAATGAATCAAATAGTAATAATTTCTGTATTATTCTAATTTATTCAGGACAGTGTTCACACTACTTTATCCATCCTGAACTTACGTCAAGTGTTCTTATGCATTTTTGTTTCTATTTAAGATTTTACACAATCAAAACTATGTTATTTTGCCATGATACAAACAATATTCCCAAAGCAACGATTTCTTCATGACCATAAGACATAGCAGTTGAACAATGCCATTCAGCCCATTGAATTTGCTTTGCCATTCAATGAGATCATGGTTGATCTGACAATTTTCAACTCGTTGACCACAAAGTATTGTAAGTAGTTTTAATCAACCTTCTGACAAACGTTTGGAGCAGGTAAGATTTGAACACAGATATTTTGACCTGGATGTAGGGACATGATCACAGCACCACACGAGCATTCCACAAGTTATCATACATTGGGGCTAATGGATAAAATTTAAGACAAAAGTGTAGAAAAACAAACTATAGACTTCATTATAGAGCTGAAGTTTCATTTGGAACCAATGGTAACTGCCCATCCTTGCAGCTGGTAAATCATCTAGGCTTTATACAAACAAGAACGGTATCATTTTTGGTCTATTGTGAACTTCAGTAAATGGGCACGTAAGTAACTGCATGTGGGATAAATTAAAAGGTACTCTTCTAAAAGACACAGAGCTATTATGTTGATGTATTGAAACATGCAGCACATTGCATGAACACACAGACCCACTCTTTAAATTTCAATGATGATTAGGTAGTCATTTTCTCAAGGCTTTTCATTGTGGTCACGATTTGTAATGGCACTGCATTTATGTTTCTGAAGATTAATTGTTTGGCATTTCTAGAAAAACTGTAAACACATTTTTAAAAAATTTTGCAAGGAGCTCGAACAGAGGAGATCCCCATACATAAAGCCAGAATAGTCTTTAACCCATGACGGCCATATATTTTGGATGGCCTAATCCCTAACACACTCAGTTTCCATTGAAGAGATATTCTGATGGTCAGATAAGACCATAAAATATAGGAACAGAATTAGGCCATTCAGCCCAATTAAGCTCCGCCATTTGATCATGACTGATATGTTCCTCAACCCCATTCTCCTGCCTTCACCCTGTAACCATTGATTCCCTTAACAATAAAGAACCTATCCAGCTTTGACTTAGATACACTCGATGACTTGGCCTCTACAGCCCTCTGCAGCATTGAGTTCCTCAGATTTACCATCCTCTGGCCTAAGAAATTCCTCCTTACCTCAGTTCTAATGGGTCGGATTTGTCAGGCATGATCTCCCCTTGATGAAGCCATGTGGACTCAGCCCTATTTTACCAAGTGCTGCCAAGTACTCCACAATCTCATCCCTAACAATGGGCGCTCAAAGCTTACCACCGACTAAGGTCAGGTTATCCAGTCTATACATTCCTATCTTCTGCCTCCATCCCTTCTTTCATATGTGTGTTACATTAACCATTTCCCAGTTCTCTGGGCCCCTACCTGACTCCAATGATTCCTGAAAGATCATCCCAATGCCCCTATAACCTCCTCAGCTACCTCCTTCAGAACTTTGGGGTGTGGTCCAACTGATCTGGATGGTTTATCTACCTTTGGACCTTTTGGCTTCTCAAACACCTTCTCTATTACACTCACCTCTACCCCCGACTTTTTTGAAGTCTGGTATGCTGCTGATGTCTTCCACTGTGGAAACTGATACAAAGCACCTATTCAGTTCTTCTGCCGTTGCTTTGTTCCCCATTACCACTTCTCCAGCCTCATTTTCCAGTGGTGCAATGTCCAATCTTGCCTCTATCTTACCGTTTAGGTAACTTTAGAATCATAGAACCTCTATAGTGTGGAAGCAGGCTATTCGACCCATGACTCCACACTAACCTTCATGGAGAGCATTACATTCAGATCCTCCCATATCCATGTAACCCCACATTTTCCATGGCTAATCCACCTAGCCTGCAAATACCTGGATACTACAGACAATTTACCATGGCCAATCCGTCTCACCTTCACATCTTTGGACTGCAGGAGGAAACCCATGCAGACAAGGGAAGATTGTGTAAACTCCACACAGACAGTCACCCGAGGGCAGAATCTAACATGGTTCCCTGGCACTGCAAGGCAGCAGTGCTAACCACTGAGCCACCATGCCGCCCTTAAAGCAACAACAATGAGGACCGTATTCGGTAGGTTTTGAACCTATGCAGGGATGACCCCAAAGTATTTGTAATCAATTGCCTTATCTACTTGGCCATGATTACACCAGGGAGATAAAGTATTTCAGCACAAAGTTCAGTTCACTTTAACACAATCCCTGGCTTAGGAGACCAGTGCCTTATCCATTAAGCACTGTCGTCTTGCAATCCTCTTTTATATTACTAGCTCGCTCACTCTCATGTTTCATCTTCTCCCCATTTATTTCTTCTTCGGTTATCCTCTGCTGGTTTTTAAACACCATCTTCCCTGCTGTAATCCTCTTCCAATCAACTTCAACAGTTCCTCCCTTATGCCTTTGCAGTTACCTTTACTCGATTGTAATACTGTTACACCTGACTCAAACTTCTCCCCCGCAAACTGCAGGATGTATAATATTATGATGACAGTCCCTTAGAGGTTCTTTCATCTTAAGCTCCCCAATCAAGTCTGCCACATTTCACATCATCAAATCCGGATTGCCTGTTCCCTGGTATGTTCTACCATAAGTTGTTCAAAGCAAAATCTCATAGGCATTCCATGTATTTCTTTCCCTTGGATCCACTACCAACCTGATTTTCCCAGTTTTCTTGTAGTTTGAAGCCCCCATGATTATTATAATAATGTTTTTTTACCATGCCATTTCTATCTTCTGTTTTACTTTCTGCCCCTCATCCTGGAGACTGCCTGTGTATAACTCCCATCAGAGTCCTTTCTCCTTTGTGGTTCCTTGACTCTAGATGCAGAGATTGTACACTTTCCAACCCTTATTGCATTTTGTTATCAATTTAATTTCATTTCTTACTAACAAGGCAACCCCGCCCCCTCTGGTCACCTGCCTGTCCTTTCAATAGGACATGTATCCTGGATATTTAGTTCCCAGGTATGGCCGCTTGCAGCTTTGTCTCAGTGAATTTCACAACATCGTACCCATCAATTTCACTCTGTACTACAATCTATTTTACCTTGTTTTGTACACTGCGTACATTTAAATACAACACCCTCAGTCCGGCACGGACTACGCCCCCTGTCATTGTTGAGCCCTTCTCTGCTGTGCCTGAAGTTAGATTCCTGACTGTTTCCATACTCTGTGTTCTATTACTTATTCTGGAAACTTTAATAACTTCTCCTGAGCTCTCCTTCCCTTTAACTTATTTAAAATTCCTGTGATCTCAACTTATTTTGATTTGTGCTATCATTTTGTTCACCTAATTCCGAATGCTACATGCATTAAGAAACAAAACCTTTAAGTTTGTTCTATTATCACATTACCCTACACTTTTATGGCTCCTTGCTTCTATCTAGCATTCACACATTCTGTCCCTTCCTTTTATTTTCTGGTAACAATCAACCCCATCACTAACCAGCAATCCCACCTTCTCCTTTTGAGGCAGGTAGGACAGTGGACTTAAGGTCACAGCCATGATCTTATTGAATAAGGGACCAGCTACATTTAAAAAACATCTGGATGTGCACATGAATAGAAGGGGTTTAAATGCTGGCAAAAGGGACTAGATTAGTGTGGGATATCGGGTCGGCATGGATGATTTGGACAGAAGGGCCTGTTTTTGTGCTGTATAACTCTCCATGACACTATGAATGGTCTACTCTTACTCGTGCTCCTATTTCTTGTGATCTTATGATATAATCTGTCTCATTCATATATTTACATTTGGCTTTGGATTTCCATTTGGTGACATAGAGATTTTGTGTGTCTCTGAAGTTAATATGTAACATCCTTCTCCAGCCATGGTAATTCTTTTTAAAATAGTTTGTGATGTCTTCTTTGGCAGTACTAATGTGTTTTTGTTTGCCTTAGGATACTTTACAACTTATTAAGGTAAAATATTGTTCCCAGAAATTTCTATACATAGGGTTTTTAAAGATTGAGGGGAAATCTTGTATATTAGAGGGAGATATGTTTTTCGCTTTTACTTTGTTTGGGCAGCTCTCAGAAATCCTTGGATGGAGATGGTTATATGGAGCAATGTTCCTGAGAAACAGAGAACCATCAGACTGATGAATGATCACTGGAAACGAAATGTTGACTGTGCTTTCTCTCCACAGATGCTGCCAGACCTGTTTGAGTTTCACCAGCAATTTCTGTTTTTGTTTACGGTTACATTCCTGTTACGCAGAATTACATAGAAATTAATAGAGAAACTCTTCATGTCCATTTTCATTGACTTTCTTTTTACTATTTGGTATCAACTTTTCAAAGCCTCTAACCTCTTAACTAAAGCACAAATGCATTGATTAGAAAATCCCAGGATAACTGCAATCACTATAAGGTACAGGTTGCATGTACTACTTTTATTGATGTAATGCAGCATTAAACAGATTGTTTCAGAATGTAACATGTATGGCAACTTGCAGTGAGAGGTTGCAATTTGGTCATTTTCCCTCAGTCTTTCACCCCTTTATTTTTGCACTGCAAATTGCTCAATGTGTGAATTGATAGAGGATGATGAGGGCAACAAGGCATCTAGGGCCAAAGTGAAAGGTGGCAACAGAGCATATCCCTTTCATCAATCAATGAAGAAGATGAAGAGGAATGCAGGGAAGGAACTTGGATCAATTCAGTTCTTGAAGGTAAATAGAGGGAAAGAGAGATTGGAATAAAAGAAAGAGAAGAAAAGAGACAGAGGAAACAATGAAGCAAAGTTCAAAACTTTATAATTTAGAAGCCTCCAATGCTTTTAAATAAATCCGCACCACTGCTTACCTCTATGTTTGAGATAATCACTGTAATAACTCAGGAAGCCCGATTGGAAAGGCAAATAGTTTATTGTTGAACACCAAAATAGAGCCACCACTCATGGTGTACACTGGCTAGTCCCAGCCTGGGACAAGACAGTTTTGCAGACCCATCGCTAGGAATGCTTTATTTTTGTTTACTCAGCCAGGTCAGAAATGTTACTACACACTTCTGGCACATGTGGAACTTGTACCTGGGCCCCCGGCTCGGAGATTGACCCTATACCCTGCACTACAAGGAACCTGAGTCTGCTTTTTCTTTTCTTTTTTATCCAGAAGTGTTATTACACACAACCAAATGGCTTTCCCAGCACCAAATCAATGCAACTTTTTCTTGTTTGGTTTTAACAATTAACAGCCTCCAGTAAAGCACCAGTGTAGCCAATTAGATGTCTACAGGAAGCTCACTACGGCCAATGATAACCATCAAAGCAAGGCACGGGGGTAAGGAGACTGGAAAGGGGCTAAATCAAAATTGAGTTGGAGGGGGGAATAAAACATTGTATCTCCTGTGATGCCCACTTCTCTCTAAAGAGAGTCTGATTTTTGTTTTTTTGTTAACCTATTTTCCAATGTTATTATACCTCCTCTGGAACAGGTGACTCTTGAACCCAGGTCTCCTGGCTCAGAGGTAGCAGCACAAAGGCCCCTTGTGGTGCATACTTTTTTTTATCCAAATGTTTTGTAACACACTACTGGATGACTTTCCCTATCATGGGCCTGCTTTTTGTTAAAATAACTAACCTATTCAGACATGTTGTGATAGATTTAAGACAGATGTCAGAGGCAGGTTCTTTACTCAGAGAGTGGTAAGGGCGTGGAATGCCCTGCCTGCCAATGTAGTTAACTCAGCCACATTAGGGACATTTAAACAGTCCTTGGATAAGCATATGGATGATGATGGGATAGTGTAGGGGGATGGGCTTAGATTAGTTCACAGGTCGGCGCAACATCGAGGGCCGAAGGGCCTGCTTGGCGCTGTATTGTTCTATGTTCTATGTTCTATGTTGTTACATACCTCTGGAGCAGGTGGGACTTGAACCCAGGTGTCCTGGTAGGGACAATACACTGCGGCACAAGAGCTTGCTGGGCTTGCTTTATTATTTATATCCAGAAGTGTTATCACACACAACCGAACAACTTTCCCACCAGCAGATCACTATTTTTTTTAAACTATTAACGGCCACCAGGGAAGCACCCATGCAGCCAATTAGAAACTTACATGCAAAGCTCATTACAGGCAATGACAACCATCAAAGTGGAGGACAGGTAGGGAGAGATGGAAGGGACTAAATCAAAATGGAATTGAGGGGGAAATAAAGCATTGTATCCTTCACAGTGCCCACCTCTCTCTAAGGGCATTGAGACCATTGATGGGCACTGAGGGCTCCCCCTCCAACTGGGTCCGCTTTCATTTTTGTTTTGTTTTTCTTATATCCAGAACTGCTCTTACACACAACTGAATGATGTTGCCACAACCAAATCATCATGACTTTTCTTTTCTTTTTAACTATTAACTGCCATCAGTAAATCACCCATGTAACCAATTAGACATTGACAAGGAAAACTCATCACAGGAAATGCAAGCCATTAAAGTGAGGGAGGAGTATGGGTCTGCTTTTGATTTCTAACCAACCTGTTATTACACACCTCTGAAGCAAATGGGACTTGACCCAGGTCCCCTGGCTGAGGGATAGAGACACTTTTACCACTGCACCACAAGGGCCGCTTGTGGGGCTTCTTTATATATTTTTTCTTTTTTTAAATATATCTGGAAGTGTTGTCACACACACAACCAAAAGACTTTCCTAATAGGGGGTCTCTTTCATATTTTTCTTCACCAACCTGCTCAGAAATGTTATTACACTCTACTGGAGCAGGTGGGACTTGAACCCAGGCTTCCTGGCTCAGAGGTAGGGTCACTACTATCACAACAGCACTGGGACTGCTTTATACTTTATAACTATCCTGTTCAGAGGGGATGTTACACATCTCTGGAGCAGCTGGGACTAGAACTTAGGACTTTTTCCTCCAAATCACTGTGACTACTTTTTTTTGTTTTTAACTATTAACCACCACCAGCCATGCAGCCAATTAGAGGTTTACTTTCAAAGCTCATTAAAGGCAATTTTAACCATCAGAAGTGAGGGGGTGGGCTGGGAGAGTGGGAAGGGACTAAGTCAAAATCAAGTTGGAGTGGGAAGAGGCTCTGCTTTATTATTTCGCCTATATCCAGAAGCGTCATTACACACAACTGAACGTCTTTCCCACAAACAATTGACAGTGACTTTTTCTTAGGTTTTAATCATTGACTGCCACCATTGACTTCTGTGTGGTCAATTAAATATTTACAAGCAAAGCCTATTCCAGTCAGTGCAAACAATCAAAGTGAGGAAGGGGTAGGGACTGTGGGACAAGGGTCTGCTTTATATTTTTCCTTACCACACAGAACTGGACAGTTTTCCCACCACCAAATCGCTGTGAATGGGTCTGCTTTCTTTCTCCATACATACTTTCAACTGAGTAGTCTAATGAGAAAATGCCCTTGTCTTAAACAACATTTTTTTTGTTTTATTCATTCATGGTTCATGGGTGTTACTGACTGGGCCAGCATTTATTGTCTGTCCTTAGATGCCCTTGAGAAGGTAGTCGTGAGCTGAGTTCTTGAACCACTGCAGTCCATGTGCACAACAGCAATCAGGTACAAGTTACCTTTACCACAATTGCCTTATAAGGCAATGAGGAAACCTAGGTGGTAGTTTTATCCCTTTCGAGATCCAGAGCCGTTCTCCCACTAATGCCATTATGAGATCATCATTTGAGTGAAGTTTAAAGCGTCCTTCTGCATTAAGCCTTTCTGAACCAAATGCCTTACACAACATGACCCTCCAAGCATTTTTTTTATCTTTCATTGGAAAGGAATTTGGGTGTCATTGGCAAGATGATCTGCTTTAAAACTCTTTAATTCTGCCATAGAGCAATACTGATTCTCTGTACTGTTGCATTGGATGGTATCCCCCATGTTTTTTGTCAAAGTGGAAGATTCCCACTTTCTGCAGCTAATATTTTTTTCGGGGGCGGCACAGAGTCTCAGTGGTTAGCACTGCTGCCTCACAGTGCTAGGGACCCTGGACTGATTCCAGCCTTAGGTGACTGTCTGTGTGGAGTTTAGCCGTTCTCCCTGTGTTTGCGTGGGTTTCCTCTGGGTGCTCTGTTTCCTCCCAGAGTCCAAAGATGTGCAGGTTAGGGGGATTGGCCATGCTAAATTGGCCATGGTGTCCAGGGATGGGCAGGCTAGGTGGGTTAACCATGGGAAATGCAGAGTTACAGGGATAGGGGGTAGCAAGTGGGCCTGGGTGGGATGCTCTTTGGAAGTTCAGTGCGCACTCGATGGGCCGAATGGCCTGCTTCCACACTATGATAAATGATTCTCAACCTTTCTAATGGCTTTCCCGAATGAATCCTGCTGCCTGTGGGATTAAAACCTGAACGCTGTTCCCTTAACAACTTTCCTCAGACAGCTCATGCAGAACAAGGCTCAATTAATAATCCCTGTTGTCTTAATCTTTTAATAACAAATCCTGTTTAATTTAAGGACTTCTCTGAATAAATCCCTCTGACTGTAGCCTTAATAAATGCTTGTCCCTTTATTGCCATTTTAATGATTGATCTCTGCTCTTTCTGCCACCTCAATAGTTTCCTTACTTCCTTCTTACATTAGGCTGTTTTTTCAGCATCTAAATTGCCTCTTATGGTTTTAATTGTAGCTTTGAGTCTTTCCTCGTTCTGTAACCTCATCTTTAGATTATTTCTGCAGCCTTTAAGCTCTCTGACTGTAGCCACAACTTTTGGAACTCTCACTCTCAATTGCAAGTGCTTTGTTTACTTTGATTTCATTTGATTTGATTTATTGTTGCCACATGTCCCTAAGTACAGTGAAAAGTTTTGTTTTGCATGCAATACAGGCAGATCATAACATATAAGAACATGCAGATTGTATGGCATTTCGACAGAGCAAGGCTTACATCTAGCTTTCTTAATCTGTAAGTGTGCAATATTTTTAAAAGTTCTCCCACTGTCCCCGGGGATTCCAATTTTATTCATACAGCTATCGATAGTAATTGTTCTCCAGCTAAATCTCAACTCAAGAACACTCTTACAGGTCATTGTACCTGATGCAATTAGTAACCGCCGATGTGACTCCTGCCCCAGCTGTTTGTAACTTGCAGCTCACACTCGGCTCTGTCAGTCTGTTACTAGGTCTGAAATCCCTTTAGCATTGACTAGATTCTTGTTGAACCTTGTTATGGATTGCTCTTTTGCAGGTTTCTGGACTGTTCAGCTCCTCCAGCTGCTGTCTGACTGCGTGAGTCACACTCTGAAGATCCGTGAATGTAAATTTCTCCTGAGTTCACCGATGTTTGCAGTGCTGTTTACACTTTTGTGGTTTACAGCTGCATTGAGTTCCAATTTGCACTACTGCTCACCATTGTGTATGAGCTGGCTGGACTCCTGGACAACATAAAGTACATTTACTTCAACTATCCCCCTTTTGTTTTGAAGAAAGGTTGCTGGACCCAAACGTTAACTCTAATTTCTCTCCACAGATGCTGCCTGATGAATTTTTCCAGCAATTTCTGTTTTTGTATTCCCCCCCATTTAGGTTGGTATCTGCAGATCCTGCTTCCTCCAGTATGGGAGAGGAAAAGTACAAAGTAGTCTCATGAGAAGAAACACTTGTATTAAATGAGATGTTGTTTATTGTAAGATAGCAGTCAAGTATAAATTATGTTTGCGTGATGAGTGTCATTACAAAGATGATGAGGAGACATAGATGGTAAATCTATCTCCTTTGAGATCCAGAGTTGTTCTCCCAAATCTTTAGGAAATCATCATATTAGGGCAAAATTAATATGCTCCTTAGCATTAACCCTTTCAGAAACAAACAACTTGTCCACTATCTAGAAATAATTTGTCAGCTGCAGGATCGTGACTGTAGAATATCAATCATTTTTTCTAAGCCAGAAAGGTTGCGTTGCATATCAAGACCACAAATTACTCCACCATCCAGGTTCCTATGCCCTTCTGCTCTGATATGTCACAAACAGCAAGTGGAGGTCAAATCCACAAACATCTGAAGCAGTGAAAGTAACCTCCAAAATTGGAGGAATAAACTGTAAAGTATGAGAGTAGTAGGACACAATTCTACGAGAAAAAGGCTTTCACACAACCAATGTACAATATTGTTTTATACAATTTCCTCTTATTGTCAAGTGTGCCCCATTGTAGGAGTACAGTGAAAAACATTTACAATGTCTGCCTTCTTACAGTGACATCTTAGGCACAAGTACCTAGCTACCATTCTTGGATTCAGCAGAGGGATAAAAGTAGTTGCTTAATTATATAGTTGAACATAAGTTAAAAACAGGAAAATATTAAGGGGTTAGCATTACAGTGTTCTAAGGTAAGGAATGTCCCCTTATACCAGTCTCTGTCTAGGACTCGCTGCTGCTCCAGGGGCTGATTCCCATGTGCTGCTGCAGGTCTGGACTCACAGCCCATGTGCTGCTCCAGAGCCCAGTGTTCACAGTGTTCTGGGGCTCACAGGGTGCACCTGCAAGGCCCTGAGTGCAAGGTCACACTGCTCACTCCAGCCCGCAGTGGGTCTCGGCCCGTGCTCACTCCTGTCCTCCGCTACTCCACACAGATGCTGCCAGACCTGCTCTGTTTCTCCAGCATTGTCTTTGTTTGTCCAGAATCTCCAAGGATTTTTTTGTTTCCTCTTTATTCATTTATGGGATGAGGAGGTCACTGACCAGGCAGCATTTATTGTCCATCCCTAAATGCCCAGAGGGCAGTTGAGAGTCAACCACATTGCTGTGAGTCTGGAGTCACATGTAGGCCAGACCAGGTAAGGATGGCAGATTCCTTTCCTAAAGGGCATTAGTGAACCAGATGGGTTTTTCCTGACAATTGACAATGGATTCACGGTCATCATTTAGATTCTCAATTCCAGATATTTTATTGGATTCAAATTCCACCATTTGCCATGGCGCGTTTTGAACCCAGGCTCCCAGAACTTTATCTGGGTCTCTGGATTAACAGTCCATCAATAATACCACTAGGCTGTTGCCTTCCCTAATGCTGCTATGATTATCTGTTCTTAATGGTAATTTTCTGCCTGTCATTTCTTCAATTTTCTCAATTGTAGCTGTGCTTCTGTCATATGCTTTTTTGATGAGTACTTGGAAGTTCAGGAAACCTGTTTACCCACAGTTAGAATTGTAAACTGTAGCTCTTAATTGCTTATTAACATCAGTTACCAAACCAACTCTCCCTAGAAACTTAAAAATAGTCCCCCTTCTCCCCTAATATTTCATGTCAAGGACCTTTAATCAGCAATAGAAGATTTTGGTGATGTTACAGTTGTTAAGCAATGGGATATGAGTGCTGAGGAATGGATGGCTAGTGAGATGGTGAGACAATGAAACAGAAAATGGCTATGGGGCAGGAGTGAAATCGTTTGCCTTGAAACCGTAATGTCCTCTTCATGGAGGATCTCTGTTGTATTTCAGATTTCCAACATCCAGCTATTTCACTTTGTGTTAGAAGAAAGCTGACAGTGAGCAAGGCGAAGAAAGGTGAATGTGTCTCGTGAGAGAACACAAATACATCAGGAAATAGTAAATTAAACACAAGGTCTTTCCAACTAGCATTTGGGTGCAGAGGATAACAGGCAAGGTTTTATATATTCAAAGTCTGACTTTAGAACAAAAATTTATAATATATGAATTAGATGGACAAACAATGACACATTTGAACTATCAAAATGCCCTACATAGCTATGTTACGGCTAAGCATCGTGTTAAAGTTCCCAGTTAACAGCAGCCATTAGGAAGCCAACAAAGTAGATTTTTAAAAAACCTCCCTTGACCAATTCAAGGCAAATAGTTTCTGGGAAATTCCTATACAAACCAACCTCCCAACCCAATGCTAACCAGTAATTACCTTACTCCCTCACCCTGCCCCAGTGATGATAAAAACAAGTTTTGAGTCAACGATGCACATGACTCAACATCTCATCTACATTGTGCTTTGCCGTGTTTTTAAGCCTCAGCTGGTAACTGGTGCTGGAATGTTAAAACGAACAGGTTGGGTATCCTCCATTGTTGACGGTAGAATTGGTTAAAGGGAATGGTTTAAAGAAGGTTATTAATGCTGTCAGCATGTATAGCAATCAGCAGAATTCAAACTTTTTTTAAGGCATAAATACAGTCTTGAGCTAAGCAGTACACACACACACACTCTTTTCATTTCTACACCTAAGCACTGTGTGGCCCAGAGGAGCTTAGGCCATTCCCTTTATATTTTCCTAAAAATGAGATTGCACAAATCCCCGTCAGTAACCCATTCCCACTAGATACCTCCTGTTTGCTGGTGGCATCCAGGTGAGTAGTTCTCTGCCACTTCTCACCAACTTGCGGCATATTAGTAAAATTCTGGTTTAAAACTAAAATGGCTTAACATCCGAGATAAAAGGTACTGCATTTGCTGGAGAATCCGAGATAACAAGG
>JAHRHZ010000009.1:25168141-25231574 GCA_024137785.1 Ginglymostoma cirratum | reverse complement strand
TGTTTGGTGTATTAGTGACTGTTTGGTGTTGATGACTGGTGTATTAGAATTAGAATTAAGTTTATTGTCATGTGCTCACATGAGTACAATGAAAGGTTTACAAGTTGCCACTTATAACACCGTCTTGGGTACTAAAGTACCCAGACACAGATTCTTAAATTAGAAAAATAAAGAAATAAAAGTCCAGCATAAGGTACAAAAATACAAAAAAAAAGGAACAAATTAGAAAATAAATATTCAGAATTTCTGTCCTTCCATCACAGTTTGCACCATCACCTGGCCATTCGCTGTCTCCAGACCGCACACTGGTCCTCAGAACTTGCCTCCAGGCTACACCAGGCCTTGATTAGACCACACTAGGGACTCACCTCCAGTTCGGGCAGGGATCCACCTCTGGTCCACAACGGGAAGTTACCTTTGAGGTAAATTGATATGAAAAAGAAACAAGAAAAAAGAAAGAAAAGAAAAAAAAAACCAGACAGATCAGACAAGTTCTGGCATAGAAGCCCTCCTCTGCCACCATCTTTGATTAGCTGTTGAAGGAGCAGTTGGTATATTAGTGACTGGCTGGTGTATTGGTGACTGACTGGTGTATTGGTGAACGGTTGGTGTATTAGTAACTGGCTGGTGTATTAGTGAATGGTTGGTGTATTGGTGACTGGCTGGCATATTCGTGAATGGTTGGTGTATTGGTGACTGGCTGGCGTATTAGTGAATGGTTGGTGTATTGGTGACTGGCTGGTGTATTAATAACCGATTAAGATGTTAGTTATGGCCTGGAATTTTAACATTACAAAGGGATCTTGATCAAATGGGTTAATGGGCTAAAAATAGTGGATGGGGTTAAATCTGGATAAATGTGAGGTATTGCATTTTGGTACAACAAACAAGGGTAAGGCTTATATAATTAATGGTAGGCCTTAGGTAGTGTTGTAGAACAGAAGGAGATGGGGTGCAGGTACATAATCCTTTGGAGATTGCGTGACATACAGACAGGGTGGTTAAAAAGATGTTTGGCACGTTTGGCTTCATTGCTCTGTCCTTTGAGTATAGGAGTTGGGAAGTCATGTTGAGGTTTCACAGGACTTTAGTGAGGCCTCTTCTGGAATAGTGTGTCCAGTTTCAGGAAAAATATTATCAAGCTGGAGTGGGTTCAGGATAAGTTTACCAGGATGTTGCTGGGTATGGAAGGTTTGAGTTATAAAGAAAGGCTGGGACTTCTTTCACTGCAGCATAGGAGTTGAGAGGCGACCTGATGGAAGTTTATACAATAATGACAGGTAGAGTTAGAAATAATGATAATTGTCTTTCCTTAGAATGGGGGATTTCAAAACTAGGGGGCACATTTTTTAAGGTGTGAGGAGAGAGATTTATAAAAGGTATGAGGGGCAATTTTTTTACACAGAGGGTGGTTCGCATGTGGAATGAACTTCCTGAGGAAGTGGTGGATGTGGGTACAACTACACCATTTAAAAGACATTTGGATAAGCGCATGAATAGGAAAGGTTTGGAGGGATATGGCCTAGGAGCAGGTAGATGGGATGAGTTTAGTTTGGAATTATGTTCGGCATGGACTGGTTGGACTGAAGGGTCTGTTTTCGTGCTGTATGATTCTATGACTCTATAACTGGCTGGCATATTGTTGACTGACTGGCATATTGCTGGCTGGCAGTTTTTTTGGTGACTTCCAGGTCTATCATTGACTGATAGATATATTACTGATTGGCAACTGAATCGGTGGCTGATGAGGATGAGGCAAGCAGTGAGGGTAGATCTCTCATTGAAGAGTTGAAATGAACTGTTGCTTTAACATGACCACATTTTGACGACTATCACTATCAAAGCCAGTATGAGACCAGTCACTGTGACAGGTCAGATTGACAGCAGTGGGAGCTTGCACTGTGCGATGTATGGGCCATGATCAATTTTAGGTCCAATACCCACAATTTAAAAACAGCATAAGATGAACAGCATAAGATGTGCATAACAAAAGCACTGACAATAGGGAGACTGACGCTTGTACTTGACCCTTATTCGCAAGAACTAATTTTTCAACTGAAATTGTTGCTCATTTTGGTCACTGGCGCCAGACCTCCATGCCTCCAGTAACAAATGTAATGTTTCTATTCAAGAAAATTGAGAGACAGAAACCACAAAATTATAGGCCAGTGAGACTAACATCTGTCATTGGGAAATTTGGTATTGAGAAGAAAGTAGTATCTGGACATTCAGAAAATCATAAAACAATCAAACAGAGTCAATACATTTTTTTCTCAATTCTTTTTTGACATGTTTACAATCATTCTTTCAAGATGTAACAAGTAGTTTGGATAAAAGAGAATAGAAGATGTAACTGGATTTCCATCAGGCATTTGATAAGATGTCACATAAAAGGGTACAGCATATGATAATAACTCAATGTTTAGAGTGATATTAGCTTGGATAGAGGAGTGGATTACTAACAGGAAACAGAGAGTCCAAATGAATGGGTCATTTTCAGGTTAGCAACTGTAACTGGTGAAGTGCCAAAGTGATCAGTGTTAAGGTCTCAATTATTTGCAATCTACATTAATGATTGGATGAAGGAAATAAGTTTATTCCGGCCACATTTGCTGAAAATACAAATGTAAATGTGATTGCTTTCTGCGAGGAGGATATAAATGTCTGTAATGGGACGTGGATAAGTAAAGTGAGTGGAGAAAACAATTGTCAGCTGGAACATAATGTGGCAAAATGTGAGATTCTCTTCTTTTCCAGGAATTGTATGTGCCACTACCAGTACCTTACAGGTATATGTTCTTCTACAACTAATGTGGTCCAGTGTAGATCAGCATAACCATCTTCTGGCCTTAAACAAAGAATCTCTTGCAGTAAAGAAGGTATACTTTATTTCATCTCTACACCTATTTACAGAGGGCAAATGGCAGAATAGGAATGCCATTAGATCAGCAATCCTGAGAACCAGGCTAATTTTCTGAACACAAGGGCTCAAATTCCACTGTGTCAGCTGGTAGAATTAAAATTCAATTCATAAAACCAGGGACTGAAATTTAGTCTCTAATGGTGGCCATGAAATTATCATCAATTGCTAAAAACTCAACTGATTCACCAATCACTTTTAGGCAAGGAGATCTGTCATTGTTACTTGTTCTGGCTTAGGCATGAATCCAGATCCACAGCAATGTGGTTGACTCTTGACTGATCTCTGCAAATCATTGACTTCAAGGACATTAAAGGATGAGCATAAGCCTTGCTAGTTCAGACCACATTAAAGAACGGAGAAAACAATCTACATGTTACAAGGGTATGGTATGCATTATCACAGAAACTTTTAGGAGGACCTGTTCTTGGGGCTGACTCCACGAAGAGTCTTAACATTCTCTTCTCCAGTCCTCATGGCAGCATTCCAGTGGCTGGTGCTTATAGAACTCAATCAGTATTAGTCCTTTCAGACCCATATACAACTGTGGAAAGAATAGATAAAAAGTAGGCTGTACTTAAAAGGAGAGACTGTAAAATGTGGTGTTACACAGGGATCTGGGCAATCTAATACATGAATCAAAAAAGGTTAGTAATCACAAAGCCAAATAGAATGTTGACCTTATTGTCAGGGCATGTGGTATAAAAATAGGGAAGTTTGGCATAAAGTAAGACCACTGTTAGAGTATTGTGTACAGTTTTGGTCTCCTCATTTAAAGAGAGATGTATTCGCATCAGCAGAAGTTTAGAAAAGGTTAATTATGCTCAATCTTGGATGAAGAGGTTAAGCAAATTGGGAATATAATTACTGGAGTTCAAAAAAAAAATAAAAGATGATGTTGAGATTGATGCTAAGAGAATGATTCCCTCAGGGGCCTCTAGAACAAGGGCATAGTTTAAAAATATGATCTCCCAATTCCAACTTTGATGAGGAGATTACTTTTTTCCCCAGAGAATCGTTATTCTCTGGAAGTCTCACCCACAGAGAGAAATAAAGGCTAGATCATTGAATATATTCAAGACTGAGACAGATTTTTGGTCAACAGGGAGTTAAACATTATCAACTGTGCTACATAAAGCAATTGTTTGTAAGGATTGATGTTGGAGACTTTAACGTCTGTCCAATCTGAAGATGTCACACAAACTTGGTTGGGGGAAGACAGAACATCTTAGAATTTTGCCAGTATCCACAGTATCCCATTTTGACTGTACCCACAGTCCTCCCAATAGCCTTAGTAACAATGCCTAACTTACTAATGTAACTTGTACCTAGTTGTAATCATTGCAATACATTGCAACTAGTTCAA
Source organism: Ginglymostoma cirratum (assembly GCA_024137785.1). Lineage (NCBI taxonomy): Eukaryota > Metazoa > Chordata > Chondrichthyes > Orectolobiformes > Ginglymostomatidae > Ginglymostoma > Ginglymostoma cirratum. The sequence goes on along the minus strand of JAHRHZ010000009.1, from coordinate 25,227,288 downwards.
GACAAAAGCTTCTACTTGTTATGACTCAATAGTAACTTCCTTTGCCATGTAAACCATTTAGGCCCTTATACCAAGTCAAGGAAAGAGATTGATGGCAGTAAACAAGTTGGTAGTGGTTGGCATTGCAACAATTATAACAGAGGATAGGCAGGAAAGTTAGGGGCTATGATATAATTAATCATGAACAAGGAACAAGAGTAGGCCACTTGGCTCTTTGAGACTGCTTTGCCATTCATTAATATCATGGCTGATCCAATTTTAACCTCAACTCTACATTCCTGCCTCCTCCTGATAATCTTTCATTGCTTTGGTAATCAAGAATCTAGCTACCTCTGCCTTAAAAATATTTAAATATTCTACATCCACTACCTTTTGAGGGAGGAATTCCAAAGATTCACAACATTCTGAGAGAAAAAAACTGTTTCCTCATCTTTGTTATAAATATTATTCAGAACTACTTCCCTGGTAATTGTAATTTCTTGTGTTAGTCCCTCCCTTTCAATTCCTGATATATCCAGGATGTTACTTGAATCCTCTCTGGTGAAGATTGATGCAAAGTATCTGTTCAATTAGTCTACCATCTCCTTATCTTCAAATATTAATTTCATGGAATTATACAGTACAGTAGAGGCTCTTCAGTCCATTGAGCGTGCACCAAAAAAACTACTCTAAATTTCTGAAGATTTCTGAAGAAGGGTCTAGGCCCAAAACGTCGGCATTCCTGCTCCTCTGATGCTGCTTGACCTGCTGCGTTCATCCAGCTCTACACCTTGTTATCTCTAAATCCACACTAGTCTTTTTTTCCAGTACTTGGCCTACAAGCTTATCCAAACTCTTTTTAATGGTTGAGGTTTCCCACCTCAACTACTACACATCCCCCACTTTTGCCCCCCATAATGCACTCCAGATTCCCACCAGACTCTGGATGGAAAAAACCTTCTCACATTCCCTCTAAACCTCCTGCCTTTCACCTTGAAATTGCACCCCTCTGATGTTAACTCTTCAACTAAGAGGAGCAGCTGCTTTCAATCTACTCTGTCCAAGTCATTTATTGTCTTATGCACCTTAATCAGGTCACCTTTCAGCCTTCTCTGCTCTAAAGAAAACAACCTGAGCTTATCTAGCCTCTCCTCATAACTAAAATGATCCATCCCAGGCAACATCCTGATGGATCTTATCTGCACCTCCTCCAGTGCAATCATATCCCTTCTATAGTGCAGTGACCAGAAGTGTATCAAGTACTCCAGCTGTGGCCTAACCAAAATTTGTGCAGCTCCAATATAACTTCTCTTATAATCTGTGATGTGACTGCTAAAGGCAAGTGTATGCCTTCTTAATTAACCTTTTACTAATCCTGCAACCTTCATGGATCCGTAGACAAGCACCCCATGATCCCTCTGCTCCTCTGAGCTTCCTAACGTCCTGCCATTCATTTAGTACGCCCTTGTCTTCTGATTTTTCCCAAAATGCATGACTTCACGCTTTCAGGGTTATATTCCACCTTCCACTTTTCTACCCATCTGATCAATCTGTTTATGCCCTTCTGTAATATAAAACATTCTTCCTCACTATCAACCACATGGCTGATCTTCATGTTGTCTTAACACCTAGGTATCGTTCCTCCCCAAATATTTCTTCTATATTGCATATGTCATGCAAACAATAAGGGACCAAGCACTGTGGTATGAAACTGGCACCAATATCCAGTCACACAAGGACCCTTCTACCACCACCCTCTGTCTCCTGTCACTAAGACAATTTTGGATCCAATTTGCCAAGTTACTTTGGACCTATGTGCTTTTAATCCCTGTATCAGTATTGAAGTGGAGCCTTACCAAAGGCTTCACTGAAATCCATATAAACAACATCAATTGCCCCACTCTCAGTTACACACCTGGTCACTTCCTTGAAAAATTCAACTTGCTAGGCATGATGTCCATCTGACAAAGCCATGCTGACTATCCCTGATCAAAACTTGCCTCCCAAAATGGGCGTTAATTCCCTCCTTCAGGATTTTACCCAATAGTTTCACTGGTCTGCTCTGTAATTCCTGTGTTTATCCCTATCATCTTTCCCCCAACTCATTTTCTATAGACCAATGCCTACTTTGTTAACTCTTTTTGAAATAGCTGAACAGACTTTTCCAACCTCTATTTTTGTCTAACTTTCTTTCATATGCTATTTTTTCCCTCCTTTTCATAATTTTTTTTTGTTTTGTTATAATCTGTCCAAACCCCTGACCAGCCATCGATCTTTACACATTTATATGTATTTTCTTTGAGTCTGATACTATCTTTGACTTAGTTACCTAACCATGGATAGCAGGTCTGTCCCATAGAAGTTTTCTTATTTGTTGAAATGTATCTAATCTGCACATTCTGGAATATCCCCCTCAGTGTTTACCATTGCATCTCTATTGACCTAAATTACCTCCTGCACATAAACTCAGAAACAAAGCTGCTCTAATTTTAAACACTTACCACCGATATGTTTCTCTGGATCACAATGGCATCCCTCAGCTCCTCCATGTGCTTTGACACACCACCTGTACCACCATTCTCAAAAGCTTTTAATTGAATTTTAGTTATGTTATTTACTTATTTATGATGCTTTTTATACATTATATTAACTTAGCCATCAACGTGTATACTATGATAAAATTTGAGAATGGGATAGAATAATAAAATCACAAGAAATAGGAACAAATGTCAGCTGTTTGACCCTTTGAGCTTGCTCTGCCAATTCAATAGGTCACAGCTGATCTGACATTTCTCATATCCACTTTCCTGCCTTTTCTCTGTAACCCTTGATTGGCTAATGATCAAGAATCCATCTATCTCAGCTTATAATATACAGAAGGAGTTTATCTACAGTTCTCTGTGGCAAAGAATTTCAAAAGCTCACAACCATCTGAGAGGAAATTCCTCCTTACCTCAGTTTTAAATTGGTGCTCCTTTATTCTGAGACTATGCCCTCTGGTCCTAGGCTCTCCCATAAGGGGAAACATCCTTTTCGCATTTTCTCTGTTAAGCCCTTTAACAATTCTATATGTTTCAATGAGATCACCTCTCATTCATCTAAACTCCATTGAGTAGAATCCCAATGTGTTCGGCCTTTGCTCAAAAGACAATATGTCCATATTGGAGATCATCCCAGTGAACCTTCTCTGAACTGCCTCCAACGAAATGAACTTATCTTATAAGGGAGCCAAAACTACACACAGTAGCCCAAATGTGGTCTCACCAGCCTCTTGTACAGTTTTAGTTCAAACTTCCCTACTCTTATACTCCAACTCCTTTAAAATAAGGGCCAATATTCCATTAGCCTTCCTGATTACCTGCTGCACCTGCATGCTAGCTTTCTGTGTTTTGTGCACATGTACCCCCAAGACTCTTCGTGTTGCAGATCCTGTAGTTTTTCTCCATTTCAATTAATACTCTGTTCTTTTGTTCTCCCTTCCAAAATGAAGAACTTCACATTTTTGCATATTAAAATCCATTTGCTAACTATTTGCCCACCTACTAAATCTATCAATATCTCTCTGTAAACTGTTTGCATGCGCCTCACTTTACAAATGACTTTTGTGTCATCTGCAAATTTGGCTACAATACATTCACTTCCTTTCTCTAAGTCATTAATGTATAATGTAAGCAGTTGTGGTCCTAGCCCTCACCCCTATGGAACCTCACTGGCCACAGATCGCCAACCTGAAAAAGAACGAAGACCACTAAGCACCAACCAGCTCTTTTTGTCAGCCGTTTTGAATTCTGGTGTCGTTCCTTTTGGAGTTTAGCTGCCGCCCAACTGAGTTCAATCTGGGCTTTGCTCCTCAGTCTTATATCATGGAGCTCCACTGTAACTGTTTACCTTCAGGTTTGCTTTGCCCCCAGTAATGTTCCAACTGGCAGAACAGACTTGATGGGCTGAATAACTCCTATTTCTTATGACCCAACAATTATTCCTGGGTGGCTGGTTCTTCCAAACAAATAAAACGTGGGACAAAGGTTAATTAGAGATTTGATAATGATATTAAAAAAAAAGAAACATTTAGATAAAGTAAATTAGGAGAAACCATTTCCGGTTACAGAAGGTTCAGTAACCAAAGGGGACAGATTTAAGATAATTGGTTCAAAATACAGTTGCAATGAGAACAAAATTTTCATACAGTGAGTTGTTGCACTCTGGAATGTGCTACTAGAAAAGATGATGGAAGTAAATTTAATAGTGATTTTCCAAAGGAAACTGGATAAACACTCCAAGGAAATAATTGATTGGATTTTGGGGAATTGGCCCAATTATGCAGCTCATTCGATAACTCTTTCATAGAACCAGCATAGCCATAAATCGGGGATAACAAGGCTTAGGGCTGGATGAACACAGCAGGCCAAGCAGCATCAGAGGAGCAGGAAGTCTGACGTTTCGGGCCTAGACCCTTCTTCAGAAATGGAGGAGGGGAAGGTGGTTCTGAAATAAATAGGGAGAGAGGGGGAGGCGGATAGAAGATGGATAGAGGAGAAGATAGGTGGAGAGGAGACAGACAGGTCTAAGAGGCGGGGATGGAGCCAGTAAAGGTGAGTGTAGGTGGGGAGTTAGGGAGGAGATAGGTCAGTCCAGGGAGGACGGACAGGTCAAGGGGGTGGGAAGAGGTTAGTAGGTAGGAGATGGGGGTGGGGCTTGAGGTGGGAGGAGGGGATAGATGGGAGGAAGGACAGGGTAGGGAGGCGGGGCAAGCTGGGCTGGTTTTGGGATGCGGTAGGGGGAGGGGAGATTTTGAAGCTTGTGAAATCCACATTGATACCATTGGGCTGCAGGGTTCCCAAGCGGAATATGAGGTGCTGTTCCTGCAACCTTCGGGTGGCATCGTTGTGGCACTGCAGGAAGCCCAGGATGGACATGACGTCTGAGGAATGGGAGGGGGAGTTGAAATGGTTCGCGACTGGGAGGTGCAATTGTTTAGAACACCTTTGTTGCAGAACAAGACTATATTCGGTTCGCACTAAACAACTTCACCTCCCAGTCGCGAACCCTCGAGTCCCAGCAAAATCCTTGTAATTTTTTTTCTGAACACTTTCAGGTTTAACAACATCTTCCTATAGCAGGGAGATCAGAATTGTACTTAGTATTCTCAATGTGGACTTACCAATGTCCTGTAGAGCCACAACATGACATTTCAGCTCTTATACTCAATGCACTGACCAATGAAGGCATGTGTGTCAAATGCCTTCTTCACCACCCTGTCTAACTGTGACTCCACTTTCAAGGAACTATGGACCTGCATCGCAAGGTCTCTTTGTTCAGCAACACTCCCCAGGACCTTACCATTAAGTGTTTAACTCCTGCCCTGATTTGCCTTTCCAAACTGCAACACCTCACATTTATCTAAATTAACCTCCATCTGCTACTCCTCGGCACATTGACCCAACTGATCAAGGTCCCATTGTACTCTGTGGTAACCTTCTTTGCTGCCCAAAACACCACCAATTTTGGTGTTATCTGCAAACTTACTAACCGTACCTCCCATATTCACATCCAAATCATTTATGTAAATGATGAAAAGCAGTGGATCCAGCACTGATCTTTGTGGCACACCACTGCTCACTGGTCTCCAGTCCAAAAAACAACTTTCCATCAACACTCGCTGTCTCCTACCTTCAAGCCAATTTTGAAGCCAATTGGCTAGCTCCCCCAAATTCTGTGTGGTCTAACCTTGCTAACCAGTCTACCATGTGGACCATTGTCAAACACCTTCTGGAGCATCATGTCAGCCAAATGGATTTTGATCTTAGCTGATGAAAAAAGCATCAGTTAATGGAAGATCAACAATTGAATGCATTAGAGAATGATATCATAGAGTTCTAAAGTATAAAATAGCTTTACGTTGATGTGGTTAGGTATTCTACAACACCAGAGCATTCCGCAGAGCTTTCTAGAAGCAATAGTGTGTGATACAGTTTTGGGGATACTGTTAAATATCTCAGCTTTAACTTTACTGCACTTTTATGCACTGCCATGAAATTTATAATAAAGCTTTATAATACTTTGGAGTTCAAATCTGGCAATACTGCAAAAATATTACTGAAGGTCTACAATGAGTGTCCTTAGAATGGGGGTGGGAACCTTTCTCCTACTGGGGGCCAGTAACACAGAAATGAAATCAATCCAGGGCAGCACACACACAAAAACAAGCAGCTTAATTTGGTTATTAAGAGAGAAAACTGAAATGTTCGATGCACTTGCTGTTTTAACGTTGCAGGGGCTTTGCTTTGCCTTAGAAAGCCTTCCAATGGCTGCTGGCAATGAAGATGTTGCTACTCGTGGCTGTTGTTCCAAATTCTTGTCTGTTAATCTGGAATGCAGGAGATCTTCGCCAGAGAAAGTTTTGAAAAGAACTGCTCACATCATTGTGCAGTTCCGAACAGCAATACCAATCTCAGTGTGCGTCTCTGTGGAGTTTTGAGAGTTAGCAGCACTTCGATGGAACCTTTAGAATTCTTGCAGGGGCAGGTTATTGCTTTTGGGCTTTCGTGTACACTGGCTTTGCAGTTCGTTAATTACAAGTTAAAGGTTTTCAGGCACGTTGACAGCTACAATTTGAAAGATGTGGCAAAAAATGTTTACTTCCAGTTTTTTCCCCCTCTTTAGGTCTTGAAATTGCACACAAAATTCCTGAAGTAAAGCTACTCACTCCGTGTTCTATGTTCTTACAAGAGTTTGTCCCTGGAGCGTGGAAGAATGCTCAGTGTTACGCCATTCCAGCTACATTTGCCGCGGCTCTGTTTTGGCTTCAAGTGATTTTGCGTTTGAAGGAAGAAAAGGAAGGAACAGGTTAGGACCTTGCATTTTGACATTGAGCTCATATAAGTACTTCATAATGTCAACGAAGAATGCCAAGTCACATATAACTATTTGTGCTCACTCAGCGCAGCCACAGGTCTCGCCTTCCTCTCTGCAAAAATTTCCACTTAGTTCAATTCATAAACCCACTTTAGACAATTGAGCAATCTCACTTCACGACAGTAAACAAAATCATTGTACTCTGGTTCAAAGTCTTTCAATGGCTCTTTAAATGGCAGGTGTTTAAAACCCTACTTTTAGTAAAGCTAATGCTTGATACAACTTTCAACATTACGTTGCTCAGCCACAGTGACTGCACTCACAGATTGTCTCGATAAATAAAACTACATCCTATAATCAACTCACGCAGATCAACTCATGCAGGTGAAGGGATCCATTTCTTTCTTCTTGAATACACTAATGGCTTCTGAGATCCATCCACGACTGGAACATCTTCAGTAGTGAGACTTATTATTTTAAAGGATAACTGAAGCCCATGGAGTGCTAATGTAACCCTCTCAAAAATATCCTCCCCTTTGATAGTGTCATGTAATGCTGCTGGAGAAAGCAAATCCTCTTGAACTTCAAAATCTGTTGTGACTCCATTCACCAAGAGCACCGAGTGTCTGTTGTCTCATCAATAGTCTGAGAGTAGAACTGGAACTCAGTTGCGGAATCTTTCCAAGACTTCAGTATCCTAAACCATGTCATTAATCTGATCTGACACAATCCTATGAGACAAGCTCACAGTGGTGCCACCCGAAGGCTGCAGGAACAGCAAATCATATTCAGCCTGGGAACCCTGCAGCCCAATGGCATCAATGTGGATTTCACAAGCTTCAAAATCTCCCCTCCCCCAACCGCATCCCAAAACCAGCCCAGCTCATCTCCACCTCCCTAACCTGTTTTTCCTCTCACCTCAAGCCCCACCCCCATCTCCTATCTACTAACATCATCCCGCCCCCTTGACCTGTCCGTCCTCCCTGGACTGACCTATCCCCTCCCTACCCCCCTACCTACACTCACCTTTACTGGCTCCATCCCCGCCACTTCGACTTGTCTGCCTCCTCTCCACCTATCCTCTCCTCTATCCGCCTCCCCCTCTCTCCCTATTTATTTCAGAACCCTCTTCCCCTCCCCCATTTCTGATGAAGGGTTTAGGCCTGAAACGTCAAGTTTTCCTGCTCCTATGATGCTGCTTGACCTGCTGTGTTCATCCAGCCCCATGCTTGTTATCTCGCACTCTCTGTACTGATGTGAGTTTCTCTGCAGCCTGCAAATCTGTGGTCACAATGATTTACTCTTTCACAAACTATCTCTCTGAATGAAGCCTATGATTTTGTGATGGGCTTCCTCACCACATAACTGGCTTGAATAACATTCTCCATCTCCTTTCTCGGTCTTGTGGTATTTGTTTGCTGTGTGCTCCAAATTATACTGAAGTACTCTGATTTTATCTATGTGCAACCTACCTGTGAAGTGCTTCATATTTGATGTGTTTCTTACCATAATGTTGTTCTGTGTTAGCTTTCCTCATGACAGAGACTGCTTTGCCACTGAACTAACTCCATGGAGGCTAGCACCTGTCACTAAGCTGCCCTTTATTTACATAGACTCTGACCAGCCAGCTCACAGCCAGTGCCTAGAGTGAGGACAATCCCTGAGACTCCGGTTTATATCAATCAGCAAGGGCTCCCTGATCGGTCCAGGTTAACAGCCCCAGTCAGCGAACTCACACTCTATGAGATCTGCCTGGCTAACTTTGTTCCAATCACTCCATCCCTCCCTCCGTAAGTCCAGGGATGTAGGTCTGTTTTTTCTCTTGTAGCTTCTCCTGAGCTGTTTTCACCCCAGGTCCAGTTCCTCTGACTCTGACTCGGACGTTGGTGATGTGTAGTAGAACATAGCCCATTTCTAATACCCGGAAAGTCTGAGAAGAAATTCCTCCTCTTCTTCAGGTGGTAATGATATTGAGGCTGCGACATTGGCAGTATCTAACTTGAACTCTGATGTTTCTTTGATGCTAATCACAAGGGAGAACCCCATAGTTTCTGACAGACCTTTTGGCTGTTGTGAGGGACCGGGTATGTTTTGGTCCTGTCCCATTTGTGAGGTAGCAGCTTTCATGTGATGCACGTTTGTTCAGGACCACCTCACCTACCTGGACTTTGTATGTCACAGGACCTGACCTTACGTTGACCTTGCCTTGAACCCAAACAGAGCCATTTCTGTGGTTTCAACACCAAACTTCATCCCCTGAAGTAAACTGTCTCTCTCACTTAGAGGAGGCATCTGGCCAGCATTCGCGTTCCTGATGCCATTTCACCATTCCCCCCCCAGGTCTGGGAAGATCAGATTTAACCTGGCGTAGAGCCTTGTCCCCATCAGCAATTCTGATGGAGATATCCCCTGTAGTTGCATAAGGGTTGGCCCGATAATCACACACAAACCAGGACAGTTTGGGATCGAGTGAAACTGTAGGCAGTTTCTTTAAGCCTGCCTTCAAATTTTAGACTGCTCTTCCCACCAGACCATTGGATGGTGGATGGTATAAAGCTGTCCAAACATGCTGAATGCCAGATAAAAACCAAAAGAACTGCGGATAGTGTAAATCAGGAACAAAAGCAAAGTTGCTGGAAAAGCTCAGCAGGTCTGGCAGCATCTGTGAAGGAGAAAACAGAGTTAACGTTTCGGGTCCGGTGACCCTTCCTCAGAACTCTTCAACATCCTCATTTGGGACACCCCTGGATGACCCTGGTGGAGTTCTGGCAGTGACCTTTACTTGGGACAATCACTCTTGCTCCCCATAATAATATAACTTCCTCTACAGTGATCTGATCTCGCCAAGCCCAGAACTTAGTTTCAGTTCTGGTTGTGATGACCCTTTTGTTTCCCCCAATTACACCGGCTGTTTTAGTTTTGCCAGGATGAGATCTTTTTGTGTCCACGGTCAGATATTGTCAATGTTGACCGGAAAGTTGTCCAGAAAGTTTAAAATAAGAACGGAGTCTTCCAGGGGATGCACCATCAGTGATGTATCTGCCAGTGGGAGGCAGCTCAAGGCATCCACACTTGCCACCTGGCCTCAAGCACAGTGTTCCATCTTGTAACTGTAAACACTGAAAATAAGGGCCCACTGCTGAATTTGACCAGAATCTATAGGGGCATGGCCTGGTCTTCTTTAAGTAACCCTAACAGGGGTTTGTGGTCTGCTCCTGTTACAAATTTATGTCCGTAAAGGTATTGGTGGAACTTTCTCATACCAAAGATGACCACCAAACCTTCCTTCTCTGTCTGGACGTATCTTTGTTCAGCATCAGGCAAAGTCCGGGAAGCGTATGCCATTGGGTGTTCCTTTCCATTGAGCCACTGATGAGCCAACACTATCCTGCTACCGTATGGGGACGCATTGCACATCAGCACTACATCTTGCTTGGGATTGTAGTGGCCCAACACTTAGGCAACAATAGTTGCTTTTTCACTCCCCTAGAGGCTACTTCTTGGCTCTGCAACCATTTCCAAGGCTGACCCATTTTCAATAGCAGGTGTAAGGGTGCCAGGATAGAGGCCAGGTTACATATGAATTTTCTGTAATAATTCACCAACCTAAACTCCAGTACAGACATGGGAACTGGAACACCTTTGATCACTCTCACTTTGTCTTCCTAAGGGGTTAGCCTGGTCTTGTCGACACTGTAGCCAAAGTAGGTCACTTGGTGTGCCTGAAAGACGCATTATACCCTTTTAAGGCATATGCCCACTTCAGAGAAATGCTTAAGCACTATGTACAAGTCTCCAAGTGCTCTTTATTGGTCTTCCTGGTTATTAGCACGTCATCCAGATAAATAGCAACCTGGGATAGATGTTGTAAAATGTTCTCCATCGTTTGCTGGAAAAGGGCACAGGCTGATGATGTCCCAAATAGCAGTCTTGTATATTGGTACAAAACCTAATGAGTTTTAATTGTGCCATATCTCTGGGACCCCTCATCTAGTCATAATTGTGGGTACGCATGGAACATGTACAATTTTGTAAAGGACAGCCCCCTGCCAGTTTGCATATATGTCCTCTATGTGAGGAACTGGGTATTTATCCAGCTATGAGGAGTAGTCTATCATTTATTTAAAATCCCCACAAATGCGAACTGACCCATCAGGCTTCACAATTGATATGACTGGTGCTGCCCGTTCAGCAAAATGTACTGGTTTGATGATTCCTTCACTTTCCAGCCTCCTGATTTCCGCCTCAACTTTTGTCCACAAGGCAAATAGGGCCTTGCAGAATCATGGAATTGTTTCCTGGTCAAAATACAAGGTGGCCTTGGCTCCTTTGAGAGGCACTAGACCTTCCTGAAAATCTTCCAGGTATTTAATTAGGACTTCACTCAGGCAGCCAGTTTCTAATCAGAAAATATTGAGCCAATCAAGGTGAATCTTTCTCAAACAATTCTGCCCCAATAATCTTGTGCCTGAGGCTTTTACTATTACGAGTGGTAACTGAACCAAATGCATCTCATAGGAGGGAGGAACCAAAGTCGTACCCTTAATCTGTAATGGTTCACCAGTGTATGTTCTCATTCTGGCCAAGATCTTACACAAGCTTGAGGGTTGAAGTCCAGAGCGAACCTTGATAAAGGTTCTGCAATCACTAATGCACCTGCTCTGATATTAACTGGCATTAGAATCTGGGTGACCATTTAAACAGACGTTTATTTTGATTGGTTCTGATTTGGAGGTTGCTGAGCAATTTAACTGATCTAAATCACATATATGTGGACTTTCCAGGGTGCGCCCTCTCCTGGATACCAGCCGATGAGTTATCTTACTGAAGACAGACCTTGTAGAACTACTTTGCTGTCTCGAGTCTGTAAACCAGCAGCAACTACAGTGACCTGCTGACCTGCATCCTGAAGAAGAGTTTAGCTATTTGGCTGAGGCTCACCTTTGTTCTGGGGTTTTGCCGTGGGCTGGCCTAGGCGTCCTATGTTCAAGACATGTCCTGCTTGAGGTCGTGCAATTTCTACAATCATGTAGTGTCCCCTGAGCTCAGTCGGACAGGCGAAGGTGTGCATGTCCATTGGGACACCCTATAACTCACATGCTTCACTTGCTGCATTTTCTAATGATAAAGCCAGTTGTAGTGCCTGTCTGAAGTCCAGTTGGGCTTCAGCTAATAGACGCTTTGCATGGTTACATCATTAATCCCACTCTCGTCACCACTGAAATAACTCCACAGAGGCTGGTGTCCTGTCACAATATCACTCTTTACTTACATGTGCACTGTACATGGACTCTGGCCAGTTAGCTCAAAGCCAGTCCCTAAACTAAGGAGAATCCCTGAGACTCCTGCTTATATCTGTCAATCAGGACTCCCTGATTGGCCCAGGATAACAGTCCCAATAAGGGAACTCATACGCAATGTGATCTACCTGGCCAACCTCGTTCCAATCACTACATCCACAAATCAGGATCGTGGGCTTACATTTCACCTCTACAAAATAAAAGCTGCTTGTCCATTTCTCATTAGAAGCACAACACTCTGTATCGGCTTATCTTCTCTTGTTCACCGTAGTCATTTTGTAGTCATTCTATGGGATGCCTTCCAAATTAGACCTCTGCTGATGCTCCTCTGCTGGTGCCTCTTGCATTCCCAAGCCCTGCACTCCTCCAAAGTGTAGAGCTGGATGAACACAGCAGGCCAAGCAGCATCAGAGGAGCAGGAAAGCTGACATTTCGGGTCTAGACCCATCTTCAGAAAGTCCTTTGAAGTCCTCCGAACTCCTCCAAAGTCCTCCGTCACTGCTGGTGGTGGGTCCCAAGGCTTCTAGGCTGCTCTCCTCCAATGTACTTTGGTACTCCTTCTTTGCCTATGCTTTCTGTGCTCTCAAACTTGCTATTAGGCAATGGTGCCATTTCTGCACTGCACCTTTGCATTTACCCTACGATCTTGCCAATGGTTGGGGGAGGCTAGATTAAAATGAGCAACAAGCCGCATCCAGCCCATGGGCTGGCAGTTCTTATATACTTAAAAACATGAGGCAAGTTCAATGATGTAGTAAATATTCTTTTCGAACACTCTGTAGCAATACTTTATTGCTCAGATTTGTTACAATTAAATCTGCATCATGTCTATAGAATTGTATCAGCTACATATATGAATAATGTAACAGTACTATGGCTTTAAAAAGTGTACTTTGCCCTTTTTTTTAACAAAGCGAGGTTGAGACAGAGGTGTTAAGCAGTACGCTCAAAGTCAGTAATGTTAACAGCTTGTGAGGCCTTGGGATGTTTTTTAAAAAATGGAAAAATAGAAACTGTCTAAATGGGTGGGATCAAAATCCCACAGAGTCAGGATTTTTAGTTTTAGATTTCAGGAGCTGCTGGGGTCTTGCAGCTGGATACGGGAGCTTTTATACCTCTCTCTATTATAGCTAAACCTGAGGTTCTCTTCCAGCTGTGAGAATTGCATGTGAGAAAATCTATTTTACTGATTTTGCCCTTGCCAAGGGCATGTAATTGGATGTTACTATTTTGGAACCGTTAATTAGTAATGGTTAATATATTATTTTGTTAAGCATTTCAACAAAGTTACAGTTAATCCAATTCCTTTCTTTTGTCCTTATTTTGCCTGTATTTTAATTAGAGTGTAAAAATAAAGTGTGTTTTGTTCCAAGCCTGGTAGTTTGACCAATTGAATTGTATACGGAACACAACACCTTACACATGCCTTTAAAAAAACGTTTAGGGTCTAGACTATCTTCTTAATATATTTTGAGGGTTTAGTTTGGTCTATAACAATAAAAAAGATGCATCTGATTAATTTAACAGCCTTGTGAATTCACCAATTCTTCTTCTGGCACAACTAATCAGATCAGTAGTTTGCAGATATGCTGTAAGTCTCACTCGAAGGAAACAGGATATATCTTTTTAATGAATATTCACACAGTAGCGTTCAGTTCTTGTCAAATGGACAAGGTGAAATCTCGACAAATTTCAGAGGCTGTTGAAAACAGAATACCAATTAGATGGGTGGTTCAGCAAATATCTGACAGTACTGATCAGGGAATCATCACAGGTTAAAATGAGCTGGCGGAAATGACAAAAGAAATTAATATAGGAGCCACATTTGTCCATGGGCTGTCTTTAGCAGATTGGTGCTTGGCTATTCTTTGCTACAATAACCAACAGAAAAATTATGGCAGGAAGAAAGAGCACTGAGAGAAGATTTTAAAACAAGCATATTACTGGACAGAAATGTTAGCTGATAAAAGGATTACTATGGTTCTGATTGTTTCAGACACCCCTTTTGTTCCCAAAACGAATAAGCAGATGTTTCTGCTGAAATACATATTGTTATTATTTTTATGAACTTGGTGCGCAGCTAAGCAGAGAGATGCTGAGTTCGACCTTGGCTTATTGTTGCTGTGAGCTATTTCTGTCATAAGTGATCCACACCGAGCTGCCACCAACATTCTGGGCCTTACTAATCCTAGAGACCAGCAGCAGGAATTCTGAGCAAAGACAGAGGACAACCAGATAAAGATCTATCGGTACTATAGGCAGGTCACAGGAGGAGATAAAATACGCCTGACCATTGTGTCATTGAGAATAACTGAAAAATACTCCTCAAATTAAAGTGGATTTGACAGGGCTGCTGTGTAAGAATGTGAAAATAAAGGTTATTTCCTTGAGGTGATTTTGTTCCATCAGAGCAATAGTTTGTAGGAGATGCTATATTATTGTGGGCATTTTTGCATTGCAATAGCATTTTTGTTTAACATGATCATGGTCATAGTTTGCTTTGAGGCTGAATGTACATGAACTAAAGCTATTTTAAATATTTAAAATGCATTTGAATAACATTTAAGATGTAGATTTACTGTTAATCAGTTCTAAAAAATAATCATGGTGCCCAAAATGTTAACTCTGATTTCACTTTACAGCTGCTGCCAGAACTGCTGAGCTGTTCCAGCAACTTCTATTTTCGCTTCTCATGTAGACTTACTGCTCTGTTTCAAAAAATAATAGCTTTATATCCATCTAATAAAGTTATGTTTGCATCTGAACTTTTTGTTCACACTCTCTCTCGCTCGCGTGTGCACACACACAAACACACACACACACACACACACACACACACAGAGAGAGAGAGTTCTATTTGTTTTTGCTGGGCGAGAAGGGGCAATTTTTAACCACAACTTTGCCTGGGGCAATTGCATAGCATACATTTTCATGAACACTCCCCTTGATTTCCATGCATTTTCTGCAACGTTGGAAAAAGGTTATTCACAACAAAAAAACAAAGGGCAAATAAGGAGTTTTTTTTTAATGTGCCATTTTGTGGTATAAGGGTTTGAAAGGTTTTAAAAGTGTTCATGTCAGGAAAAGTGTGTGAAATGATGCCAGAGATCACATGGGAAGGAGACGTCATGTAGACTTCAAAGGAACTAGGCCTTAGACTGTGAGGTATGTAACAAACTAGTTTATAGTAAAATACAGAAGACTGTGTCATCTCTACTCACCAGACCTTAAGAGTGAATGTCCTCCACCTCAATCCTTAGAACAGTTACAATTTACAATGCGAGATAACAAGGCGTGGGGCTGGATGAACACAGCAGGCCAAGCAGCATCATAGGAGCAGGAAAACTTGACGTTTCGGGCCTAGACCCTCCTTCAGAAATGGGGGAGGGGAAGAGGGTTCTGAAATAAATAGGGAGAGAGGGGGAGGCGGATAGAGGATGGATAGAGGAGAGGATAGGTGGAGAGGAGGGAGACAGGTCGAAGAGGCGGGGATGGAGCCAGTAAAGGTGAGTGTAGGTGGGGGGGGTAGGGAGGAGATAGGTCAGTCCAGGGAGGACGGACAGGTCAAGGGGGCAGGATGACGTTAGTAGATAGGAGATGGGGGTGGGGCTTGAGGTAGGAGGAGGGGATAGGTGAGAGGAAAAACAAGTGAGGGAGGTGGAGATGAGCTGGGCTGGTTTTGGGATGCGGTTGGGGGAGGGGAGATTTTGAAGCTTGTGAAATCCACATTGATACCATTGGGCTGCAGGGTTCCCAGGCTGAATATGATTTGTTGTTCCTGCAGCCTTCGGGTGGCATCACTGTGGCAGTGCAGGAGGCCCAGGATGGACATGTCGTCTGAGGAATGGGAGGGGGAGTTGAAATGGTTCACGACTGGGAGGTGCAGTTGTTTGTTGCGAACTGAGCACAGGTGTTCTGCAAAGCGGTCCCCAAGCCTCCGCTTGGTTTCCCCAATGTAGAGGGAGCCACAACGGGCACAGCGGATGCAGTATACCACAATGGCAGATGTGCAGGTGAACATCTGCCTGATGTGGAAGGTCTTCTTGGGGCCTGGGATTGGGGTGAGGGAGGAGGTGTGGAGGCAGGTGTAGCACTTCCTACAGTAGCAGGGAAAAGTGCCGGGTGTGGTGGGGCTGGAGGGGAGTGTGGAGCGGACAAGGGAGTCGCGGAGGGAGTGGTCCCTCCGGAAGGCAGATAAGGGTGGGGAGGGAAAAATGTCTTTGGTTGTGGGGTCTGATTGCAGATGGTGGAAGTGTCGGAGGATGATGCGTTGGATCCGGAGGTTGGTGGGGTGGTACGTGAGGACGAGGGGGATTCTTTTTTGGTTATTATTGCGGGGACGGGGTGTGAGGGATGTGTTACGGGAAATGCGGGAGACACGGTCGAGGGCGTTCTCGACCACTGTGGGGGGGAAGTTGCGGTCCCTGAAGAATGATGACATCTGAGATGTACGGGAGTGGAATGTCTCATCCTGGGAGCAGATGCAGCGGAGGCGAAGGAATTGGGAATAGGGGATGGCATTTTTGCAGGAAGGTGGGTGGGAGGAGGTGTATTCCAGGTAGCTGTGGGAGTCAGCGGGCTTGAAATGGACATCGGTTTCCAGGTGGTTACCCGAGATGGAGACAGAGAGGTCCAGGAAGGAGAGAGAAGTGTTGGAGATGGTTCAGGTGAACTTCAGGTTGGGGTGGAAGGTGTTGGTGAATTGGATGAACTGTTCGAGCTCCTCGTGGGAGCACGAGGCGGCGCCGATGCAGTCATCAATGTAACGGAGGAAGAGGTGGGGTTTAGGGCCAGTGTAGGTACGGAAGAGGGATTGTTCCACATAACCTACAAAGAGGCAGGCATAGCTTGGGCCCATGCGGGTACCCATGGCCACCCCCTTTGTCTGTAGGAGGTGGGAGGAATTGAAAGAGAAGTTGTTGAGGGTGAGGACGAGTTCGGCTAAGCGGATGAGGGTGTCGGTGGAGGGGGATTGGTCAGTTCTGCGGGACAGGAAGAAGCGGAGGGCCTTTGGGCCATCTGCATGGGGAATACAGGTGTATAGGGACTGGACGTCCATAGTAAAAATGAGGTGTTGGGGACCGGGGAATTGGAAGTTCTGGAGGAGGTGGAGGGCGTAGGTGGTGTCATGGACGTAGGTAGGGAGTTCCTGGACCAAGGGGGTGAAAATGGAGTCTAGGTAGGTGGAGATGAGTTCGGTGGGGCAGGAGCAGGCGGAGACAATGGGTCGACCAGGGCATTCGGGTTTGTGGATTTTGGGAAGGAGATAGAAGCGGGCGGTGCGGGGTTGGGGATCGATGAGGTTGGAGGCGGTGGGTGGGAGGTCACCTGAGGTGATGAGGTTGTGGATGGTTTGGGAGATGATGGTTTGGTGCTTATCTCTGATACAATTTACAATGCGCTGCCTGAAAGGAAATTGGATAAATGTTAAAAGAATTAACGCCACAAAGTAATGGGAAAAGAGTGAAGGAGTGGAACAATAATGGCTCTTTCAAAGAGTCAGCATGGATACAATGGGCTGAATGTCTTCCTTGTTAGTGATAACACAGTGTAGGGGTATCACTGACTCCAGCATCGGCAGTTCTTATGGCCTCTTCCTTGTTAGTGAAATGTTCTCTGATTGTATGAAGTGATGAGCAGTGGTTGAAAATCAACCCAATATTGACTAGTCAGCTTCTATAGTTAGTGATATGTATTTTCTCGGTTTGATGATATAGGATTCTCCTAACAAATGCTCCACTTTGTAGAAGTTCCATTTTGTTTCATATAACATATATTGCAGAAGTAAAATTCATGAAATTATGTAAAGTCATTTAAGCCTCTGGCTTGGTTAGAAACATCCAGCACAACCTGGTACTCAGAGTGAATTCGACATTTTATGAAAAACATTGCCTTCAATTCTGGAAAAATGCTAAATGAGTGAGATGAAAAAAGAAACAGAAATGTTGTTAACTCTTGATTACTACAACCCTTACGGTTATTTCTTTGTTAATGAATATCATATGGTGCACCATTGATATTGACCAGAGACATATTTGCAACTTTGCAGCATCGCATCTGATTTTAATCGCCTGTGTGCAAAGGGAACTTGATTTGGACACCATCACAGAGGAAAACCTGCATTTTTGAAAATGTTTCAAATTTTTTTTCTGTTTTGAATCTTAAATGTACACAGATCAAATGAAATCAATTTAGTTTCTGCTAATATTTCCTTTGTTTCCTTGTCCTATGCTGCTCCTATAGTTTAGCAGCTTAGATTCAGTTTATTCTCATACATAAGAAAAATAATAATTATCTTACACTACCTAGTGGGCATAAGTACACTATTGACAAAGACCACTGATTTCCCTGATAACATCGAATGCTGCGGATGCTGGAAATCAGAAACAAACAGAGAAAGTGCTGAAGAAACTCAGCAGGTCTGGCAGCATCTGTGGAGAGAAACAGAGTTAATGTTTCAAGTCCAATGTGACTCTTCTTCCAAACCAAAGTGAACTCAAACTGAACAGTTCTGAAGACAAGTCATACTGGCCTCAAAATGCTAACTCTGTTTCAGTCCACTGATGCTGCCAAGTATTTTTTAAAAAACTCAGTCACAGGATAGGGGTATTGCTAGTTAGGCCGGCATTTATTTCCCACCCCTAATTACCCAGAGGGCAATTAAGAGTCAACCATATTGCTGTGGAGTCACATGTAGGCCAAACCAGGTCAGGACATTAATGAATTAATTAGGGAACTAGGGCCTCTCCAAGAATTGACAATGGTTTCATGGTCATCATTAGACTCTTAACCCCGGTTTCTACTGAAATCAAATAGCACCATCTGTCATGGGGGGATTGAAACCCAGCTCCCCAGAACATTACCTGGATTAATAGTCTAGAGATAATATCACTAGTCCATTTCCTACCTAGCATTCTCTGCCTTTGTCAATGATTTGTCTGAGTTTAATAGGATCTCATACTAAAGCAGACTTAAGTATTAACTGAATCAGTCAGTAGACATTGCAAATTAACTTTGAGCATTAGGATCTTATTTCCTTTCTGAACTTTCTGAGAATGAGGGTTGGCAGATTGATTTTGTCTCTCTTCCAATAAGGCCTTCCAGTTGCTTATTGAAACAACTACTCCCTTCCCTAGAATGGGTTTTTAACCAGGCAGAACCATACAGAAAAAGATTAAAAAAGGCAACCAAATGCTTTGTCAAACAAATAGGTTTTAAGGAGCAACTTAAAGACAAACATAGAGTTCTGAAGTAGGGAGATTTGATATGTGTGTGTGTGTGTGTGTGTGTGTCTGAGGCAGGGGGAACTCCAAATCTTAAGGTCCAGACAGTTGAAGACATAGCAATCAATGACGGTGTAGTGATTGGAACCAAGTGGACCTGGTTGACTATGAGGTCATTGATTGGGGTTGTTAACCTGGGCCAATGAGGAAAGCCTTGGTTGACCAATATAACCAGGAGATTTGAATCTCCACTGTTGAGAACCGACTCTGAGCTGGCTGGCCACAGCCAACATACTGAGCACAGTAAGTAAAGGGTGGCAATGATGGGATACTGGCCTCTGTGCTGTTACTTCAGATGGCATGTAAAAAAATCAGGGATAAGTGAGAAGCCAGAACTTAAAGTGTTGCTACATTGGTGGGCATTAGAACATAAGAACATAAGAACCAGGAGCAGGAGTAGGTCATCTGGCCCTTCGAGCCTACTCCGCCACTCAATAAGATCTTGGCTGATCTTTTCATTGCCTCAGTTCCACTTAACCACTCTCTCACCATAACCCTTAATCCTTTACTGTTCAAATAATTATCTATTTTAGCTTTAAAAATATCCAATGAGGAAGCCTCAACTACTTCACTGGGCAGGGAATTCCACAGATTCACAACCCTCTGGGTGAAGAAGTTCCTCCTCAATTCAGTCCCAAATCTGCTCCCCTAATTTTGAGGCTATACTCTCTTGTTCTAGTTTCACACACTAGGGGAAACATCCTCCCTGCATCTATCTTATCTATTCCCATCATAATTTTATATGTTTCTATAAGATCCCGTCTCATTCTTCTAAATTCCAAAGAATATAACCCCATCCTATTCAGCCTCTCCTCATAAGCCAACTGTCTCAACTCTGGAATCAACCTAGTGAATGTCCTCTGCACCCCCTCCAGTGCCAGTACACCCTTTCTCAAGTAAGGAGACCAACATTGCACAAAGTACTCCAGGTGTAGCCTCATTAGTACCTTATACAGCTGTAACATAACCTCCCTGCTTTTAAACTTAATCCTTCTAGCAATGAAGGACAAAATTCCATTTGCCTTCGTAATTACCTGTTGAACCTGCAAACCAACCTTCTGTGATTCATGCACAGGGTCACCCAGGTCCCTGTGCACAGAAGCATGCTGCAATTTTTTACTGTTCAAATTACAGTCCCTTTTACTGATATTCCTACCAAAATGGATGACTTCACATTTACCAACGTTGAATTCCATCTGCCAGACCTTCACCCACACACTTAAACTATCTATATCTCTCTGTAAACCTCCAGAGTCCTCTGTACACTTTGCTCTACCACTCATCTTAGTGTCATCTGCAAATTTTGACACACTACACATGGTTCCCAACTCCAAATCATCTATACAAATTATAAACAATTGCGGTCCCAACACTGATCACTGATGCACACCACTAGTCACTGATTGCCAACCATAAAAGCACTCGATTATCCCCATTCTTTGCTTCCTGTAGGTTTATCAATCCTCAATCCACACTAATACATTGCCTGTAACACTGTGCACCTTTATCTTATGCAGCAGCCTTTTGTGCGGCATCTTATTGAACGCCTTTTGGAAACCTAGATACACCATATCTACTGAGTCCCTATTGTCCATTGCGCTCATAATATCTTCATCGAATTCCAAAAAATTAGTCAAGCATGAACTGCCTTTCATGAACTCATGCTGCGTCTGCCCAGTGGGGCAATTTCTATCCAGATGTCTTGCTATTTCTTCCTTGATGATAGAATCAAGCATTTTTCCCACTACAGAAGCTAACTGGCCTGTAATTCCCCATCTTTTGTCTACCTCCTTTTTTGAACAGTGGTGTCACATTGGCCATTTTCTAATCTACTGGAACTGCTGCAGATTCTAGTGAATTTTGGAAAGTTACCACGAGCGCATTTGCTATTGCTCCTGCGATCTCTTTTAGTACCCTGGGATGTATTCCATCAGGGCCAGGAGACTTGTCCACTTTTAACTTCATTAGCTTGCCCAACACTACCTCTTTAATGATAATGATCATGTCTAGATCCTCACCTACCTCAGTCTCTTTATCATCAATTACTGGAAAGTTTTCATGTCCTCCACTGTGAAGACGTACACAAAATACCTGTTCAATGTCTCAGCTATTTCCTCATTTCCCGTTATTAAAGCCCCTTTCTAATCCATTAAAGGACCGATGTTTACCTTAGTCATTCTTTTTCATTTTATATATTTATAGAAACTTTTCCTGCCTGTCTTTATTTTCTGAACTAGTTTAGTCTCATAATCTATATTCCTTTTCTTTATAGCCTTTTTTGTGGCTTTCTGTTGACCTTTAAAGTTTTCCCAATCTTCTAGTTTTCCCACCAGTCTTTTCCACTTTGCCTTATTTTTCAATTTGATAGCATCCCTTATTTCCTTAGACATCCATGGCTGATTACCCACTTTTCCTGCAGCCCTCCCTTTTCACTGGTGTATACTTTTGCTGAGCACTTTGAAAATTGTGTTGAAAGTCTTCCGCTGTTCCTCAACTGTCCCACCATAGAGTCTTTGCTTCCAGTCTACTTTAGTCAAATCCTCCCTCATCCTATTGTAGTTTCCTTTGTTTAAGATGAGGACCCTGGCATTGGATTTTATCTTCTTACTTTCCATCTGCATTCTAAATTCAACCATACTGTGATCTCTCCTTCCCAGAAGATCCCTAGCTATGAGATCATTAATTATCCCTGTCTCATTACACGGGACCAGATCTAGGAAATGTTCCTCCCACGTTGGTCCATTACATACTGTTCAAGTAAGCTATTGAAGATCCATTCCATGAACTCCTCCTCAAGGCTGCCTTGACTGACCTGGTTTGAGCAATCGATATGTAAATTAAAATTCCCCACGATAATTGCTGTACCACTTTTACAGGCATTAATTATTTCTTTGTTTGTTGTGCATCTCAAAGTGATGTTATCAATTGGTGGCCTATAGCCTAAGTCTATCAGTGACTTTTTCTTCTTAGATTTTCTAACTTCCACCCAAAAAGATTCAACCTTATTCTCCATAGAACCTGTATCATCTCTCACTACCACCCTGATGTTGTCCTTACATATCAGAGCAACACCACCTCCCTTACCTTCCTGTCTGTCTTTCCGAATAGAGTAATACCCCTGGATATTGAATTCCCATCCTGCAACCATGTCTCTGTAATGGCTACTAAATCATATTCATTCGCAATAATCTGTGCCGTTAACTCATCGACCTTGTTTCGAATGCTATGTGCATTCAGGTAAACTGCATTTATGCTAGTTTTTACACCATCTTTTTGAATTCTAACATCTCTGTCAATAATATCTCCTGAGTTTTTCTTCCTCTTAACTTCCTTCATAGTCCTTGATATTGTTAAACCTTCCTGAATAAAAGTTAACCTGCTGTTTCCTTTTCTATTTACCACCATATTTCCTGTCATCTTCCCCCCATTTCACTAGTTTAATTAGAGACGTATGGAAGGGAAAGATGGGATATGAACAAAACATTGCATTTTTTGCATCAAATATGAGGGGTTGGGTGGGAGTTCTTGATCAGCAAGCGCAGGAAAGATGGAGGAGCAGTGTTATACTGTTGCTTTGAGAGAACCAAAAGCAGATACACCGGCGGGGAATGGGGTAACTCAGCATTGTAGCACTTTAGGCCAAGGAAGTGTCTAGAGATGACTTTGTACTGTAAATAAACCCATAAAATATCTCGATGTAAACAGTATGTCATTTGTGCTGCAGTGACTGTCACTTTACAAAGAAAGCAGAACATACAAGGCAGTGACAAAGCTTGAAGATTGCAGGGAGAAACAGCAGACAAGATTCAAACACACTTCAGAAGTCAGAATTTCGCACTGTACCAAAGTAGAGAACGTGGCTTTTTTTCACAAGCTATGAATACCTTTGAGCTGGACAAAAGTAGAGTGCAAGCAGGCAGCTGATTCAAAATTGCATTACATCCAAGTTTAAGGGACTGATGAGAGCAATCTCCATGCTGAACAATAGAAAGAATGTGCCTATATTCAAATAAAGGAAACCACTGGACTGCAATCAGAAACAGCACAAATTCAACTGAACAAGTTTTAAAATGAAAAACAGTAAAGATGCACAAAGTGCAATGCTGGGCTGTACAAGGCACAAGGTAAAATAAAAGTGGCAAGGATTAAAAAAAGCAGACAGCACAGCAGAAACGCTTCTGAAGGTTTTTACAGAGTGTCCTCATAGTTAAAGATGATAAGCAACCTATAAAAACATTGATAGTAGTTGGAAATGAGGGGTTACACAGAATCAATAATTGGCCTTCTTGGAAGAAGATTAGAAAGATTCTGCAAAGATATGGAAAGTGCTAAAAGGTCAGCTTCATGTAAGACAATATTATGGAATTCATCATTTACTATTGATATCCTGTAGGCAACAGCCCAAGAAGCAATGGACCATTTTGTCAGCATATGCCATAAGAAAGGCAACACATGCAATGTTTCAGAGACTGTAACGTCAGAAGACATAATGGAGTTGGTGATTGTCTTACCACAGATGAGATTCCAGCTGATGTTGCTACTGGGCAAGTCAGATTCCAAAATGAAATTTAGCTTGATTGATCATATTTTACTTTTTAGTAATATGGCTGTCTTTCACTGAAACATAAGCACACAAGGCTGCAGGTTTGCTTTTAACAATAAACAGACGTGTATTTAACAAAATAAATAACAATAAAATAAAACAAACCATGCTACCAATGAATAAGACTACAATGACCATAAGACAAGGGAGCAAAAGTAGACCGTTCAGCCCATCAAATTTTCTCTACCATGTAAAAGCAATTACATTAATTTCTATTAATCACACACTTTTCATCACAACACCTATCAAACCTTTCTAAGCAGACATCTTGGTTCAAAAAAGAAAAGTCACAACACGTATTCAATGCTAACCAACGGCAGAAAATATGAAGACATTGTAGCCAGACATCAGTATCAGCAAGCTCTAGGTGGAGCCAAAAACATTGGCATTGTTGCCATGGTACAAAGAGAAAGGAAGCTACATGTTCTGTGTCATATCCACTGTGAAGCTGTCCTGTATTCCAGGTTCTGTGCAATGCATGCAGTACAAATAGACATCAAGTTGCTTATGCATGAAAGCTGGCTCCAAAGATGCAGCCACAGGGTTCAACAGGATTCAACCAAACATAAAACAGATGCTGTAGAATGGCAACTATAGTAAGAAGAGAGGCAGACATCGATAGGAATATAAGCTGATACACATTATCCATTGTGTGAATCATCACACAGGCTTGTATAGTTCAATTAGGGAAGATTGTCACAATCAGGGTGTGCACAGGACCAGGATGTCGAAATCTCTCCCTGAAGAGATGCCCATTCAAAGTTCCACTAAGTAGGAGAATGGGATCCTATGTTCACAGGAGCTAAATTCCTCTCCAAGCTGGATGCTAAACATGGATATCGGTCTGTACACTTGGACAAGGAACCTTAGGAAGTCACCAACTTCAGAAGATCACTTGGAAGGCATTGTTTCTAGACCACACCTTTTGGTTTATTTGCTAATCAAGATCTGTTGGAGCACTGTAACAGACAGAGTTGCAGAGTGTGTGCCTGGATGCATATGCATTCCCAACAATTTTGCGCTAATGGACAAAACCAAGAACAGCATGATAGAAGCCGTCACTCAATCTGGCAGTAACTCACAGAGAAGGGTTTATGATCAGCAGCAAGAAGTGCCAAGTGAATATAAGGCTTTATATATTTGGTTTGCAAAGTCTATCCCAAACCAAGCAAAGTCATAAATATGAGACAGAGGACAAAGAAGATCTACTGAAAAGCCTCAGATTCTTCAACTTCTTGGCACCATTAAAGTCTTAATGGATGATCCTTATTTTTAAGCAATGACCCCAGTTCTAGATTCTCCCACCAGTGGAAACATCCTGTCCCCATCAATTTTTCAGGATCTTGTATCGATTCACCTCTTCCCTGTTCCAAACTCCAATGGACACAAGCTTAGTCTGTCCAGTCTTATAAGACAATCCATTCATTCCAGTGATTGGCCAAGTAAACTTTATCTGAACAGCCTGCAACATATTTACATCTTTATATATGAAGACCAATATTGTACACAGTACCTCAGACACTGTCTCACCAATGCCTCGTATAACTGAAGCATAACTTCTTTGTTTTTGTATTCCATTTCCATCACAATAAATATTAGCATTCTATATTTTTTCCTAATTACTTCATACAACCTTTCTCCATTTATGTACTAGAACATCCATGTTTCTCTGGATCTCAGAGCTTTGCAATTTCTCTCCACCCAGATAATAATACTTCTTTTTTATTCCCTCTTGCCAATGGCCATTTTCACATTTTCCCATATTTCCTTCATTTGCTAGATCTTTTGTCCACTCAACTAACCCGACCTCTTCACAACTTACTTTCCTACTGATCTTTATATGACCAGCAAAGTTAGCTGCCATACCTTTGGCCTCTTTGTTCAAATTATTTATGTCATTTGGAAAGAATTGAGATGACAGAACTAATGCCTGTAGCAGACCACTCAATGTCTTGCCAACAAGAAAATAAGCCATTTAAGCCTTCTCTCTGTTTCTGGCTAAACAGTGAAACCGTGCCAATATGCGACCCACTACACCATGACGTTTTAATTTCTACAGTAACCTTTGATGTTCTACTGCACTAAATTCCATCTGAAAGTCTAAACACAGGGCAGCCACTAGTTCTGCTTTATCCACAGCATCTGTTACTTCTTCAATGAACTCCAATAATTTAACCTAGGATTATCACTGAATCCCAGTGGCAAGAGAAGGATCATGGGGTAAGGGGGCATGAGGGAAGGCCATCAGCAAGGGCAAAAGGGCACCTAGTTTGCCTCTCCCTTCCTCCTTGCTGACTCCCTCAATCACCTCTGGGACCCCATCTCTGTGAGCTGGAAATAAATGCAGGAGATAACAAGCGTGGGGCTGGATGAACACAGCAGGACAAGCAGCATCATAGGAGCAGAAAAACTTGACGTTTCAGGCCTAGACCCTTCATCATAAATGCAGGAGAGTTTGCTTGTTCAGCTCCCACCAACACACCTTCTCCAAACCCCACCACTGGATTACTACCAGTGGCAGCAGGATGATATCCTTAAGAGCAAGTTAATTGAACACTCGAACACTGCAATTGGCAGTGATAGGGTTAAGGTTCCTTACAACACAGTCCATGGCCCATGGATTTGATCTGGATAGAGGCAGGAAAGTGGTGGGGTCACCACTGTTGGGCTTGATTTGCCTCCCTGCCACAAAAGTTGCTGCAGGAAGGGTGTTAAATCCTGCCCAGGGAGGGTGAGCAGATACAATCACAAAAATTGACTGCTCCCACTCATAACCTTCTGCTAACATTTCTATGGAACTCCACTGGTCACAAAAAAAACCACTGCAAGGAGGCTAGTCCCTCATGAGTAGGTAGCAGAGGGTAGCACAAGATTAGCAGCACATCCAGTCCTGCACCTTTGCTTTCCCCACAGCCTGGTATAATATTCTCATCTTTTTTAATTTAATACTCAATAGGTCCTTGATCCATATTCATTGATACTGTAAACTAACAAAGGATTATTGATCTCAGTCTTTAAAAATTTCATTTGACACTGGCAAAGCCATTTGAGGGTAAGTACTTCAGAATCCACTATTGTTTGTACGATGAAATATTTTCTGTCTTCACTGCTAAGTGCCCTTCATTTTCTTTTAAGATAATGCTGACTTCATTGTTCTTGATCTCATCAACCAGAAGGTAGAATTTCACTATATATTCCCCATCAGTACCTTTTCTCCTTTTCAGGATTTGATTAGATAACTCCCTCAACCTTCTGTATTCAACAAAAATGCAGCAAATGTACACAAATTTTCATCATTACTAACCATTTAACCTTTTCTGGTTGATTTGCAATTTTATCTGCATTTCTATACTTGTATGTAAAAGACCTGTAGACTAACCTTTGATTTTATCTAGTTTTTAGTTGTTCAAAGCTACATTTAATGTGTACACAACTCCTTTTATTTTTCTCCATTTCATTAACTTTGCATCTTTAGAAATCAACTTCTTTACTCCTTTTTTTATTATTATTATTTGCTGGAGAATATCCTTCAGAGGCACTGGGTTCAATGAGGTGATTATTTTTTATCTGTCAGTATGGAGAATATAAAGCAGCAGATTAATTGATTCATTTGGTCCTTAAACTAGGCTAAGCCCTGACCACATTTTCAGTAGGAGTTCACAGGATAGCCCTTAGGAGAGTGTTACAAAGCAGAGGATAACCCCTCCCCCCCACCGATAACTAAAACTGAAACACCCAGAGAGGAGGGCCTTGCCCTATAATCTGTGAAAAGTGGTGTAACCTGCCTTTCCACAACTTCTAGTGGTTAAATAAATTAAACCACTGATACTCACTTTATAATCAACAAGTACCATTTACTTATCTAACTCTAACAATGAACAAATTAATTAAATTAACAAACCAATTAAACCCTTTCTAACTATTAACTACCATGAGTAAAACAAGATTCTAATGGTATGCTGTTCCAATAAATACAAGTCCAACCTATATAAAGTAAAATTTAAAAATTATAACTTAGTCAGTTGAAATTACAGCCAGGTTATGGCTTTTGGAATGTTCTGCTTCTTCTCCTTTGATCTTCTGTCAGGAACACCTTTTTCTTCAAATTCTTATGTCAGGAACACCTTCTCTGTCAAATGCTTTTGACGGGTACTTTAACTAGTTGTGCTGTAGGTAACTTTAATTTAGGTGGTTGTTAGGCTTAGAGGATTCTGTGGAAGCCAATGATTCTTTATTTTTAGAGCTGTGAGCTGTTCTCTTGGCAGACGGCAGTTGGCTGTCCCCTGATTTTCCAAATGCCATCTTCTTTTATACCCTTGATAACATATCAATTTCTTACAATAGGATTGATGCTATGTTGTCAAAAACCATCTGATTTAAATTTAATTGGTTTTTGTAATCTAAGGGCCTGGTTTAAATTAATTGGCTAAATTCAAAGCTTGTTGCCTTGATAACAAAACAAAACTGCAGCTTGACCTGCTGTCATACAGCCTTTTGATACACATGTTACAATTCAGGTGCTCTGTGCACCTGCAAACCCACAGACAGCCTTTTTGAATCTCCAAGCACAGAAAAACACATCATCTTTTAAAGGGACCACACACTGCTTTCCTCAAAGCATTTTACAAACACCAAATTCTATCATCCTGCCTCTTTATCAACAATTATTCTACCTAACTTCAGAAACAAGACACATGCCTACTTTATTCCCTCTCTGACTTGAGTTATTGAGTCCAGATTTAATATAACTATTGCCACCTGAGCTAATTTCGTCAGACAAGCAATTAAAACTTGCAAGTTGCTCCATAACCCAAATCCACAACCTTTACCATCGAGAAGGAACAAGGACAGCAGATACTCAGGGGCGTTGCCACTTGCAAGCTTTTCTCCAAGATGCAACCATCCTGACTTGGAGCCATATCACCATTCCTTTGCTGTCACTGGATCAAAATCCTGGAACTACATCCCTCATAGCACTATGGATACACCTACACCAGATCCAAAAAGGCCGATCACCACTACCCTCACATGGTGAATTAAGGATGAGAAACAAGTGCTGACGTAACCCACAATGTCCATTTGCATGAGCATTTTTTTTTCAAATATAGTTTGGTTCTTCCTTGATACAACCTGCTGAGGTATTGAGGAAGCCCCATCCATCACTTGGGCAAATTCATTCATAACCTTCTGGTCAGAGTTGTCCAAACTATTTAAGGAGAGACTAAGACAATAGCACAAATGATCAAATTAGTCCTAATCCTCTGATGTTGCCCATAGACACTTAAGTGTCATTTTTTCAAGTGTACATCTTGGTTAAAAAAAAAGGACTTACATTTTTATTGTCCCTACCAAAACCTCAGAACATCATTTTACTGCTAATGAGGAAAGTTTGAAGTGTAATCACATTTGTAATACAAGAAATGTAGGAGCCAATTTTCACACAAGGTCCTACAAACAGCAATTGATAGTAACCAGGTGATCTGTTTAATTTCTCTTGGTTGATATGGAACTTGTTCAGGGCTTTCATGTGGCACATTGGTAGTGTCCCTTCTTTTGAGCCAGTTGGCCTGGGTTCAAGTCCAATCTACCTTAGAGTCATAAAACAATATCTCTGAACAGGTTGATTTGAAAAACATCCATCTTTAATCTGCTTCCACTGTTCTTTCAAGCAGGTGTTCCAATATCTCACTGTACAAAAATACATTCTCCTTATTGGAACAATAGAGCAACAAAGAACAATACAGCACAGGAACAGGCCCTACAGCTCTCCAAGCCTATGTCGACCCATTTTGCCCTTCCAGACTAAAGCTGTCATCACTTACTGGACCTGTATCCCTCCTTATTCAAATATTCGTTCAGCTGCTTCTTAAATGCTGCTATTGAGTCTGCTTCCACCATCTCCTCTGGCAACACGTTCCAGGCACTCACCATCCTTTGTGTGAAAAACGTGCCTCGCACATCTCTTTTAAATTTAGCCCCTCGCACCTTGAACCTGTGTGCCCTGGTAATTGACCGCTCCACCCTGGGAAAAAGCCTCATACTTTCCACTCTATCCATGCCATTCACAACCTTATAAACTTCTATCAGATCGCCCCTCTACCTCCTGCATTCCAGTGAAAACAAACCCAGTCTATCCAACCTTTCTTCATAGCTAAAATTCCCCATACCAGGCAACATCCTGGCAAACCTTTCCTTCTGGCTTTTACAACACTTTAAAATGCTGTCCTTTGGTTACTAATCTCCCGGTGATTGGAAATACCATTACCTCATTCGGTTTTCTCATTTTTGAACAACCCTATAAAACGTCCTCGCAGATGATAAGGAGATTCCTAGAGAATGCTTTTCCCAGCGTCTGTGATAGTGCAGTCAAATTTAATGCTGCTTACTGTTTCATAAAAGTGTCGGAAAAGGTTAATGCTGCAGGATATGTTAAGCATCATTCACCATGATAATGTCATTTAGACTTGTGTTCAGAATCGCTTAGGACCTCAAGGTGTGCAACCTAACATCCAGATCCTCCTCCCATTCTTGATAGGGCAGGGTATTGGCTCAATGGTTCGCACTGCTGCCTCACAGTGCTAGGGGCCCAGGTTCAATTCCACCCTCAGGTGTCTGTGTGGAGTTTGCACATTCTCTCCATGTCTGTATGGGTTTCCTCCAGGTGCTCTGGTTTCCTCCCACAGTCCAAAGGTATGCAGGTTACGTAGATTGGTGATGCTAAATTGCCTGTAGTGTTCAGGGTTGTGTAGACTAGGGGAATGGGTCTGGGTGGGATGCTCCAAGGGTCAGTGTGGACTTGTTGAGCCAAAGGGCCTGTTCCCATGCTGTAGGGACTCAATGAATGTTCAGTGTCACTTACACTTAGTTACTAACATGCAATAAATTACTTCTTGTTCAGTACAAGAGCCTCTTCCAGCTCGAGCAGTAAATGTTTTCCTCGACTACATGAGACCCAGCAGGACCATGGAAATCCCAACATTTAAAGGGGATATTAGCAACAAACTTACCTGCACATGCAGTAATTACTACTTTATCACTAAGATATGTAGGTAGTGATTTTACTTCTGAAAATACCACTTTGTCTGCTCCTGAATTCATGTAAAACTTCACGTAGCACCCACTTAGGCACCCTCAGATGACTGCATGCTCATAAACTGTCCACTGATGTGCCAACTACATACAACATCATGCAACATACTGCAGACATCTGGTGAGTCCCAGTATTTTAGTTAACATCTGGAAATAAATAATGGAAACAGTTTGGTATCTTACTCCATACAAAACCTCAAATCTACACTCAATAAACAATAACTGCCATAGAAATGGCAAAGTACAAAATGGAAAAAAAGCAGATATTTATGCTATAACAAACCAAAGGAAGTGGACCAACAATTTATTGCTTGATATTGATCTGGTAACTTCCAAACAGTTAGCTAAAATTAAATTGATACACTATGAAAAACCTTGAGCAAATATGATTCAGATATCCATGTGTATTCCAATAAGAATCACAGCCAAATAAATACCCCAATTAATATTTTTTACAGCACAAAATTGATGCTTCCAACAGAGCATTATAAACCAGCTAATAAATTGCGCTTAGACTCATTGAAACAAAGCCTGGCACAATCTTGTCAATTCACAGATAAGTATTTTCAGAACTTTACAACAATATTGTTATACAAACAAACCAGTGGGAACTTCGTGATATGGTTAATAAAATGACCCATCATGGAGCAGTGCAGCTGTTACTATCCTGTATTGTGCTTGCCGCGGTAAGACAGTGCATCCAAAATGACTCCAAGCGTGACTAGTCAATCTGTTCCCTACTAAATAAAAACCGAAAGATCTGTGGTTGCAGCAAATCGGAAACATATTTATTACTGACCCATTGTTATGAACATTTGGGAGAGGTGATAGGTTCCTTTCTTTCTAACTTCCTTCACGCGGTCGCAACAAATAATTTAATTGTTTTCTTTAACATGCAGTTGTCACATTTCACTAAAAACTTAGTCAACTAGATTAAAATAAAAGAGACAATTCCAAGGTTACCTCAATTAAAAAGAAGACAAATTTTATGATTGACTCTATTGGAAGAGTAATAAAACCATGACAGCAAACATGCAAACACTTAAAGTTGAAACGGTCTGTTGTGTCTATAAAGGCAGAAAGGTAAAGGCAGTTGAAGTTTAAAGTGTTTAGAGTCTGAGTTGCAACAGTGAAAGCTGAGTCCTAATTGTTCAGTTGCTTACCTGTTTCCTGAGGAGTAGCAAAGTTCATGGATTACTTAGATTTTTCAGGTGGATAGTGGTTTTACTAAGTTTCGTTCTCACCAGTGTTGGTTTCTGTGATTGAGAGAGAGAGAGAAGCAGGAGAGGAGCTTTCAGCATTCTTGCAGTTATTAGTCCATGTTGTTTTCTCTCTCTGTTATTGCTCAAAGGCTGCTGTTGATATATTATTCCTCTGTGCACTTTCTGGTGTCTCTATCATTGGTAATTCCAAGCTGGATAGCTGTAGGCAACCTTTCATCTTTCGGTATGTGAAATAATCATGTAAGTGTGTGTACAACAAGGGATGTGAGTTTCTTGACAACTCACTGAGTTTCAGTGCCTCTTCATTAAATGAGCATTCTGATGCAAGCATTTTTTTAATATTCCTTGTGGGTTGCCTGGGCTTGTAAGGTGATCAATGTGCAATTTTGGGTGGGTTTTGTCATTTTTAAGAACAATTTCAGTCCTGAAGATCTCAGATGTTACAGTAAAATGATGAAAGGTGAATATATTTGTCCATTTTCATTATAATCCTAACAACATGTGAATCCTGTATCTGAGCCATTACAGCTCTTTCAATACTTATCAAGCATACAAATAATTTAGCAGATTACAAGTTCAAATTGCAGCCTATTCACACACTGAGCGTATTAACAATAAAGATGTAAAATATTTACATAATGAGTTATTATTTCTCGTCCTGCTGAACTAACTGAAGTTTTTGACATGGTTGATCACATCGTCCTCTTTCAATTTCTCTCCTCCATCATCTAGTTGTATGGGATTGCTCTCACTTGCTTCCACTCATCTATTCAGTCATAGCTAGGGAACTACCTCAAACAACTTCTCTTCTAACTTCTCTGTTACATCTGGAGTATCCCCTGTGCACCTTTGATAGTACTATCTGAAAATACAGCATCAATTTCCACATATATGATGGCACATATCTTTACCACCTCTACTCTTACACCCCTACAGTCTCCACTTTGCTCAAAATCCAGTACTGCATAATCAGAAATTTCACAAGCTAAATTTGGAAAAACCAGATTGAGTTGTTGTCTAGGGAAGTGTGTTTGTAATGGTACCAAAGCCATTGTCTTAATCCATTGACTGAAGTCTGACTCCCTTGTCATCAACTCCAGTTCAATCTCCATCAACTAACTGAGGTTAAACCTTGAAGCCCTGAGGCCATATTTAATCCCCTTCTAAACAGTATTTGCTCCACCATGAAGACCACCCACTTCCATCATTGTCACTTAACTGCACCACTGCTTCAGGTCATCTGTTGCTGAAATTGTCATCCACTCTTCTGCTAGCTCTAGACTAGACAATTCCAATTTCCAACCATCATTCCACTGAAATGCAGGGCAAACATTATGCACAAAGGTGGGTGACAGTCAGTTGATCAAGGTCTATTTCCTTGCGTTGAAGTAGTTTAGGCACATAAACATGTAGAGTTAGAGTTAGAGGATAAGTCTGACTGGCTGATATACTATTGATAATAATGCATCATCACAGGAAGTAGTATCATATGATTTTGCTCTCTCGTGAAGATCTTATGGCAAAGTGAAAGTATTGTAAGGTATTTCTTAAATAAATTTTAATGTTTTCCATTATTTAAGGCAAACCAGCAGATGTGGAGCTCAGATGGTATTGCAAGCTGGAATTCTTTTGAGTGGTGAGCTTTGAGGCAGTAACGGATCTCCCACAGAATTGGAATAGCTGTGTTTCTGCTCTAAAATTCAATTATTTTCATAGCAACCCAGTCCCCTGGTTCCTGCAACCTCCACGCACAAATCTCCACCCCTCCCCCATTGGTCATCCCCTTGCCATCCCAATCCCCTCCCCAGCCTTCCCCGATCTCAATGAGGGGCCACAACAATTTGCAAAACTCAAAATGGTGTCATGGTGAGAAAAAGTTTGGGAAGCAGTGCCACAGGGAACTCTGTAAATATGCTGTAAATAAACACAAGGCCAGAAATAGTAGAAAAATGATTGGTGCAAAAGAGACAAAGGAAAAATAAATTTAAAATGGAAAGCAGAAACTTAATTAACTTTTTAATTGTTACAATATTTTCCTGAAAAAATTCTTTCAGTAACCGAAACTTTCTTGCGTCACCAAAAGTAACGTTTTAAATCACTTCTTGGAAGTTTCCATTCTACTGAGAACACTTGAACAATCAGTGTCCTGAAATGAATTTGTTAACATTTGTAATAAATTTCAAGGAAATGACGGATTTAATGTTTATCAAAAGCTTGGAACTCTAGTCTGAACACATCTGTTCTCTACATCTGAACCCCTAAGGCAGGGGGTACAGCTGGTTAACGTGAGTTGCTGTCACAAATTAGAACAACGAATAACCATCCACATTGCATAACCTCTGACGAAAGTGGATTAGATGGGAGTTGTACATAAGGACCATGCAGAATCCCCATTGTAAGAGGGTCTGGGTGAATTGCCTGGAAAATTGAGGATTCTGCTGGACAACTCCTCAACACTTGGAATTGTCCGGAAGTCTCCATTCAAATTGGGAATGTGGAGGGTTCTGATGAAATTAAGTAAAATAGTTATTCAGGAGAAGTCACCTATTAAGTTTATCATCTAACTCCTGATGAATGATTCAAATGACCCCATACTTGCTGCATACACTACCCTAGACCCATTTACTCCTCTCAGATTCTAACCTCACACATCCCTCTCTCCCCACAGGACATGGCAACGCTCCCAACGAGATCCCAGAACTAACATCTTCTTCCTTGCTCCCATCTTTCCCTGTTGCTGGACCTGACCCCACCCTTCACCTGCTGCTGGGCTTCCTCCCACTTCACCCGTGTCCCCACCCTTCCCTTTCCTGACTCTGGGCCCTATCCCTGTTCACTGCCTGGGACATGACACACCTTCATCCCTCCAGGACACAACCCCTCCTCCGTTGCTCTGGACCCAAGTTCACTTTATCCACTCTGAATATGACTCAATCTTGACACCCCTAAGGCCGACCTTCCCTCTCTTCCACTCCATCCAGAACAGAAACCCAACCCTGGGAGCTGACTAGCCTCACCAACCTCTCTCAGGTACCAAGTCTCCTACTCTTGCTTTGGACCTGGTCCATAAATACCTCTATATCTTCTTTGCTGTTGGAGATCAGAACAATACTCAGTGGTTAGGGCAGCACGCTGGCTCAGTAGATAGCACTGCTGCCTCACAGTGCCAGGAACACAGGTTCGATTCCACCCTCAGGCAACTGTCTGTGTGGTGTTTGCACATTCTCCCTGTGTCTGCATGGGTTGCCTCCGGGTGCTCCGGTTTCCTCCCACAGTCCAAAGATGAGCAGGCTAGGTGGATTGGCCATGTTAAATTGCCTGTAGTGTTCAGGAATATGTAGATTAGGTGGGTTATCGGGAAATGTGTCTGGGTAGGATGTTCTGAGGGTTGGGGTGGACTTGCTGGGCCGAATGGCCAGTTTCCACACTGTAGGGATTCTATGATCTTCTATGAATATATAATGCTCCAATGGCAGTCCAACAAATTTTCTATATAAGTTAGATGGAACATATCTGGTAGGGTCAATGTTGGAGAATTGGAATTTGAACAAATATCAAAAGTGAGCTGTGAAGTGAATGCTGACATTTCATTATTATGCCATTATGCTTTATATAAGCTTATATAAGTCCAAATTTGACTTTAGATAATAACAAACGTTACAACATTAGAATTGTTAATTAATCTGCCTTGGCATTGCTCACAAGCATAAAGCAAGCATCCTTTCAGGAAACGTTGATCCGCTTATCTCGTTCTTAGAAATTCTTTCCATCTCCAAAACAAAATCTTTCTTTCCATTGAGTGATTCATGATAGATCTCTGTATGCAATGCCCAGAAGATAATCGAGCTGACTGAGCACACATCATAAAACCTGGCCATTTTCATTCTCTTGATTCGCAATGGGCACAATAGAAACAAATTAGGGAGGGAGGTGGAAGTGGGGTGTAGTGCTTGGCATCTTGCAATCCGATCAAAATGTTGCTCGGCCCTACATATACTTTCAACTCCAGGGACACTGTGTATCAAATGCCAACATTTGATATGTAAGAATGTTAAGGCTTGACAACATTGAGTGTAGTAATGTCACTGACCTTAAATGTTTGCAAAGGTACCCTTGAAGGAGACTGTCAGCATCACCGGAGCAGGTATATAAACACCAATCTTCACTCAAAGTGTTTTTCCAAGGATTCCAGGGAAATTCTAGCAGGGCTTCCTTAAATTTCAGGCCTCAATTTGGGCAATAAAATCAAAATATTAGGGAGTCTGTTAGGATAAATGAGAAAAGATCTTAATCCAAAGCTTTGATTCTTTCATTTGATACTTTATTCAGAATCTACCTGCTTCTTAAATACAGTTCGCAGCAACAAGGACGATTTGATTTCACTGGTCACAATTTTAATGATTAAAAAAAAATTATCTGGGCGTTTACTCGATTAGAGCCATTACTGGTTGCAATGAAGGTCGAGAAGCTATGGAATCTGACAGCAATGAGCAAAGGTGATGGAGAGTTTCTTGTGGCTTGTCTTATTATGTATATTTTACATCTCAGCTCCATGTAGAGATGACACCAGCTTCTATACGTGTTAAGAACTTTATTTATAGTGTTTTAAAATAGTTCTGCAGTCACAAAATGACTCATATTTCCAGATCTTTACAGTAATTTCTACAGTTTGTTTACTTCGAGCTGAGTCCAGACATAACCAATCAAGCACAATGGGCATAGACCAGTTACCAGATTCACAAAACCAGAACAATTAAGCCATTGAACACTACTTCTATAGATTTTGATTGACAGCCTGCAGCATCGCTGATCTAAACCCCAGATCGGATCTTTTCCTCTATTTCTTATTCTAGCTGCAATGCTGATGAAATGATGTAAAGCGTTAGCAGATGCGGTATGTGATATTCCACTACATTTTTATAAAAAAACGTACACTTGGGTTAAATGAGCAATAGAATAAGAGGCATATGATTTATTTCATTTGGGCAGATTAAAGTGACACTGCAAATCAAGCTGTATATTTTCCAGTTGAAATATTTTGCTTGGCTAGAGTTTTGTTCTGCTACTGTATGAAGACTGGAGCCTGACGTCTGCAAATCTGTTGATGTGTTTTATCTGTTGATGTGTTCTTGTTTTCCTTAGTATTGATCACTGTATACCCGGTAATAAAGGACAGTTCAAATTAACATTTGAGTTAGTCAAATTGTTCAAACCTGGATCAATTGCTTGAATCTGCGAAATAATTTAAGTTCAATGCTTGTGAATTCACTTAGGAAGGGAATAGTTGTTCCTCATTAAGGAAGGAATGAAAAAGCAGAGACTTGGCAGTTATCTAAAAATGAAACTTCAGCTTAAAGAAGCTGAATGAGTTACATTATACTTGGCTGTGACTTATGCAATGGTAAAAATGTCCTCAAAGTACAATCAAGTTGATGTTCTTGAAGTGGAAGATTTCAAGTAATTTTGGACCTTATTCTCCTTAAAGAAAGAATATGATGTGCAGGATTTCCACCATTCCAACTTAAGAAGTCAATACACATACAAAATATAATGTCATCAAGTGCACCACATCTCAATCTCAGTGATGGCCATTACCACAATCTTGTTATGCCTTTTGATAGATATTAGCTGGATTTCCCCTGTCCCAATCTATCTCAAATTAGAAGATAGGAAACCATTGGCAGAATAAGACCTACCATATTCCGATTGTGCATTATTAACTAGTCATCTCGTGCCATTAGTTGAGGGAGCAGATTAATGGTTGGTGAATAAGTTGTAGAGAAGGTAGAATCAGGATTTAAGCAATATCATTCCTAATTTAATACAAAATTCTGGGCAGAGTTTTCCAATTGTCGTTTAGTGTTTTGTTGAGTGAGAGTCATACTGTGCAGACCACTGTGTCTCACAATGACTTTTCTCACTCAGGGTTCAGCTCATTATCTCATTTATGATGCAGTTGGGGGAACCTTTGGCACCCATCTCAGGGAATTGCCAAAAGAAATGGAATTGTTCTCCATCACCAGGATCTTCAGGCTTTCCTAATGCTAGTGCCACATTTAAAGCCAGCTTCACACCATTTCAGACACTGCAAGTCAAGAACTGACCTTCTTACTGTGGTCCTCCACCATTATCCCTAGTAAAATGGCCTTGAAAAGCAGATTTTCAGACAAGAAACTATAAGTGTTTGTGGATGGGATGATGGGGAGGAGGGATGTTCTATCTCCTGCAGACTGCCAAAGAATGGCATGCCATGAGACTCAGCCATCTTGGGCACAGACAGACACCCAGGTCAGCAGAGTGTTTTAATTTAGATAGAACACACAGCAGAGCAGGGAGAAGGTGAATGATCTTCGGCATTCGACAAGTGTAAATGTCATCATCTTCTCTCTGCTACCTCACAGTTGCAAAGCCACCACTCACGGTAATTTGTCACTGCACACGCATCTCACTAAGACTCATAGACTTAAACTCTATTGCATGCATAGTCTCCACTCAACAGCGCTCCGACAATACTACCCTTCCTGCCCTCTGCCCACTCTGCTCACTTGCTCTATATCACCACTAACTGCTCTTGCAACCACTTTTTATTAATTTCAATACCTCCCTTCGCCTCACTGCAGAAGAGTTTGGCCCTTAAATAGGTTGAGAAAAACTAATTCACACAGGAGAGTGGCAGACATCAACCTCCACACTCCTTTCAAACACTCAATTTGAGAACAGCCTAACCACTCATACAGGCATGGCGACACCTTGACATATCTAACTGAGTAAGCTTCATTGAGCTGTGCAGCATTGCTTTCCCACCAGCACCAGTAATATCGCAATCTCAACTTGACTACGCATTGACGGGATGTCACCTACGGGGGTGAGCACTGTGAACTCGAACTCAACACATGGGTGTCCATTCCCTTCAGACAGACAGAATGATGCCAGCAGGCATCCATAGGGAAGAGGAGACACACACAGACCCCCTAGAGCTCCTTCTCAGGACATAGCAGAGGTGTCCCCTCGCCATCTCTTCATAGCCTGTGGTTGCAGAAGTTCAAGCCAAGGACGGTGAGTCTGCATCTGGGGACAACAAACTTATTAGTTTTGGTGCCTCTAAGCCTGTGACCCCAGATATGTCGGTTAAAGGTATCCAAGCCAACAGTGGCAACTACTCAGCTGCAGAAGTTGGGGCTGCTCTTAAAACTTGTTGAGGGCTCATACGTGGCATAAGTGACACAAATTGTAAATAACATTGCAGTTCTGTAAATATATCCTCGCTTGTACTTTTAAAATTTCTGCTCATGTCATATTTGCTGTTGGACTTGATTGAATAGCATCCAAGTGAGAGACACACAATCTCTACAGACATCCCAAGAATGAAATGGTCCAGCACTGCTCATTGTTCACAAACAGCTAAATCCTTTACTGTCGATAACCTCAGACATCAGGAATCCTTGAATCATCACAGTTAGGACTGCAGCAAATGCACTATGATGTGGACAACATGGAGGATAAATGCAG
This sequence comes from Ginglymostoma cirratum, assembly GCA_024137785.1. NCBI lineage: Eukaryota > Metazoa > Chordata > Chondrichthyes > Orectolobiformes > Ginglymostomatidae > Ginglymostoma > Ginglymostoma cirratum. The sequence continues at coordinate 25,187,447 of JAHRHZ010000009.1, read as the reverse complement.
TGTGCAGGGATTGTGCTGGGGCCTGGCTTGCAGACACCATTTCACACTTACACTCAATCAGTGATGGTTCCACTCAACTCTGGATGGAAAGGGCAATTCTACCTATCAGCTTTATGAGACAGTGCGCTGCATTTCAAAACTGGGGAATGTGTAGTGGACAGTTAATATTTGCATTCCATTTCATAGTGCATTTGTCCACTGGGAAAAGCTGTAAAAAGTGCTTTCAAGGTTCAACACTGTCATACAAGATCCTTAAGTATTTCAGAACAACCTTTCAGTCTACGCATGGTCTGAAACATTGATAGGTCACCAGTGATGGAAGGTTCTAAGGAGGCCTAGTGTCTTCCACTACAACTCTGAAGAGTGAACAGCACTACATTTTCATTCTTCATTAGTCTCAGGGTTTCATAAAGGTGTAATGAGCTGTGTCTAGAGGAGTAGCCCTGGTATCCCAGCAACCATCCCTGTATGGCCTGAGGACCTTGACAGGAGGCAGGAACCTATTAATTGTGTGGTATGTAACAGTCATGGCAGCTTCCAGGATACCTAGTGCAGAAGTCCAAGAATTGACATTGATGATCACATGTAATTTGAATAATATGGAGTAGAATCCTGTTGTTGATAATCCCTGCAAGTTATCAAAGCTGCATGAGTACAGTTGATGGTGTTCTGCATCAGGGGGAAAGCCAGTGATGGTGGAGAATCCCAATGCCCAGACTGCTTGACTTTCCTTGTTACAGGGGAATGATATGAAGAGCTGTGATCTGGAGAAAATGGCCTCAGTGACATCCCAGATGAATTAATGTGTACAGGACTGGAGGAAGGCACACAGGTCCCTCGGTGCTTCTAGAAACGAGTACTGGCTTAAAAACTCAGTTTTGAACCTGATATCAATTAGCTTGGCATTGCCACTCAGTTCTTCTGAGTACAAGCCCTGTTCCAGAAGATGACGCAGTTCTTTGATGATGGGGCACATTTTCTTTAATCAGCATCTATGCTGTTGTTCACACAGTTGAAGAAATGACACCGAGATTTGTAGATGCAGGATCTCATCCTTCTCCTCTGCCTCCTTCACGTACTGCTACACCCTTTGGAAGCTGAGGAGCATCGGCCGGGGTTATTGTTCTTGTTGGCCTTGCTGATGATGTTGAAATCAATGTATCCCTCTCTGCCCTCCTTACATTTGACCCAAGACCACAAGAATCCAGCCATGCAATGTTCATGTCAGATGTCAGATGGACGAGCAGATAATCTGAGGGGAATATCAGAAAGATAATGTCATTTTACTGAAGGAACCATTATATTGAAGCATGAGGTTGTTGAATAGCTCGCTGAGCTGGCTTGTTCTCGTTCAGATGTTTCGTCACCATGCTAGGTGACATCCATCAGTGAGGCCGCCGATGAAGCGATGTTGCTCTACTCCACTTGGAATTTATACTACCTGGTCCGTTATGGTGTGTGGTGTCATTTCTGGTTTTGTTCTGTATGGGTTTGTATATGGGGGCCAATTCTATGTGTTTGTTGATTGCATTACGGGTGGAGAACCATGCCTCTAGGAATTCCCGTGCATGTCTATGTTTGGCTTGGCCTACTATGGTTACCTTTTCCTAGTTAAACTGATGGTCTTATTTGTCTGAGTGTACTGATATTAAGGAGAGTTCGTCATGCTATTTTGCTGCTAGCTGATGTTCATGTATTCTGATGGCTAGTTTCCTTCCTGTCTGTCTGATGTAATGTTTGTGGCAGTCATTGCATGGTATTTTGTAAACCACATTGGTTCTGCATGTTGTGGGAATGGGGTCCTTAATCCTTGTGAGTGTTTGTCGTAGAGTGGCTGTGGGCTTGTGGGCCACCATGATTCCTAGTGGTCTTAGGAGTCTTGCTGTCAGTTCTGATATGCCCTTGATGCAGGGCAGTATGGCCAGTGTTTTAGGGCACACTGTGTCCTCCTGTTGTTGTCTGTTTAGTAGGCATCTGCGGATGAAGTTGCGGGGATATCCGTTAATAGCGAAGATTTTGTATAGGTGCTCTTCCTCTTTCCTGCGTGTGGCAGTGTGTCATGGGCCGTTTAAATAGTGTTAAATAATAGCCAGCTCAGCAAGCAAGTCAATAACCTCACCCACAACCTGAGTTACAAATCTTTGCTAAAACTTTAAACTACATTGAAGCCTCGATATCCTCATACAGTGTGGCATAGAGGCTTCCCCCAAGGTGGTCAAAGTCATAGCTCCATAAGGAACCCTGGTTTTTCACCTTATCCAAGCACACCCAAAGTTTTCATGCTACATTGAGGGGCTTGATTTCTGCCAGTAAGCCAATTAAGCGCCACACCCCTCTCAAAAGAAAGGGCATCTTTGCAGATCACAGACCACGTCCTTGCATACCTACAGTATTCCCAGCTACAGACTGCGTTTCTGAAATAAAAAGCTCAGATGGTACTTGTAAGTACATTTATATGATTATATTGGCTTAGCTGACATGACAGGGGACAATCAATATACACAATGTCATGGTTATGATTATTAAGAACATCACTCTTAGTGTGCAATCTTCAACAATGTTAAGACCTGCCAAAGATGTGCAAATTGAAGCCAGATGGGTAACATTATTGAATCACTACAGTCATGAATATTGGAATTCCCTCTATTATGGCCTCAAATTCTAAATGTTTTAGTTCATACCCCGAAGAAACAAGCAATAACTTGTTCTGTTCACTTTTCACAGTGTTAACCATTTCGTTCAGTTCTTGAGCAGTTAATCTAGCTTGATCCAAGATGGCAAAGTTCCAACTTTGTGTTCTTGTGAGCGACTCACAGGCTCTACCTGAACTACAAGGTGATGATCCCCCACCATGATTGTTCATGTTTCCTTTGTGTTGCTGTTTCTGTGGCGCCTATGGCTTTTCAGGCCACTCCCTTCCCTGTTTCTGTTGAGTTCTCACTATTGGTGTCTTCAATCTAACCTTATAACCCATGGCTTTGTAAATTGCCATGCTTTTGTGGGCCATACACTTTCCCTATGTAGAGATTGAAATGACAACGACTTGTGATAAATCTCCCTCCCAAAATTCCTAGATCCCCTATCCCCCATGTGGTCCATGAGATCCTAACTTTCAATTTAGAATTGCCCCCTTTCAATATAATTATTCCCCCAGCAATCTAGTACATCAATTTTTTTTATCAGGTTGTTTGATACATACTCTATGAATTATCAAGACAAATTAGTCATACAGAAGGGAAAGTTAAGAACTCTCTTCATGTTTAGACTTCAAAGGAACATTTTTTATTATATATTAATATTAGTGTTATACAGAGGAATCATAGATGTACCCTTCCTGCTCCTATGATGCTGCTTGACCTGCTGTGTTCATCCAGCCCCACGCTTGTTATCATAGATGTACCCAGTTTTGGTCATACAGTTACGTTGAGGAAGGACTAATTTTTCTCTGCGCATTTATGTCCATGTGCTCTCAAGACTCTCTAAAGTTCTAGCCTAGTGTTGTGTGAACTAGTGTAAACTGTTACAAATCCACTCACACTTTGCTTTTTATGCTCAGTGATGTGCAGCTCCATGGTATCATCACAAAGTTGCTCCAGGATCCTGAAGACCATTCACAATAAACTCCACTCCCATACTTTAGTTGCTTACTTTCCCCAAGACCCCATGGACTGTCCCTCTAATAAGTCCCCCATGACATTTGAACAAATCCCCAGAATTGACTGTGGCTTGCTGCCAGGACTAATAGGACAGGACAACTCTGACTGAGCATGGCCCAGCCCCTGGACTGCTATCGCTGCAGCACCCTGACTGCCCTCATGGTGTACCTAACTTGTATTCCCCAGACTGGTTGTATTTGACCCGCAATGTGAAATGTAACCCAATCGCTGGTCTGCAAAGGCATGGATCCCCAGACTCCGGTCGGACCCAGTGCCTGACTGACTGTTTTAAGTAATTAGACAAGCTGCTTGACTGACTGTGACAATACGTCCTTACTGACTGTAGTCTACCTTGACACCATTTAAGACTACTTCACTTTCAGAAATGACCATTTTTTTGAGAGGCATGCAGTGTCTTTGTTGCATAAGTGGATGGCACATGTTTCAGATGTGAAGTTAATGTAGCTCAGTATCATATAGTGACTTGTCCACTCCCTTGTGTGTTCAGTAGTCACTGATGTAACAAGGTGTCTGCCTCTCCTTGTGAGCTAAATGACAAGACGCACAGGCTTGAAACCTATAACTGGGCATTGAAGAGACTGCGCACTATGTGGTGTGCTGGATTGCCAAAGGAGTGAAGGATTGCCAAGAAAATAAGCTGTGAGCCATAAATTTCCACCTCTGTAGTAGTAACCTGTACTATAAATGTCTCTGTATCTCTAGTATATAAGGTGACTTGGCTGAAGCATGTAAGTTATGGGTGCCCATGACCTCCTATGTAAAGTGCTGAAGGGCTTAAATGGTATGTGCGTTGGTCAAAGAGCAGGTACAATGACGTGATGAGGTTGATGGTTTTCTGTGGGTGAAGGGTGGAGGAGGATGGTGTCAAAGGAGCATGCAAGGGCGTTGGTGTGAAGAAAGGGCTTGGCGATGGCTGGGACAAGCATTAAGTGGGCTGCAGGCACCAATTACCCATTGGACTTACATCATGGGAATTCGTGCTGCCTAGTTTCTCAGGGATGGAGAGGAAAATTGGAAGAGTTGCACCAATGAGGTACATTGAGCTAATAATGAGATGGCTGGAAATAAGTTCAACAGTAAACAATGTTAAAGCTACCATTTAAAGCTTCAGGGGAGAAAATAAAAAAAAATTGTGTCAAGGTTCTGATTCAACATTTTTGCCATGTTTTTCAACTTCCCCACCATTGCCATGTGACACAAGGGAGGGGAATATACTGTCCCATCTTTTCCATGCTTTACATATTGAATGTGTGGCACAGAAGCATTCCATCGAGCGCAAATAGTATATGTGCTGTGTGGGCCCTATGAATCCTCCCACCCTTTATCATTTCACCTTATCCACCTTAACTATTTCCTTATGTGTTTATCTAAAATATATCTATGCTTCTCACCTCAAGCGCAACCTGTGGTAGTGACTTCTACATTCTACCAACTTGTCTAGGCAAGGAAGTTCCTCCCCATTGACTGGAAGTCAAGCCTGTCAATTAGATTATCTTCTAGGAGTGGAGCCTCACAGTCATGCATTTCATGACATTTGAACTCCACCACATGTGATCATACCACAATACTGATTTCCTTTGCGTGATGGGATTCTCCCCGTCCAAGTGGGTCAAAAAGTTAAAGTTCTCCTAGTTCCTGCAGAAAACCACACAAAGCATTCATGGACAGTGTAGCGAATGGCAAGCATCATTCCTTCCAAGCACAAATACCATCCAGTTCAGGTTTTAAGACATATTGACTTACACAGAGTCCACACCAACCTTCCAAAGAGATTCTCATCTATCCCTGTAACCCCACATTTCCCATGGCTAAGCCACCTACTCTGCACATTTTTGGAGACTACCGATAATTTAGCATGGCCAATCTACCTAACCAGCACATCTTTGGACTGTAGGAGGAAACCAGAGTACCCAGAGGAAGCCCAGGCAAACACAGAATGTGCAAACTTCACACAGTCACCCGAAGGTGGAATTGAACCTGGCTCCCTGGCACCGTGAAACAGCAGTGCTAACCACTGTGCCACCATGCTGCCCCATTTGGTCCGGTTTCAATAATTTCTGGCAGAAGGCATCCAGAAGACAAAACCTTTGTGTGTCCAGATAATAACTATCGTAATGGTCTTTTATGTTCAATAATTTGAGCATTTAGGAACGAGAGTAACTTTATAGCTGATGGCTTCTTCCCAAGAGAAAAACTGGCTACACAAGGAGAGGTCACAAAGTCAAGTTTGAATCACTTGGTTGAATGGAGGACAGAACACAAAGAGAACCTTTTAGTCAAGCTCATTATAAAAGGCCGCACCCCAGTAATTATTGTAATTAAGAGCCATAACTGGTAAATGAACATATACTTGTAGCAAACTAACATCTCCCTATTTCTTCTTCCCTCAGTTCCTCCAGGGAGACTGTTAAATAATCACAACCTTTTGTTTTGATCCAGTAAGTGATTTCATTGATCACGGCTGGATTTTGAGTGTTTTGTTTTCACTGACCCGTGTGAATTTCAGCAGACATTCTTTCTATGTACAAATGTTGCTGGTTCAGGGAGATCCTATTTTGTTCTGTTGTTTACCCTATGATGAGAGCTTGGCAAGTGATAAGAATCTGAAGGTCTTAAAATTCTGTAAATCCCCCTGAATAGGAATGAGCTGTAAGTTGTTAAATATGTAGCCACTGAACATTTTCCTTGAAACAGGCCTGGTTAGGACACCATAATAGAAGTGTATTAATTTTCTTTAATTTAAGATTAACAAGTAGCACTGCTGCTCCAGGTATACACTGTGTATGTTCACCCTTTGTTGAAGAATGGATTGCCCAAAGATATGAAAGAAAATGCAATGAAATGCAATGAAATACAAGAAAATGCACTCCCTATGGTGAGTGTCAGCCAAAGGCTATTTTAAAGTTGGAGATGTGATCCAGAAAGTATTACAGCTCCTCACTGACCTCACTCTGTTTAAACTCATCTCACAATAGTGAATACAGGATCATGGCAGTGTCACAGCATACACTCATGTTGTATAATGAGTAAGTTTTGCTGAATAGTATTTCATGCCTCTGAATTTAATTATGGGAAGAATAGGAGACAAAAATTGTCTGAACTGACTTGTTAAAGGAGTGAAAAGATAGTCTTTGCAGCCATCATTAATTGTCAAGAGTGTGAACTAGCAGGCTGGTAACATGTCTTTTAGCAATGATCTGTTCACATTATGGTCTACATATTGATTATAAATTGGAAATGCATCATTATTTGGACCCTGACTGTCCTATTAGGATTATCATCATTATTGTTTCCTTGGTATCTGTTGATTGCTCATTCTGCTGTATACTGCGAGTGAAATCTGAAATGTTTGTTATAGGGAAACTGAAACCACGTAATGAATTTCAAGCAACAGATGTTTCAAAAGCACAGTTATAAAGCTCCTGTTCTTTCGAGAGCTTTGGAAATGTCATCTCTGACCATCTCCAAAGTACAAAATACGACAAATACCATGCTGACTGCAGCTTTCTTTTATGAACTAACTCAAAACTCTCTGAAACAGCACAGCACATCACAGGAGTATAGTTGTATTGGACCAATATGATTTGACATTCTGATAGTTGAGGTAGTACGGCATCTGAAGGCAAAGTTGGTAATGTAAGAGATTGGAAAAAAATCTGCCGTAAACATATAGGTCTATGCCCATGCCAAGTCAGGAGCAAAAAGGGTGATGTCAAAAGCAAACTAAGAACTTGGTGAATACTATAACTAGTAGCACCTCATCTAGGATCAATATTTGATTAATTCAATACTGTGTCAAATATGGCCACAATTATCCACTCATGAAAGAAAGATAAATAAGGCCAACAAAAAATGTAAACAATGCCCTTCTGTTTTATTTGAGAATATACTTGAAATTCGGAGAAATTATGCTCAACTTGTATTGAATTTTGTTTGGACTACACTTTGACTATTGTACATAGTTCTAGTCGCCACAATGCAAAAATGGATTAGGAGGCACTAAGGTGCAAAATAGGTTTAAAAGTGTGGTGGAAGATTGATAGGTGATCTAGCTGAAGTCTTTAAAATCATAAGGGGGTTGTATGGGGTACAAATAGGGAAAATGTATCCAGTTGATGGTGAATCATAAAATGGGAGTCCTAAATGTAGTCACTGATAAATTCAATTTAAATTCAACAAGAATTTAAACACACAGCGTGGTGAGAATATTGAAATGACGACCATTAGGAGTAGTTAAGGTGAATCGTCTAAATATAATTAAGGGGAATCTAGACCAGTACACGGGGACGAAAGTAATGGAAATGAATGCTGATAGTCTGAGATGAACAAGGTTGGGAGGAGGCTTGTGCGAAGTATAATCACTGACCTAAGTTAGTTGGGTCGAATTGTCTGTTTTTGCATTGCGTAATTATATCCAATACTTGAAAACAACTAATAGTTTCACGTACACATTTTTACACTTCGTCTCTGATTACATAATTATTATCAACATGGGAGATCAGTGGGTTAAGCCTTTCTAGTTTATGGTGTTTCACAAGAAGTCAGACAGCTATTCTTTTAATCACTAAATTATCCACAGCTATCTTTCTTGCATCCTTTTAAAAATCTACGTCATGCTACTAAGGTTGTTCTGTTCATATGGGGCTATGATATGTATACTTAGTCAATGGAAACTGATTCTCAAAAATCTATTTCCTTCAGTCTAAATTGTTCACACTTTCTCCTAATTTTTTCAAGCTGTCACTTATAGACTACTGTGAAATTTTACACATTTGAATAACATATTTAAATATTGTCTGTGGTTCACTTAAGATGCTGTATGCTTGTGAAATTATTGTGTTAGCAGCTTGTGGAAAATTGGTACGAAAATATTAAATGGAAGCTTGGACGAAAAGTTCTTTGGGCCATATGGGCTATTGCTTAAATTATTCATGTTAGGAAGTGACATGTTGAAGTAGAAAAATCCCTTGTTTTGTGGAGGGCCTTCTTTTGTCTAATTCGTGATGGCTTGTTGATTTACTTGTTTGATATGGCTTGTTTGATAGGAACCTCATAAAGAATTGCTGCTCAGTGAAATATACAAGGTTCTTAAATACCCTTGTCAGACTACCTGGAATTCACCTGCATCAGTCAATGGAGACAACTCCTCATGTTGCTTTATAATTTTCAATGAGCTAAATTATAGTGTAGATGGCAAATACAGCTGAAAAATGTAAGGCTAGCAAAAAATGTAAGGATTTTTATGGTGCCCATTCATGACCTTAAGAAGTCTCAAAGCAGTGTACAGCCAATGGAATACATTTCGAAGTATATACTACTCAGGCTTTTATGTTTTGGAGGTTTGGACAACCCACAACACTAGAGAATTATCATCAGCAGTGCTTTTGCAAAATCTTTATCCATAGCACGAAAGGTGATCTAATGCAGTGTCCACTCCCAAATCAAGATGCACAGCATCAAGGGGTGAACCATTCAAAGTAAACATTGCTAGTCCTCTACTAGACTATCTGTTATTCAGACTCAAACGCCTTACTAAACTGTAAGGAAAACAATTTGTTAAGGAATATATGCATGTCAAGACTTTGCTCCCAAATGTGCCTTTGTTCTAGAATTCCTTGCCAGGAAAAATTGCATCCAGCAAATGCAGCCCTATCAAAATTTATATTTTTGAATTAGATTCCCTCTCATTCTCCTAAATTCTAGTGAATACAGGCATAGAAGACCTAATCATGCCTCAAAGGACAAATCTGCATCCCAGGAATCAGCCTGGTAAACCTTGGCTGCTCTCCCTCTATGGTAAATATATCTTTTCTTAGGTAAGGTGACCAAACTGCACACAATGCTCTGGAGGTGTGATCTCATCAAGGTCCTGTACAACTGCAAAAAGACATCCTTGCTCCTACACTCAAACGCATTTGCAATGAAGACAAACATACCATTTGCCTTCCTAATTGCTTGTTCACCTGTAAACTTGCTTTTCAATGTGCAGTATACAAGGACACCCAGATCACTTTGCACATCAACATTTCTGAATCTGTTACCATTTATTTAGTACATTCTACATAATCAACTCAGACCTGCTCAGTCAACTATTCCGCCTTACATATCTGTTGAAGAAAACTTTGGAATATGTGGAGCATTTCTCAAATCTTGGCTGCTACTCTCTCCAAAAGCCACCATTTACTAAGAGATCTAACACTGAATCAGCTGTGCAAGTTTAGCTTTCTAAAAACAACAACCACACACGTTTGACAATAAAGACCTCTGCAAAAGTAGTGGTGTGCAATGCAGCTATCAACACTGCTTTCCTATACTGCAGTGGGCTTTGAATCAGTGACATATGAGACCACTGGAGATACTCCATTGCTAATACCGCTGTCCCATTCTCCAGACTCAATGGGAGGATCATTGAACAAAGGTGACTGCCCTTCCTGAGCTCTGCAACTGTTCAGGCAATACGCCTGCAAACTCAACTATGAGGCACTAGATGACTGAAAAATGTCTTTGAGCCAAGTCCTGTTTTCTCCACTGTCAAATGGCCAACAAGCCAGATGAGGAGAAAAATAAAATGCTACATAGGGACTCCTAGACTGTCCTTGAATTGTGGCAACACTGATGATAATAACTGGGAGGAGTTTGCAATCAATTGCTCAAAATTGTGGCAACGTGTTCATCAAGTTGCATCATGCATTGAGTCTAAATAGGACAAGGCAGTAAGGTGGTAAAGAAGGAAAAAAAGTGAAAAAATTTCTTCCACTCAAGATACCACTAAATGATGAGAAGAGGCCTATTCAGTCACATGGAGAAACTCACGACCTTCATCATTATTGACAAATCAAGGGATAGCCAATGATAACTGTGACAGTTTTACCCACAACCATTGCTCTGTCCCAGTGATTCTACTCCCCTCCAGCCTCATTCCTCAGGTCCCACACCTACTCTTCCAGGAATATGTGTTCCACAATGTTTGAGCCCACTAACATAATACCTCATGTTCACAATCAAACCATTACATGATCAGTTTGGAATAATGTTTATTGCATACTCTGGAATAGAAAAGGCCAAAAGATGGAAATGAGCAAAGCAGTAAAGAGGCAGGCTCCACAATTATCCAGAGAAACTTAATGATGCACAAAAGGCTGGAATTGTAGCAATTAAAATTCTTATATGGAGAGTGATTAAGAAAAGAAAACAAGGATCAATAATAAAAATGGCAATGAGAAATGTTTGGATTTTTAAAAATTCTGTCTCAGAAAGTGGAAATTGCAGGCTAGGTCATCACTTTTTACCTATCCTTAATTACTCTTGATAAGGTGCTAGTGAGTTGTTTTCTTGAATTGCTACAGCTAATATGATGTAGGGACACCCACAGTGATGTTAAGAAGGGAGTTCCAGAATTTTAATTCAGTAACAGTGAAGGAATGATGATATAGTTATAAGTCAGCATTGTGTGTGGTTGGACTAGGAACTGCATTTGCTGTCACTGCCCTTCTGGTGGTAAAGGTCACAGGTTTGGAAGGTGTTGTTGAAGGAACTTCGGTGACTTGATGCAGGGCATTTCATAAATACTGCTGCTGCTGTGCACCAATGATGGAGGGAATGAATGCTTAATGTGCTGCATTATGGTTTGAGGGCCATACAAAGAGAGGACAATAGATAGAAAGACTGTGATAAGAGTGGAAAAAATAGTTACAGAGTAAGAGAAATGACGTTGTGGTAGAAAAAGAAATATTTTTCTATTGAGAGCAATGCAATGGGATAGGAATCTGCAAATTATAGCCTCTGGTTTATATGTGGTCCCCACACCCATGTAATATAATCCAAGAAACTGAGGCAAGTCAGCCCAATTTCAACTCAGATTTCCAGCTTTATATTTTGTTATGGGCCTGGAGATTATAAATATATTGTTCTCCACATTTCTACCTCTCTGGTGTATGAATGCCAAATGAGAACATCAGGATCTGTCAGAATCTGTTAGCTGAAATATATGCAATATAATAGAAAGGTGAATTCAAGATTTATGTTGCCTGAATCTGCACTGTGTGCAGTTAAGTGGTTCAAAAATTCTTGCCATAAGAAATCAATTAGAATTACTTAAATTGTCAATCAACTAGGATGTGATGATACTATGACATTACGAGGTGTATTTTGCCCTTTTTTTATGAAGAAAGACTGAGACGTTGGTGTGAGCAGTCTGCTGAAAGTCAAGAAAGTAAACAGCTTGTGCAACCGTGGCTTTTTTTTTAAAGTTGGAACAGAGGCAGTCTGAATGGATGGGGGCAAGCTCCCACAGAACCAACACTTTTATCTTTTACATTTCTGCAGTTGCTGGGATCTTGCAACTGAATGTCGAAGCTCTTACTCCTCTCTCTGTTACAGCTTAAACCTCGGGCTGTCTTCCTGCTCTTAGAATTGTATGTGAGACTATCTATTTTTCTGAATTTGCCTATGCCAAGTGTGTGTTTATGGGATGATACTATATTGGAACAGTTAATTAGTAGTAGTTAATATATATTATTTTGTCAAGCATTTTGATAGAGTTAAACGAATTCTTTAATTTATCCTTTTTTAACTATAGTGTAAAAATAAAGTATCTTTTGCTTAAAGCCAAGAAGTTTGACCAATTGAATTACATCTGGAGCACAATGCCTTACACATTAAAATAAGAAAATGTTAGGCTATAGGCTTTCATCTTAATATATTTTAAGGGTGTTTGGTCTAGTCTATATCAAAGATCATTAAGATTAATTGCCACCTTTTTTGAACTTCACCACTGGGGAGGTTAATAATGACTGTTAGCTTTGTAACTGATTATAGAGATGTTCCCTTTTACTATATTACCAAAATTTGAGGCAAAAGCAGAAATATTGGAAGTATGCTCAGGTGTGTTGTGGTCAACTATTTGCTCATACCCTGCTTGGACCAAATTCTACATCAGCCCCGGTTCCAGACCCTCCCTCAGAAGCCTGCACCCCACAACCTCAGGAAAACTCCCTCTGTGTCCTTCCACTTGCCACAGTGGGGCTTTCTGCACAGGCTGCACAGCATCCACTTTTTCACCTTCATCCAATGTCTGGACCTGCCTTGCTGTTTCATTTTACCACCAGGCAGTGGGGGTCCCCAGTGAAAGGTCCTCAATAATGGGAGCTTCCTGCTCTCCACTGGATCATGGAGTGGAAGATGTTGCACGCAGCAGTAACATACAACCATAGGTTAAGGTTATTATACAGCCCAACTGTATAATCTGTGGTGCAGTGGAATTTGTGGACCATTGGTAGTGGGCGGTGGCACTGCCTTTTTAGTTTTTTAAAATCTTTTGCTGTTCTTTTGGTTGCACTGTCAGTGGGCATTCAAAAAACTACATGTTGGAAATATATGTCAGGCAAAACCTCTGGGGGAGAGGATACAGAGAGAGAGAGAGAGAGAGAGAGAAAGAGAGAGAGAGAGACAGAGACAGAGACAGAGAGAGAGACAGAATGATTGGACAGAATTCTAGCAGTCTTGGTTGGCAGGCTGTGTTGGCAAATTAGTGGAAAATCACAGTAAGATGATTCCCTCACATGGTGCCACCAGCAGGGTATTTTTCTAGAGGAGGGCTGCAATGATTTTCAACTGCCTTCTCCAAGGATATGAGAACTTTTCCAATAGCTGGCATTTTGCTGACAATCGAGTGCCCTCCAGCCCCTTCTAGTAACGCAATGTAATGTAAGTTGCCACCCTGTGACAGATGGAGGGTGGGGTAGAGCATTAGAATCAGAGTCTGGAAGACAGCAAAAAGGGACACTAGCAAGGAAGGCTGCTCTGTATCTCCCTAATGATTACCCTTAGCGGCTTCCCATCTGAACCTAGATCTCATTGAATTTTTCAAGATGATCTAACTTAAGCTGTCCAAGCTCCTGAGGTCTCCTGTATTTATCAGCAGTGACCATTTGTCCTGGTGGCACTATTGAGGTTTAAGAGCTGCCAGCCCTTGGGTTGGATGAGCAGCATAATGAATCTGCTCCATTCCCACAGTGTACAGCAGAAGAAGCATCCCGACCCGAAACATCAACTTTCTTGCTCCTCTGATGCTGCCTGGCCTGCTGTGTTCCTCCAGGTCCACACTGTGTTATCTCTGACTCCATCATTGGCAGTTCTTACTATATCTAAGCTAATGAGGAGGCTGTTTGCAATAAAATCACCCAATTGCTTGCAAATATGGACTCCAGAACCACTTTTCACCGGAATGTCAATCTGCCAAAACATTTAGGCCACTGCTTTAGGACAATGTACATCTTTGAAATGAGGGTTGTGTGGCACGCAAGGATAAATTTGCATGCATATGATAATTTGGGTGGTTTATTCGACCACATCAGTGTCAGTGGTTCAGTGCGACAGGAAAATAAATATGCTGATTGTCATTGTATTGTGGCAGAGTGATAGCATATATTCTGTTCTTGTGGTGATTTAGATGGTGTGTATTACTCTCCTTAATAATCTGGCGTCAATCGGTGATATTCTGATGCCTTTAGGATTCAGAAGTGAGTGTGTGTGACCACCACAAATTGTTTAATGAAAGGATGTACACTGGACAACATTAATTTTACACAACCCTTGGTTAATCTGAACAATCATTCATCAAAATATTGTTTGCTGCATCCTTCAAATGTCTTGATGAGCTTCCAAAATGTACAATCAGGCATTTACCATTTAAACATTAATCACAGATGTTCTAAAGAACAGCCAAGAGATGATGAATCCATTTGTCTTATTAAAGATTTCTCCATGTTTACTTTTAATTCCCAACGTGATTGTTTTGCATTGTGCTGAAATACCACACCTTAAAATGGACCATTGTTATTACATATTCAGAGAGTCAATGTAATTGCAGAAAATACTTCCAGCTCTACGCATTTTGCATTCAAAATGTGAAATCTCTGATTGGAGTCTTGGTGATGTCAGATTTGGAACCAGTTCCGCATGAAGGTTGGAGCAATCCTGTGGATACAGGAAGCCTAGATACTGGAGATAAAGAGTCAGCATAACATGTGGTTTCGTAGTCATTACTTTTTGCTTAAACCCTTTAGCTATAGCATTCTATTATTCTTCACCTGAATTCTGTGTAAAAAGACAGGTCTGACCCACAAAGCCACAAACTCCACCCTAGGTCGGGCAAGGATGCAAGTAAATAAGCTTTAGGCAGAATGGAATATAAACCCCATACGGCTGGCGCCTATCTGGTACAGACCAACCAACCAGTGAATTAGCTGCCCAAGGAATCCAACTTGCTGTGGCAATGTGCACTGTTACATGCATTTTCTAACCTGCAGCTATGGGTAAGGATGACAGAGGCTCCAACAATGTTTACAGCACATTGCTGACCAGGCATCTCCGCTGCTCTTACTCCCTGCCATTAGCGCATCTTAGAAGGATTTACGAGCCGATATTCTGGCTGTCTTGCTACGTTATGCATGCATCTTCCTTAGCCATCAAGTTATAGTGTGTAGGACCTTGAACTTGGAGATTCTAATGCGAAAGAGAAAGACCATCACTAGGTGACAAGACTGTTTCTGTTACTCTAACAACCCAGAATTACAAGTTGTATAACAGCAAATTTTAAGAATTATTTGAAAATAGTAATAACTCCGATAGTATGTAAACATGAGTATACATTTGTTCTGAAGCAATGACCTAGCTGTATCTCTGGAGGCATACTGCCCAAGAACTCCAATTCCTAGCATGCTTTAGGCATCCTGGAGGCATATGCTCAGTGTCTTTTTTTTGGCTGGCAGGCTTGGCCATCCAGGTCATCGGGGGTATGCCTACAAAGTTGTGGGACATATACAATGGTAAACCACAGGACTTTGCACAAGATGGCCATTAAAAGATAGGCCATGTGATATGTCAGAGAGTTAGCTGGAGGAGAGAAAAGGATGGATCCTGAAAAGGTGTTGCTGTGCAAGGCTCAGAGCAGTTCATGATGAGTAAGTACAGCTCAATGTTTGGGTTAGGGCCCTGGAAGCCATCCAGAGAAATGTATGATTCAGAAGAAACCCTGAGAGCTCTCAATAATTCACTGCTGCTGAGAGTGGTGGTGAAGGGAAAACCATAAACGGTATTTGCTTGATGCAGCTGAGAACAATTGGGACTCAAAGAAACCCCAGAGGTAATAAGAACATCAAAAATAGGAGCAGGTGTAAGCCATTCAGCGCCTCAAACCTGCCCTACTATTCAACAAGCTCACGGCTGATCTGGCCCAGGACTCAACTCTTTTGTACCAACTCACTGTAGCAATCAACTCCCTGATGTTTCAGCCTCCTCTTTAAATGCTTGAAGTGATCTAGCCTCCACAATTCTCTTGGAGTAGAAAATTCCAGACCCTGAGAGAAGAAATTCCTTTGCATCTTGTTTTAAATCAGTATCCCCTTATTCTGTTATGCTCCATTGTTAGAGATTCTCCCACTAGTGGAAATGTCTTCTCAACATCTATCCTGTCAAGGCCTCTCAAAATTTTGTATGTTTCAATAAGATCATCTCTCATTCTTCTAAATTCTAATAAACTTGTTTAGCTGTTTTTGTTAAGGCAACTCCATCCTAGGAATCAGTCCAGTGAATTTCTTTTGAATAATACTCCAGGTACAGCTTAATCCATCCTGCATGTTGTAACAAGATTTCCTGTTTCTAAATTCCAATCCCCTAGCAATAGAGACCAAAGTTCTTCCTAATTACTTGTTGCAACTGTATGCTAATGTTCTGTGTTTCTTGCAATAGAATGCCCAGATCCTTCTGTGCTGCACTATTCTTTGGAATCTCTCTCCATTTAAATAATAGTCAAACTCTTGCTTCTCCCTACCAAAGTACATGTCCTCACACTTTCCTACATTAAACTCCATCTACCAAGATTTTGCAAACTAACTCAACCTATTGACATTCTTTGCTGATTGCTTGTATCTTCATCACAACATGCCTGCCAGCTATTTCTGTATCATGAGCAAATTTGGATGCATGACACTCTGCCCTCTCCTCCAAGTCATCAGTGTAGATAGTAAATAATTAAAGCCTTAAGTCTGAACTTTGTGGCACTCCATTAATTATGTCTTCCCAACCTGAATTAAGACCCCCATCATCTCTACTGTCTGCCTTTTGTGTGTTATCCAATCCATGCTGGTTCATCACTCCAATACTGTGAGCTCTTATTTTGTGCAATAACTTATATGTGGCACCTTATCAAATGCCTTTTGACAATCTAAATATATCCATCGGTCCCCAGTTTTCAAATTTGCTTATTATATCCTCAAAGAGCTCTAGCAAATTTGTCAAACATGATTTACCTTCCACAGAACAATGTTGACTCTCTTTGATTGCATTAAGCTTTTCTAAATGCTCTGCTCTTCTGCCCCTGAACTCAAGCATTTCCCCAATGACAGGTATTAGGCCTCCTGGTCTATAAGTCTTGAACAAGGGGGACTACAATAGAATGAGGGAGGACTTGGCTAAAGTAGACTGGAAACAAAGATTTTATGGTGGGACAGTTGACGAGTAGTGGAAGATTTTCAAAGCAATTTTTCAAAGTGCTCAGCAAAAGCATATTCCAGTGAAAAGGAAGTACTGTAAGAAAAGGGGTAATCTGCCATGGGTGTCTAAGGAAATTAGGGAGGCTATCAAATTGAAAGAGAAGGCATACAAAGTAAACGTTGGCCCTTTTGAAGATGAGAAGGGGAATTTAGTTATGGGATATGATGAAATAGCTGAGGCATTGAACAAGTATTTTGTATCGGTCTTCACAGTGGAGGACTCTAATAACATGCCAGTAATTGACAAAGAGATGAAGGTAGGTGAGGATCTGGAAACAATCATTATTACAGAAGAGGTAGTGTTGGGCAAGCTAATGGATTTAAAGATTGATAAGTCTCCTGGCCCTGATGGAATGCATCCCAGGGTACTGAAAGAGATGGCGGGAGAAATATTAGGTGCACTGGTGGTAATTTTCCAAAATTCGCTGGACTCTGGGGCAGTCCCAGCAGATTGGAAAACAGCAAATGTGACGCCACTGTTTAAAAAGATGGGGAATTATAGACCGGTTAGCTTAACCTCTGTAGTGGGGAAGATGCTTGAGTCTATTATCAAGGAAGAAATAGCAAGGCATCTGGATAGAAATTGTCCCGTTGGGCAGACGCAGCATGGATTCGTAAAGGGCAGGTCATGCTTGACAAATCTTTTGGAATTCTATGAAGACATTACGAGCACGGTGGACAATGGGGACCCAGTGGATGTGGTGTACCTAGATTTCCAAAAGGCCTTCGACAAGGTGCCGCACAAGAGGTTGCTGCATAAGATAAGGATGCATGGCATTAGGGGTAAAGTATTAGCATGGATAGAGGATTGGTTGACTATTAAGAAGCAAAGAGTGAGGATAAATGAGTGCTATTCTGGCTGGCAATCAGTGACTAGTGGTGTGCCTCAGGGATCAGTGTTGGGACCACAATTATTTACAATTTATATAGATGATTTGGAGTTGGGCACTACGTGTAGGGTGTCAAAGTTTGCAGATAACACTAAGATGAGTGGCAGAGCAAAGTGTGCAGAGGACTGTGAAACTTTGCAGAGGAACATAGATACATTGAGTGAGTGGGCAAAGGTCTGGCAGATGGAATACAATGTAAATAAATATGAAGTCATACATTTTGGTAGGAGTAATAGTAAAAAGGATTATTACTTGAATGGTAAAAAGTTGCAGCATGCTGCTATGCAGAGGGACCTGGGTGTCCTTGCGCATGAATCACAGAAGGTTAGTCTGCAGGTACAACAAGTAATTAGGAAGACAAATGGAATTTTGTCCCTTGCTAAAGGGATTGAGTTTAAAAGCAGAGAGGTTATGTTGCAGCTGTACAAAGTGCTGGTGAGGCTACACTTGGAGTACTGTGTGCAGTTTTGGTCTCCTTATTTGAGAAAGGATGTACTGGCACTGGAGGGGGTGCAGAGGAGGTTCACTAGGTTGATTCCGGAGTTGAGGGGGTTGGCTTATGAGGAGAGACTGAGTAGATTGGGATTATATTCGTTGGAATTCAGAAGATTGAGGGGGGATCTTATAGAAACGTATAAAATTGTGAAGGGAATAGATAAGATAGAAGTAGAGAGGATGTTTCCACTGGCAGGTGAAGCTAGGACAAGAGGGCATAGCCTCAAGATTAGAGGGAGCAGATTTAGGAATGAATTGAGAAGGAACTTCTTCACCCAGAGGGTTGTTAATCTATGGAATTCCTTGCCAAGTGAAGTAGTTGACGCTACTTCAGTAAATGACTTTTTTTGAACAATAAAGGAATTAAGGGATACGGTGAGAGCGTGGGTAAGTGGATCTGAGTCCACGAAAAGATCAGCTATGATCTTATTGAATGGCGGAGCAGGCTCGAAGGGCCGGAAGGCCTACTCCTGCTCCTAGTTCTTATGTTCTTATGTTCTCCCGATTCTGTTTCTCTCCCTTCTAATATCAGCTCAGTAAAACCAACGGCCTCAAAAAGAGTTAAAATTGTGCTCAGAACCAAAGAGATTGAATTACCAGGATGTGAGGTGCCATCCAAGAAGTCCTTCGTGGAGCAGTATTTTAGCAATTTTCAAGACCAGACCTTTGAAAGTAAAGATTTAGACTCCCT